>CM057073.1:28836983-29484483 GCA_029379335.1 Thymus mandschuricus
TATCTATGTGAAATCTAATCAATCCCCGGCAACGGCGCCAAAATTTGATCGCACTATTTTCTACCACACAAAATAGGTATAGTATACGAAAGTACGAGTATCGTATCCACAGGGATTGATATATCGAAATCACACAAAATACCTCTACTCTAGAATTAAACTGATGTCTAGGCAATTAAGAATTTAAAGATGTGGTATTATATGCTAGGAAAATAAATAAAATAAATAAAAGAGAACACAAATAAGGGAACAAATAAATAAGCAATTAAACAAATAAGGCAAATAAGTAAATAAGGAAATAAATAAATCAAATAGGAAACAAGGTTGATTCTAGGGAAGCCTACCTAATCAAATATATGCAAGCAATTAATGAGTACAATAAACCAATTTAATCCAATCTAAATGTGATACATGAAAAATAACATACACCCCGATTAAAGCAATGCAAGTAGTCACCCAACGCGCGAGATCCTAATATTCTTTCGAATTGTAAGAATCGAATCAAGTGCAAAATAGAACAAGTACCAATAATATAATCAACTAGGTTCAACTACGACACCAAATCAACTATATATGAACATATAACAATTCAATTATCAATCAAGAGAATCAAACTATTATATCATGCTTTCATGAGATCGATTATGCAATTATCCGATCAAGGCATAAACACATAATTATGCATACACAATTAATGGCCAGTTAACTATGCATGAGAATAAGCACCATGAAACATGCATCTAGATTGGAAGGCTAATTGTAAACAAGAACACTTACATAAATTCAATTAGGCATTCAATCCCTAAAATCAACTAAGGAATTTAGCTAGACATAATTAAAAGAAAGGTAGAAGGAAGAATAAACATAATTAAAAGCACAAAGTAAAAAGAAAGGGATAGAAAAACTCTTGAATCTTGATGAATCTTCAATCTTCAATTGTCTTCATACATAAAATAAATCTAGATCTAAAGTATAGAGAAAAGAATAAAAACTAATCTAAAGAATGTAGGAGAGTGGAGGAACTTGTTTACAATGATAGGTTTAGAGGTATTTATAGGGTAGAAGTTTACATCCAATACCTAATTGTACAAGGAAACCAAGAAAAAGTCAAAAATAGCCTTTTAGAGAAAATCCCGTCTGGAAAACAGGAGGCACCTCTCGACACCTCTCTCGATCGAGAGGTGGGTCGAGAGGGTCGAGAGGGTTCTGCGCAACTTTCTTATTTCGGTCATATCTTCCTCATCCGAACTCCGAATTGACCTCCGTTTTCGCCTACGTGCTCCTATCGAACTCCTCTTCAATACTATGCTTCCACTTTTCCAGAATAACTCTTTTACAAAATCTTGAAAAGTCAGAACTTGGGATCAATACTTCATCTCTTCCTTGGTTTCATCGCCTCTTATCTTATCTTGGGTTTTCTCGACTCAAAAGCCCTAAAAACACTCAAAACAACCCAAAAGCGTAATCTAGCTCGAAATAACATAAACAATATAAATCATGAGCTAAACTATCAAAATACGACAAGAAAACGATAATATAACACTTAGAAAATAGGGTAAAAATACACCCTATCACCATACTAGTTGACCTTCACTTGGCATGGGATCCACGGCGCTCACCTGCGATTAGACAGATTTTGGTACCCAAATCAGTTTGGGTCCTTGCAGGTTAGTTCCCTTAGGTACCCACACTTGCTTCATTCTCTTTTGAGATGAAGCTTGTGTCTTGGGCTTCTCGACCTTCGAAAACTTGGTGTACTGCCTAGAAGCAGCTTCACACGTGCAACAGTGTGTGCAAGAGGGGTAGCGGCTCGCTTCAGTCCTACCTATGCTCTTCCCAGTTTGCTTATATCCTGAAGCGACTCGCTTCGGATTAGCTCTGGGTTTAGAGGCTAACTTAGGTTTTCTAGTCTGTCGAAGCGGCTCGCTTGGTTTCCTCGAAGCGATCCAACTAGGGTTTTGACCCCGACTCGCTTGAGTAACCTTGGAAGTTTGAAGCGGCCTCTTGGGTGCTTCAAGTTCTTCCCCCTCAACGTTAGTCCGGTTGGACCATCTCCAGTCCGGATAACGTGACACATAGACATTACTCCTCTTTTTAGGAGGTAGATCCTTTGTCTCTCGTGTCTTGGCTTGAGACTTAGAAGCTTCAACAGTTCTCCCTTTACCCTTGGATTGGTAAGACTTAGCATGTTGAGTGCTAGGGATTGTTGAACTTTGCTTGCCCTTAGGATCTGCCCTTAAAGATATAGACATCTTCATTGGCTTCCTTTTAGGGTTCTCAGCCACTTTGCCTTTATCCTTGTTGGTGGTCGCTTTGGATGCAGTGGGCAATTCCAAAGTGACTGATGGTGTAGTGTGTGATGCACCAACAAAGATAGTCGGCTTGGGAGGTCCACCCTCATATCCAAGGCCAGCTTTCCTACCAAAAGGCAGAAGCGAGCCCTCTAGTGCCTGCCTAGCATATGATGCTTTGTTCAAGTTGGCAACTAGAGTGGACTGGGTTTCATACCTTCCCTCCAAGCTTTGATGTCTAGCGAAGAGATCCTCGAACTTACTAGTCATAGCCCTTAAATTAAGTTTGACTTCGTCAAGCTCACGGGCTAGCTTTCGGTTCTCCTTCTCGCTTCGAGACAGAGCTTGTTTTACCACTTCGTGGTCGCTTGACAATTTTTGGTGCTTGTCAAACAACTCACTCCATGTAGAGGATTGTTCTTCCTCATTGACAGTGTGTGCTAGTGTAATTGAAGTGATTGAAGGATAGAAGAATACCTCTCCTGTTTCTTCATCGGTGAGCGCCATAAATCCAAGATCCTCACCATCACTGGAATTTGGATCAGTGAATGCATCTGAGTCGCTTGGTGGATCTTCAGTTGTAGCGACCGGCACTTCACTTGCTACGAGCGCTCGCCTTGGGGCATCCCTCTTGGCCTTCAATTCTTCGCGCTCTTTGGCACTTAGCTTTGGGCAATCGGATTTGTAGTGGCCCATCTTGTGGCAGTGGTAACACTCCACTTCCATCATGTCACGCGGGATCGTCTTGGTCGTCTCTTCTCTCTTTCCTTTTCCTTCTCGAGCATCAGTGCTCCTCCCTTTGTACTACTTGTAGAATCTTTTGTACTTGCCCACTCGAGAGTTCATTTTGTTGAAGTTCTTGGATAAGAACGCAATGTGTTCTTCCAATTCTTCTCTCGTCATCTTGGCTAGCGACTGCTCACTTGGCCCTTCGGCAGCTTTGAACGCTACTCCTTTTGACGTAGTGGGCGCTTCATCCTCGTCGTCGAGACTCATACGATTCAGATCAAACTCGTGAGCTTTGAGCTCGGAGAACAGCACTTCTGGCGTGAGCTTCGTTAGATCCTTGGTAGCTAGATATAGCTCCTTCATAGTCTGCCATTTCCTTGTGAGAGCACGGACTATTTTCAGGTTTACTTCCTTGTCTGTGAGTTCCTTCCCAAGCGAGTTGAGAGTTGCAGTAATGTTGGTAACTCTCAGCTCGAAGGCGTCGATGGATTCTCCGGACTTCATCACCAGATTTTCAAACTCCCGCATCTGAACGGCGAGTTTCTTCTCCTTGATTTTGTCTGTGCCTTTAGAAATGAGGGCTAGGGTTTCCCACATTTCCTTTGCCGTTGCACATTTCCTTATTCGTGGTAGATAGGCGTCCGACACGGTGCTCTGCATCGTGTGACGTGCAATCTTGTCGAGGTTGGCAACTTTGAAGTCATTTGGAGTATACTCATCCTTATCCTTCTCCACGTACTGTTGTCGAACATGGGCTGGACGTCCTTCAGCGGCTGGAACCTCCACAGATATTGCTTTCTTGATTTCGATTGGTCCGTCTTCAATGACTTCCCACATCCGGTCGTGGATTGAGCATAGGAAGCTCCCGACTCGGAAACTCCATATCTCGTATCCTTCGATCGAGAACTGTGGAAGATTTGATGCACTGTATGTAGACATAGCAAACTATCAGCAGTAAATGCAATATGCGTGGGTGAGGTTTTGATGCACTTAGGAAAATAGGATCCGGTTCAGTGAGACAACGTGAAGCGAGTGGGGACTCGCTTCGGATATGCAAAGCAGAGGCTCGAAAGAACTGCTGCTCTGATACCACTTGTTGGTCCCGGTTTGTTAATAGGAGAAATACGTAGAGGGGGGGGGGGGGGGGGGTTAATACGTATTTCGAAGTTTTTCAACTTCAAATCCCTTAACTCAGAGTAACAAGTAAAAAGCTCGCTTGAAACTTAAGACCTAGCTGAAGCTAGATCTACAGTACGTAGCTTGCCTGCTTGACCGAAGTGAGAACTTGATCAAGAGGGAGTCTTTACTCGTGTATGCGGAATTTGGTGAGTTAAATCTTTCCCTAAGTATTTGAAATTTCCAGATTAAGTTTGTTTAGATGCAGTATGCAATGGATAAACAAACAAGTAAGAGTTTAGGGTTAGAGAGATACGACACAGAGATTTATAGTGGTTCGGAGATAACGCTCCTACGTCCACTTTGTTGCACGACGGCAACTGTTCTCTTCACTCAAGAACTTGAAGGTTACGGGTCCTTCAAAAACCTGGTCGAGATCGGGCTTCACTCGCCTGGATCTGACGATCAGTGCAGTGATTACGGGTTCACTACTAAGACCTAAACTGGACACGAAGCTTCACTCGCTTCTGTCCGAACAACAGGGAGATTCCGGGCTCTCCTTACAGCCTAGCTTCGATCGAGCTTTACACAAACGGTGTAAGTGTAAGCTTGGATCTCAACTCTATGATCGAGGCTTCTTCAATCGATGAAAGAAGAGCCTTGGATCGAAACAACCTAACGACAACACTCAAAAACCTAACAGACAAGTATAGGGTTTTTGGTTGACGACACACTATGAAGAACTCTTTACAGTAGATGCAAAGAATGGCTAGAGTTCTTCTTCTAAGCTTCGGATATATGAAGTGGGCTTAGAATCTAAGTGTGAAGGCTGTGAAGACGAGTTCCGATGAACTGGAAACTCGGAGAACACTTGGAAACAAAGACTCAAAAATTTGCTCGAAGGCTTGGGAGTGTTTGTTTGCAGTAGGCTCGAATGCTCAAGTAGTGTTCTGCTTCTTCACGTCTTCATCCTTCACTATTTATAGGCGGAGGGTTGGCTGAGATCCGTTGCATGGTTGGTGGCCTTGTCCCTCCTCCTCTCGACAGTACTTGCACAGGCTGGCTGCTTTTCAGACGCGCAGATTTCGACTTTTGCCGGAAATGGCTAAGTTCCAATTTCAACAGTAACTGGAGCGACCCAGTACTGTTACGGCGCCTTGTCGGCCTGGCAGTCAACTCCTCTGCTCCTTTCCGCTTTCGACACGTGGAGATTTCGTAATAAATGCGAAGATCTCCAGTTGACTGGAGTTCAAATTTGGAGCGGGAATTTGTGCTGTCGCTTTCTGGTAGGTAGTGGCTCGCTTCGCTTTTAAGTTGTAGCGTCCGCTTTAGTTGAGTCACTTCGCTGTCATTCTGTAGTGAGCCGCTTCGGGAATTAACTTTCCCTAGTGACTGCTTTGGAAATAGTTGACTAGAGTTGACTAGCTTTGACTTTTCACTGTAGCGCTTGCTTCGCTTCGCTTTGGCTTCGAACTGTAGCTCGCTTCGCTTCGCTTTGGCAGACTCACTTTGAATCTACTATAGCGATCGCTTCGCTTCACATTTCTTCGACACGCTTCACTTCAGTTTGCTTGACCCGCTTCGCTTTGAAAAACACACTCAAGTGAGTGGCCTTCACTTGAAATTTTGAAGCCTAATCTAAGCAAAATAAAAGAGCCATCCTAACAGAGTAGGCTTTTAGAAAAATTCTAACTTATCAACTATATCAAAATGGGTCGCTTGGGAACAGAACGCTTTGGGGTTTTGGGATCAAATCAAAACACTAAGATATCCCTTATAAGTTCCCCCTTAACATATTTGTTCTTAACAATTCCCAACATTCGTCAACAGTTGAAGGACTACAAAGTTGAAGCGAATGAAATTCCGATCTTCTGCGACAACAACAGTGCCATATGTATCTCGCAGTATCCAGTGCTTCACACCCGATGCAAGCACGTGGAAATTCGACATCACTTCATTCGTGATCATGTCGAGAAGAAGGATATCAAGCTCGAGAAAATCCATACTAATCTCCAGCGAGCAGATATCCTCACCAAGCCTCTAGCTGAGTCTCGTTTCAATCAGCTATGCATAGAATTAGGGTTATTAGACCCTGGTGAAGAATGCTAGTTCCAGGATGCACGAAGGAGTGACCGCTTGTTCTCTTGTGTGTCACTCGCTTCGGATCTTCACCAACTCAAGCGAGCCACTTCAAAATCTCACTCGCTTGAAGAAAATGAAGTAAGGTGGAGAAAGGTGGAGTATTGGAAGAAGTTCCTTACCAACTTACAGGAATTGTTAAGTAAATGGTTAAGGGGGAACTAATGCTTACTCTCGGAGCAAGTTACTTCCAAAGCGAGCAAAGAATGATGCTATCTCGAATTCTGCATCGCTTCAATTTACCCTAGTTTGGGTCAAAGCGAGTCGACTGCAGATTCATTCTCTAGATTGTAGGAAAGCTTGAAGGTTTACCTTTTTATACAAAAGGTTGCAGGGCTGGTGACATGCTTCTGCATAAAATACGAGATTGTCTTGTCAGAGCATTCTCATTGTCATCCTGTCCATTTCTGCTCTGAGATAAGGACTTGTACTCATCCCCCATTCGTCGTGAATAAGTACACTTACGTGATGCTCCCTTCGGGTTGTAGTAAGCTTGTGTACTATATTCATTTTCTCCCCCATTCACTTCGATGGAGGACGCTCTAATTCGTAGAGGAAGATGAATGCCATGAAGACGAATGCCAAGAAGATGAATTACCCAACAGGTGGTATCAACAAGCTTCAAAGCAAACAAGTGGATTCGACAACCTGAAGTCCAAATCAAATGAAGTCTTCAATCAGTGGTATCAATCTCCTACGAAGTGAGTTTGACTGGTAAGCATTTCAATTTTAAGTACACTAAGTGAGCTGAAGCGTGCTAGAAACCTTCACTCGCTATGTGGAAAATATGAAATGAATCTGACACAAATACAAAGAGGAAAACACTCTTGTTTATCCTCGAAGTATGTAAGTCAGAAACATTTTAAAATTAAGCAAAGAAATTCATTTTCTTATTCCAATCGCTTCAGATGGCCAAGCGAGTGCTACGTCACTCAAAGCTAGCCATCGCAAGCGAGTGCGGAACAGTCACTCAAAGCGAGTGCCTCTCTAAGCGAGTCAAGGTCTAGCGGCCCAACTCGAAGCGAGCGGGCACGAAGCGAGTATGAGCTGTTTGCACTCGAGTGCCTATTTTACTTTCTGCCAAGCATTTAATGCAGGTTCACGTACGGCGGAAATAACGGGCGCGTGGTTCTCACTTCGAATTCGAAGCGGGAAAAGGCGGAGAAGATCCAGCCGTCGAATCTCAACAGCCCCCAATCTGCAGCCGTTGGATTAGCGCCGTATAAGACAACCCAATCACAGCAAGCCACGTGGAGATGCCGAGCAAGTGGCGGTTCACTTTTACTGTGGTGACGCCGGACACATCAGATCCATCACCGCACGTCCGCCGCCTACCTACAGGACTTTCGGCAATATTACCGTCCTACCCTTGCCACGTCAGCCGAGACATAACTCTATAAATATGAGACGATGCAGAACTGCAGAACCTTTCACAACCCTCAAAAATTTCCATTCTCGTGCTTAGATCTGCAATTTCTGCAACTCACGAGTCTCAACCCTTGTTTTTCATCGTTAAAACTTCGATTCTAAATTCCTCAAATCTCACCATGGGCAAGAAGCTGAGTACAGAAACGATGGAGCAGTTCATGACGGAGGTAGACAAGCACATCAACGTCGAGCCCCATCTCGACCCTATTGTAATCGAGAGAGATGGCTTCTTCCGTAGGGCCGTGACCACGGCCGGCCTATGGAATTTTGTAACGTTGATTCCGACGAAGGTATTGGCAAAGGCAGTGGGAGAGCTTCTTCTGAGCTTGAAGAAAGAACAAAATACATCTTCATTTACAGATCCTAAGTCCAAGAAGCCGGTGGAGGTGGACTTGAACGATCTAATCGGTGTATTTGACTTGCCGAAGGAAGGAGGAGATTCCCTATTGGAATTGGGATTTTCGGCTGAAGTCCAATATGGTCGTTTCGCCGTCGACGGAGCAGAACCAAACTTTAAAGTGGCCAACATTCGTTCGGATTTGAAAGCCCCTTTCAACCTCATCTGCGAACTCTTTACGAAGAGCATCGCATGCTATGTCGGATCCCTAGATACGCTGTCAGAAACAAAACTGATCGGCACTACCATGATTGTCGACAGCCTCACTGGAACTACATTCAACTGGCACGGGTGGTTTCTCAAACAAATCTACGAGGCTGCTGAAGATTTCACATTTGTGCCAGGAACTGCAAATGAGATCCTCCGCAAAGGGAAGTTGAAGTTCTTCTCAAGACTATATCCGTCGCATTGGAGATGAAGTTTCCAGAGAAAATTTGGCCAGATTCCGACACGGCCACATACAACAAGCAGACAATCTACTACGACAAGTGGAAGAAAACTAAGGTGCCAATGGATCAGGGACTTCTAGTCGTAGAAGTGCCCGCAGCAAGGCCAGTTGCGGAAACACAAGCTGAAGCTTCCCAAGCAAAGCGAGCCGCTTCACCCCTGAAGCGAGCGACTGCAAAGCGAGGGAAGAAGAAAATGAAGCGAGTCGCTTCAATTGTCCAAGAAAGCGAGGCGGTGGAGGAGCCGCTTGAAGACATTGAAGTTACTCAACCCCAATCCTCACCAACCAAAGCCCAATCCCCACTACTACAAATTACCCACATGCCTGAACCGCAAGGCTCATCAACTCATCAACCACTCACCCAAACACCCCTCTCCCCAAGAAGAAGAGTCTGCATCTTCTTTTCAAATGCCTACTGTCCCATTCCTCAGCACAGATCAAGCTGTTTCCTATACTACATTCCAACCACTTCAAACCCAGCAAATTCAACCAGTCACATAACCCATTCCCATCCCTGAAACCCCTGAAGCCACTCCATCCCAATCCCCCTCAACATCGGCAGCAATAGCCGATACCGCCCATACATCCATCATTCCTCAATTCCAAATCACCAAAACCCCCACCCAAGTTGATGCTCTCAAAAGATACAGGAGAGATAGAGAGTAGGCAGCTGAAACCATAAGAAACCGATATCCCTCGGTGCCTATGTCAGACGACTTCTTCACCCAAGTTGTCGATTTCCTGACGTATGTCACCTACCGTGGCACGGAGTATTACAAAGTGTTCAGACTCCTGGATGCCTTCTCGAAGGACATTCTCATCCAGATGGAGGGCAAGCTTCTAGACTTCATCGATGTAGATGGTTTCCACACGTTTCTCACCGGAACCAGCTACTGGGATAAGCTGGACGCCAAGGTGAAGCGTGCCTATCCGAACGCTATAGTCCCTGAGCGCACCCCTACCATCCATGAAAGGAGAATGATGAGGGAGCATGCGGAGGAGGTGGAGGTTAAGGAGGTGGAGATCTCGAGTCTGCAAAACGAGATCACCAAGAAGGAGATAGAGTTGGAGAAGAGAATGGAGGAGGTCAAGAGTCTTCGTGAAGACTTTGACAAGAAAAAGGGGGAACTGGAGGAAAAGGTGGGAGAGAAAGAGAGGTTACTGGTAGAGAAAGAGAAGGCGCTGGAGGCGCAGGTGAAGTTAGTGGGAGAACAATCATCAACAATCACCGAACTCAAGGGCTCGCTTGATGCGGAAAGGAGCCGCTTGAGGGAGGTTAATGCCAAATTAATCACTCTTGGCAAAGAGAAGAAGGAACTGGAGAAGGAGATAAAGGAGCTGAAGGAGAAGGTGGAAATTAGAGAAGGAGAGTTGGTGATGAAGGGAAGCGAGCTGCTAAACGTCAAAAAGACTCTGGACTCTCTCAGAAATGAGATGAAGGAGCTCAAGCAAGAAAGTGAGCTCGATAAAAAGGAACTGGAGAGTCGGAGGAGAAGTGCGCAAGCTATTGACCTACAAAACGCTGAATTGATTCTTCTACTGGAAAAGGTCAAGGAGTTGGGTGAAGCGTACACTGAAAAGATTGCTGCAAGTGCCGAATTCCATCTCTCTCTAAACCAGTGAGAGAGGAGCCTTGAAACAATGCAAGCTGAACTTCAAGCGGCTCAGGAATTCTGGTACTTCAATTTGCAAGAGGAGAAGGCGGAGCTGGAGGCTCGCTTCAGAGAAGTAGAGCCATTGGAGAGGATAATGGCGTCTGTTGTTGAGAGAGAAAAACAATGCGAATACCTGCTGGAGGAAATCTCCATCAAAACTGCAGGAATCGTATTGTCAGAAGAGCAAGTTTTCGCAACAAAGACTGAACAGATGTTCCATACAGTACTCAACAAGGTTGAAGAGATTCGCAAGTCTCTTGCTGAAAAGACTATCGTCCCAACCCCTGGCAGTGATGATGCCAAAAAGGGGGAAGAGATTATACTGAAAAATGCAAATCTATTGGAGCTACAAGGTGGAGAACGTGAAGCTGTTGGAGTTGAGACGATGATTGAAGGAGGTAGTGGTGCTAGGGATGAGGAGGAGGAGTTAGACGATGAAGCGAGGACTCTGCGTGCGAAGAAAGGGAAGGTGAAGCTCACGGAGGAGGAGCTCTTAAAGAAACCTGAAGAGCCTCGCAGGCCACTTGAGAAAAAAATACTTGCATCCTCAATTGCCCGTCATCCTCCAGTTGTGCCGACGACCAAGGAGGAAAGGGAGAGGCAGATTGCGGCGGATGAAGCCTTGGCATGGCAGATCGAGCACGATTTTGAATTGCAAAAACTAACACTCTTTGCAGGTGCTTCAGGTTCTCAAGCACCCGCTTCAGCCGAAGCACTAACTTCAGCTGTCGCGCTCACTTCAACAACTGGAGCAGCCACTTCATCTGCAATTGTCCCTTCAAGTGCAACCATAAAGAAGGACATGCCGCCTCCCCCACCACCGAAACAAACGGTGAAGCGAGCTGCCCCAGACTCGAAAAGAGATGACCCCGAGGCCAAGCGCCAAAAGGTCATTCAGGCAGTTGCTTCAAGGGCAGAGAAGGAGGAGAAGAGGAGAAAGAGAGGAGAAGGAGGAAAGGATAAAGCTGAAAAGGAGAGGAGATTAATGGCAAAGCTACTTCAAGTGATAGACGGCCGGATCGAGGAACACTTCAATGAAGTGAGACTCATCCAGTCAGCTCTAGTTCGTAGTGCCTATGTTCCGTTCATGCCAGAGGAGTCTGAGGCGTATCTAGCTCAATCTATAATCGACACATGCCATGCGACTGCAAGAGAAATGATAGAATCCGGTCGCTACCCCCCTCAAGGAAGAACAGAACTACATTCGGAAGCAACTCAACGGGAGGCTTCCTATCTGGAGTGGCGAGTCTGGAAAGAAATTCAATGCTATCATTGCACAAATGTCCAGCCCGTCGGAAGAGGAATTGGCAGTGCGCAGGGACGAGCATCCTGATGCTAGAGAGATTGAGCAGTTCATCCCTGATGAGCTACTTGAGCAGTGGCTGTACTACAAAGAAAAATTCATTAAAGCCTACTACTACTGGGAGGTAGTGCCACTGCAGACTCAATGCTCAAGAATCAAAGCACTCAGCCATTTCCTAAGTGCCTATGATGAGAAGTTCAGGCGGAAGGCTTTCACACTCGCACAGTTTGCAGAGCCCATGCCTCTAATCATCAAGGTACCAGCCAAGAAGGAATTCCCTATGCCCTTCCTACCTGGCACCAGTATCCCCGATCGCAGCATCATCGATGCTGAGGTGGATGAAGCCTTCCAACTGGAAGAGACTTGGAGGAGGCCAAGTATACACAGCGTCGATTCACTGGAAGCAAAGGTCTTCAGTGCATACACCATACGAGAAGAAATGATTGCGAGGGATTTGGAGACAGAGGAAGAAGAGAAGGAGATGGAGGTAACGAAGGAAAAAGAAGATGACAGGGAAGGAGCTGCAGGAAACCGTTGAGTTTCAAGCTTCTTAATATTTCTTTTTGTGAACTGCTTGTTCATTTATCTCATTTCAATTTCTGTCTCTTCTGTGTCATTTACTCGCTTTGTGAATGACTTTAAATTTTTGCTACAAACTCAAATAATTTAACCGAAAAAAAAAGGAAAGGAACTTAAAAGAAAATTACAAACGAAACTGCAAAGGAAGCAGTCGCTTGAAGTTCCCTTCACGGTTAGATAGACTAGATTTTTTTTTTTTTTTTATCTAAGTCGTATGGGTTTTGGCATCATCAAAAAGGGGGAAATTGTTGGGAATTGTTAAGAACAACATGTTAAGGGGGAACCTATAAGGGATAATTTTATTGTTTTGAGTTGATCCCAAAACCCCAAGTGTTCTATTCTCAAGCGACCCATCTTGATGTAGTTAATAGGTTAGAATTTTTCTAAGCCTACTCTGTTAGGATGGCTCTTTATTTTGTTTAGATTATAGGCTTCAAAATTTCAAGTGAAAGCCACTCGCTTGAGTGTGTTTTCCAAAGCGAAGCAAGTCTAGCAAACTGAAGTGAAGCGTACCGAAGAACAGTGTAGCGAAGCAATCGCTACAGTACATTCGAAGTGAGTGTGCCAAAGCGAAGCGAAGCAAGCGATACAGTTCAAAGCCAAAGCGAAGCGAAGCGAGCGCTACAGTTCAAAGCCAAAGCGAAGCGAAGCGAGCGCTATAGTGTAAAGTCAAAGCTAGTCAACTCTAGTCAGCTATTTCTAAAGCAGTCACTAGGGAACTTTATCTCCCGAAGCGGCTCACTACAGATTGACTACGAAGTGACTCAACTAAAGCGGACGCTACAACTTCAAAGCGAAGCGAGCCACAACCTACCAGAAAGCGACAGCGCGACTCCCGCCCATATTCTGAACTCCAGTCAACAGGAGATCGTAGCATTAATTACGAGATCTCCACGTGTCGAAAGCGGAGTGGAGCGGAAGAGTTGACTGCCAGGCCGACAAAGGCGCCGCAACAGTACTGGCTCGCTCCAGTTACTGTTAGCCTTGTAAGTTAGCCAATTTTGGCAAAATGCCAAAACTGGACGTCTAAAAAAGGCGCCAGCCTGCGCAAGTACTGTCGAGAGGAGGAGGGACAAGGCCACCAACCAAGCAACGGATCTCGGCCATCTCTCCGCCTATAAATAGTGAAGGATGAAGGAGAAGAGAAGTAGAACACTACTTGAGCAATCGAGCGCATACAGCAAACAAACACTCCCAAGCCTTCGAGCAAATCTTCGAGTCTTTGTTTTAAGTGTTCTCCGAGTTTCCAGTCATCGGAACTCGTCTTCACAACCTTCACACATAGAGTCTAAGCCCACTTCAAATATCCAAGCTTAGAAGAAGAACTCTAGCCAATCTTTGCATCTACTGTAAAGAGTTCTTCACAGTGTGTTCGTCAACCAAAAGCCCTAATCTGTCTGTTAGGTTTTTGAGTGTTGTCGTTAGGTTGTTTCGATCCAAGGCCCTTCTTTCACCGATTGAAGAAGCCTCGATCATAGAGTTTAGATCCAAGCTTACACTTACATCGTTTGTGTAAAGCTCGATCGAAGCTAGGCTGTAAGGAGAGCCCGTAATCTCCCTGTCTGTCCGACTGAAGCGAGTGAAGCTTCCAGTCTAGTTAGGTTTTTGGTGTGAACCCGGAATCACCCAGCGTTTGTCAGATCCAAGCAAGTGAAGCTCGATCTTGACCAGGCTTTTGAAGAGCCCGAAATCTTCAAGTTCTTGAGTGAAGAGAACGGTTGCCGTCGTGCAACAAAGTGGACGTAGGAGTGTTATCTCCGAACCACTATAATTCTCTGTGTCGTATCTCTCTAACCCTAAACTCTTACTTGTTTGATTATCCATTGCATATTGCATCTAAACAAACCTAATCTGGAAATTTTAAATACTTAGGAAAGATTTTTAGCTCACCAAATTCCGCATATACGAGTAAAGACTCCCTCTTGATCAAGTACTCACTTCGGTCAAGCAGGCTAGCTACGTACTGTAGATCTAGCTTCAGCTAGGTCTTAAGTTTCAAACGAGCTCTTTACTTGTTACTCTGAGTTAAGGGATTTGAAGTTGAAAAACTTCAAAATACGTATTCACCCCCCCCCCCCCCCTCCCCCCCCCCCCCCCCTCTACGTATTTTCCTATTAACAAACTGGGACCAACAGATGCTAAGGTTGTATGCATAGTTTTGATCATGAGGATGGTTTGTTTTTGAAAATTTTTGAGGCCTATATAGTTCACAATGCTTGAGTCTATTGTTTATTTCATTTTTGTTATTGTTCGGGACGAACAATGTTTAAGTTTGGGGGATTTTGATAGGGTGTATTTTTACCCTATTTTCTAAGTGTTATATTATCGTTTTCTTGTCGTGTTTTGTTAGTTTAGCTCATGTTTTCTATTTTTTACGTTATTTAGAGCTAGATTACGCTTTTGGGTTGTTTTGAGTGTTTGTAGGGCTTTTGAGTCGAGATAACCCAAGACAAGATAAGAGACGATGAAACCAAGGAAGAGACGAAGTATTGATCCCAAGTTCTGACTTCTCACGATTTTTTGGAAGAATTATTCTGGAAAAGTGAATGCATATCATTGAAGAGGAGTTCAATATGAGCACGTAGGCGAAAACGGAGATCAATTCGGAGTTCGGATGAGGAAGATATGACCGAAGCAAGAAAGTTGCGCAGAACCCTCTCGACCCTCTCGACCACCCTCTCGATCGAGACAGGTGTCGAGAGGTAGCTTCTGATTTCCAGCCGGGATTTCCTAAAAGGCAATTTTTGACTTTTTCTTGGTTTCCTTGTACAATTAGGTATTGGATGCAAACTTCTACCCTATAAATACCTCTAAACCTATCATTGTAAAGACAACAACATAGAACCAACAACATAGCCAACATTAGTCCCCTCCATACTTTAGATTAGTTTTTTCTCTACACTTTTATATTTTAGCTTTAGATTTAATTCATGTATTTCTTGGAAGACAATTGAAGATTGAAGATTCAAGATTCAAGAGTTTTTCTATCCTTTTCTTTTTACTTTATGCTTTTGATTATGTTTATTCTTCCTTCTACCTTTCTTTTAATTATGTCTAGCTAAATCCTTTAGTTGATTTTAGGGATTGAATGCCTAATTGAATTTATGTAAGTGTTTTTGTTTACAATTAGCCATCTAATCTAGGTGCATGTTTTCATGGTGCTTATTCTCATGCATGATTAATTGATCACTAATTGTTTATGCATAGTTATGTTTATATGCCTTGATAGGATATTGCATAATAGATCTCATGAATACATGGTATGATAATTTGATTTGTCTTAATTGAGTTTGAATTATCATATGTTCGCATATAATTGATTTGGGTGTCTTAATTGAACCTAGTTGATTATATCATTGATACTTGTTCTCTTTTGCACTTAGTTTGATATCTATGCGTCCGAAAGGATATTAGGATCATATTAGGTGACGAGTTGCATTGCCTTAATTGGAATGTTAGGTTATTTTTGTTGTATCACATCTAGGTTGGATTAAATTGGTTAATTGTATTCATTAATTGCTTGCATATATTTGATTAGGTAGGCTTCCCTAGAATCAACACTTTTCCTTATTTGGTTTTTCCTCGTTTAATTATTTGCTTACTTGTTAGTTACCTTATTTGTTTAATTGTTTCCTTATTTGTTTATTTCCTTGTTTATTTAATTGTGTCCTTTTATTTATTTGCTTAGATTATAAATACCACAATCTTTACATCCTTAATTGCTTGAACATCAGTTTAATTCTAGAGTAGAGGTATTGTGTGTGGTTTCGGTATATCAATCCCTGTGGATACGATACTCGTACTTTCGTATACTATACCTATTTTTTGTGGTAGAAAATAGTGCGATCAGAGCGCTACAGCTCAAAGCCAAAGCGAAGCGAAGCGAGCGCTGCAGTGTAAAGTCAAAGCTAGTCAACTCTAGTCAGCTATTTTCGAAGCAGTCACTAGGGAACTTTATCTCCCGAAGCGGCTCACTACAGAATGACTACGAAGTGACTCAACTAAAGCGGACGCTACAACTTCAAAGCGAAGCGAGCCACCACCTACCAGAAAGCGACAACACAGTTCCCGCTCCGAATTTGAACTCCAGTCAACTGGGGATCTCCGCATTTATTACGAGATCTCCACGTGTCGAACGCAGAGAGGAGCAAAGGAGTTGACTGCCAGGCCGACAGGGCGCCGCTACAGTACTGGCTCGCTCCAGTTACTGTTGGTCTTGTAACTTAGCCGTTTTCGGCAAAGAGACAAACTGCGCTCCTGCAAAAGCAACTGCCTGCGCAAAGTACTGTCGAGAGGAGGAGGGACAAGGCCACCAACCAAGCAACGGATCTCGCCAATCTCTCCGCCTATAAATAGTGAAGGACCAAGACGTGAAGAAGTAGAACACTACTTGAGCATTCGAGCGCATACAGCAAACAAACACTCCCAAGCCTTTGAGCAAATCTTCGAGTCTTTGTTTCCAAGTGTTCTCCGAGTTTCCAGTTCATCAGAACTCATCTTCACAACCTTCACACTTAGATTCTAAGCCCACCTCAAATATCCATGATTAGAAGAAGAACTCTAGCCTACTTTGCATCTACTGTAAAGAGCTCTTCATAGTGTGTTCTACAACCAAAAACCCAAACCTCTGTCTGTTAGGTTTTTGAGTGTTGTCGTTAGGTTGTCTCGATCCAAGACTCTTCTTTCATCGATTGAAGAAGTCTCAATCATAGAGTTTAGATCCAAGCTTGCACCTACATCGTTTGTGTGAAGCTCGATCGAAGCTAGGCTGTAAGGAGAGCCCGTAATCTCCCTGTCTGTGTTTTGACTGAAGCAAGTGAAGCTTCCAGTCTTGTCTAGGTTTGTGTAGTGAACCCGCAATCACTACATCTGTCGTTTGATCCAGGCAAGTGAAGCCCGATCTCGACCAAGGTTTTTGAAGGACCCGTAACCTTCAAGTTCTTGAGTGAAGAGAACGGTTGCCGTCGTGCAACAAGTGGACGTAGGAGCTTTATCTCCGAACCACTATAAATCTCTGTGTCGTATATCTCTCTAACCCTAATCTCTTTACTGTATTTGATTATCCATTGCACGTACATATAAACAAACATAACTTGGAATTTTAATTACTTAGGAAAAGATTTTTAGCTCACCGAATTTCCGCATATACGAGTAAAGACTCCCTCTTGATCAAGTCCTTACTTCGGTCAAGCAGGCAAGCTACGTACTGTAGATCTAGCTTCAGCTAGGTCTTAAGTGTCAAACGAGCTCTTTACTTGTCACTCTGAGTTAAAGGGAAAAAGTTGAAAAACATAAAATACGTATTCACCCACCCCCCCCCCCCCCCCCCTCCCCCCCCTCTACGTATTTTCCCTATTAACAAACCGGGACCAACAATTAAGGATTATCATACCAAACCCTGCAGGTGGATTAATTTCTGGTATGATGAATAAGGAATGAATGGTACTACTCAGGAATAAAAGAAGTTGAATAACACGAGCAGTCAGAAGCTCTAAGTTAATCAACGGATGTGGGATATCTTAAATATGGGGGTCGCTAAGTCTAATACTAGCCCTGAACTCAACAGGGGTAAAACAGGTAATTCAGTACTATTACTCTAGTGAAATGTTTTAGTACTTATGGACTAAATTATACTCTAGGTTGAGTATGGAGAATTTAGCCATTGAGAGGCCTCGGTGTTACCAGCTAGTAGATCCCTGATTTGGCCCAAAATGCTCAACAGGCCACAGTATAAGGAATAAGTGAGCCACCACACAATTGGGCCCAGTATGGGGCGCCAATCTGCTAATGGACACCTAGTCCATGTGTTGCAGTCAGAATAATCGAGTGCACTTAAATATTCTGAACAAGAAAGGGAGGCTAGGGTTAGAGAGGGAGAGACGCGCGGCCGGCAGTAGCAGTTCGGTGGGGATCCCGTTTTCCGTGGCTGATTCCGAAGATCGTTGTCCATCCAACGTCAGAATCGAGCAGGGATACAGATCAGAAGATCTATTCGCGAGTTCTCTACTTCTTCAGGTAATCGATCTATAAACCCCCTATGATTCCGCACTTAATTCATAGGAGCATGATAGGTTTAATTCGATAGTTAGATATCCGAAATAGATCCTCGGGCGAACCGATCTTCACCGATCAGATATGGTTCCTTCAAAAAGCCAAGCGGCTACTATCGCCAAGCGAGCAAGTACAAGCGAGCCGTATGAACTGTACACACTCGAGTGCCTATTTCACTTTTTACTTTGCATTTAATGCAGATAGTACTAGGGTCCAAGAATCCGGGCGCGTGGAGTTCACTGCGAAATTGAAGCGCCAAAACTGCTAGCGATCCAACCATTGAATCTCAACAATCTTCAAATCTGAACCGTTGGATCTACGTGACAAACCGATATTTTATATGCATTTCAAGATGTTTTTGGTAGGTTTTGGCTTTCATATATGTGCTTAAATAAATAGGAAATGATAGGTTTTTACAATTTATGCATTTTCTATATGCTTTGCGTTTTCTCTCGATTTCCATGCTAATTTCAGGTGTTGTGGCAATTTTCTGGGAACATTTGAGTTATCCTATGTCGAAGAGGATGGAAAGAGGAAGCCGTAGCACTTTGCAGATTATTTTTCCGAAGTCGGACGAGAGAGAACGAGCCAAAACCGTGGAAGTGCGCGAAGTGACAAATGTGGGCGGAAATGCACAAACACACCCTTGAACAACTTTCCGGAAATTACAGTTTTTACCCCACCTTCTCAACTCAAGTTTCTTTTATTTGCCTCATTTGGTATCTTTTAACACTTGTAATTCACTCTTGAGCTACTACTCTAGAACTCTAGCACTTTCCCTCTTTTCTTTTTAGTATTTTCAAATATTGTTGGAGATTATGCTTGGAATTTGAAGATATTGTTGAAGATTTCTTCTCTATTTTCTTCCCTTGTCATTTTCATTATGTTTTTGTTTGTTGTTGATGGTTTGATGCTTAGATCCATGCTAGGCTAGATCCATTGAGGTTTCAAATGATGGATGGTGTGAATTAGGCTAGGATGTGATGGTTTTTGATGTGGATCTACCTTTCCTTTGAGTTTCCCTTGGATTTGATTGAATTTAATTGCATGAATGATTGACAACCATTAGTGCATATAAGGTGTTTGATGGAATGCCTAGGAAGCTTCCATTCATAGCACTTGGCATGAATCCTAGCCCATATTATCTAGCATTGATTTTACATTGTTCCTAGAAAGAATTATGTGAATTGTTGTTAGATTAATAGGCATTGTGCTTTTAGGAGTTGGTAATATGTTTAGAATGGTAAGCATGTTATTCAATCCACTAGTTATCAAGTCTTAGGAGGATGAGATAGCTTGATTTATGTAAGAATGCCACTCAAGGGAATTAAAATGGTTTGACACATCAAATGCCTAATCCTTAGCCTAATTACATCGGAAATCGTTTGAAACCTTATCTTCTTTACTTGTTCCTTTACTTGTTCAGTACATTACTTGCCTTTATTTTTGCTTGTTATTTCACTTACTTATTGCTTGCCTAGTTATAAAACACCAAACAAAGATTATGTGCTCAAATAGGATAATAGAGACAAGACGAACTACTTGATTATCTCTCGACACATTCACTCCTCGTGTTCGATACTCGGACTTCTCTAGTTCGATATTATTGCTTGGTTAGAAATAGCCTAGTCAATTTTTGGCGCCGTTGCCGGGGAGTGAATAGATTGATGATCAATAGTTTGTTTAGTTTCTTGTTGCTAATTTGAGCTTGTTTTTATTTTTATAGTTAGGATGGTATTGTGCTTGTTAATTCAAGCATTTTATTGGACTATTTTTTATTTCTTCATTGGTGTGCTTGATAGGTACACACTTCATAGATCCAAGGTTAAACATGTGGAACCTTTCGTTGTGGATTATGAGAAGTGGGAAAGAACTTCCAAAGAGCAAGATGTGGAAATCAATCGAGAAGTGGAAGTTCTTAGGAAGCAATTGGAGGTTATGGAAGCAAGAGTGGACGAGCAAAGGAGAAGAACTCAAGAGGTTCAATTACCTCCTATAATTGAGATATTCCAACCTCCAAAAGAAATTTATCAAGGAAGAGAATGGGGCACGATAGATGCACCCAACTTTGAGCTCAAGCCGGGTTTGATTCGTTTGGTTCAAGCAAATCAATTTGGAGGAGAAGTCACCGAGGACCCAAATGATCATCTATACTCATTCCTCGAAATTTGTGATACCCTCAAGCTACAGGGAGTGCCAAATGACACAATCCGGATGAGACTCTTCGGATTTTCTCTTCGTGACCGGGCTAAAGAGTGGTTCAAAGGTCTCAATGGGAAGTCAATCAAATCTTGGGAGGATTTATGCAAAACTTTTCTCTCAAGATACTTTCCACCTTCTAAGGTACAACGCCTATTCTCGGAGATTTATCAATTTGCCCAACATGAAGAAGAGACGATATTCGAGGCTTGGGATAGATTTCGTGAGCTCTTAAGGAAATGCCCTCCACATGGCCTAGATGAGAGTCGACAAATCTTCATCTTCTATGGTGGTTTGAGTTCGCAAACAAGAACTATCGTAGATGCCACCTCCGGAGGTTGCTTGCTAAATCAAGATGTGAAGGAAGCTAGGAGGATTCTTGAAGAGATTGTTTCCAATTCTTTTCAATGGCCAATGGAAAGGGTGAATTTAAAGAAAGATACCTCCATGTTGGATGATAAATATGAAGATCTTGCATTCCAAATTACCAACCTCAAGAAAGAGCATGAGGAGATTAGAAAGGCGTTGATGGAAGCACGAGCTTGGCAAAGACCTAAGAATGGAGGAATTCATGGCCAAGAAGAGGTGATTCACATCAACCAACAATCTCTCTCGGTTTTTCAACAACTTGTAGAAGAGGATCCACTCCAATCTTGGAGTTATGAGGCTCCATTGGTTTCTCCACCTCCCATGCCTAATCATGAGCTTCAAGAGAAGATAGGGCCCTATTTGTTGTATGCAATGAAGGATTAAGGTACCTCTCTTACTATTTTTCCCCAAACTTCTATAGAGAATGATGAATTTGGGGGTGAGAAGACGGAAGACCTTGTGGAGAGTACTCCTCATGAGGAAGTTGTAAAGATGAGCATTGATAGGTTGGAAGTGTTGAAGAAGTTGGATATCAATGCTCATTTGGTTGGTTTGTTGAGTAGTATGCCAAATCATGAGAAGTTCTTGGAGGATGTAGAAAAGAGAAAGGTGAAAATGGATGATGATATGACCATTGAGTTATCGGAGGGATGTAGTGCTAGACTACAAAGAGAATTCCCCAACAAGGAAAGCGATCTTGGAGATTTCACAATTCCTTGTGAAATTGGTGATCAAGTGCTAGAGAAGGTCTTGTGTGACATGGGTTCAAGTGTGAACGTGATGCCTCTTCCTATCTTTAAACGTTTGAAGATTGGAACCCTTATGCCCACAATGACTATCTTTCAAATGGCGGATCGCTCAATCACAATTCCTTGGGGAAAGATCGAAAATGTGCTCATCAAGGTTGGAAAATTTATCTTTCCGGTTGATTTCTTTGTTCTTGACATCGAAAAAGAGCACAACATTCCTTTGATCCTTGGTATGCCCTTCTTGTCTACAAGCCGAGCTTTAATGGATGTATGTGATGGAATCCTCACTTTCCGAGTTGATGAAGAGGAAGTGACATTTTATAAGCCGAAACTTGAGAGTGAATTGCCAACTCCAAGAGAAGACGTTCAAGTTCCAAGTCCCAAGAGAGGTGACTTGAGGATGAATGAAGTGAAGTTCAAAGAAAAGATTGCCGATCCATTCCATGAAAATTGTAGAAGAGTTCAATGTCTAGGCAAGAAGGCCTCGTTTGATGTCCCATGAGCTACATTGAGGTATCGTCGAGCTAGCGACGTTAAAAAAGCGCTCGTTGGGAGGCACCCCAACACGTATCCTTTTATAGTTTTTATCGTTTTGAATAAATGTTTTTGGCGTCGTTTTATTTGAATAAGAGTTGAGAGTGAGTTTACATGCCTTAAGAAGGAATTTTTAAGTGTTGGGTGCATTTCCATGCCTTAGAAATGAGATTTTTCAAGTTTTTGAGTTCCAACACTTAGGAAAAATTTGAGGGTCTAAGTTCCAGCTTTGCGCAGTCCGGCGGTAAAATAAAAAACAAATAGTAAAACTCATCGGAATTCGATTCTGTCGATTACATTGGGTTCGTAAGACCCGAGAGTAGGGGGTAGGACCGTTTACCGTCCCGGGAGGGCCCGAAATGAGCTGAAGGTCAGAGGGAATGGCGGGTGAGCTGGCGGCTAAGGCCTCACCCGCCAGTTAGGCCGCCGGCGGCCAAATTCCACCCGCCAAAATCCGCGCAGTCTCGCCGTTTCGCCTCGTTCTCCCTCATACAAACTCCGAATCGCGCTCCGTCTTTTTATATGGATTCCTATTGAAATTATTTACAACATAGGATAGTTTTTAATAATTTTTTTTTTTGTTTTTTTCCGGTGTCAATAAGTGGCCAAAATTGGGCTGGAACATGAGGAAGGTATCTCAAATCACCTTAATATTTACCATACCATTACATGAGCTTATTGCTCATCCCTTGAGCTGTGATTTGATATGTGTTTACTGAAATGTGAATTGAGATTGAATGTTGCTAGGGGGTGACAAATAGGAGCAATGCATGAAGAATGGAAGGTGTTTCAAACTAATCGAGCAAGCGTTGGAATGGATAGCATTGGACGTAATATTCATCCAAAGCTTGGACCTTTGTGAGTGTCGTTTAAATTCCTTATTATTATTCCCTCCAAACTCATTTTAGATTTTGTTTCTAAAATAAGTTTGGGGGAGAGGGGTAAGATAAGGTCTTTAAACTACTTTTATCTCTTCGGTTTTTCATTAAAGTTGTGATTTTTACGCTTGTATTTGCTTGATAGAGTTGATTGTGCTTGAATTGGATGCTTGAAAGGGATGAATTTGTTTAATTAAGTTTGGTATATGATGAGGGTGAATAAGTTGGAGTCGTTCAAGTGATTCGTATGTGCTTAAACATGTGCTTACTTGCAAATTTTGCAAAATTTTTAAATTTTCTTTTGAATGAATCACTTGAAGTCTTGGTTTTCATATCTCATTTATCACTCCTTTGCTTTCAAAAGAGATGTCGATGATGAAGTTTAGAGAAAAATGATATCATATTTTTGGAATTTCTCATGTGTGTATTGAGCATGAAATGGTTGCATGACATGATTAACTAGGAATGATCGACCTTAGGCACATGAACTCTAAACAAAAGCTTGTAAGGTTTGAGCCAAAACGTTGTGTTGATAACGTTTCTTTTCCTTGAGAGCTTGCCATGCATTGCATACATCACTTCCAGAACTTGCCTTTTGAGTCTCAATCGAAGTTGCTATATGTGTGCTTTGAACTTTGAAATGATTTTAGGCCATCATTTGAGAAGCTTATTATTCCCAAACACTAACCCTAATTCATTACCTTTGTGGTCCCGTTTTGAGCCTAAAGAAGCCTTTATTCTTAAACCGGATGATAGGGGTGTGAAGGTTGGTTAAGGGAATCCTTGGTTTACGTTGAGTACATGCTTGAAATGATGATGAGAGTTGAATTGGTTTGGGATAGTTTTGATATAAAAGATGCTCCTATAAGCTTGTTTGTGTGAAAGGAAAAAAAAAAAGAGAGAGAGAGAGAGAGAGAGAGAGAGAGAACGAAGGAAAAGAAAAGAAAAGGTTAAGAACATAGTTCTTACGGAAAAAAAAAAGAGAAAAAAAAAGAAAGAAAAAGAAAGAAAGAAAGAATAAAGAGCATAAAGGAGTAGTCTTTAGAAATTTTCGAAACATTCCATTAAGAGGTTTGAGTTTCATTGAAAAGGTGAGATGGTGAGGTAGAAGATGGAAGAATCCATACTTGTTGAGGATGTTATAAGGGTGAAGTACTTAGAAGAAGTTTTGAGTCACTTAGCCTAAAAAATTCCATACCTAAACCAATGTCCCTACATTACAAGCCTATGCAAAGACCTAATTGATCTTAGTCATGGCACACAACTAAGCGATGGAGATTTAGAGACTTGAGGCAAGCATATGGTAAGTATGGATACATGTATGAGATCGTTGAGTGTTAAACCCCACTCCACATTGAGCGATTGAGTGATACACTTTTCTTGTGAGGTTTAGAGTTCATTTGTGCTTGAGTGATTGAGTTTCTAGTTGAGATAGTTGTGTAATCGTGGATTGTTCGATTCACCTTGGGAAATGCTTTGTTGAGTGAGTATTTTGAGACGTCGATGATCTTGAATTGCATATCCATTCGGTTTGAGTGTTTTGATTGTTTTGTTCCATTTTCGGGACGAACAATGGCTTAAGTTTGGGGGAGTTGACAAACCAATATTTTATATGCATTTCAAGATGTTTTTGGTAGGTTTTGGCTTTCATATATGTGCTTAAATGAATAGGAAATGATAGGTTTTTACAATTTATGCATTTTCTATATGCTTTGCGTTTTCTCTCGATTTCCGTGCTAATTTCAGGTGCTGTGGCAATTTTCTGGGAACATTTGAGTTATCCTATGTCGAAGAGGATCGAAAGAGGAAGCCGTAGCACTTTGCGGATTATTTTTCCGAGGTCGGACAGAGAGAACGAGCCAAAACCGTAGAAGTGCGCGAAGTGACAAATGTGGGCGGAAATGCACAAACACACCCTTGAACAACTTTCCGGAAATTACAGTTTTTACCCCACCTTCTGAACTGAAGTTTCTTTTAATTGCAATTTGACCCCAACTTATGGGAAGACTATAAATGCTCCTTTATTTGCCTCATTTGGTATATTTTAACCCTTGTAATTCACTCTTGAGCTACTACTCTAGAACCCTAGCACTTTCCCTCTTTCCTTTTTAGTATTTTCAAATATTGTTGGAGATTATGCTTGGAGTTTGAAGATATTGTTGAAGATTTCTTCTCTATTTTCTTCCCTTGTCATTTTCATTATGTTTTTGCTTGTTGTTGATGGTTTGATGCTTAGATCCATGCTAGGCTAGATCCATTGAGGTTTTCAAATGATGGATGGTGTGAATTAGGCTAGGATGTGATGGTTTTTGATGTGGATCTACCTTTCCTTTGAGTTGCCCTTGGATTTGATTGAATTTAATTGCATGAATGATTGACAACCATTAGTGCATATAAGGTGTTTGATGGAATGCCTAGGAAGCTTCCACTCATAGCACTTGGCATGAATCCTTGCTCATATTATCTAGCATTGATTTTACATTGTTCCTAGAAAGAATTATGTGAATTGTTGTTAGATTAATAGGCATTGTGCTTTTAGGAGTTGGTAATATGTTTAGAATGGTAAGCATGTTATTCAATCCACTAGTTATCAAGTCTTAGGAGGATGAGATAGCTTGATTTATGTAAGAATGCCACTCAAGGGAATTAAATTGGTTTGACACATCAAATGCCTAATCCTTAGCCTAATTACATCGGAAATCGTTTGAAATCTTATCTTCTTTACTTGTTCCTTTACTTGTTCTTTACATTACTTGCCTTTATTTTTGCTTGTTATTTCACTTACTTCTTGCTTGCCTAGTTATAAAACATCTAACCAAGATTATGTGCTCAAATAGGATAATAGAGACAAGACGAACTACTTGATTATCTCTCGACACATTCATTCCTCGTGTTCGATACTCGGACTTCAGTTCAATATTATTGCTAGGTTAGAAATAGCCTAGTCACTATGCCGTTCAAGCGAGCAAATTACAACATGCCACGTGCAGTGCTGACTTACTTATGCGGTTCACTCTTAACCACGGTGACACCGAACTTAACCGGATACGTCAGCCACGTCGCCTCTCACCGTTGCCCACGTTGAAGCTATGGCGAAATTGCCGCGTCTCTCTCCGCCACGTCAGCTAAAACCCTAAGGCTATATAAGGGAGTGTTTGCAGACTGCAGAAGTTTATCACCCCCAAATTGCCATTCTTGTGAAAATTCTCTGCAACTTCTGCAAATCACAAGTCTCAACCCCTCTATATTTCTCTCAAATCCCTCTCAAATCTTACACAATGGTGAAGAAAGTTTTTAACCAAACTATGGTGGAATTCCTATCCAAGGCCGAGGATCGAGAATATCAAAGTCGAGCCCCATCTCGACGAAGCTATAGTGGAGAAGGATGGATTTTTCCGCAAGGCCGTGACCACGGCCGGACTGTGGAAATTGGTAACTGCCAAGCAAACGGAGATCCTCGCCCAGCACGTTGCTCAGTTCCTATTGAACTTGAGAGAAGGCGAGATGAGTTCTGCCATCACCGACCCAAATTCTGGAGAATTGGTGAAAGTCAATCTAGCCGATGTAGCAGGAGTTTTTGACCTACTGAGAGAAGGAGTAGATGCTCTCTCGAAACTGGAGTTGTCTGTGGAGGTAGAATATGCTAGATTCGCTGCCAAGCGAAACGCAGAATGGAAGGATAAAGGGAACAACATGAGAACATATCTGGAGAAGCCCTACAATTTTATCCGTGAGTTGTACACCAAATCGGTGGTGTGCAACATCGGAACCCTAGGGCAGGTTTCCGATAGCAAGCTTTTCGCCGTGAGCGCGATTGTGGACAGTCTGTCAGGAACCAAATTCAACTGGTTCAACTGGTTCATGAACAACATCCAAGAGGCTGCCAGGGACTTCGAATTTGAAGAAGGCAGCACCTCCAACATCATTCGGAAAGGAAAGCTTCATTTCTTTGGGAAGCTATCATATGCACTGGATCAATTATTTCCAGACTGGGACGCTCGAGTACAAGAAGTCGAGCTATCTAAGTCAGGAAAAGTTATCATCGATCGTGGGATACTGCAGATAACTGTGCGCCCTGCAGTGCCCATGGCTGAAAGGAAAGGGAAGGCACCTAAGCGAGCGGCTCCCAAGAAAAAGAAGTTGAAGCGAGTCGCTTCACTGGTGATGCCAAGAGTGGAGCAGGTGGATCCTCTTGAAGACTCTCTGTTGAAAACGACAGAAGATATGGAAGCTCGTACACCAAAAGGTGATGAAGTCGATCAACCCATTCCTCAAGCTCCCACCAACATTACTAGCCAACCCTCAACCATTCAACCCCAAGCCACCCAAGAACCACAACCAGAAGCCTTCTCCACTGCTCAACCCCAACCACAAATTCCTCAAACCCAAGCTTCCGAGCCCACATTCCAGCCTAGACCCCCTCATCCCAGAAATCCCCAAGAGATCTTCACTCATCACCGCACCATGTTCGAGCACGATGATGAAGAATCCGCAAGCACAATGCCTTTACCAGATGTCCCACTACTAAACCCCAACCCAACCGCAGCCTACACATCATTCGAGCCTACCCAAGCTCAAACTCAAGCCCACGTCCAAACCTCTACCCCAAACTCTCCTACAAACACCATTGACTCACAATTCACCTCTCAAATAGCCATGCCACCCCCAATATCCCCTGCCGATAAAGCCTTAAAGCGATACAGAGCTGACTGGGAGCAGGCCGCTGAGAAGCTGTAGAAGCGGTACCCCAACATGCAAAAGGATGAAGAATTCCGCACCAAGGCCACCGATTTTCTCACTTATGTCGCCTATCGAGGGACTAAGTATTACAAGATGTTCGGCCTCCGACAAGCTTTCGCAGAAAATTCCATCATAGAAAAGGAAGCTGAAATGCTTCAATTTGTTGGAGTGGACGGATTCAAGGCTTTGCTGAATAAAGCCAAGTACTGGGAGCTGCTTGACGCAACAGTGAAGCGTGCCTACCCGGACGCAGAGCTCCCAGAGCGAAAGCTCTCCGAGCATGAGCTGAAAATGGTTGAACAGCACGAAGCGGAGCTGTCAACAAAGAACAAGGAGATTCTCAATCTCTAAGAAGAGATAAGGAGGATGAAAGAGGAAATCCAGCAGGAGAAGGAGAAGGTCGAGAGTCAGAAGAGAGACTTTGACAATTCAAAGGCCGAGCTTGCTGGAAAGCTAGAGGAGGAGATGAAGTAAGCTGATGATGCCAAGCTTGCGCTTGAGGAGGAGAGGAGTAGACTGAAGGAGTTCACCTCCAAGCTAGTCGCTTTGGAGGGTAACTTGAAAAAGATGGAGGAAGAAAGGGCCTCGCTTGTGCGAAGGCACATGGAGGACATCTCGAAAGCGTACCAAGCTGTAGAGAGGAAAGAAAGTGAACTTTCAACAAGGGAGGGTGAGCTCGTAAAAGTGCAGAGCGAGCTCACTCGCACAAAACTAGCCAAAGCCACCCTTGAGCAGGAGAAGGAGATCCTCAAGAGCAAATATGAGGAGGATATGAGTGAGCTTGCGAGTCACAGACGAGATGCAATGGCATTCAATTTAAAGCATGCCCAGTTGGATGCTACCCTCAGAAGAGCGAGCGAGGAAGCTGATAGTTTCACCGTGCGTATCGGCGCAGCTGCTCTGCTCAACACCAACCTCAACATCCGCGAGAGGAGTCTTGCTGCCCGTGAAGCGGAGCTCGCCGCTTAACGTAACCATTTTGATCTACTTGTGCAGGAAGAAAGGAAGCGGATCCGTGCAGAAATTGAAGCGGAGCTCGACGCTCGCTTCAAAGCGGTCGAGCCGCTTGAAGGCTTAATGGCAGAAGTAGCCCAAAAGGAGAAGTCATTGATCGAGCGAGAGGAGCAGTGCTCGTACCTACTGGAGGAGATATCTGAAAAGACGGCGGAGATTGTACTCGCCAAGGAAAAGCTGTTTGCCGAACGTACCCATGGGACGCTTCGTGCAATTATCAACGAATTCGCCAGCCTCCGCCATGCCATCAACGAGAAAGCATTAGTCCCTGTTCCCTCTGGCAAGCTTGATGATGCCAAAAAGGGGGAAGGGAAAGAGATAGTTGAAGTAAAGGCATCTAGAGCTAAGGGGGAAGGGAAGGAAGTAGGTGAGAAGGATGGAGAAGAGGAGGAGGTAGATAAGGCACATGGAAAAGGTCTCGTTGTTTTCTAGGAGAAGCTGAAGCTGCTAGCTTCATCTATGGTTGCTGCTGCCAGATCGTCTGCTCATGTCGAACAGCAAATCGCAGATGATGCTGCTCTTACTACAACCCTGCAGATGCAGCAAGCTTTTGAGCTGATGGAGAAGGGAGTTACTATTATTCCGCAGGTCCAATCACTTCAAAAGATGCCAGCTCAAGCGGCTCCTTCTTCATCTACTCGAGCACCCGCTCTCACACCACCACCTGCTGCTGAGAAGAAGAAGACAACTCCACCACCACCTCCAAAAACACAACCCAAGCGAGCCGCTCCTACCGAAAAAGAAATGGATCCCAAGGCTAAGCGCCAGAAGATCTAAAAAGACATAACTGCAAAGAACACTCGCTTGGAGGAGAAGAAGAAGGAGGAAGAGGATAAGAAGAAAGAAGCCGAGTGAAAAAGCGCACTTAGAGTCACAAGAATAAGGAAGGTTGAAGAGAGAGCTGCCAACTTGTGGGAAGAAAACAGGCTCATTCAATCTTGCCTACTGAGAAGTGCTTACATCACTTTCACTCCGGAGGAATCAGAGGTTTGCGCTGTTCAAGCTGACATTGATGCCTGTCGTGTCACGATCAAAGAGATGGTGGATTCCGGCAGATACACCTCAGATGAGTTTGATCTCATTCGCAAATTCATCAACCGAAGATCCCCAGCCTTCAACTTTGTGCAAAGTGAGAAATTCAAGCGTGTGATGAAGGAGATGACAGAGAGATCTGCTGAGGATATTGAAGTAAGAAGAGCCAACCACCCCAATGCTTGTGAAATTGAGAATTTCATATCTGATAAGCTGAAGGACGCTTAGAGCAAGTACAAAGAAAAGTTCATACAGGCCTACTAATTCTGGCAAGTAGTTCCCAGCCAGGAATTTGTCTCCACGCTGGACACTCTTAACAACTTCATGGTGATGTGCTGCGAGCCGCTGCGAAGAAAGATCTTTGTTGAAGTAGAGCTCGCGGAGCCGAAGAAGAAGATAATCAAAGTGCCCGAGCAGAAGTAGTTTCCCCTGCCAAGAGTGCCAAGATCAGACGTTCCAGATCGCAAAATTATTGAAGCTGAAGTTGATGAGGCTCTGGAATTGGACAACTCTCACAGAGAAAGCACAAAGACTATCAAAACAATGAAGGCCAAAGTCTACGCTGCTTATTTCTCTGAAAAATCATAATCTGCTCTCTTGTGCTATGCTTGATTGATCTATCTACATTTATTTTCTGTCAAGCGTATCTCATTTATATGCTTTATGTGTTTTAAACCTTTATGCTACAAAACTCACACGATAATCATAAGAACTTTAAAAAAAATTTGAACAAGACTGAGAAGGATTCAGTCGCTTGAAGTTCTTACCGTGGTTAGAATGTTTGGGTTTTGGTATCATCAAAAAGGGGGAAATTGTTGGGAATTGTTAAGGATCATATGTTAAGGAGGAACTTAAGGGGACACTTTAAATAAAATGTATATGTTTTGATTCGATCCCAAAACCCTCTATGTATCCTATTCCCAAGCAACCCTATTTGATTTAGATAGGTTAGAATATTTGTTCTAAGCCTATTGTGTTAGGAAGGCTTGAATTTTTGCTTTAGATGCTTAGAATTTTAGACTGCAGGATTTTCAAGTGAAGGCCACTCGCTTGAGTGTGTTTTTCAAACGAAGTGAGTCTGCCGAAGAAAAATAAAGCGAGCGCTACAAAGTCAAAGCGAGTCAACGCAAAGTAAAGCGGATGCTCAAGAAATCTGTTTCCAAGCAAACGCTACAGTATTACTTAAAGCGACTCACCCGACTACTCTTAAAAGCGGACACTCAAGTTCTGAAGCGAAGCGAGCCACTACCTAACAGGAAAGCGACAGTCCAATTCCCGCTCTGATTCAAATCAGAAATTCAAACTCGAAATCAAGTGAAGATCAACACATTAATTGCGTATCTCCACGTGGCAATCGAATAATGGAGCACCGGAGTTGAACGCCAGACCGACAGAGCCGCCGCTACAGTACTGGGCGCTCCAGTTACTGTTGAACTTGGCTCTTAGCCATTTTCGACAAAGAGACAAAGCGCGCATCTGAAAAGCTGCAGGTCAAAGGCAATACTGTCGAGTGTGGAGGGACAAAGCCACCAACCATCAACGGCTCCAAGTCCAAATCTCCCATTATAAATAGTGAAGGCCAGAGACGGAGAAGTGTAGAACACTACCTGAGATTTCAGCGCATACAGCAAACAAGCACTCACAGCCTTCGAGCAAATTTCTTTGAGTTCTTGTCTAAGTGTTCTCCAAGTTTCAGCAACATCGAAACTTGTCTCCGCAACCTTCACTCTCCTAGATTCTAAGCCCACCTCAAATATCCAAGCTTAGAAGAAGAACTTTAACCCTCTTTGCACTTCATTGTAAAGAGTTCTTCACTTAGAGAGTTGTCAAAACCAAAACCCTAAAAACCCTTGTTCAGTCAAGTTAGGTTTTGTGTTGTAGAAAGGTTGTTGTCAACATCTAAGGCTCTACTTTCCTTGATAGTAGAAACCTCAATCGTAGAGTGCAGATCCAAGCTTGCACTGTCCTTGATAGTGTGAAGCTCGATCTTAGCTAGGTTTTAGTGGAGAACCTGTAATCTCCCAGTCGTCATTGTCTAGGATCTAAGCTAGTGAAGCTCGATCCAGTTCAGATTTTTGGGGAACCCGTAATCCTCAAGATTCTTAGTGAAAAGAATCTGTTACAGCAAACAACGAAGTGGACGTAGGTTTTTCACCACCGAACCACTATAAACTCTGGTGTCGTATCTCTTTACTCAAGCTTTCCATACTTTACTTGTTTTGTTTATACATATTGCATGTGCATCGTAAACAAACCTAAAACTACACTTTAAATACTTAGGAAAGACTAGCTCACCTAATTCCACATTTTGCAAGTGAGTCGCTCTGTGATCAAGCGCACGCTTAGGTCCTGAGGTAAGCTTATACTGTAGATTAAGCTTCGGCTAGGTATTAAGTTTTAAAGCAACCCGATTTCTTGATACTCTGAGTAAAGTTGAAAAAGAAGTTGAAAAACTTCTATCACACGTATTCACCTCCCCTCTACGTGTGATCCTCTTTACAAACCGGGACCAACACTTGTTCTTTACTTACTTGTTTTTTCTTGCATTGTTTACTTGAGTTTTTGTTTATATTACTTGTTTGATCGAGAAAACCACAAGCTATGATGTATGAGTGCTTAGATAGCATAATGGACCTTAGATAGCTATTTGACACCTCTTTCGACATTCTCACTCCTCAAGTTCGATACTCGGACCCTAGAGTTTGATATTATTATTTCACTCTAGAAATAGGGTGGTCAGGTAGCAGCTTTCCTTACTCGCTTTGGAAGTAGATCATTCCTAGAATGGCCAATAGTTCCCCCTTAACCATAGACTTAACAATTCTGTTAGTTCGTAGGGAACATCTTCCAACACTCCACCTAACTCCACCTTATATCTTCTCAAGCGAGTGAATGATAAAGTGACTCGCTTGGGTTTGGTGAAGATCCAAAGAGAGGGTTCCCCCTAGCTTTGTGCTTTCATCTTATAGCTTTCTTCACCAGGGTCTAGTAACCCTAATTCCATGCATAGCCGGTTGAAGCGAGTTTCAGCTAGAGGCTTGGTAACAATGTCAACACGCTGGAGATCGGTATGAATCTTCTCGAGCTTGATATCCTTTTTCTCAACATGATCACGAATGAAGTGATGTCTTATCTCAACATGCTTACATCTCGTGTGAAGCACTGGATTTTGTGATATGCATATAGCACTTTTGTTATCACAAAATATTAGAATCTCTTTCGTTTCAACTTTGTATTCCTTCAACTGCTGACGAAGCCATAACATTTGAGAACAGCAGCTTCCTGCAGCCATGTACTCAGATTCAGTCGTTGAAGTTGATATGCTTGTCTGCTTCCTTGAAAACCACGAGACAAGCTTGCTTCCCAAGAATTGACATGTGCCCGAAGTTGATTTCCTATCAATTCGGCACCCTCCATAGTCAGTATCGGAATATCCCGTAAGCTCCAAATTGTCTTCTGCAGGGTACCAAAGGCCCATATTGATTGTGCCTTTGAGATAACGTAAGATTCGCTTCACAGCTTCATAATGGTGTGCTTGGGATTACCCTGGAGCACATACTCCAATAGTGAATGCAATATCAGGCATGCTCGATGTGAGATAGAGAAGAGATCCAATCAAAGCTCTATAATCCGTAGCATCCACGGACTTCCCTTCAAGATCTGGCTCCATCTTCTAGTTGATGTTCATGGGGATCTTCACAGCTTTAGCATGCTTAACACCAAACTTGGCAAGCATATCTCGAGTATACTTTGCTTGGTTGATGAAAATTCCATCATCTTGATGCTTCACTTGAAGACATAGAAAGCAGCTCATCAACCCAATCATGGGCATTTCATATTTGGTCTTCATAAGCTCTCCAAACTTCTCGCTAAGCGAATGGTTTGGTGAACCAAATATGATTTCATCAACATAAATCTGAACCCATAACATATCTTCACCATCATTGATTGTGAAGAGGGTTCGATCTATCTTTCCCTTGCGGAATCCATTATCCATAAGGAATTGGGAAAGTGTATCGTACCAAGCTCTTGGGGCCTGCTTCAACCCATAGAGAGCTTTCATCAAGCGATACAACTTATTTCCCTGCTCAAATCCAGGTGGCTGCTCCACATAGACTTCTTCCTTGAGCTCTCCATTGAGGAACACACTCTTCACATCCATTTGATAGACTTTAAATTTCTTGGCCGCTGCATAGGCTAGAAATAGTCTGATCGCTTCGAGCCTAGCAACTGGAGCGAAGGTTTAATCAAAATCAATACCTTCCTCTTGGCAGTAGCCCTTATCGACTAGTCTCGCTTTGTTCCTCACGACGTTGTGGTCTTCATCAGTCTTGTTCTTGAAGACCCAGTTGGTGCCTATCACATGTTGATGCTTGGGCCGATCAACTAGGTACCAAAAGTCGTTCCTCGAGAACTGGTTGAGCTCTTCTTGCATGGACAAGATCCAATTTGAGTCAGCTAAAGCTTCTTCCACGATTGATGGCTCAATGTTGGACAGAAAGCAACTGAACATGGCGCTTTCTTCCAACACTTGACTTCTCGTCACCACTCCTTTGGTTGGATCTCCAAGAATGAGACTTGGTGAATGATCTTTGAGCCATGCTCACTTGGATCCATCAGCTTGATGGGGGTCGCTTGACTCATCTTCCGATGATACTTGGATTGGCTCTTGGCTAGCATCATCTTTCTGAGTCTTGGGGGCAACTTTCAACTCTTCATCTTAAGCATCTTGATCACTTGATTCCTTGACTTCTTCATCATCTTCAAGCGTGTCCCATGACAGTGAATTGATGGGATCTTTGCTTGAAGCTTCTCTATTAGCTTGTGGTCCTTCAACCTGTTCCTGAGAAAGAATTAAAGTAGATTCATCAAAAAATACGCGGGGTGATTCTTCCACAATTAGGGTTTTGCAGTTGAAGACTCCATAAGCTTTGCTTGATGTGGAATATCCTAAGAATATTCCTTCATCTGCTTTGCCTTCGAAAGCTTTCAACTGGGTTTTCCCATTGTTGTGAATGAAGACCCGACAACCAAAGATATGGAAATAAGATATGTTAGAAATTCTCCTTGTCTATATTTCATATGGTGTATTGTCGAAGCGTTTGTTGAGAAGCGTTCGATTCTGGATGTAGCAGGTAGTGTTGGCCGCTTCAGCCCAGTACTTACTTGGAAGTTTTGAATCAGCTATCATGGTACGAACAACTTCTTTGATGATTTGATTCCTTCTCTCAGCTACTCCATTTTGTTGGGGTGTACGAGCTGCGGAGGTTTGATGTTCAATTCCATGCTTGGTGCAGTAAGCTTCGATGGTAGAGTTGAGGAATTTTGTGCCTTTGTCTGAGCGAATGGTTGCTATCGCTTGGTTCTTCTCCACAGCGAGTCGATTGAGCAGTTGTGGAAGCTTGGACAGCGTCTCCTTCTTGCTGAATATGAATATTACCCAAGTGTAGCGTGAGTAGTTATCAACTACCACTAGAGTGTATTTCCTTCCATTGACGCTCACGGGGTGACTGGTCCAAACAGATCCATATGCAGAAGCTCCAGTACTTGCTTGGATGATGTTTCCTCTAGGCTTTGGAAGTACTTCTTCGTTTGCTTTCCTCGTTGGCATGGTGAGCATGTGTGATCTTTGACAAAGACCTCGTTTGGTATGCCCTTCACCAGTCCCTTGCGAGCTATGCGGTTGATGGTTTTGAAACTAAGATGACTTAAGCGGCGGTGCCAAAGCCATCCTATTTCAGTAGCACTCCTAACAACCAAGCATGTGTCTTGCTTGCAGCTTTCCCATTGTGCAATGTACACATTTCTTTTTCTTTCTCCAGTCAAGGCGACTTGGGAGGTAAGCTTGTTTCTCACAACGCACTTGTTGGAAATGAACTCCACATTATATCCTTTATCACAGAACTGTGATATGGACAACAAGTTGTGCTTGAGTCCTTCCACGTATGAAACATTGTCGATGCTTAGCTTCCCAATCTTCAGCACGCCATAACCTCTGGTGATTTTCTCTTGAGTTGTCACTGAACGTCACTTGTGGACCCTTCTTCTCTATGTAGTCTTGTAGAAGAAACTTCATGCCTGTCATATGCCTCGAATATCAAGTACCATATTGCTTGACCTTCATTGGGCATGGGATCCACGACGCTCACCTGCAATTAGAACAATTTTGGTACCCAAATCAGCTTGGGTCCTTGCTGGTTAGTGTTTTTGGGTACCCACACTTGCTTGACTCTCCTTTGAGCATCTGCTTGTGTCTTGGGTCCCTCAACCTTTCCAGCGCGTGGACTCTGCTTAATCACAGCTCCACATGTGTATTTGTATGTGCATGTGATATATGTGAAATTTACTCGGTTTTCATAGTCTAAAAGAGTTGATTTAGAGTCTTGTTAGTGTATTATTGTCTATGATTTGTATGGTTTGCATTTTTTGGACATTATTATGCTTGTGGGTGTTTTGTTGTGTTTTTAGGCATATTTTGAGGTTAAAACCCTGAGTCGAGACGAGGCGAGAAGAGTCGAAGGAAGAATCCAAGTTTGGAGTCGAGATGAAGACCTCTCGACCAGCCTCTCGATCGAGAGGGCTGTCGAGAGGAACCCTACTGGATCCTTGTTTCGATAGAGAGCAAAAGAGGACCTCTCGACCAAGCTCTCGATCGAGAGGCCTGACGATCGAGAGAGATGGGCGGTCGAGAGGGGTGATCCAGCCGAGAATTGGACTCCTTTTTGGATTATGTTTCCTTGTAAAATTTCCCCTATATATATTCCTTAGTCTAGCATTGTAAACCCTAACCTAGAATACTTGCATACACCCTACTTTTATATTTTAGCTTTTATTTTCCGTCTTTCGTTCGTTTGTACTCAACTTTGGAGATTATTCAAGTTTTATTCAAAAGATTCAAGTTCTTCGTGTGTTCAAGATTGAATTTCAAGTTTTTTCTTACTCTTACTTTTAATTATGTTCTTCCAATTTATTTTGTTCGTGTTAGATTTGTCTAGCTAATTTTTTTAGTTGATTTTAGGGTTGTATGTCTAATTGAATTTATGTAAGTTTCTTCGGATTATCTCAAGCTCAGTTTGTTCGTGTGGTCTCTCAAGGACGATGCGAGGGAGTGGCTTGATGGATTGGATAAGAAGGAGATCACTACTTGGAGTGATGTGTGCACGAAGCAGGGGCGGAGCAAGGATAATCGAGGCCCTGTGCAAATTTTAAAATCGGGCCTTTTTCACATAATAGTCTTTATTGAAAAATATAAAAATTTCATAAAAACATTGAAGGTAAAAAAAAATGGGAAAATAAAAAACAATTTTTTTTTTTTAAATCGGGTCTTTTTCACATAACAGTCTTTATTGAAAAATATAAATATTTCGTTAAATAAAAAAAAACAATTTTTTTTTTTTAAATCGGGTCTTTTTCAAATAACAGTATTGGTTGAAAAATATAAAAATTTCATTACACAAAAACATTGAAGGTAAAAAAAAAGGTGGGAAAATTAAAAACAAAAAATAATAAAAAAAAAATTGGGAGAAGTGGGATTCAATCCCATGGAAGATTAATTTAAAGGGCTTAAAGGCCGGTGTTTTTACCAACTGAGCTACATTACTTAATTATTTATGAGTTTTCAAATGTTTATATATATACATATATAATATATACTAGGGATCCAAAAATTTGGGGCCTCCGGGGGCCCTGTGCGGTCGCCCACATCGCACACCCCACAGAACCGCCCCTGGCAAGAAGTTTCTAAACAAGTTTTTCCCACCTTCGAGGGCTCAAAAGCTTATCAATGAGATCAACCAATTTCAACAATATGAGGATGAACACTTCTATGAAACTTATGGAAGATTCAAGAGATTGTTGAGAGCATGCCTGAATCATGGAATTAGCAAGGAAGATCAAATCACATGCTTCTATCGTGGTTTGAACAAGGTGTGCAAGAAGGAGCTCGACTATGCTTCTAAGGGAGGATTTTTGAACAACGAGTACGATTGGCTATGGAGATTATTGAGCTTACCGTTAACTTGAGTTATTAAGAGGCTACTGTCAGACGCGTTGAAAGGAGGAGAGTTGCTACTATTGGGATCGATGCTTACGATGACTTGATGGAGCAGTACACGAAGACGGTGAATGAGTTGGATACCATCAAGAAAGGAGTGCTTCCGTGTGATGCTATAGTTGATGAACAAGCACCCCCAACCGAAGGTGAAGATGCCAATTTTGTGCAACAAGGTGGCAAGTGGCAACCAAATCAAGGAAACAAGTGGCAAGGAGGACAAGGAGGTCAAGGAGGTTCAAACTATCAAGGAGGGTACAAGAAGCCTTATGTTCCCAACAACCGAAACCATCCGAACTTCTCTTATGACAACCCGAACAACGTCTTGCAACCACCTCCCGGCTTTCATGTTGAGAATGGAGTTATCCAAGAGCCAAAGAAGGAGATGTCAATCGACGATTTGATTCGGCACTATATGGCTCAATAGGAGACGAAGATGGCACAACAATACGCGAAGTTGAGGACATTGGAGCTTACTCAAGCTACGTTAAGCAACAATTCGGAGAGTAGCTTCAACGCTTTAACCAAGCAAATGCAAATGTTGGAGACGCAAGTGAGTCAATTAGCCAATGCTCAAGGAGGAGTCCATAAGCCCGCCAATTCCCAAGCACAACCGAGCAAAACCCGAAGAACCACCAAGTCCATGCTATTGAGCTTAGGAGCAGCACTCTGTACACAAATCTATCATTAGAAGCTGAAGATACTGGAAGAAGAAGCCACAAGGATTCGGAGTTCGAGAAGACTAGCAGACGAAGTCCGAAATCAGGGCCTCTCGACACCCCTCTGAAGGAACCGGATCGGCGAAGATCAATTCATTCCCGAAGATCTATTTCGGTTATCTAAGTTATCGAATAATCCTATCATGCTCCTATGAATTAAATGCGGAACATAGGGTGTTCAGATCGATTTACCTTAGAATTGAAGATAACTTGATAATAGATCTTCTGATCTGTATCCCTGCTCGATTCTGATGTTGGATGGACAACGAACCTCGAAATCAGCCACAGAAAGGGATCTCCGTCATTCTTGCTCAACATCGGCGCCGCCTGTCTCTCTCTCAAACCCTAGCCTCCTTTTTCTCATGGAATATTTAGAGTGCACTCGTAAATTGCAAAAAATTAGGTCAAACGAGACCTTGAGGGGGTATTTATAGGAGAGACCAAGTGAGACTTGGGCTTAAGTTGCAGGCCGGGCCTGCAACTAATGGACTTGGCGTCCATGAGCAGAACTGGCGCCCATACTGGGCCCAGTTACATGACGGCCCACTTATTCCTTATACTGTGGCCTATTGAGCTTTTTGGGCCAGATCAGGGATCTACTAGCTGGTAAAACCGAGGCCTTCCAATAGAGTAATAGTACTGAATTACCTATTTTACCCCTATGGAGTTCAGGGCTAGTATTAGACTTATCGACCCCCGTATTTAAGATATCCCACATCTGTTGATTAACTTAAAGCTTCTGACTGCTTATGTTATTCAGCTTCTTTATCATTCCTGAGTAGTACCATTCATTCCTTATTCATCATACTGGAACTTAATCCACCTGCAGGGTTTGGTATGATAATCCTTAATGAATTCCCCAGGGGATGTGATCAACTTGTTCTACTAGGATACGGTGCTCTGTTGCAGTTACACTAAGAGTCGTACTAGTTGTAGTCGCTTCCCAAGATACGGAGCATATTGAGTTACAAATCCTCTGAACTCTCACCCATGGTAAGTCAAAGAAACAGACTACAACTATACACCCTTAGGACTCAACTAGAGTTAAGGTTTATCTTAAGTCACCGAGGTCTCTATTATTTCTACATAGGTCAGAATAAAAGAATACACCTCACTGTGATCCTATCAGGACACGCACGTACTAGCATAGACAAGTAGCCAAGACAAGCTACTTATGCAACCTATACTACAACCTAAATTGACAGTTATATCCAGAACTGTCTCGACTGTGATACCCTTTTATATGTCTAGAGAAACTGGCAACTATGGTCATCTGTGATCTACAACACACCATAAAGCCTATAACTTTGAGATAATATGGATAGATGTTTGATGCATGGATAACAATTCATACTTAATCAGTTAAGAGATTGTAAGTGGTTATGGACAACATATGCATACAAGCTAAAAGGCCTGTTTTCTAGTATACAAATCCATCAGAGAAGGGAGGACGAAAGGATGTATCAAGAGCAACATCGGAGGATGATGCACGACATGCATCAATTATATCCCTACTACCCGGAGGAGTATCAAAGGTACGATCCTAACAACCCACCCCCTCCCCCCTTTCCATGAGTTTCATTGAGTTAACTTAGCCTTACTCCTTTTTTTAAACTTATTTCGTTGCTTTGCTTTGAAATAAGTTTGGGGGAGGGAAAGAGTGTCTAAGTTAACCCAATTTATGTGTTTTCATGTTTTTGTAGTCTTTTTTTGTTTAGTTTCATTTTGGGGTAGTAGTTGTTTTTGTTGAAGTCTTTTATTTTCGAGTCTTAGGTTTAAATCGAGTCGAATAAGCATGATGATAGTGTTGTGAATTTGGCCGATGATAGTATTTTTTTATTGATTTTTGAAGAAAAATACATGATCTTTATTATGCATGGAACCTTGGCGAAGCGACGCATTTTATTTGATGAGTTTGAAGTATGTTATGTGATAGGGACCAATATCAGCCTTGCCACGTGGCGTCCTTTAGTGCTGACTGGATCCACGTTCCAGGAGCCTCGGGTGCCGTCCTCGGTGTAGATGCCGTGTCCAGTGCAGAAGCCATAAGGTTCTGCGCAGATCCATTCCCACGCAGAAGCTATCCCAGACTTGTCAGCATGTGCCGAGGCACAGGGATCTGTCGAACATGCAATCCGCATGACTCTACGTACCCTAGGGTGAGTACCACTAAATTAATGACGGGGGTAATCTTGTCCCCCCAGTAATTCCTTTTCTGTCCTCCCCGTACAGGTACATTCACCTTTTCACCCTTTTTCACACCTATAAATAGTTTGTGATTTCACCATTTTGAGGTACGAGTTATATACTTCTCTACACTATTCCATTGATATTCTCTCTTTGGAGTTTTCGTACTCTTACTGACTTGAGCGTCGGAGGTTCTTTCTGGAGGAACCTCCCCCTTTGTTTCGCAGGCACACGGCGGTGACTGCGGCAGAGCTCCAAGGTACTTCCCTGCAACTATCCAAGGATGAAGGGAAGAACGCCTTGCGTTTACCATTCCGTCCTCTACTCTTCTTTGTTATGCCTTCTCTTCATGAACAAGTTTGGAACGATAGTTTGAACGCCTTTTGTTTTGCCTCTATCTTAATCCCCTTTCATGGAGGAGTGGTGTTTCATTGAAGCTAAGTTACAAAGATCAGCGCCTTGCGTTGTATCCGTGGTGACTCAGCTTATCTTTATTCATACTTAAACGCTTTTAGTAAATTTGTATATGAAATGGATAATTGCACTATTGTTGTTAATCTTTGACCCGGATCTAACAACTGGTGCCGTCTGTGGGAAATATTAGTTTAAGACGTCGATTTCTTCTTTATGAATCAATTTCTAGCTCATCGTTATAATGTTATCAGTAAAATTCTTTATCATTTCTTCATGTGGGAGATCTAAGAAGAACTGATGTCTAAAGTAAATGGGTATACTGTATTTGCTGAGTAGTTTGCAGAAGTCTGGATGCGAATAATATTAACTGATCTATGTTGATTTCTCCTTGTTTTCAAACTGCAAAATATGATATGAGGGCTAAATTGTGTTTTTCTTATATTGATAGTTGTGATGTCTAAACTACGTTTTTCTTATAATGATAGTTGTGAAGAATTCCAAAAGCCCGAATCAAATTTGGAGAAATTCCAGAGCGCACTCAACCTCATTTCTGACAATTGGTGAGTCTAATGTTCCGCCGAAAATCACGAATCATTGAATCAGCCTGCGGGTTATGAGGAATTGATAAATACAGAGGAAACACTATGATACAATCATAGGTCCCTGTATTATCATGAACCGAAAACCACAAACGGCAAAAACCAAAAACAGAGAGCCCAAAAGTGACGAGGTCATCCCCCTAACCATGATAAGGGGGCCCCACATTGAAAGGCATAAATTCTTTGCAAATGAGCTAAAATGCTCGCATAAGCCCTATCTAATAGGCAAAAACTCAAAAAGCCCTATCTAATAGGCAAAAACTTCGTAAGCCCTATCTGATAGGCAAAAACATCATAAGCCCTATCTAATAGGCAGATATTCGTAAAGCCCTATGAAAATAGGCAACATTCATCAAGCCCTATGCAAATAGGCAACATCCATTAAGCCCTATGCAAATAGGCAAAAATATAGTAAGCCTTATATAAATAGGCAACATTCATCAAGCCCTATGCAAATAGGCAACATCCATTAAGCCCTATGCAAATAGGCAAAAAATCTAATAAGCCCTATATAAATAGGCAACATTCATCAAAGTCCTATATAAATAGGCAATATCTATTCAAGCCCTATTTAATAGGCACCTGGAACTATAACTAATGTTCTAAAAATTTTGGAAAATTGCAGAATCTTACAAAGATGGCTGCCAATTTAGATGCTGTCCCAAACGCGGCCTCACGAGCTCCTGGAAACTCGGAAAATTCTCCACTTGGAAATGAAGGGAGAAACACTATGGTAACGGAAGCTAACGTTAATGCTGAAGCTCACTTTTCTCCCACGATGCTCCTGCAAATGAGGACACTCATAGAGGGTGTAATTGACGGAGCTGTGGATAGAAAACTCCATGTCCTAGGGATGAATCCCAAAGGCTTAGATGCCCAACCTAATGTCCACGAGGGAGGGGGAAGTAAAAGTACCCCTGGCGCATATAAGCAGAAGCATAAAAACTCAAACATGGTCCAAGAGCGTGATACCAAATTACCTCTAATGACCACGGTGCAAGATCAAGGTTTCCTCACTGATTGGGAATCTCCAGAAGATGAAAATCCCAAAAAATTTGGGAATGAACACAAGAAAGACATCACGGATGCCTGGGTTAAACAATTTACTCAGCATCAAGAGCAAATGAAGCTTCTGGCAAAGGAATTGGAAAAGCTGAAGAAGAATCAGCAGATCCCTGAGAAAGTCCAGAGAAGGCAGAAATAAACGTGGGAGAAATTAAGATCCCAGATGAGGGTGGGAGAGTGGAACATCCCATAACTCAAAATAGCAAAGGACGCAAGTCCAAGCTTTCTCATACTTATATCAATGAGAACATCCCTTTTTTGGTGGATATCCAAACAAATCCCATCCCAAGGAACTTTAAAACAATTTCCTATGAATACCAGGGGAATGGTGACCCTGAGGAGCACCTGATGAAATTTGAAAACTTATGCCTCCTGCATCAGTATTCCGAGGGTGTTAAGTTCAAAGTGTTTCTCACCACTCTGTCAGGACCGGCTCAGCACTGGTTTAAACAATTACCAAAGTCCTTAGTCCACTCTTTTCAGGATCTGAGGGAGGTGTTTTTGCAACAATTCGTTAGTGCTAAAAGGACACCAGAAATTCTTTGCATCTGATAACAATCAAACAGGGTCTCAACGAGAGTCTGAGGGACTACATGACCCGCTTCAATGAAGTTGTGTTGGAAATACCCGGAGTAGAACCAAAACTGAAGGTACATGCCTGTGTAAATGGCCTAAGGCTAGGACAATTCTTTGCATCGTTAATAAAAAAAGAAGCTACCTCCTTCGAGGAATTGTTAACAAGGGTGCAGAAGTACATCCACATGGACGAAGCCATGAGCAACAAGAGGGTTGAAATTGTTTCTAAGAAAGAAAAGAAGCCCGAAGAAAAGAAAAGGTCCACTCTAGACGCCAGGAGGCCTGATGTGAATGAACGTTTCTTGAGATCCTTTACCTCTCGTAATTGGCAGCCCGCCGATTTGTTTGATGTAGTAATGAAGAAACCAGGGGTACAGATCCCCATGGGGTATAGGCACCTGCCAAGGAACCCGCCTTCTGACAAGTACTGTACTGTAAGTTCCACAATGATTATGGCCACATGACCAATGGCTGCAGAAACTCGAAAATAGCCATTGAAAAACTAATGCAAGAAGGGGAACTTCTAGAATACATCTAGGGAGAATCAGGGCAAAACATGAGGCGTAAGGAAGCCGATGACATAGTCCCAAGTGTCGAAGAGGACATAGGACCCAGAGGAGTAATCCAAATGATACACGGGGGCCCCATTGCAACTAACCTAGACAGAAACCTTGAGGCATCTGATAGGAGAATTCCCATATTTTAGAGACGAAAAAGAAGCCTGGTTGTCTCGGAAATATCCTTCGGACCCAAAGACAACAGGGCCATAATACATCAGCATGAGGACGCTCTGGTCGTCACGATGAAAATAGAAAGATATCAGGTCCAAAGGGTGTTCGTCAATACGGGGTCATCTGTCAATGTGAATTTTGAAGATTGTCTTAATCAGATGAACCTGGAGAAGCCTCTAGATCATGTCAAAGTGGCCCTTCATGGTTTCTCCGGGAGCCCTATCATGTCACTAGGATCTGTTGATCTAATGGTAACATTGGGTGAAGGACCTGTTAAAACGTCAAAGCTAGTTACCTTCTGGGTAGTTAGCCAGAAGTCAGCCTATAACGTTATTTTGGGGAGGACCGCCTTGAACTCTTTTCAAGCAATAGTATCTACTTATCACCTGATGATGAAATTCTCTGTGGAAGATCGGGTAGGCCAAGTGTCGGGAAGTCAGATGGCTTCGCGGAGATGCTACATTCAATCTGTCAAAGTAGGGGAGACTAGAAAATGGGTAGTACCAAACCCATTGCTCCTAGGCACGAAGCAGAAAGTGAAGAGAAAAGGCTCAAAGCTGCTGATACCTTGAAGGAGAGGCAGAATTTGATAATCCCTGCGGAACAATTAACAGCGGTAGAATTAATCCCGGGTAAAAGTGGTTTTACTACTAAAATTGGTACTCAGATGCCCAAAGACGTATCACACAAGCTGGTACAATGCTTACAAAGGAACGCAGATGTCTTCGCCTTTGGATCATCTGACCTGGTGGGGGTAGATACAGTAGTGGCCCTACATTCTTTGAATGTGGACCCTATGGCAAAACCAGTAAAGCAAAAACTAAGACAATTTGGTCCTGGAAAGGACAAAATCATCAGAGAAGAAGTCGCAAAATTATTAGAAGCCAAGCATATAAGAGAGGTACAATTCCCAGAATGGCTGTCAAATTCTGTCATGGTAGCCAAATGAACCACAGGTACTAAGCGGATGTGTATTGATTTCAGGGATCTGAACAAAGCATGCCCCATAGACCACTATCCTTTACCGAGAATCGATCAATTGGTGGATTCTACGTCGGGATGTGAATTGTTGTCCCTGATGGATGCATATCAAGGCTACCATCAAGTAAAGATGAACCCGTTGGATGTCCCAAAGGCTGCATTTGGGGTCTGTGCTGTGATGTTCGGTTTCCAAAGCATGCCTTTTGGCTTGAAAAACGCATGTGCCACCTATCAAAGAATGATGGACAAGATTTTCAAAAATCAAATTGGCAAAAACATGGAAGTATATGTTGATGACATACTGGCCAAAAGCGCTAAGGCCCAAGATCATGTACAGGACCTGGAGAAGGTATTTGCCGTGGCTAGGTTCTATCACCTCAAGTTAAATCCTGCCAAATGCTCATTTGGTGTAAAAGCAAGAAAGTGTCTAGGGTACATGGTCACCCCTAGAGGGATTGAGGTTAACCAAGCTAATGTGCGAGCTGTGCTAGATATGACGCCCCCACGAAATGTTAGGGAAATTCAAAGACTTAATGGAAGGATCACAGCGTTAAGCCATTTCATCTCTCGATCGGCTGACAGAAGCCTGCCTTTCTTCAAAATTTTGAGAAAAGGAAGCAAGTTCGAATGGACGGACGAATGTCAGAAGGGTTTTGAAGAATTAAAGAAGCATCTGGCTGAGCTTCCCTTGCTCACTAAGCCACTCCCACAAGAAATTTTGTACCTACATATAGCAGTGGGAGAAGAATCTATCAGCTCAATGCTACTGAGAGAAGAGGGTCTGACCCAGAAGCCCATCTATTATACTAGCAAGATGATACAGGGGGTAGAAATGCAATATCCGAGCATCGAAAAAGCAGCGTTTGCCGTGATGGTCACAGCAAGGAAATTAAGACCATATTTCTTATCCCATAAGGTAGTGGTCAGAACCATTGAGCCTCTGAAGTAGGTGCTAGGCAAACCTGACCTATCGGGAAGGCTAGTCAAATGGGCAATAGAGTTGAGTGAATATGACGTGGATTTTGAGCCAAGAGTAGCCATCAAAGCTCAAGAATTAGCCGATTTCTTACAAGAAACCGCTAGGGGATTAGAAGAAGAATACCGGTTGTGGAAAGCTCATGTAGATGCACTACTACAAATTTGGCCTTTTACTACACTACATACACTACGGTTTTTTTTAAAAACTGTAGTGTATACCTTTTCTCTACGGTTTTTATCCAAAACCGTAGTGTATACTTCGAGTATTTACTACAGTTCAGCCTAAAACCGTAGTGTATGAAAGAGGCGCTCATACACTAAGGTTTTAGGCGCTATACACTACGGTTTAAAACCGTAGTGTATGAAAGAGGCGCTCATACACTACGGTTTTAGGCGCTATACACTACGGTTTAAAACCGTAGTGTATGAGAGAGGCGCTCATACACTACGGTTTTATACACTACGGTTTTATACACTACGGTTTAAAACCGTAGTGTATGAGCGCATATTAAAAAATAGGAAAAAAAAATGACACCATCAGGATTTGAACCCTCTCCCACCCCTCTCTCTTTCTCCTCCATTCGTCCAGCTCTCTCTTGTCTCCCCTCTCACTCACGACTCTTCTACCTCTCTTCTCTCTCTCTAGCGACTACAGTCGCCGGTGCCTTCCCTGGTTTCTCAGCTTGTGGCTGACATTGAGTCCCGATGGCACTCCTTCTCGTTCGCTCGTTATTCTCGGCTATTTCCCCCAATTTGGATTGGGGGTGAACCCTAATATCTTAAATTGAGCAGATTGCCCTTCGGGTTCCGGCGACTCCCTTGCCCATTGTTCCCTAGCACTTATGCCCCTAGCCATCGCACGCCGGTGTGGCGCTGTCAGGCGTCTCTGGTTTCCAGATCGTGGTTCCTCCTCCGTGCACGCCTGCTAAACCGCTGAGGTTCCGCCGCCGGTGCGACTCTCGCAGCAGCGCTCCTTCCTCTCTCTCTTTCTGTGTTTGAAAATTAACATCCCGTAGTTCTTTCGAACTAGGATACATCATCCCTCTCTTTCTAAATTCTAACTCTCTTATTCTTCTCACCACCCTCTCTGATTCTCTTATTAGGTTGTAGCGGGGAGACCCCCGATGGTGGCGCTGCAGCGGCTCCGCCAAGAGCCGCCTCCGCTGTGGCTCAATTTTCCAGCACCTGCGTGCTTCGCGCGAACATGAAGTGAAGACAACGAGTGCGTATGTGCGAGAGTTTTTTCTTGCAAGGTAATTTCATCCTTTTCTTTTCTGTGTAATTGTATCCATAGAAGAAGCATTGCAAGCTAATGTTGTTATTAGAAGCATTACAAGGAACTAACATAGTAATTAACTGAAGAGTCCGGTGATCAGCTTAAATTGTATTCCATGGAAGAACGGAGTTGAATCTCGAATCTGATAAACTGAAGTTGGACTAGGTAATCTCTTCTCATTTCTTAGTGTTAGATTTGTCTGTGCTTTAATGGCAGTTCTCCGCCTTTTATATAGGAAAAAACCGATTACACTTCGTTATCGAACAATCTTGAATACGCCAACTTACTCGATTCTCTTCTGGGTTTTCTGCTGAATATTTCTAGCCCTTGAATTCGGTGTTTATTCTTGTTCATCGCAATTGTTTGATACCTACTTCGTTCTTTGATGGTAACCCCGTTTTACGTGAAGTTATATTTGGCAAAATTCGTTTTGGATAAACTATCTGTGTTACTACTCTATGCTTGCTTGAAATAGAGGGTTGATTGCTTATTGAACTACACATTTCTGTTGGTAGTCTCGTGAAACTAATCCACACACTCTTTGTTTCTGGATTTCTCATTCGGTCTATCAATGGTGTGGTGAAAACTGGAGTTCCCATTTTGTGCAGCTTGTTTTCCGAGTGAATTTTGTGAAAAGTTTATGGTAGATGATGATAAACAGAAAAAATAAAGGATAATAATTAGTGATTATTAGTACTATTTTCCTATTGATTGGATATTGAGGGTGGGTTTTAATGGAAGAAAGAATTTGAGATGAGTTTCTTACAAGCAAGCAAGCGCCACCTCGGTATATGCCTTTAGTTTACTCTCGATCTTTTGATGTGATTGATGGAGGATCTGAACATTCTAAAATGGTTTTGATTGCAAAAAACTTGCTGCAATTTTTCATGCATTATCGCTTCAATTGTGGTAATAAGTAGCAGTAGGTGACATTTGAATGATTTCTTATCAGTTGCAAATTTACTCTTTTTCCTGGTTTAACTAGGAGGTATGATGTATTACATTTGATATGTATAAAATCTTCCGTGGATATTGCATTTCGTTAGAGATAATTCATGATTTTATAATTTCAGTGCTTTCAATCTGTGAAGCTCGAGGGTGAGAAATGGAAGGAAAGCCCCGAGCACCTGGTGATAAGTATGCTGCTGATATATCATCCATAAAGGCAGCACATGATCGCATCATCTCGTATGTGCACAGAACTCCGGTCTTATCCTCAGAAACTCTAAATTCTCTTTCTGGAAGAGAGCTTTACTTCAAATGCGAATGTTTTCAGAAAGGGTGAGACGTCAGCTCAAATCTCCTTCCTGAGCAAAGCTTGTATGTTAGTACAATTCTGACTTGTGGCTCGTTTGCTTGTGAAATCAGAGGTGCTTTCAAATTCAGAGGTGCATGCAATGTTGTATACTCACTTACAGATGATGAGGTATTTTGTAGTTATCTTGATGCAAATCTTTATCCATTCTCTGATAGAGTTAACTGTTAAGGGTGTTTTGAGAGGAAATGAAGATAAAAAATTTATTTTGGAAATACTGGATATCTAAGAAACCATGGACATCCTCAGGAAGGTTGAAAAAGAACGGTATGATGATGAGGTCTTCCTTCTATGACATCAATCTTAACTTTCTCTTTGATGTCTGTTTCCTTTGTTTCTTGAACTGAGATTCATCAAAGTTTTTACCTTTATTTTTAGGATTAGTTCATGTACTTCTTCTAAAAACAACTACGTAGTACATTATTTGCAACTTGACTATGTGTGACTTTCTTCTACTGGAAGCCAGAACATTGTTAGGAAGGTATGAGTATCAAAAGGGAAATATAGAAGCAGCGTTACATGTGTTCAAAGGGATTGATATAGCTGCTGTAACTCCAAAGATGAAAATCACTCTTGCATTGAAGGGAGAAACTCATAAGAGACACTCGCAGAACTATGCAACCCCTCCAATGTCAATACATGCAGTTAGTTTACTGTGTTGATAATGGTGCTTGAAACAGATTAATTGACACTTTCCAATCTAAGATAAAATTGAATCTGCAATCTAAGAGGACATTTAGTTTCCGCTGTGTATCTACTGTACTCACTTTCGACACTGACATTTTATTTAACTTGTTCTCTCTTGTCATAAACAGATTCATGATGCAAGCTTCAAAGAGGAAAGCAAGCAAATATCCGAGACTTTGAAAAAAGTAAAAGCTTAAGCTGCTCTGATTCGAGTTGGCTCCATCTCTTTGGCTGAACTATCAAAACTGAAAACTTATATACTGGACTCTGATTCTGAAGGTTAGTCCATAAACTTGGAAATGCATGGCATTGTTATTAATTAACTCAAGCTAAGGATACTTGATGTGAAAAAATTGCAGTTATCTGGAATATTCTGGTAGAAGTCACCGTAAATTTGCAACACTGTGATGAAAGCATTAGATGACAATGGCTCAGTGACACAGCGGAAGTTCTCTGCGTGACAAGTCACCCCTCAACTGTAAGAGCCAACATTCTCATCTCATCTTTCGATTATAGATTTAAAACGTACTTTCTAAACAGCTTAGACTCGCTAACATGTCTCTTCATTAATCCCACTTGTGTTCATCTTCACGAATAGGTTAGTACCAAAATCGTTGTTCAATATATGATTCATGTTTTTAATTGTCCAACTTGCTCTCATACATAGTTATACACTTTGTTGTTTTTGATTGATAAAACAGGCTAATGAAGAGGCTAATTGGATGGGAAGAGTGAAGCCTTCATAGAATTTGAAGCTTTACTGTTTTCATGTTTAGAAGGAACTATAGTACTTACATAGTTTTTTATGCAATATTTGTTATTGACAATGAATTTCAATATCAATATATTTTTTATTAAATCAATTAATTGAATGCATATTTTACTATTAGAATTCGTAGTCTTTTCAAATAAAATTTATGAACTACGGTTTAGAATCGAAGTGAATACAAGCAAGAGCAATTAAATAAAATATATAATTAAAAAAAGAATTTACTACGATTTAAAACCATACACTACAGTTTAAAACCGTAGTGTATGTGAAAAAGTTTTAACTACGGAACCTATCTCTACTGTTTGGGATGCTCATACACTACGGTTTAAAACCGTAGTGTATACCTTTAAACCGTAGAGAATGGTCAGAATATACTACGGTTTAAAACCGTAGTGTATACTCTGCACCTTTTACTACAACACCAATCTCTACAGTTTTTCACGCTCATACACTACGGTTTTAAACCGTAGTGTATGACCTTTTTTCTAGTAGTGATGGTTCAGTAACCAAAGAAGGGGCTGGAGTAAGGATCTTCATCCAAGATCCCAAAGGCCACAATTACAAATTCGCTGTTACTCTGAGCTATCACATCTCTAATAATGAGGCTGAATACAAGGCCCTAGTAAGATGCATTGGTATATTGCAAAGTATGGGCGCAGAACACATAGTAGTGCACTCAGATTCCCAGTTGGTGACCCATCAGGTCTTGGGGACCTGCGAAAAAAGAGAAGAGCGAATGATGGCATATGCCAACACTGTGAAAGAACTGGTGAGCTCTTTCTCCATATCTGAAGTAATTCGGATCCCCCGTGAGGAAAACACTGAGGCTGACAAATTGGCATGAATAGCCAGTTCCGTTGAAGGAACAAGGACAGAAGAAATTATATTGTGCAATACAGATGCTAAGTGGGCAAAGGCTGAAATACAAGCTATTGAAATAATAGATGATTGGAGAACTCCAATCATTAGGGCCTTAAAAGAGGCTTCGGAGGGGGCAAATGCTACAGCCCCTACCGGCGATGGCAAATTACGGCGTGCTTTCAAAGTAAAATTCTGTTTAATAGGAGATAAGTTGTACAAGAGGGCATTTATACACCCCTATCTCAAATGTTGTCAGAACCTGAAGGAGAATATGTCGTGCGCGAAATCCATGAGGGTGCTGCAGGAGCTCACACAGGATTTAAGGACCTGACTAGGAAGCTCCACAGAGCTGGTTTCTTCTGGCCCACAATGGAGAAAGGTGCCAAGGATCTGGTTAAAAGATGTGATAGTTGTCAGAAAAATGGAAGGCTTATTCATAAGCCTACAGAGGAATGGGAACTATGTTCGCACCCTGCCCTTTCGATAAAGGGGGTATAGACATAGTTGGGAAATTCCCTACGGCCACAGTGATACGACCACGATATGAACGACGAAAGAATATCAAAACTATGCGGAAGCCTCAAGACTCGAACTACGTCAGCTATTACAAATTCAATCCAAATTCGCAATTACAAACTCGAAAACAGACCCGAAAATAACACGACCAGAAACTATAGCAAAACAACTCCGATTAAGCTGAAAATTTAACAAAAGATCCAACTAGAAGCCATGAACAATATATCCAAAATTCAGAAAATTTTCACGAGTAAAACTCAGGATTGTTCGGTGCTCAAATTCTGATCAATTTTAGGGCTTAAATCTTGCAATCGAAGGGATTTAGGTGAAATCAGGACTTGGACGAGGGAAGGGGTGATTATGGACGAAATATGATGGTGAAAGGAAGGCTGGACAGAAGGCGAAAAGACAAGAACAATATACGAAGAACAGTTTTGAAGATTTACCTCAATACGGACCCCAAATCGACGAACGATTGAAACACGTATCACGGAAGCAATTCTTCAATGGCGTAGTTAACCCGAGACCCAAAAGAGATCACGATCAAACTATAGATTCAGATTCAAAGAGCCAATTCGAATCCTACCAAGAACTAGGGTTTGTGTATTTTCTGAAAAAATACGGCGAGACTAAAAAGAAATCTGTTTTTTTTATTCAATCAAGTCTGCCTATTAAAACCTTACGAAATTCACTTAAATACTACTAAACTCAAAATTTACAAGACTTGGGCTTGTAAATTATCGGGCCTAACTGAAATATAATAAATAACTCAACTGGCCCAATACATCTAAACAGTCTGTTGTAATTGGGCTCTAAATAAAAATAAATGGAATATTAATAAACTAGACGTCTTCCTCGATGGCCAGAAAGTTCACTAATTTGTAGCTTCAAAACTCCACTCCATCGCCTTCAAGCATCTTCTAAATATAACACTGGAGATATCCTTGCAGCTTCTTAGCTCTTAATCTCATCTCAGGACCCCTCAGCTGCAATTTCGGGTTGAGTTCGTCAATGCTTGCCTCGACCTCATCATTCCCCCCTTGCTGAAAAGAATTCGTCCTCGAATTCAAGTCTTCCTCATTGTCTACAGGAAATGGAGATAAGTCAGACACATTGAAAGTAGGAGAACACTTATACTCACCTGGAAGGTCAACGCGATACGCATTATCATTAATACGTTCGACCACAGTGAAAGGACCATCGCCACGAGGCATGAGCTTCGATTGTCGCAGATTAGGGAAGCGCCCCGGGCTGAAGTGAATCCAAACCTTATCTCCGAGTTTGAACAACACTTTTTGACAGTGCACGTTCGTCTTTGTTGCGTTCTTCTTTCCTTGGAGCTCAATCATCGCCTTAATCTTCTCATGCATCTCTCTAACCTGTTCAACCCTACGAGAACCATGCAAACTCGAAAGCTGATCAGTGGGTAAAGGAATAAGATCCGTTGGGGTCAAAGGATTAAATCCATGTACAACCTCAAATGGGGACAAATGAGTAGAAGAATGCACAACCCTGTTATATGCAAATTCAGCAAATGGCAAACATTCTTCCCATGACTTCAAATTATTCTTTACAAGCGCACGAAGTAAAGTACCTAACGTCCTATTAACTACTTCAGTTTGTCCATCGGTTTGAGGATGACATGCTGTTGGGAATTGTTAAGGATAACATGTTAAGGGGGAACTCAAATGGGACGCATTAAAATAAGTGTATATGTTTTGATTTGATCCCAAAACCCCTAAGTATCCTATTCCCAAGCGACCTTATTTTGATATAGAATAGGTTAGAATTTTTCTAAGCCTATACTGTTAGGATGGCTTCATTTTTCTTTAGATGCTTAGGTTTTAGACTACAGGATTTCCAAGCGAAGGCCACTCGCTTAAGTGTGTTTTCCAAGCGAAGCGAGTCTACCGAGCCGAAGCGAAGTGTGCCGAAGAATAGCGAAGCGAAGCGAGCACTACAGTAGAATCGAAGCGAGTCTACAAAAGCGAAGCGAAGCGAGCGCTACAGTAGAAGTCAAAGCGGGTCAAAGCTCACTTAAGTAATACTCGGAAATTTTATTTCCAAAGTATACGCTACAGTATGACCTCGAAGCGACTCACTTGAAGTGGACGCTACAAATCTGAAGTGAAGCGAGCCCCTACCTAACAGACAACGACAATTCAATTCCCGCTTGAAATTTAACCTAGAATTCAAACTCCAGTCAAGTGAAGATCGACGCATTAATTGCGTATCTCCACGTGTCGATAGGAGAATGGAACAACGGAGTTGACCGCCAGGCCGACAAGGGCGCCGCAACAATACTGGGCCGCTCCAGTTACTGTTGAAGTTGGAACTTAGCCATTTTTGGCAAATGGACAAATTTGCATGTCTGAAAAGCAGCAGGCCTGTGCAAGTACTGTCGAGAGGAGGAGGGACAAAGCCACCAACCAACAACGGCTCTTGCCCATCCCTCCGCCTATAAATAGTGGAGGTAGAAGACGGAGAAGAGTAGAACACTACTTGAGCATTCAGCGCCTACTGCAAACAAATACTCCCAGCCTTCGAGCAATCTTCGAGTGTTCGTGTAAGTGTTCTCCGAGTTTCTGCAACATCGAAACTCGTCTCCGCAACCTTCACACACTCTAGATCTAAGCCCATTCCATATCCAAGCTTAGAGAAGAACTCTAGCCTTCTTTACACTCATTGTAAAGAGTTCTTCATTAGTGTGTCTGCCAAAAACCAAAAACCCTAACCCTAAGTTCTGTCTGTTAGGTTTTGTGTTTGTCGAAAGGTTGTAACGATCCAAGACTCTACTTTCCTCGATAGTAGAAGTCTCGATCATAGAGTCTAGATCCAAGCTAGCACAGTCCTCGATTGTGTGAAGCTCGATCGAAACTAGGTTTGTGTGGAGAGCCTGTAATCTCATAGTTTCGGACTGAAGCGAGTGAAGCTTAGTCCAGTCTAGTTCTTAAGGAGAACCCGCAATCTCCCTATCGTCGTCAGATCCAAGCAAGTGAAGCTCAATCTTGACCAGGTTTTTTGAAGAACCTGTAATCTTCAAGGTTCTTAAGTGAAGAAAATCAGTTGCTTCGTGCAACAAAGTGGACGTAGGTGTTTTATCACCGAACCACTCTAAACCCTTGTGTTTGTATTTCTTGCTCAAACTTTTCATTTGTTTACTGCTTTGATTATACATCTTGCACACGCATCGTAAACAACTTAAACTGAGTTTTAAATACTTAGGAAACACTAGCTCACTAAATTTCGCATCTCGAGTAAAGCCTCACTCTTGATCAAGCATTCGCTTAGGTCAAGTAGTTAGCTAACACTGTAGATCTAGCTCTCGGCTAGGTCTTAGTATTTGAAGCGAGCGCTTTACTTGTCACTCTGAGTTGAAGGGAAAAGAAGTTGAAAAACTTCTTACACACGTATTCACCCCCCCCCCCCCCCCCTCTACGTGTGTTTGTCCTATCAAACCGGGACCAACAAGTGGTATCAGAGCAGAGGTTCTTTCGAGCCACTGCTTTGCATACCTGAAGCGAGTCCCCTCTCGCTTCACGTTGTCTCACTGAACCAGATCCATTTTCCTAAGTGCATCAAAACCTTCACTCACGCATACTGCATTACTACTGACATTTCATCATGTCTACATACAATGCATCGAATCTTCCGCAGTTCTCTATAGAAGGATACGAAACATGGAGCTTTCGTGTTGAGAGTTTTCTATGCTCCATCCACGACAAAATGTGGGAGATCATAGAGGAAGGACCGTTCGAGATAAAGAAAGCCATCTCTGTGAACATTCCAGCCGCCGAAGTCCATGAAGCTCATGTCAGACAAGAGTATGTTGACAAGGCAAAAGATGATTACTCATCCAACGACTTCAAAATCGCCAATCTAGACCGTATAGCTCGCCATACGATGCAGAGCATGGTGTCAGATGCCTATCTTCCTAGGATTAGGAAGTGCACGACTGCAAAGGAAATGTGGGAAACCCTAGCCCTAATTTCCCAAGGCACTGACAAGATAAAGGAGAACAAGCTTGTCGTACTGATGCGGGAGTTTGAGAGTCTCACAATGAAGTCTGGAGAATCGATCGACGCCTTCGAGCTACGCGTCACCAACATCATTGCCACTCTCATCTCACTAGGTAAGGAATTCACGGACAAAGAAGTGAATCTCAAGATTATTCGAGCTCTTACACGGAAGTGGTAGACCATGAAGGAGTTATATTTGGCAACCAAGGATCTGTCGAAGCTCACACCAGAGATCCTGTTCTCCGAGCTCAAGGCTCACGAGTTCTATCTTAATCGAATGAGTCTTGACGATGAAGATGAAGGTCCTATGTCATCAAAGGGAGTCGCTTTCAAAGCTGCTGAAACGCCAAGCGACCAGACGATTGCCAAAATGTCAAGAGAAGAACTGGAAGAGCACTACGCGTTCTTATCAAAGAACTTCAACAAGATGAATTCACGCGTGGGGAAATACAAGAGGTTCTACAAACAATATAAGGGAAAGAACACTGATGCTCGTGATGGAAAAGGGAAGCGAGAAGAATCATCAAAGCCGATCTCAAGGGATATGATGGATGTGGAGTGCTATCACTGCCACAAGATGGGCCACTACAAGTCTGACTGCCCAAAGCTAAGTGCCAAGGAGCGTGAAGAATTGAAGGCTAAAAGAAAAGCTCCCCGGAGAGCGCTTGTAGCGAGTGAGCCGCTAGAAGCTCCAAGCGAGGACGTGCCAAGCGACTCAGACGCTTTCACAGATCCCAATTCAAGCGATGGAGAAGATGTGGGATTCATGGCGCTCACCGATGAAGATACGGGAGAGGTATTTTACTATCCTCCCATTTGATAGGAACTAATATCAGCCATATTCCACAAATAAACCAAATTAAGGGAGAAGCGCACTTTCCTTAGCCTTAGGGTATAGCTTCTAGAAGCTATACAGTATAGTAGGCGCCACGATAAATAATGAAATCTTGCCAAAAAGGAATGGAATGATAGGCTCTGGGCGACGTAAGCCTTATCATTGTTATTTAGAGAAATTAATATTCATCTCAATAGAGATCACATAGGAGCTAGTCCACACCACAGTGTATTATCAAAAAGACTCCAAGAGCACTAGACGCTCAACACAATCAAGAACCGTATGCCATGTAGGAGCTGTGAGGTTCTAACTCTTCTCATAAGCTAGGTGGGATCTGTAAGCACCTGCAAAGGTAGGAGGATCTGACCAGATCCTATGAGCGCTCAGTAGAAGCTCGAGGTTCTGCGTAACATACGGTCCGCGTGACTCTATAGAGTGAGGACCACTGCATTCATGACGGAGGATACTTTTGCCCCCACTGGAGTTCCTTTTCTGTCCTTCCTTCACATGGATGCTCACTTTTCACCCTCCTCATACCTATAAATACTAAGTGAACGCACACAATATCATCATCACTTTTTATGAACAACACGCTCCTTGGCGTACTGTTCCATTCAATTCAATACTCTCTCTCACGAGCTCCTCTGAGCTCAGGCAAGCCAAGGCGGACAAGACCTTCTTCCGGGAGGCCGTAGTTCGTTTCAACATCCATCTACTCTTCTCAACACCGGGAAGAGTCTCTTTCTTACGTATACTACCTTGAGCTTAAGGTAAAACCCTCATCACTTGAGGAGGAATGAAGCTTAACGGAGCTCCACACTCCTAGATTCTCTCTTTCCTTTGTCTCTTTTCCGCGTTATCTGCTTGTATGAGTGCAAAACCCCATGAATCTTGCTAGTTTATGGCTAAACACGCCTTTTATCCTTTGCCTATAGCTCAACTATAACTCGCCGTTGCTATACGCCTCTCGCCCTGTACAAAATGCCCGGCTATGGCCTTTCTATACGCATGAATCTCTCACTCTTTACTGTTTTAACGCTTTAACCATGAATGCTGTTTGCAAAACATTACAAATAATACCCTAAATTGTTGTGGATCTCCAAACCGGATCTATCAACTAGCGCCGTCTGTGGGAAATTCTGGAGTTAAGATGCTGATTTCCTCTATTTTTTATGCAAAATTCCAGCTCGTTGTTATAATATTGTTTGCGATTTCCCTTTATTGTGTCCTTATGTGGAGAATATGAGGAAATCTGATGTTATATTGATTGGGAATGCTTTGTTTGTTGTTTAATCTGCAAAAACTGCAAATGTGCATACCATTGCTTGATACTTGCCAAAGCTTTCCGCGGCTATGAGCTGTTGAGTGTGATGTGATCTTATGATTATGCTCCCTTTGAGGCGAAAATTGTGATAAACACCTTGATTGAAAGGGGACTTGTGTTTGAGAGGCTAATCTTCTCTCCTTGAATGTGAATTAAGCATGGATATCTGTAAGTACTATCAAAACCCATGGGTTCAAAGGGCCAATCCCCTGTTTATCTTCGAAGTTGTAGTTGATTCTGATGATATGCGCATAAACATGCCCTGTCATTTGCCCTGCCGCGATGATCACCTAGAATGATGGCTATGTAATCAAGGGAATGTGTATTGAATGCGAGATTTATGTTATTCCTAGAAAATTTTAGTATGTATGCCATGAATTTGTTTTAGCTACATTGCTTAAAATTCATGAATCCAGTGATTAGAAACAATCTCAAGGCCTCATCTCTTTCATGACATGAATTGTGATGGCTAATCTGTTGTTGTTTTGTCAAAAACTTAAGGTTGTGAGGGATCCGGAGGAAAGACGGGTCACTAACTGCAGCAATCTCAAAATACATTCGCTTCACCTTGTGTACTTGGTGAGCATACAATTCTGTCTATTATATGCTCAATATGAAATCCATCTATAAGTTGCAAAGGACTGGTGATTACAAAATAAGCATCCCTACTAAAGCTAGTCGAATGCTCCTGAATTGCCATGACCCCAAAACCCATGAAGTAATAAAAACATTAAAGAAAATGGAGAGCTGAAAGATGCTAAGGTTACCCCATTCACGTTGATGAAGGGAGCCTGCATCTGGAAGCAGAATCTCCTCTCAGAAGCCCTGTTTAACAGGCAACTCCCTCGTAAGCCCCGAATAACGGGCAGAACCTCCTTTCAGAAGCCCTATCTAACAGGCAGCTCTTTCATAAGCCCCGTATAACGGGCAGAACCCCCAAAAAGCCCTACATAGTAGGCCATGCCATCATAAGCCCTATTCAATAGGCATCTTACTCAAAAAGCCCTACACAGTAGGCAACATCATCGTAAGCCCCATATAATGGGCAGAACACTTTATAAGCCCTATTTAATAGGCAACCCTCTCACAAAGCCCTATCTAATAGGCACCTCTTTCGTAAGCCCCATTCAATGGGCGGAACCTTCTACAAAGCCCTATCCAATAGGCAACTCTTTCGTAAGCCCCATTCAATGGGCAGAACCTTCTACAAAGCCCTATCTACTAGGCAACTCCTTCGCAATCCCCATGCAATGGGCAGAACTTTTCCTAAGCCCTACTCAGTAGGCAACATCCTCATAAGCTTCATATGATAGACAAAATTCCTTATAAGTCCCATTGAATGGACAGTGCACTCCTAAGCCTTGCTCTAAAGAGCAGCATTCCTGTGTATCGCTCCCACAAGCTTTACCCATTGCATTCCGGTAGGCAAAATCTCACCTAAATCCCGCCTCATAGGTATTCTCGAAAAACTCTATTTTATAGACAATGCCTTTATGAACCTCTGAGGAGGATATTACTTTCATAAGCCCCATCTGATGAGTAGCGCCTCTGTAAGCTTTACAAAATAGACCAAGTTCTCGTAAGCTCGATTCGATGAATAATGTTTTCATGAATCCCACATAGGGGATATCACTCTAAATATCCTTGGCTAACAGGGAATATCTTGTAAGAAGGTCCTATGAAATAGGGGCTAATCATAAGAAGGGCCTATGTGGCCGAGGCATCTCGTATTAAGCTTAATAAAACAAGATGCCGCACAAATTCTTAATAACCTCTTCTTCTGATCAGATCCCTCCCAGAGGCCTCATAAGGAAAGCCTTAGGAAAACAAACAACCTAACAAAATAGATTTTGTAATGACAAATGTCACCGACCTCAGCTTCATTCCGGCGAAAGCCATCTTTAAAAAGCCTTACATTAAATAAAACACACTTGTTAAGGCCACCTAAGATGGTAGGCGATTATAAAAGGATCTGCTAAATCAGCAGCATATCACGGCTAAATCTCACATGATCAGATGCCTCCCTCATCAAAAAAGAGGCTACTTCTTTTGAAGAATTATTGACGAGAGTCCAAAAGTACATCCATATGGAGGAAGCTCTAAGCAGCAAGAGGGATGAGTTGGCCTCTCAAAAAGAAAAGAAGCCGGAAGAAAGAAAAAGACCAGCTTCAGATGCTAAGAAAACTGATAAGATTGAAAGGTTTCTAAGATCTTTCACCCCATTAATCAAGCAACCGGTTGATCTGCTCGAAGTGGTCCTGAGAAAACCTGGGGTTCAGATCCCCGCCGGACATAGGCAGCCACCAAGGAATCCACCTTCTGAAAGATTCTGTAAGTTCCACAATGACTTTGGTCACATGACCAACGATTGTAGGAACCTAAGAATTGCCATCGAAAAGTAAATCCAGGAAGGAGAACTCTTGGAATACGTCAAAAGAGAGACAAAACAAAGCAAGAAGCGCAAAGAAGCTCCTGAAAAAGCAACTGATGCTAGCCAAGGGTCAGAGCCCAAAGGCATTATTAAAATGATATATGGAGGGCCAACCATGGGAGACTCCAATAGGAGCAGAAAGGCATCTGCCAGAGAATTACATATGCATGAAAGGCATGGGGTCTGGAAGGTCGAAGCAGGCCTACCCCCACCAGAAATCTCATTCGGGCCAGAAGATAACCGGAAAGTGGTTCACCCGCATGATGATGCGTTGGTCATCACAATGGAAATAGAGAGATATCAGGTCCAAAGAGTCTTTGTGGACACAGGAGCAGCAGTCAATGTTATATTTGAAAGTTGTTTCAACCAAATGAGCCTCCAGAAGCCATTGAATGGGGTAGTTACGGCACTACACAGTTTCTCAGGAGATCCGGTGATGTCGCTAGGATCAACTGATTTAATGCTCACTCTGGGTGAAGGGCCTACACGAGTGTCAAAGCCAGTCACCTTCTTGGTGGTGCGACAACCATCTTCCTATAACATCATTCTAGGAAGAACTGCATTGAATTCGTTCCATGCAGTGGTTTCCACTTACTATCTGATGATGAAATTCCCCGTGGGAAATCAGGTAGGGCAAATATCGGGAGATCAAGAGGTCTCACGAAAATGCTATGTCCAATCGGTTCAAGCAGGAGAGGCCAGGAAACGGCCGATGGCAGAACCTGCCACCGAAGGGGATGAGATGAAACTCGAGGGGAAAAGACTTAAAACCCCAACTCCAGCAGGAGAAGGTCAGAACCTTTCCACTTCAATGGAGCACTTGCTGATCACCAGCAACAACCCTCCTGAAGAACTGATGATATCCCAGGACCCAGCCAAACAACTGCTTCAACAGATAAACGAAAGTAAATGGCCTGAAGCTGAAGCCACAGGCAGATGCCACGCCCCAATTGTGAAAGGGCAGTGGGAAGCATTGATAACCCAGGCAAGGGTGAAAGTCAAAAGTGCAAAGGAAGTGCTAGACCAGGAAGATGTCGAGGAGACAATAGGCAAAGGAAAAGTTATCACCCTCGAAATATGCAGGGAAAATTGAGAATTACTCTCAAGAAGAAAGTATGATGGGCTATTACCCCTTATTCGTTTTGAAAAACTCTTATTCCATGATTAACTGATGTATGAAACATTGGATCATACCTCTTTATCTTTAAAGTAGTTATATTTCGTATGTGTTTAGCCCTCAAGTGAGGTGTAATTCCTTCAGTCCCTTACACCTCACTTGGGGGGGGAGTAGGGGATACCCATATACCCGTATCCCATTAGCTTAAAATGCTATCTCAAAATGCTGCCATTATCTTAGAATGCTATTTTTCACTAAGATGTTATCCTACTATTTTGTCCCATCACCCTAAAAATACTGGGAATATCTCTACCTCACCATCTTAGAATACTTCAGCAGGTAGAAACAGGGTAAAAAGTAAAGCCCCTATAAATACAAGAATAAGAGAGATAACATTCTAAGCTGAATAAGAAATAACAGAAACATGTTATAAACAGGGCCTCGAAGAAGCATCTGGCCTAAATCAAAAGTAACGATTGTTTGTGCCCCAATAGCACGGTTTCAGGGTCATAAAAAGCACCCCACCACAAACACCAAAAAATAGATTGTTCAACAAACATCTTATCCAAAGTAACAAAATTAAGGAGATGGACTTCGAATAAAAGCTAGGTCCTCAGAGCTAGACGAATGAGAAATTGAAGCTTCGCCCTTGGGAACAGGGGAGATATCAGTGGAAGGCAAGATCCAATTATCTCTGGGATGGCCTAGGGGAACGTTAAAGATATCATCGTCCCTGAGCTATCCTCCACACTTGATAGGATACGCGCGGAAGGAGCGGTTCCTTGAGAAAAGGAGGGACCCGCAGTCTCCTTCCTCGCTGGTTCCTGAAAATATAAATAGAATCACTAAATAGATAACAATAAACCCGTGATGGGCAGGCAAAGCTCTAGCAAAGAGAAAAGGAGGCACCTCATCAAAGGCTTTTTTCATAAGCTTCATGGCAGTAGTATCAACGGAAAAGAGAGGGAAAGGGGGAGCATCCCAAGTAGGAAAGCCCTCAAGGGCCTCAATGGGCTGGCGAAGCGTTTCAACAGCTTTTCTCAATACTGGCATAAACCAAGGTTCCCCAGTAGGAATGAAGCAATTCCTCTTGAGGGCCTCAGGCTTTGTTTCGAACAAATGTATTATGGGCATCAGGTTGATAGAGTTAGCATGCTCCGGGATGCCCAGCTAGTTACAGCATTCAAAAACAACATCGCCAGCCCAGCTGGTGAGAGGGTCTATCATTCCGGTCCAGAAATAAGGAGAATTGATAAACGCTTTAGGCAATTGCTTCACCAGAGAGTCTATGAAAGCTTGACCATAGGGGGACATAAAAAAGTTAGATCGGCAAACTTGTATCCCCTGGAGACGCCTTCATCGGAACCCTGTTTCATTCCTTCTGCGAGAGAAGAAGTCCGGGAACGTTCCAACTCTTGTTCATGAGTAAGAGTTAGTCATTCCGTTTGCATAGAAAAATCTACCTTCATTTTCAACTCCCGTTCTAAGGAAGCCTCTAGGGCTATATCTAATTCCCTTATTCACCTCGATAATGACGCAAGGCGTAACTCAAGGGAAGAACTGTATTTCTCCTTAGCACGGAGACGGTCCTGAAGATCCCGAGCCTCGACTTGAGCACGGTCCCTACTCTGCTCAACCTCTGATAGAATCTCCAAGAACTGATCAAAAGCCAAAGCCTGAGCACCGAAAGAGGGTGTCGAAAATGATTCACCTCTGTAAACGCAAAGGAATGAAAATCACCCGTTTTGCAGAAAAAGAAGCATCAATGCTTACCTCAATCAAAGGGAAGAGAGGAAATAGGATTTTACCGTGGCCGACTAAGGGCGGTTCATGAAAGCAGAGTTCTGAACGAGGTTTCATTATTATTGTCTCCTGTAGGTTTTCATGGTCCGATTCTGAAACCCTAGAGCCCGTAGAGGGTAATATGGGGGCGTCGTTTAAAGAGGAAATAGGCTCAGGATTGAGGATTCTGGCCTCAACCATTCTCTGCTCTAATTTCATCTGAATCTCACATAGCACTTCCTCCGCGTCAGCATTCATGGCTGGGAGCAAATGCAAACAAAACTCAATCTTCTAAGAAATCTTAAGATTTTCATGGAAAAATGCTAATCATATTCACCCTCAAACTAGGTTTGTAAAAACAAAAATCGGTATTAACGATTCCTTCAAAAAAAAAAAAAAAAAAGAGAGAGAGAGAGAGAGAGACAGGGGAAGAAAGGCCCCTCATAGGCAAAACCTGTACAAACGCCGAAGAGAGATATATAAAGATAATGAACACTCAATAAACTACCTTTGAGCAAGGAAGACGAAGCAATCGCTGGAAACGTTGAGTAGAAAAACGTGAATGCCCTCCCTTTTCTCAGATGTATGAGTGGGGAAGAAGAGAATGAAGGAAGTTAAAAAGGCTAAGGGAGAGTAGAGCGATGCCCTACTTGTTACTCCACGTCGGCCTATAAAAGAATAGGAAGCGTTTCTTTACTCCCCAAAAAAGTAACGCGCCATTTTCCCTACAAAATACATCCATTATAATGTTCCTCTATTCGAAAGAAAGCCTCGATAAGGAAAAGTGAAAATAGTTTCCCTACTAAGACACCTGCCAGAAGCCAACATATAAACGCTTCTGGACCTGGGGGGGAGTAGCTGATAGGGACTAATATCAGCCATATTCCACAAATAAACCAAATTAAGGGAGAAGCACACTTTCCTCAGCCTTAGGGTATAGCTTCTAGAAGCTATACACTATAGTAGGCGCCACGATAAATAATGAAATCTTGCGACGTAAGCCTTATCATTGTTATTTAGAGAAATTAATATTCATCCCAATAGAGATCACATAGGAGCTAGTCCACACCACAGTGTATTATCAAAAAGACTCCAAGAGCACTAGACGCTCAACACAATCAAGAACCGTATGCCATGTAGGAGCTGTGAGGTTCTAACTCTTCTCATAAGCTAGGTGGGATCTGTAAGCACCTGCAAAGGTAGGAGGATCTGACCAGATCCTATGAGCGCTCAGTAGAAGCTCGAGGTTCTGCGTAACATACGGTCCGCGTGACTCTATAGAGTGAGGACCACTGCATTCATGACGGAGGATACTTTTGTCCCCACTGGAGTTCCTTTTCTGTCCTTCCTTCACACGGATGCTCACTTTTCACCCTCCTCATACCTATAAATACTAAGTGAACGCACACAATATCATCATCACTTTTTACGAACAACACGCTCCTTGGCGTACTGTTCCATTCAATTCAATACTCTCTCTCACGAGCTCCTCCGAGCTCAGGCAAACCAAGGCAGACAAGACCTTCTTCCGGGAGGCCGTAGTTCGTTTCTACATCCATCTACTCTTCTCAACACCGGGAAGAGTCTCTTTCTTACGTATACTACCTTGAGCTTAAGGTAAAACCCTCATCACTTGAGGAGGAATGAAGCTTAACGGAGTACCACACTCCTAGCTTCTCTCTTTCCTTTGTCTCTTTTCCGCGTTATCTGCTTGTATGAGTGCAAAACTCCATGAATCTCTCTAGTTTATGGCTAAATACGCCTTTTATCCTTTGCCTATAGCTCAACTATTACTCGCCGTTGCTATACGCCTCTCGCCCTGTACAAAATGCCCGGCTATGGCCTTTCTATACGCATGAATCTCTCACTCTTTACTGTTTTAACGCTTTACCCATGAATGCTGTTTGCAAAACATTACAATAATACCCTAAATTGTTGTGGATCTCCAACCCGGATCTATCACCATTGATTCAATTATATAGGGACACACGCACGAAGAGGAAATTCATTCCTCGACATGGAGCGAGCTGCTTGATAAATTCCAAAAATTATCAAGCACTCATGAAGTGTTGAAACAAGCTATGTCTGATAGCGAGAGAGAGAACCGAAAGCAAGCCACTGAACTTGATGAAGTCAAGAATAATCTAAGGGCTATGACTAATCAGTTCGAGGACCTCTTCGCCAGGCATAAAAGCTTGGAAGGAAGGTATGAAGCCCAATCCAAACTAGTGGCCAACTTAAATAAAGCCTCATTTGCAAGGCAGGCACTAGAGAGCTCACTTCTACCTTTTGGTAGAAAGGGAGGCCTTGGATATGAGGGTGGACCTTCCAAGTCTACAGTCATTGTTGGTGCTTCAATCACTACACCATAAGTCTCTTTGGATGTGCCCACTGCCTCCAAAGCGACCACTAACAAAGACGAGGGTAAAGCAGTTGAGAACCCTAAGAAGAAACCAATGAAGATGTCTATATCTTCAAGGGAAGAATCTAAGGGTAAGCAAAGTTCAACAGTCCCTAGCACTCACAATGCCAAAACTTACCAATCAAAAGGTAAAGGGAAGACTGTTGAAGCTTTTAAGTCTCAAACCAAAACACCAGAGACAAAGAATCTTCCTTTCAAGAAGAGAAGTAATGTCTATGTGTCACGTGAGTCGGATTGGAGATGGTCCAACCGTACTTACATTGAGGGGGGAGTGTTTGAAGCATCCAATTGGTCGCTTCAAACTCCAAAGGTTTCTCAAGCGAGTCAGGGTCAAAACCCTAAGTTGACCGCTCAAAAGAAACCAAGCGAGACGCTTGCAAAGACTAGAAACCCTAATTCTGTCTCTAAACCTAAGGCTAATCCGAAGCGAGTCGCTTCAGGATACAAGCATGAAGGCAAGGGCATGGGTTGGTCTCAAGCGAGTCGCTACCCCTCATGCACACACTGTTGCACATGTGAAGCTGTGCGTCTAAGCAGAAATCACAGTTTAAAAAGGTCGAGAAGCCCAAAGCACAAGCTAACTCTCAACAGAGAGTGAAGCATGTGTGGGTACCTAAGGTGACTAACCTGCAAGGATCCAAACTGATTTGGGTACCAAAACTTGCCTAATTGCAGGTGAGCGTCGTGGATCCCATGCCCAGTGAAGGTCAACCAATATGGTACTTGGACAGTGGATGTTCAAGGCATATGATGGGCATGAAAGCTCTACTTTAAGAGTACATAGAGAAGAAGGGTCCACATGTAACCTTTGGTGACAACTCTCGAGGAAGCACCAAGGGATACAGCGCACTGAAGATAGGAAAGCTCACAATCGAAGAAGTTTCCTATGTGAAAGGACTAAAGCACAACTTGTTATCCATTTCACAATTATGTGATAAAGGATACAAGGTGGAGTTCATCTCCAACAATTGCGTGGTGAAGAACAAGATCACATCCCAGATTGCACTCATTGGAATAAGACGAAGGAATGTTTACATTGTGCAATGGGATAGCTGCAAAGAGGAGACGTGCTTGGTCACTAGAAGTGCTACTGAAATTGGATGGATATGGCATAGACGCTTGAATCATCTCAATTTCAAGACAATCAATCGTTTAGCTCGGAAAGGCTTGGTGCAGGGCATGCCTAATGAGGTCTTTGTTAAGAACCACACTTGCTCACCATGCCAACGAGGTAAGCAGACGAAGAAGCACTTCGCCAGCTTAGAAGAAGCATCTTCCAAGCGAGTGCTGGAGCTACTACACATGGATATGTTTGGACCAGTCACTCCAGTAAGCGTCAATGGAAGAAAATACACTCTCATTGTAGTAGACGACTTTTCTCACTACACTTGGGTGGTATTTCTCTTTAGCAAGAAGGAGACTCTATCCAAACTACCACAACTGCTCAAGCGTCTTGCTGTGGGGAAAAATCAAGCAATCGCCACCATTCGCTCCGATAAAGGCATAGAGTTCTTAAACTCTACAATCGAAGCTTACTGCACGGAGCATGGAATAGCACACCAAACATCTGCAGCACGAACACCCCAGCAGAACGGAGTTGCTGAAAAAAGAAATTGAATCATCAAAGAAGACGAACGCACAATGATTGCAGATTCGAAGCTTCCGATGAAGTATTGGGCTGAAGCTGCCAACACCGCATGTTACACTCAGAATCGGACGCTTCTGAACAAACGCTTCGACAAGACACCATATGAAATATGGACAGGGAGAATTCCTAACATTTCCTATTTTCATATTTTTGGTTGTAGGGTCTTCATTCACAACAATGGAAAATCTCAATTGAAAGCCTTTGAAAGCAAAGCGGATGAAGGAATATTCTTAGGATATTCTACATCTAGCAAAGTTTACAGGGTATTCAATTGTAGAACCCTAATTGTGGAGGAATCACCCCATGTTATGTTTGATGAATCTTCTTTAAGTCTTCCACAGGAACAGGTTCAAGCAAATGACAAAAATTCAAGAGAGGAGCCCCTCAATCCATTGACATGGGATATGCTTGAAGATGAAGAAGAAGTCAAAGATTCAAATGATCAAAATGCTCAAGAAAAGGTTGAAGCTGCCCCCAAGATTCTGGAAGCGAATGCAGGCCAAGCACCCGCTTCGGTTGCTTCGAATGGAGAAGGAAGCGAGCTGCTTGAAGAAGAAGCAGAAGCTGGTGGATCCAAGCGTGCATGGCTCAAAGATCATTCACCAAGCCAAATCATTGGAGATCTATCCAAAGGCTTGGTGACTAGAAGCTAAGTGATTGGAGAAAGTGCTATGTTCAGTTGCTTTCTATCCAATATCGAGCCAGCAAGCGTGGAGGAAGCCCTAGCTGATTCAAACTGGGTGATTGCCATGCAAGAGGAGCTCAATCAATTCACCAAGTGGGTGTTCAAGAACAAGACAGACGAGGACCACAACGTCTTGAGAAACAAAGCTCGACTCGTCGCCACGGGCTACTGCCAAGAGGAAGGGATCGATTTCGATGAGACCTTCGCTCCAGTGGCCAGACTTGAAGCTATCAGACTATTTCTTGCCTATACAGCGGCTAAGAAATTCAAATTCTATCAAATGGACGTCAAAAGCGCATTTCTCAATGGAGAACTCAAAGAAGAGGTGTATGTGGAGCAGTCGCCGGGATTCGAGCAAGGAGATAAGGTGTATCGATTGAAGAAGGCCCTGTATGGATTGAAGCAGGCGCCTAGAGCATGGTATGATACACTATCACAGTTCCTAGTGGATAATGGATTCCACAAAGGAAAGATAGATCGAACTCTCTTCACCATCAATCATGGATAGGATATGCTATGGGTCCAGATCTACGTGGACGACATCATTTTTGGATCGCCAAACCAGTCGTTTAGCGAGAAGTTTGGAGAATTGATGAAGACCAAGTATGAAATGTCGATGATAGGCTTGATGAGTTGCTTCCTAGGTCTTCAAGTGAACCAACAAGATAATGGGATTTTCATCAATCAAGCAAAGTATACTCGAGATATGCTTGCTAAATTTGGTGTTCAACATGCCAAAGCTATGAAGATTCCGATGAACACCAACTGGAAGATGGAGCCAGACCTAGAAGGGAAGTCTGTGGATGCTACAGACTACCGTGCTTTAATCAGATCCCTTCTCTTTCTCACTGCAAGCAGGCCAGATATAGCGCTTGCAGTTGGAGTGTGTGCTCGCTTCCAAAGCAATCCCAAGCATAGCCACCTTGAAGCTGCCAAGCGAATCCTTCGCTATCTCAAAGGCACCGTCAATATGGGGCTATGGTATCCAGCAGAAGATAATCTGGAGCTTACAGGATACTCCGATGCTGACTATGGAGGTTACCGAGTTGATAGGAAATCAACTTCGGGCACGTGTCAGTTCTTGGGAAACAAGCTTGTCTCGTGGTTCTCAAAGAAGCAGACAAGCGTAGCAACTTCAACGACTGAAGCCGAGTACATGGCCGCCGGAAGCTGTTGTTCTCCAATCTTGTGGCATCGTCAGCAGTTGAAGGACTACAGAGTTGAAGCGAATGAGATTCAATCTTCTGCGACAATAATAGTGTTATATGTATCTCACAGAATCCAGTGCTTCATACAAGGTGCAAGCACGTGGAAATTCGACATCACTTCATTCGTGATCATGTCGAGAAGAAGGATATCAAGCTCAAGAAAATCCATACTGATCTCCAGCGAGCAGATATCCTCACCAAGCCTCTAGCTGAGTCTTGCTTCAATCAGCTATGCATGGAATATGGAATTAGGGTTACTAGACCCTGGTGAAGAATGCTAGATCCAGGATACACAAAGGAGTGGATGCTTGCTTTAAAGCGTCCCTCGCTTTGGATCTTGACCAATTCAAGTGAGTCGCTTCAAAACTCACTCGCTTGAAGAAGGAGAAATAAGATGGAGAAAGGTGGAGTGTTGGAAGATGTTCCCTACCAACTAACAGGTTTGTTAAGGTTATGGTTAAGGGGGAACTATTGATTACTCTTGGAGTAATCTACTTCCAAAGCGAGCAAGGAAAGCTGCTACCTAGCCTAGGATTCCTAGCGAGTGGGTATAAACACTTGCAACTACCGTTTCTAGGAACGGTTCTGGGGTCTTGTATCGGGCCTTCCCACGTAAAAATGGTGAAAGCTTAGGCAGGGCTGGCACCTAGACCTTGTGTCCTCTTCCCATCTTTCCGCCGAAGAGGAGCATGTCTTCTCATCTCCTTCGTCGTGGATAATCACACATTTATTATTCACTCTTCATTGAGTTGAGCTGCCGGGTGTTTATTCATTCTTCTCTCACCCTGAATATTGCATCGTTTCAATTTTCCCTATTCTGGATCAAGCGAGCCGAATGCATATTCATTCTGTAGATCTTAAGTGGAGAGCTTGAAGAGTTACATTTTACTTCAAAAGGTTGCAGGGCTGGTGACATGCTTTTGCGTAAAATCGAGAATGTCGTGTCAGAGCTTCTCATTGTCATCCTGTCCTATTCTGCTTTGAGATAGGGACTTGTACTCATCTCTCATTCGTCGTGAATAAGTACACAAAAGTGATTCTCCCTTCAGGTTGAAGAAAGCTAGTGTACTCTATTCATTCTCCCCCCCCCCCCCATTGACTTTGATGGAGGACTCTCTGTTCGTAGAGGAAGATGGAAGAGATGAATGCCAAGAAGATGAAGCTTAAAAAGATCTAGATACGTGGTATCAATCTCCTACAAAGTGAGATTGACTGGTGAGTGTTTCAGTTTTAAGTACACTAAGCAAAGTGAAGCGTGCTAGAAACCTACACTTGCTACGTGGAAAATATGAAATGAATCTGACATAAATACAAAGTGGAAAACACTCTTGTTTATGCTCAAAGTATGTAAGTCAGAAACATTTTAAATAAAGTCAAGAAATTTCAATTTCTTAAACCAGTCGCTTCAGATTGTCAAGCGAGTGCTCAGTCACTCAAGCTAGCCATTGCAAGCGAGTGTGGAACAGTCACGCCAAACGAGTACTTCGCAAGCGAGTAAAAGCCAAGCGGCCACACTCGAAGCGAGCGTGATATGGACTAGTATCAGCCCTACTGATACAAGCGACTCAAATCGATAAGAGGGCAAGCCTTCATAATCCTAAGGTATCACCTCAAAGAAGAGTTAACATTAATAGTGATGCGTAAATACAGTCGAAACCACTTCCCTAAAGCAGTAGATGCTGCCCCAACGCAGAGACCTCACCAAGTTAAAAAGGAATGATAAGTTCTAGATAGAACTGGCTTTAAGATCATTACTAAAGAAGGTAGATATTAATTCTGACAGGGACCGATAGAAGTTGTTCTGCATAACAACATATTATCAAGAGATTCCATAGGTTTCTGGTGCTCAATACAGCTATAAGACACATTTCATGCAGAAGCCGGAGGTCTTATCTCCTCCCAGAAGCCATATGGGATCTATTGGCATCAGTCAGGAATCGAAGGATCTGATCAATTACCATAAGCATCTGACAGAACCCTAGGTTCTGTGCGGCACGCAATCCGCATGACTCTACGTACTCTAGAGTGAGGACCACTGCATTAATGACGGAGGGAATCTTGCCTCTACGGGAATTCCTTTTTTGTCCTTCCTTCACACGAATGCTCGCTTTTTCACCCTTCCCACATCTATAAATAGCGGATGGTTACACACTTCATGGGAGAAGACATCATCACAACATAACTCTCCATACAAACACGCATCATGCGTACTATTCCATTCATCCTCCGCTCTGAGTTCCCTTGAGCTCAAGCAGTCGAAGTTTTCCGAGGCCGTCTCCCTTGAAGCTGCACTCGCAATCATCATCATCCTCTCCTTCTTGTCGTCGGGAAGGATCTCTCTCTTGTGTACCATCTCAAGCCTAAGGTATAACCCTCGCAGCCATGGGAGGAAGAGGCCTAAACGGAGCTTTACGCTCTCGGTTTCCTCTTCTCCCCACTTCCTCTCTTTGTTTTCTACTTGAATGAGTTCTAAGCTCACATGAATATAACTGATTTATGGCTAGAAACGCTCTCTATTTAAGCATATAGCTCGATTATTACTTACTCCTCTTATGTGAACAATGTCTTGTATGAAATGCTCAGTTATGGCTGATAAAGCCACATGAATATATCTCTTGCTCTCCATCATTATACTACTTTATCTATGAATAATCACACAATTGTTGTAGATCTTCAACCCGAATCTATCAACTGGCGCCGTCTGTGGGAAATTTTGAGTCTAAGATGTTGATATCCCCTGTTTTATGTGAAATTCTCGCTCGTTGTTATAATGTTGTTGATGGTTTTTCTTATCTTTCCCTTATGCGAAGAATATGAGAAAACATGACAGTAGAGTGAATGGGTATGTTGTATTCGCTGTTTAATCTGCAGAAATATAAGTGTGAACATTATTGCCTGATTTTTATTAAGCCGTTCACGATTGTGTGCTGTCGAATATAGTATGATTCTTAGATTGTGCTCTCTGTTTAGTAAAAGTTGCGATAGGCACCCTGCTAAAGGGAGACTCAAGTTTGAGATATTCGTTCTCTTTCCTTATATGTGAGTTCAAATCTGCTATTTGTAAATGCCCTTGGAATTGTTGAATCTGGAGCATCTTCCTCCGCGATAGCTTTGAAGTTTTAGCTGATTGTGGTGATATGTTTATGAACTTGCTCTATTATTCCCCTGTTTCCAAAGACGCTCGAGATAGGGGTAGTATAATGGGTGAATATGGAATGTCAGTTTGACGTTATTCTTAGAAAATCTGAGCATGAATATCACGGATTCGTTTTAGCTGCATTGTTTACAACAACAGGTTAAAGGAATTGGAGGTGATTTCGAGATCACATTTTCCTTACAATATAAATTGTGATAACTTAACTGTTTTATTTGTTAAAACCTGAAGGTTGTGAAGAATCTAAGGAAAAGTCGAATCCCAAAAATTGCAGCAATTCCAGAACGCATTCAATTCGCCTCTTGAAATGGGTGAGTTTACGACTCTGCTAACCATCTCAAAATGTGAAATTAATTCGAGGGTCATGAAAGATTGGTAATTAGAAGGGAAGCATCATCTCTCAAGCTAGTTATATACCCCTGTATTACCATGAACCAAAAACCCACCGAATAAAAACATCGAAAAGCGGAGAACTGAAGATGACAAGGTCACCCCATTCACTTTGATGAAGGGACCCTGCATCTGAAAGCTGAACCTCCCATAAGTACTTAGAAGCCCTGTTTAACAGGCAGCACCCTCAGAAGCCCTGTCTAACAGGCAACATCTTCAGAAGCCCTGTCTAACAGGCAACATATCCATAAGCCCTATCTAATAGGCAGCACCATCATAAGCCCCATATAATGGGCAAGACCCCTCATAAGCCCTGTCCAACAGGCAACACTTGCATAAGCCCTATCTAATAGGCGGCACAAGCCCTATATCATAGGCAAATCTCATCCATTAAGCCCTATATAATAGGCAACTCTCTCGTAAGCCCCATGCAATGGGCAGAACCTTTTTTAAGCCCTATTAAAAATAGGCAACACTCTCACAAGCCCTATCCAATAGGCAGTATTCTCGAAAGCCCCATATAATGGGCGGACTTCTCCAAAGCCCGGTTTAACGGGCAATACCTTCAAAAGCCCTACGTAGTAGGCATCGTCCAAAAAAAGCCCTGCATAGCTAGGCATTATACATAAAGACCTGCACAATCAGGCACCCCACAGTGAGTCTTGTAAAACAAGAATCTGCATCGGCCTTAAAAAGCCCACCTTATAACCAGATCCTTATCAAAAGCCTCATTGTTGGGAATTGTTATGGACCAATTTGTTAAGGGGGAACAATGTGGGATACTTGACAAACGAAGTCATTTGTTTTGATTGGATCCCAAAACCCCAAGTGTCCAGCTCCCAAGCGACCCACTTTGATGGAGTTAATAGGTTAGGATTTTCTAAGCCTACTCTGTTAAGATGGCTCTTTAATTTTTGTTTAGATTATAGGCTTCAAGAGTTCAAGTGAAGGCCACTCACTTGAGTGTGTTTTCCAAAGCAAAGCAAGTCTAGCAAACTGAAGTGAAGCGTGCCGAAGAACAGTGTAGCGAAGCGATCGCTACAGTAGATTCGACGTGAGTCTGCCAAATCGAAGCGTAGCGAGCACTACAGTTCAAAGCCAAAGCGAAGCGAAGCGAGCGCTACAGTGTAAAGTCAAAGCTAATCAATTCTAGTCAGCAAATTTTCAAAGTAGTCACTAGGGAACTTTATCTCCCGAAGCGGCTCACTACAGATTGACTACGAAGTGACTCAACTAAAGCAGACGCTACAACTTCATAGCGAAGCGAGCCACTACCTACCAGAAAGCTACAGCACAACTCCCGCCCATATTTTGAACTCCAGTCAACTAGAGATCTTCGCATTAATTGTGAGATCTCCACGTGTCGAACGAGGAGAGGAGCAGAGGAGTTGACTGCCAGGCCGACAGGGCACCGCTACAGTACTGGCTCGCTCCAGTTACTGTTAGTTTTGTAACTTAGCCGTTTTCGGCAAAGAGACAAACTGTGCACCTGCAAAAGCAACTGCCTGCGCAAGTACTGTCGAGAGGAGGAGGGACAAGGCCACCAACCAAGCAACGGATCTCAGCCAACCCTCCGCCTATAAATAGTGAAGGATGAAGACGAAGAAAAGAGAACACTACTTGAGCATTCGAGCGCATAAAGCAAGCAAACACTCCCAAGCCTTCGAGCAAATCTTCGAGTCTTTGTTTCCAAGTGTTCTCCGAGTTTCCAGTTCATCGGAACTCGTCTTCACAACCTTCACACATAGAGTCTAAGCCCACTTCAAATATCCAAGCTTAGAAGAAGAACTCTAGCCATCTTTGCATCTACTGTAAAGAGTTCTTCATTAGTGTGTTTGTCAACCAAAAACCCTAAACTTTGTCTGTTAGGTTTTTGAGTGTTGTCGTTAGGTTGTTTCGATCCAAGGCCCTTCTTTCATCGATTGAAGAAGCCTCGATCATAGAGTCTAGATCCAAGCTTGCACCTACATCGTTTGTGTGAAGCTCGATCGAAGCTAGGCTGTAAGGAGAGCCCGTAATCTCCCTGTCTGTGTTCGACTGAAGCGAGTGAAGCTTACAGTCTTTGTTAGGTTTGTGTAGTGAACCCGCAATCACTACGTCTGTCGTTTGATCCAGACGAGTGAAGCCCGATCTCGACCAGGTTTTTGAAGGACCCGTAACCTTCAAGTTCTTGAGTGAAAAGAACAGTTGCCGTCGTGCAACAAGTGGACGTAGGAGCTTTATCTCCGAACCACTATAATTCTTGGTGTCGTATCTCTCTAACCCTAAACTCTTACTTGTTTGATTATCCATTGCATATTGCATCTAAACAAACTTAATCTGAAAATTTCAAATACTTAGGAAAAATTTAGCTCACCAAATTCCGCACACACCGAGTAAAGACTCCCTCTTGATCAAGTACTCACTACGGTCAAGCAGGCAAGCTACACACTGTTGATCTAGCTTCAGCTAGGTCTTAAGTTTCTAGTGAGCTCTTTACTTGTTACTCTGAGTTAAGGGATTTGAAGTTGAAAAACTTCAAAATACGTATTCACCCCCCCCCCCCCCTACGTATTTTTCCTATTAACAAACCGGGACCAACAAGTGGTATCAGAGCAGCGGTTCTTTCGAGCCTGATCTGCTTTGCATATCCGAAGCGAGTCCCCACTCGCTTCACGTTGTCTCACTGAACCGGATCCTATTTTCCTAAGTGCATCAAAACCTCACTCACGCATATTGCATTTACTGCTGATAGTTTGCTATGTCTACATACAGTGCATCAAACCTTCCACAGTTCTCGATCGAAGGATACGAGACATGGAGTTTCCGAGTCGAGAGCTTCCTATGCTCCATCCACGACCGGATGTGGGAAGTCATAGAGGACGGACCAATCAAAATCAAGAAAGCCATATCTGTGAACGTACCAGCTGCTGAAGGACGCGAAGCTCATGTCAGACAAGAGTACGTTGAGAAGGACAAAGATGAATACAATCCCAACGACTTCAAGATCGCCAACCTGGATAAAATCGCACGTCACACGATGCAGAGCACCGTGTGTGATGCCTACCTTCCTAGGATCAGGAAGTGTGCGACGGCGAAGGAAATGTGGGAAACTCTAGCCCTCATTTCTAAAGGAACAGCCAAAATCAAGGAGAACAAACTCGTCGTTCGGATGCGGGAGTTTGAGAGTCTGATAATGAAGCCAGGAGAGTCCATCGACACCTTCGAGCTGAGAGTTACAAACATCATTGCAACTCTCAACTCGCTTGGGAAGGAACTCACAGATAAGGAAGTCAACCTGAAGATTGTCCGAGCTCTCACAAGGAAGTGGCAGACTATGAAGGAGTTGTACCTAGCAACCAAGGATCTATCAAAGTTCACACCGAAGATTCTGTTTTCCGAACTCAAAGCTCATGAATTCGATCTGAATCGAATGAACCTCGACGAAGAGGATGAAGCGCCCACTACGTCAAAAGGAGTAACATTCAATGCTGCTGAAGGGCCAAGCGAGCAGTCGCTAGCCAAGATGACGAGGGAAGAGTTGGAAGAACACATTGCGTTCTTATCCAAGAACTTCAACAAAATGAATTCTCGAGTGGGCAAATACAAAAGATTCTACAAGCAATACAAAGGGAGGAGCACTGATGCTCGAGAAGGAAAAGGGAAGAGAGAAGAGACGACAAAGCCGATCCCGAGAGACATGATGGAAGTGGAATGTTACCATTGCCACAAGATGGGTCACTACAAATCCGATTGCCCAAAGCTGAGTGCGAAGGAGCGAGAAGAACTAAAAGCAAAGAGGGATGCACCAAGGCGAGCGCTCGTAGCAAGTGAAGTGCCGGTCGCTTCAACTGAAGAAATCTCAAGCGACTCGGATGCATTCACAGATCCCAACTCCAGTGAGGGTGAGGATCTTGGACTCATGGCGCTCACCGATGAAGAAACAGGAGAGGTATTCATCTATCCCTCATCTAGTTCAATTACACTCGCACACACGCACCAAGAGGAACCCAATTCCTCAACATGGAGTGAATTGCTTGACAAGCACGTTAAATTGTCAAGTGACCACGAAGTGCTGCAACAAGCTTTGTCTCAAAGCGAGAAGGAGAACCGAAAGCTAGCCACTGAGCTTGACCAAGTCAAACTTAATCTAAGGGCTATGACTAGTAAGTTCGAGGATCTCTTCGCGAGACATCAAAGCTTGGAAGGAAGGTATGAAGCCCAATCCACTCTAGTCGCCAACTTAAACAAAGCTTCATATGCTAGACAGGCACTAGAGAGTTCTCTTCTACCTTTTGGTAGAAAGGAAGGACTTGGATTTGAGGGTGGACCTTCCAAGCCGACTGTCTTTGTTGGTGCTTCAAACACACCATCAGTCACTTTGGAAATGCCCACTGCATCCAAAGCGACCACTAACAAAGACAAAGGCAAAATGGCTGAGAACCCTAAGAAGAAGCCAATGAAGATGTCTATATCTTTAAGGACTGAATCTAAGGGTAAGCAAAATACAACTATCCCTAGCACTCACAATGCTAAAGATTACCAATCCAAAGGTAAAGGGAAACCAGTTGTAGCTTCTAAGCCTCAAGCCAAGACACGAGAGACAAAGGATCTCCCTTTCAAGAAGAGGAGTAATGTCTATGTGTCACGTTATCCGGACTGGAGATGGTCCAACCGGACTAACGTTGAGGGGGAAGAATTCGAAGCACCAAAGAGGCCGCTTCGATCTCCCAAGGTTACTCAAGCGAGTCGGGGTCAGATCCCTAGTTGGACCGCTTCAAGAAAACCAAGCGAGCCGCTTCAACAGACTGTAAAACCCAAGTCAGTCTCTAAGCCCATAGCTAATCCGAAGCGAGTCATTTCAGGATCCAAGCCAAAGGGTAAGAGCATGGGTATGCCTGAAGCAAGCCGCTACCCCTGTTGTACACACTGCTGCACATGTGAAGCTGCTTCAAAGCAGAAGTCACTGTTTTCGAAGGTCGAGAAGCCCAAAGCACAAGCTTCCTTTCAAAAGAAAGTGAAGCAAGTGTGGGTACCTAAGGGAACTAACCTGCAAGGACCCAAACTGATTTGGGTACCAAAATCTGTCTAATTGCAGGTGAGCGCCGTGGATCCCATGCCATGTGAGGGTCAACAAATCTGGTACTTGGACAGTGGATGTTCAAGCACATGACCGGCATGAGAGCTCTACTTCAAGATTACATAGAGAAGAAGGGTCCACACGTTACATTTGGTGACAACTCTTGAGGAAGCACCAAATGGTACGGCGCACTGAAAGTTGGAAAGCTCACGATTGAAGAAGTCTCCTATGTGGAAGGACTCAAGCACAACTTGCTATCCATTTCACAGTTTTGTGACAAAGGATACAAGGTGGAATTTATTTCCAACAAGTGCATAGTAAAGAGCAAGCTCACATCCCAGATTGTTCTTATTGGAATTAGACAAAGGAACGTCTATATAGCACAATGGGATAGCTGCAAAGTGGAGACGTGCTTAGTAGCGAGGAGTGCTACAGAGATAGGATGGCTATGGCACAGACGCTTGAACCATCTAAACTTCAACGCAATAAATCGCTTAGCTCGTAAGGGTTTGGTGCAAGGCATACCAAATGAAGTCTTCATCAAAGACCATCCATGCTCACCATACCAACGAGGGAAGCAGACGAAGAAGCACTTCGCCAGTCTCGAAGAAGCTTCATCAAAGCGAGTGCTCGAGCTGCTTCACATGGATCTGTTTGGTCCAGTTACTCCAGTTAGTGTGAATGGAAGGAAATACACTCTAGTTGTAGTCGACGACTTCTCTCGCTACACTTGGGTCGTATTTCTCTACAGCAAGAAGGAGACTCTGACCAAGCTACCACAACTGCTCAAGCGATTGGCTGTGGAGAAGAATCAAGCGATCGTGACCATCCGCTCCGACAAAGGGACAGAGTTCTTGAACTCTACCATCGAAGCTTACTACACGGAGCATGGCATAGCACATCAGACCTCCTCAGCACGCACACCACAGCAGAATGGAGTTGCTGAAAGAAGAAATCGTATCATCAAGGATGCAGTTCGAACCATGATTGCAGACTCGAAGCTTCCAATGAAGTATTGGGCTGAAGCAGCCAATACAGCATGCTACACGCAGAATCGAACGCTTCTCTGCAAACGACACGACAAAACACCATATGAAATATGGACAGGAAGAATTCCTAACATATCTTATTTCCATATCTTTGGTTGTAGGGTCTTCATCCATGACAATGGGAAGTCACAGTTGAAAGCCTTTGAAAGCAAAGCTGATGAAGGAATATTCTTAGGATATTCCACATCAAGCAAAGCTTACAGGGTGTTCAACTGTAAAACCCTAATCGTGGAAGAATCACCCCATGTCGTATTTGATGAATCTTCTTTAAGTCATCCACAGGAACAGGATCAATCTAAAGACGGAAAGTCAACTGAGGAACCCATCAACACTCTTACTTGGGACATACTTGAGGATAAAGAAGAAATCAAAGGCTCAAGCGAGCAGAATGTCCAAGGAAAAGATGAAGCTGCCCCCAAGACTCCTAAAGCGAGTGCAGGCCAAGCACCCAATCCAGTTGCTTCAGATGGTGAAGCAAGTGACCAAGAAGAAGATGAAGACGAAGCTGGCGGGCCCAAGCGCGCATGGCTCAAGGATCACTCACCAAGTCAAATTATTGGGGATCCATCCAAGGGTGTAGTGACCAGAAATCAAGTGTTTGGAGAAAGTGCCATGTTCAGTTGCTTTCTGTCAAACATTGAGCCGTCATGCGTGGAGGAAGCCTTAGCCAATTCAAACTGGGTGATCGCCATGCAAGAAGAGCTGAACCAGTTCACCAGAAACGACGTATGGTACCTCGTGGATCGTCCCAAATTCTAGCATGTTATTGGCACCAAGTGGGTGTTCAAGAACAAGACTGACGAGGATCACAACGTAGTGAGGAACAAGGCGCGACTCGTTGCCAAAGGCTACTGCCAAGAGGAAGGAATCGACTTTGACGAGACCTTCGCTCCAGTGGCACGGCTTGAAGCTATCAGACTCTTTCTAGCCTATGCAGCGACCAAGATATTCAAAGTATATCAAATGGATGTGAAGAGCGCGTTCCTTAACGGTGAACTGAAGGAAGAAGTGTATGTGGAGCAGCCACCGGGTTTCGAGCAAGGAGACAAGGTGTATCGCTTGAAGAAAGCTCTATATGGGTTGAAGCAAGCTCCCAGAGCTTGGTATGATACACTTTCTCAATTCCTAGTGGATAATGGATTCCACAAAGGAAAGATAGATCGAACCCTTTTCACAATCAACCATGGAGAGGATATGCTATGGGTTCAGATCTACGTAGACGACATCATATTTGGATCACCAAACCAGTTGCTTAGCGAGAAGTTTGGAGAGCTGATGAAGACCAAATTTGAGATGTCAATGATTGGCTTGATGAGCTGCTTTCTAGGTCTTCAAGTGAAGCAGCAGGATGATGGTATCTTCATCAATCAAGCGAAGTACACAAGAGATATGCTTGCTAAGTTTGGTATTCAACATGCTAAAGCTGTGAAGATCCCAATGAATACCAACTGGAAGATGGAGCCAGACGAAGAGGGAAAATCTGTGAATGCTACAGATTATCGTGCTCTTATTGGATCCCTCCTATATCTCACTGCAAGTAGGCCAGATATTACTTTTGCAGTCGGAGTCTGCGCTCGCTTCCAAAGAAACCCCAAGCACAGCCATCTTGAAGCTGCCAAAAGGATTGTTCGATATTTGAAGGGCACTGTCAACATGGGTCTGTGGTATCCAGCGGAGGACAACCTGGAGCTCACTGGATATTCCGATGCTGACTATGGAGGATGCAGAGTTGATAGGAAATCAACGTCTGGCACGTGTCAGTTCTTGGGAAGCAAGCTAATCTCGTGGTTCTCAAAGAAGCAAACAAGCGTAGCTACTTCAACAATTGAAGCTGAATACATGGCCGCAGGAAGCTGCTGTTCTCAAATCCTATGGCTTCGTCAACAGTTGAAGGACTACAAAGTTGAAGCAAATGAAATTCCGATCTTCTGCGACAACAACAGTGCCATATGTATTTCGCAGAATCTAGTGCTTCACACCAGATGCAAGCACGTGGAAATTCGACACCATTTCATTCGAGATCATGTCGAGAAGAAGGATATCAAGCTCGAGAAAATTCATACCGATCTCCAGCGAGCAGATATCCTCACCAAGCCTCTAGCCGAGTCTCGTTTCAACCAGCTATGCATTGAATTAGGGTTACTAGACCCTGGTGAAGAATGCTAGATCAAGGATGCACGAAGGAGTGATCGCTAGTTTTTCGTAGCGTCACTCGCTTCGGATCTTCACCAACTCAAGCGAGTCACTTCAAAATCTCACTCGCTTGAAGAAGGAGAAATAAGGTGGAGTAAGGTGGAGTGTTGGAAGACGTTCCCTACCCGCTTACAGGAATTGTTAAGCCATTGGTTAAGGGGGAACTATTGTTTGCTCCCGGAGCAAGCTACTTCCAAAGCGAGCAAGGAAAGCTGCTACCTAGCCTAGGATTCCTAGCGAGTGGGCATAAACACTCGCAAGTGCCGTTTCTAGTAACGGTTGTGGGGTCTTGTATCGGGCCTTCCCATGTAAAAATGGTGAAAGCTTAGGCAGGGCTGGCACCTAGACCTTGTGTCCTCTTCCCATCTTTCCGCCGAAGAGGAGCAAGTCTTCTCATCTCCTTCATCGTGGATATATGTTCATTCCTTACTCATTCTTCACTGAGTTGAGCTGCCGGATGTCTATCCATTCCCCTCTCACTTTGAATTTTGCATCGCTTCAATTTGCCCAAGCCTGGGTCAAAGCGAGTCGATTGCAAGTTCATTCTGTAGCTTGTAGGAGGAAGCTTGAAGGTTTACCTTTTTCTACAAAAGGTTGCAGGGCTGGTGACATGCTTCTGCTTAAAATACGAGATTGTCTTGTCAGAGCATTCTCATTGTCATCCTGTCCATTTCTGCTCTGAAATAAGGACTTGTACTCATCCCCCATTCGTCGTGAATATGTACACTTACGTGAAACTCCCCTCTGGGTTGTAGTAAGCTTGTGTACTATATTCATTTCCTCCCTCATTCACTTCGATGGAGGACTCTCTAATTCGTAGAGGAAGATGAATGCCATGAAGACGAATGCCAAGAAGTTGAATTACCCAACAGGTAGTATGAACAAGTGGATTCAACAATCTGAAGTACAAATCAAATGAAGTCTTCAAATAGTGGTATCAATCTCCTACGAAGTGAGATTGACTGGTAAGCGTTTCAATTTTAAGTACACTAAGTGAGCTGAAGCGTGCTATAAACCTTCACTCGCTACGTGGAAAATATGAAATGAATCTGACACAAATACAAAGAGGAAAACACTCTTGTTTATCCTCGAAGTATGTAAGTCAGAAAAATTTTAAAATTAAGTAAAGAAATTCAATTTCTTATTCCAGTCGCTTCAGATGGCCAAGCGAGTGCTACGTCACTCAAAGCTAGCCATCGCAAGCGAGTGCGGAACAGTCACGTGAAGCGAGTACTCCGCAAGCGAGTGGATGCTGAAGCAGCTACACTCGAAGCAAGCGGATACGAAGCGAAGCGTATGAGCTGTCAGCACTCGAGTGCCTATTTCACTTTCTGCCAAGCATTTAATGCAGCGGCGCGTAGAAGAAGAAACGACAGGCGCGTGGACGTCAAAGCCGAGGAAAGCAAGAAAAACCGCACTCAATCCAGCCGTCGAATCTGAACCGTCTCCAATCTCAACCGCTGGATTGACTACTATTGGAAGAGACGAATCAAAAACGACCACGTGGCCACGTCAAACCAAATTGGCGGTTAACTTTTCCAGTGATGACGCCGGACACGTCAGATCCATCACCGAAAGTCCGCCGCCCCTGCACAGGATCTTGGAAGATATTACTGTCTTGCCCCTGCCTCGACAGCCGAACCCTAGTTCTATATATATGTAACACCAAAGGCTGCAGAAAATTTTCACAAGTCTCAAAACTACCATTTTAGTGAAACCTCTGCACCTCTGAAATCACAAACCTAAAATCCCTCAAAGCCTTTCACAACCTTCAATATTAGCCATTCTCGTGCTTAGATCTGCAACCTCTGTGACTCACGAGTCTCAACCCTTACACTGTTAAAATCTCTTTTCAAATCCTCTCAAATCTCACCATGGGCAAAAAGCTGAGTACAGAAACGATGGAGCAATTCATGACGAAGGTAGACAAGCACATCAACGTCGAGCCCCATCTCGACCCAATTGTCATTGAGAGAAAGGGCCTCTTTCGTAGAGCCGTGACCACGGCCGGTCTTTGGAAGTTTGTAACGATGATTCCGACGAAGGTCTTGGCAAAGGCAGTGGGAGAGCTCCTTCTGAACTTGAAGAAGGAACAAAACACAACATCATTTATAGATCCACAAACCCGGAAGCCGGTGGAAGTGGACTTGAACGAGCTCATCAGCGTGTTCGATTTGCCAAGGGAAGGAGGAGATTCCCTGTTGGATTTGGGATTCTCGGCCGAAGACCAATATGGTCGTTTCGCCGTCGACAAAGCAGAACCAAACTTTAGAGTGGCCAGCATTCGTTCAAATTTGAAGGCCCCTTTCAACCTCATCTGCGAACTCTTTACGAAGAGCATCGCATGCTATGTCGGATCCCTAGAGACGCTGTCGGAAACAAAACTGATAGGTACCACCATGATCGTCGACAGCCTCACTGGAACTAAATTCAACTGGCACGGGTGGTTTCTCAAACAAATCTACGAGGCTGCTGAAGATTTTGCATTTGTACCAGGAACTGCAAATAAGATTCTCCGCAAAGGGAAGTTAAAATTCTTCTCAAGACTATCCGTCGCGTTGGAGTTGAAGTTTCCGGAGAAAAGATGGCTGGATTCCGACACGGCCATATACAACAAGCAGACAATCTTCTACGAAAAATGGAAGAAAACAAAGATACCAATGGATCAGGGACTTCTAGTTGTAGAAGTGCCCGCAGCAAGGCCAGTTGTGAAAACACAAGCTGAAGCTTCCCAAGCAAAGCGAGCCGCTTCACCTTTGAAGCGAGCGGCTGCAAAGCAAGGGAAGAAAAAATTGAAGCAAGTCACGTCACCTGTCTAAGAAAGCGAGGCGGTGGAGAAGCCGCTTGAGGACACTGAAGTTAACAAATCCCAATCCTCATCTACTAAAGCTATCCAAATCCCTGAACCCCAGCAAACACAACCAGCCACAGAACCTATCCATATCCCTGAAACCCCTGAAGCTACATCATTCCAGTCCCCTTCAACATCTGCAGAAACAGCCGATACAGCCCATACATCCATAATTCCCCAGTTCCAAATCCCCAAAACCCCCTCACAGGTGGATGCTCTCAAAAGATACAAGAGAGACAGAGAGCAAGCAGCTGAAACCCTCAGAACCCGCTATCCCTCAGTGCCTATGTCAGACGACTTCTTCACCAAGATAGTCGATTTCTTGACATACGTCACCTACCGCGGCACAGAGTTTTACAAAGTTTTCAAGCTCCTGGAGGCCTTCTCAAAGGAAGATCTCATCCAGATGGAAGGAAAGCTCCTGGACTTCATCGGTGAGAATGGCTTTCATGCATTTCTAACTGGAACCAGCTTCTGCGATAAGCTGGACGCAAAAGTAAAGCGTGCCTATCCGGACGCTAAAGTCCTTGAGCACACTCCGACCATTCATGAGAAGAAACTAATGAGGGAACACGCAGAGGAGGTGGAGGTTAAGGATGCGGAGATCTCAAGTATACAAAGCGAGATCACCAAAAAGAAGATGGAGTTGGAGGAGAAGGAGAAGGCGCTGGAGGCGCAAGTGAAGCTAGTGAATGATCACACAAAATCAATCAACGAACTCAAGGGCTCGCGTGACGCAGAAAGGAGCCGCTTGAGAGAGGTGAATACCAAGCTTGTCACAGTTGGTAAAGAGAAGGAGGCGTTGGAGAAAGAGGTGAAGAAGTTGAAGTTTTTCTCCAGGATCTCCTACGCCCTGGAGAAACTGTTCAAAGACATGCCGTGGACAGATACTGCTCCATACAAGAAAAACACTCTTTACTTCGATTCGTGGAAATCTGAGAAGCTCCCGATGGACCGGGATTGTGTTGATGTGATAGTCCTTCCTTCCGCTCCAGTCGCTGAATCCTGTAGCGAGGCGGAAGAAGAAATCGAAGCTTCTTCACCATTGAAGCGAGTATCGAGGAAAGCAAGGTCTAAGTGACCTCAAAGATTGAGAAGTGTTTCAACAATAATCGGAACGAGCGAGGCTGAGGAGCAGCCGCTCGAGAAGATCGCTGAATAAGAAAATCCCCAACCCTCACCGGAAAAAGACCTACCTCAGCCCTCACCAACCAAAATCCAATCACCTCCTACCCAAATTCAAACCCAAACCCAGCCGCTACCGGAACCTCAAACATCAACCACTGCCATTCCCATCACTCAAACATCATCCTCACCACAAGAATCAACCCACTCATCCTTTCAAATTCCTAACCTACCTTTTCTGGGCACGGATCTCACCGATGCCTACAAACTTTTCTCTGTCCCACTCAATCCTCAACCAGAATCCAACAAACCTGAAGCTACTGAAGCTTCCACCCCCAACTCACAGTCCTCATCAGCCGAAAGCGCTGATACCGCCCAAACAGCCAAAACAACCGATACCTATCCCAACATCATCCCAGATTCTTCCCCAACTCCAACCGAAAAGGAATTGGTCCTTGAACGGTACCTGAAGGACCGAGAGCAAGCTGCCGAGCTCATCCGTGGACGATACCTCGCTGTGAAAATGGCCGATGACTTCTTCACCCGCGCAGTAGATTTCCTCACGTACATCACGTACAGAGGAACAGAGTTCTACAAGATCTTTAACCTGCGCAAGGCGATGGAAGAAGAGGTGATAGAAGCCATGGAGGTTGAAGTGCTCAAATTTGCCCAAGTGGACGGTTTCCACACCTTCCTCAGTGAGGCAAAGTACTGGGAGGCGCTCGATGCAAGAGTAAAGAAGGAATATCCCGATTCACCCATCCCAGAGCGTGAGCCTTCGCTGTATGAGCTCCGATTGATCAAGGATCATGAAGCTAAAGTGAGAGAGAAAGACGCGGTGATCTCTAATTTGCAGAATGAGATCACCAAGAAGGATGTTGAGCTAACTTCGAAAATATTGGAGGTCACTAATCTGCGTGCAGTTTGTGACAAGAGGAAGACGGAAATGGAGGAGTTGGTTGTGGAAAAGACAAAGCTTGTGGAGGAGAAAGCAAGTTTGTCGAAGCAGGTAGAGGAGTTAGAGAAGGGAAGTCAGGAAATGAAACAATCCCTAGATGCTGAGAGAAGCAGGCTTAGGGAAGTAAACACAAAGTTGGTGAAAGTGAGTGGAGAGAAGGAGAAGCTAGAGAAGGAGGTGGAGACAGAAAAGGAGGAGAAGAGGAACATGAGAAACAAGTACAGAGAGAATATCAACAAAGCAACTGGTAATGTTGAGAAGATGGAGAAGGAGATCTCCAATAATGAGGAAAAGATAAGAAAACAGGAGAGCGAGCTGACGAGAGGGAAAATGAAAACTCTCGGTCTTGAAAAAGAAATTGAAATCCTCAACAGCAAGCTTGACGAAGCAAATGCATAGTTGAACAGCCGAAGGAAAGCTGGTCTCGATGTAGCTCTCAAGCAGGCTCAACTTGCTAACGACATCGAGAAGGCACAGAAGCTGGCAGGAGATTTTTCAGCTAGGATGGCCAGCGCTGCTCAAGTCTATGTCATGCTGAAACAAAGAGAGAATGCTGTTACTGTTGGGATTATATACTGAAAAGCATACTTTTTATGCTGTGTTATATATTACTTCTTCCTGTTTTATGAAATAAATAATGTCATATGTTTTTGCATATTTATTCGTGTTATGGTTATGCAAAATATCGTCCTGTAGTATATATTATAGATAATATGGTGTGGGCTCACACGGAAGATCATATTATCACTTTCTTATATACTTAAATAGTGTTCGCAACCTAAGTAATCATGGACAAATTACTTGTTAAGGTTGTAGTATAATGCTTGATATTAGCTGATCTTGGCTAAGTAGCTTATACTAATGCATCCAGTTGCATTGAACAGGATCGCGGTGAGATAAATCCTTTTGTACTGATTTAATAAAGGATCAAAGATCTCAGACGATTATTATTTCTTAATTCTAGACATGTAATATTGAATTATATATTTATGATAATTATTACTTTGATTTATCAATGAGTCAGAGTTATCGCAACTCAAAGCATCTCGATATCTTGGGTAATGATATTATAAATATGATAATTAATATTAATGCTAGAAATCGTGTCTCAGCTGAGTCCGAGTTGATGATGTCCCCTTGAGGCGCTCCAAAGATTATTATATTAAACCCTGCAGGTGGATTAAGTTCCGATATAATAATAAGGTCGAGCGGGTACTACTCTCGGAATGAGATATTAATTATTAGAGCTATCAGTAAGCTTAATTAATTAATGGACATGCGATATCTTTAACACGGGAAATAATATAATCCAAAAAGGAGCCCGGTGCGTAATAATTTGGGAGATTGACGGCAGTGCAATATTATTTCTTTAGTGGAGTGAAATAATATTTATATAATTAAGTAAAGTATTCGGGCTCAGAGAATACTTGGATTATTAATTATATTGGGAGGCCCAGTCCATATCCTCCTTAAGATCCCTAGTGTAGCCCAACAGAAGCAGGCCTGGCCCAGTAAGAGAAACCCTAACCCTAATCTGCCTCTATATATATAGATGGTGATTAGGGATTTAACATACGGAAATTATCGGCTCACATACGATAAGTGGCGGCTATGGTTTTACGGGGAAGGAGAGAAGAAAGATTTCCGTCCATCCGGAATTCTTCTCTGTGCTCGGGAATACACTAGAAGATCTCGAGGTTTACGAGAAAAGCTAGATCTCGTGTGCAGAGATCTAGTGTGAGGAATACTTCACCAAATATCATTATACCGGCTAGATCTGCCCCGACAAGGTATGCAATCTAGATCTGTTTCCGCTCTAGGATCTAGGAAATTGCATGTTATAATTTTTGTTTAATTGATTAACATCCGAGCGATCTTCGCGGATCCAACAATTGGTATCAGAGCCAACGCGGCTCTGTTGATTGATTAATTAAAATTATGTGTTTCATATTATTGTATTGGATGCGAATTTTGTGTTCTTGCAGAGATCCAATTGTCATGGTTAATATGAATGTTTTTCGGTTTTAATTTTGTATTGAAATCGGTCTGTTTGTGGCCGCGTTTGTAAAACACGAGGGTTGATCGTGTTAGATTAGGTTTTATTTTTCGTTGTTCGTTGTAAATTCGATGTAAATATTCCCTATCTTGTAACCGATCAAATCCGGAGGAGAGGAGGTGAAAGTCTCGTCGGAAATCGAGGCGGCGGCGGCGGCTCGACGGCGACGGGCGCAACTCGCTAGGCTTCTGCCCTACGCGGCTGTTGCTGCTCGGCTTCGCCGGTGGGAGCCACCGCTCGACCCCCTCGACGACGAGGACTGGTCGGAGGAGGGAGCAGCAGCGCCCGGAGCTACAGGCGACGGCGACAGCGACGCCGTGAACGAGCAGCAGCGCGGCTAGGGTCTTTCGAAACCCTAGCAGATCGCGACGGCAGCAGGCGGCGCTGGACTGACGTCCGGCCTCTTCCAGGCCGGCGGCAGCTCTCCAGACGGCGGCGTGGAAGGCGGAGGAAAGGCGGCAGCAGCTGCTGCCCGCGGCAGTCGTTTCACGACTGTGCAGTGGCGGCAGCAGCGTTTTTGCTGCTGCCCTTCGTCTCTCCGGCGACCGGCGGTGGCAACGTCCAGTGGGAGACCTCCGGCGAGGTCCCCTTCAACTCCATGCAGCGGCGGCTCGGCGGCAGCGGCGGTGATGGCGACGGCAGCGGCGTTTTGGTGGCTAGGGTTTGCGGTTAGGGTTTTCCAAACCCTAATGGGCCGAAACCCTACGGGCCGATTCGTGGGCTCGTTATCTCGTGAAGATCAGCCCGTTACATGAAGAATCCAGATTTTCAAGCTCGTTCGAAGATAAATGAAGACCACGATGATTGGATAATTTACTTTATTTCCATGGTTGTTTTATTTCGATGTGGTGGATAGCATGTTGTTTAATTATTCGCGATAATTGTTTATGTGCTATGCTTGAAAATGGTAAAAACCTTGATGAAAATTACTAAGTGTGATAATATTATCATTATTCGATTTAATTCGAAAGACGATGATAATCTAGCCTCCATAATTGGTTTAAAATAATGAAGTAATTAGCATTCGCGTTGACGATGAGTCTTCCTCCCTATAGGAGATGCTGATTATGGATTTCATTGGTTTAGACTTCGTAAAAACATAATTTGATTTAAAATGAAATGATTAGTGTTCGCGTTGACAATGAGTCTTCCTCCCTATAGGAGACACTAATAATGGTATTCATTGGTTAAATCAAATTGATAATATTAGAAAAATGTTTTATTTAGGTAACTGCTCCTTATGGTAGAGTTACTCTTTATAGAAATCATTTTGGAAATATTAAATTATGGTATTCACTTAGATGCGACTTAATTAATTATTTCCCTATAGGAAAGGTAATTAATTATTTTTGCATGGCTAGGAGGACCAGCTATTAACTTATCAATCAGAAGGCTAAGGTTGATTGGATAATAAGTTAAAGATTTTAAGATCTACTTAAGGTATTATATGTACTGTCCACCTATAGTGGCTTATATGTAAGAACTTGAGGTGTTGGGGGATGCTTTTTATATTGTTTCAAGGCTCATCAATATAATCTGCTTCAAAATTTTATATGACTGTTATGTGATGTTTATTTATTTATTTATTTCAGCTTCACTATGTCTCTTAATCCGCTTGCTACGATTCTCAAAGAGAATAAACTCGAGGGTTCCAATTATATTGATTGGAAAAGAAACTTGGATATTGTTCTTACTGCTGACGGACACAAATATGTCCTCATTCAGGCTTGCCCCCCTGAACCTACTGATGAATCCACGCCAGAACAGCGTGAGGCTTATACCAGCTGGAAAAGGGCTGATGAGATGGCAAAATGCTATATATTGGCTTCTATGTCAAGCATTTTGCAGCATCAACATCAACATGTCCGATCTACAGCTGATATGATCTATAGCCTTACGGAAATGTTTGGGCACCATGGTCGCCAAGCGCGTCAGAAAGCTATGAGAGCTATTATGACTATGCGCATGGGGAATGGTGATTCTGTTAAGGAACATGTTCTAAAGATGATCGGTCATCTCAATGAACTTGAGGTCCTTGGTGCTGAGATCGATGGGGAAACCCAGGTCGATATTATTATTGAGTCTCTTCCCAGATCATTTGATCAGTTTCGGATGAACTACAACATGAATCAAAAGTTGTACACGTTATCCGAATTACTCAATGAGCTTGTGCAAGCTGAGGAAGTTCTTCGGGTTGAACCTCAGGTACATGTGACCACTGTTTCAGAACCTTCTAAGCCGAAAGGCAGAATTAAGAAGAAGAAGAAGAAGAAGAAACAGGTTGGCCAAGCTCAAAATCGAGCAAGTCAAAGAGTGGGAGGACCTCAGGGAGGGATAAAGAAGCCTAAGGGGAAGTGTTACCGTTGTGGAGAGAAGGGACATTACAAGGCAGTTTGTCCTCAGTTAAGAGGCAATCCTAAAGGTAAATCTTGTGCATTAGTAGTCGAAGCTTGTTTAGCGGCTCGTTCTACACATACTTGGGTTGTAGATACGGGAGCCACTGATCATGTATGTTTTGACTTGCAGGGGTTCTCACAAACCCGAAGACTTAATGCAAGGGAGATCACCGTCACCATGGGGAATGCTACGCACGTGGCGGTTTCTGCAGTGGGAGTTGTCAGTTTACCGTTTTTGGATAAAACACTAGTTTTGAGAGACGTTTTGTTAGTACCTGGTTTTAAAGAAACCTTATTTCGGTTTCCAAATTGTATTTGGATGGATATTCGGTTACTTTCGGTTTGAATGACGTTACTATTTTTCGTAACAATGATGTCATTTGTTTGGGTATTATGTCTAACAATCTCTATATCATTAACTGTACTGTACCTGCTATTTATAGCACATCATCGAGTTCAAAGAAACGTAAGGTTTCTTCAGATGTGAATCAAACACTTCTCTGGCATCTGAGGCTGGGTCACATTAACCTCAAGCGAATTCAAAGGTTGGTGAAAGACGGTCCCTTGGATAAACCCCAAATAGGACCGATACCAACTTGCGAATCTTGCTTAGAGGGTAAAATGACGAAAAGGATTTTCAAATCCAAGGGCAACAGATCAGAGAATGTGTTGGACTTGATTCATACAGATGTGTGTGGTCCAATGTCTATTCAGGCTAAAGGTGGTTTTGAGTATTTCATCACTTTTATTGATGATCACTCACGATTTGGATACGTTTATCTGATGAAACGGAAGTCTGAATCCTTTGATAAATTCAAAGCATTTAAGGCCGAAGTTGAGAATCAGCATAATGAATCCATCAAATCCATTCGATCTGATCGAGGTGGAGAGTACCTTAGCGCTGAATTCTTGGAATACATGTCACAAGCCGGGATTACGTCCCAGCTTACTGCGCCAGGAACACCACAGCAGAATGGTGTGGCAGAACGCAGGAACCGAATCCTACTGAACATGATTCGGTCGATGATGAGCTATTCTGAGCTACCTACTTCGTTTTGGGGCTATGCCTTAGAAACAGCGGCATATATTCTAAACTTAGTTCCCTCCAAATCAGTACCCAAAACACCCTTGGAGTTGTGGTCAGGCCGAAAGGCTAATCTTGAACACATTCGGATCTGGGGTTGTCCTGCTCATGTGTTGCGCAAGGATGCTGATAAGTTGGAGTCGAGAACTGAATTACGGCTGTTCATAGGATACCCTAAGGGTACGAGAGGTGGATTGTTATATAGTCCAAGGGACCAAAAGATCATTGTCAGCACCAATGCTCATTTCTTGGAAGAAGAATATATGAACAATCACAAACCCATGAGTGAGGTCATCCTAGAAGAGATGAGGGATACAAACCCGCCTGAACCACCCGTACTAGATGTGGCACCATCAACTGCACCACATGTTGACACTAGTACACAACCTCAGAATATGCCTCGTCGCAGTGGGAGCGTCATCATTCAACCTGAAAGATGGTTGTGTTTGGGAGAGTCTTCGGACAACTTACCTGGTGAAGATGACTCAGACCCCTGGACATACAAAGAGGCAATCCAAGACAAAGATGCACAGCTTTGGCAAGTTGCAATGGATTCGGAAATCGAATCCATGCATGAGAATGATGTATATGACGTTGTAGAACTTCCTGAAGGGGTTAAACCCATCGGGTGTAAGTGGGTCTACAAACGTAAGAGAGGACCTGACGGAAAGATTGAAACTTTCAAAGCTAGACTTGTGGCAAAAGGTTTCACTCAGAAAGAGGGTATCGATTATGATGAAACCTTCTCGCCTGTCGTCATGCTTAAGTCGATCCGAATTCTCTTGGCCATTGCGGACCATATGGATCTGGAGATTTGGCAGATGGATGTCAAGACTGCTTTTCTTAATGGTAGTCTTGATAAGCCCATTTACATGCGCCAACCAGAGGGTTATATTGCTTAAGGAAGTGAGCATCTTGCGTGTAGGCTTAAGCGATCCATTTATGGACTTAAGCAAGCTTCTAGGTCTTGGAACACACGGTTTGACGAGGTAATCCAGTCATATGGATTCACGCAGTGTGTATATGAGAGTTGTGTTTACAAGAAGTGTCATGGAAACGACTTGGTGTTTCTAGTACTGTATGTAGATGACATTCTATTGATTGGCAACAACGTAGATATGTTATCGAACGTACGGATGTGGCTGTCCAGGCAATTCAAGATGAAGAATTTGGGAGAAGCAGGACACATTCTTGGGATCAAGATCTTTAGAGATCGTAAGAAGAGAATGCTGTGTCTCTCCCAAGCAACCTATATAGATACGGTTGTAAAGCGCTTCAGCATGGAGAATTCCAAGAGTGGATCTCTCCCTCTCCAGAGTGGAATCCATCCATCAAAGGATATGTGTCCGAAGACACAAGCTAAGATAGATGACATGAAGGGAGTTCCGTATGCTTCGGCAGTTGGAAGCCTCATGTATGCTATGCTTTGCACTAGACCGGATATCTGTCATGCTGTGGGCATGGTTGCCAGATATCAGTCGAACCCAGGAAAAGGACACTGGACTGCTGTAAAGAATATAATCAAGTACCTGAGAAGGACTAGGGATTATATGTTGGTCTTTCAGTCTGACAGTCTACATCCTCTGGGATACACTGATTCTGATTTCCAGTCAGATAGGGATTCTCGAAAGTCTACCTCAGGTTGTGTTTTTACACTGGGAGGTGGAGCTATTTATTGGAGGAGCATAAAGCAGAAATGAATTGCTGACTCCACGATGGAGGCTGAGTATGTGGCAGCCTCGGAAGCAGCCAAAGAGTTTGTATGGCTCCGGAACTTCTTGTTGGATTTGGATGTGATTCCGAATTTGCCTCAGACAATCACAGTCTATTGTGATAACTCTGGTGCAGTGGCAAATTCAAAGGAACCACGAACCCATAAGACCGGTAAACACATTGAAAGGAAGTACCACCTCGTACGAGAGTATGTGAAAAGAGGAGAGGTCGTGGTGTCAAAGATTGCTTCGGAGGATAACCTGGCTGATCCTTTCACGAAGGCCTTGTCTATCAAGGTGTTCGAAAGGCATGTTGAAGGCATGGGTGTTCGTTGCATGACAGCACTGCTTTGAGTATTTAGTGTAGTAGTATACTTGAAAGCATGCTTTTGAGTATAAGTGGGAGATTGTTGGGATTATATACTGAAAAGCATACTTTTTATGCTGTGTTATATAGTACTTCTTCCTGTTTTATGAAATAAATAATGTCATATGTTTTTGCATATTTATTCGTGTTACGGTTATGCAAAATATCGTCCTGTAGTATATATTATAGATAATATGGTGTGGGCTCACACGGAAGATCATATTATCACTTTCTTATATACTTAAATAGTGTTTGCAACCTAAGTAATCATGGACAAATTACTTGTTAAGGTTGTAGTATAATGCTTGATATTAGCTGATCTTGGCTAAGTAGCTTATACTAATGCATCCAGTTGCATTGAACATGATCGCGGTGAGATAAATCCTTTTGTACTGATTTAATAAAGGATCAAAGATCTCAGACGATTATTATTTCTTAATTCTAGACATGTAATATTGAATTATATATTTATGATAATTATTACTTTGATTTATCAATGAGTGAGAGTTATCGCAACTCAAAGCATCTCGATATCTTGGGTAATGATATTATAAATATGATAATTAATATTAATGCTAGAAATCGTGTCTCGGCTGAGTCCGTGTTGATGATGTCCCCTTGAGGCGCTCCAAAGATTATTATATTAAACCCTGCAGGTGGATTAAGTTCCGATATAATAATAAGGTCGAGCGGGTACTACTCTCGGAATGAGATATTAATTAATAGAGCTATCAGTAAGCTTAATTAATTAATGGACATGCGATATCTTTAACACAGGAAATAATATAATCCAAAAAGGAGCCCGGTGCGTAATAATTTGGGAGATGGACGACAGTGCAATATTATTTCTTTAGTGGAGTGAAATAATATTTATATAATTAAGTAAAGTATTCGGGCCCAGAGAATACTTGGATTATTAATTATATTGGGAGGCCCAGTCCATATCCTCCTTAAGATCCCTAGTGTAGCCCACCAAAAGCAGGCCTGGCCCAGTAAGAGAAACCCTAACCCTAATCTGCCTCTATATATACAGATGGTGATTAGGGATTTAACATACGGAAATTATCGGCTCACATACGATAAGTGGCGGCTAGGGTTTTACGGGGAAGGAGAGAAGAAGGATTTCCGTCCATCCGGAATTCTTCTCTGTGCTCGGGAATACACTAAAAGATCTCAAGGTTTACGGAAGAGCTAGATCTCGTGTGCAGAGATCTAGTGCGAGGAATACTTCACCAAATATCATTATACCGGCTGGATCTGCCCCGACAAGGTATGCAATCTAGATCTGTTTCCGCTCTAGGATCTAGGAAATTGCATGTTATAATTTTTGTTTAATTGATTAACATCCGAGCGATCTTCACGGATCCAACAGTTACAACTGAAAAAGCAGAGCTTGCTGCTTCTAAAGACTTCTGGTATTTCAACTTGCAAGAAGAACGGAAGAGGATGAAGGATGAAATTGAAGCAGAGCTGGATGCTCGCTTCAGAGAAGTAGAGCCGTTGGAGAGCTTGATGAGGTTAGTAAAGGAGAGAGAGGATCAGTGCAAGTATCTCCTTGAAGAAATTTCTATAAAGACAGCAGAGCTCGTCCTCGTCAAGGAAAATGTGTTTGCAGCACGGTCTGAAAAGATGCTTCAAGATGTGCTAAGCAAGCTGACAAACATTCACCAATCCATCAGCGGAACGGTGATTACAACCGCCCCCGGCAGTCTTGATGATGCCAAAAAGGGGGAAAACATTGAAAAAGCACTCATTCAAACAAGTGAAGTTGGAGGATCGAGCAACGCAGGAAGAGCGATCGAAGCCAGTGGCTTCATCGAAGGAATTGTTGGAGGATCTGGAGGTTGTGAAATTGTTGGAGCTGAGAAGATGTTGGAAGGAGGAAGCAGTGTTGTGGAGGAAGTGGTCGATGAAGCGAGAGCCGAACTAGCAAGAAAGAAAGGCAAAAGCAAGTTTACGGAGGAGCCCCGTTTGCCTTCGCCCGGAAAACTGTTAGGTTCATCAATCGCCGCTCATCCCGTTATTCCCGGTGTTCCTTTATCCAAAGAACAAAGGGAGCTACAGATTGCAGAGGATGAAGCCTACGCACGAGCCTTGGAAGTGGAACTTGAGCTCAAAAGAACTGTCACTCAAGATGGTGCATCTTTGCATGCGCCCGCTTCATCTTCGCGAACGGTTGCTTCGCCCTCTGCCCCTGTCTCTGCACAGGCACTCACTTCAGCATTGGCTGGAATTGTTCCTGCCAGTGAAACTGCTACTCAAATGCCACCACCGCCACCTCCTGTTCAGAAAGTTTCCTTGAAGCGATCAACGCCTGAAACAAAGGAAGATGACACTGCTGCCAAACGCCAGAAAATGCAGCAAGTGGTCAAAGAGAAGGCTAGTCGCTTCGAGAAGAGGCAGAAGAAGAAAGAGGAGAAGAAGAGAAGAAGGGAGAAGGATGAGGAAGTAAGGGAGAAAAGACTGATGAAATTGGATAAACGGATCGAGTCCCACTGGAATGAAGTGAGGCTCATCCAATCTGCCATCACGCGCAGTGCCTACATTCCTCACTTGCCTGAAGAGTCTGATGCTGTCAATCTCCAAGCCTGGATGGATACTGGCAAAGTTACACTGAAAGAAATGATCAATTCCGGTCGCTACTCGCCTGAAGAGCATGACTTCATTCGGAAGCGAATTAATGATATGCTTCCGAAGTGGAGTGGTGACGCCAGCACACAATTTAACTCAATCATGAAGGAGTTGAAAAGCAGGACAGAAGAGGAGCTGGCTATGCGGAGAGATCATCATCCGGACTCCAGACAAATCGAGGATTTCATCCCAAGAGACCTTCTCGACACTTGGCTGATCCTAAAGGATAAGTTCATAAAAGCTTACTACTGGTGGAAAGTAGTGCCATATCAAGACAAGTGTTCTAGAATGGAGGCTCTCAGCAACTTCCTGCATCAATACAATGAGAGATTGAGGCGAAAGATCTTCACGTTGGCAGAAGAAGCAAAACCCCTTCCACTTATTGTCAAAGTGCCAGCTGTGAAAAACATTCCTATGCCTCTCAAAACAAATTCAGAGATTCCTAATCGGAAGGAAATTGATGCAGAAGTGGATGAAGCACTGAGATTGGAGAAAAGTTGGAGAGACAACCTGTACAGCATCCGGACAATGGAGTCGAATGTCCGATCTGCTTACTATTCAGAGAAGAAGAAAGAAGAGGAGGAGAAGAAGAAACGTGATGAAACTGCAGGAAACCGTTGAGTTTCAAGTTTCATATTTTTGACTATGTGAACTGCTTGTTCATCTATCAAATTTCAATTTCTGTCAAAATATGTCATTTACCTGCTTTGTGAATGACCTTACTTTTTGCTACAAACTCAAATAATTTAACCGAAAAAAAAAAGGGAAAGGAACTTAAAAAAAAATTTACAAACGAAGCTGCAAAGGAAGCAGTCGCTTGGAGTTCCCTTCACGGTTAGATAGGTTGGAATTTTCTAAGTCTTAGCCTTTGGGTTTTGGCATCATCAAAAAGGGGGAAATTGTTGGGAATTGTTATGGACCAATTTGTTAAGGGGGAACTATGTGGGATACTTGACAAACGAAGTCATTTGTTTTGATTGGATCCCAAAACCCCAAGTGTCCAGCTCCCAAGCGACCCACTTTGATGGAGTTAATAGGTTAGGATTTTCTAAGCCTACTCTGTTAGGATGGCTCTTTAATTTTTGTTTAGATTATAAGCTTCAAGAGTTCAAGTGAAGGCCACTCACTTGAGTGTGTTTTCCATAGCGAAGCAAGTCTAGCAAACTGAAGTGAAGCGTGCCGAAGAACAGTGTAGCGAAGCGATCGCTACAGTAGATTCGACGTGAGTCTGCCAAATCGAAGCGTAGCGAGCACTACAGTGTAAAGTCAAAGCTAGTCAATTCAAGTCAGCAAATTTTCAAAGTAGTCACTAGGGAACTTTATCTCCCGAAGCGGCTCACTACAGATTGACTACGAAGTGACTCAACTAAAGCAGACGCTACAACTTCATAGCGAAGCGAGCCACTACCTACCAGAAAGCGACAGCACAACTCCCACCCATATTTTGAACTCCAGTCAACTAGAGATCTTCGCATTAATTGTGAGATCTCCACGTGTCGAACGAGGAGAGGAGCAGAGGAGTTGACTGCCAGGCCGACAGGGCGCCGCTACAGTACTGGCTCACTCCTGTTACTGTTAGTCTTGTAACTTAGCCGTTTTCGGCAAAGAGACAAACTGCGCACCTGCAAAAGCAACTGCCTGCGCAAGTACTGTCGAGAGGAGGAGGGACAAGGCCACCAACCAAGCAACGGATCTCAGCCAACCCTCCGCCTATAAATAGTGAAGGATGAAGACGAAGAAAAGAGAACGCTACTTGAGAATTCGAGCGGATACAGCAAACAAACACTCCCAAGCCCTCGAGCAAATCTTCGAGTCTTTGTTTCCAAGTGTTCTCCGAGTTTCCAGTTCATCGGAACTCGTCTTCACAACCTTCACATATAGAGTGTAAGCCCACTTCAAATATCCAAGCTTAGAAGAAGAACTCTAGCCATCTTTGCATCTACTGTAAAGAGTTCTTCATTAGTGTGTTTGTCAACCAAAAACCCTAAACTTTGTCTGTTAGGTTATTGAGTGTTGTCGTTAGGTTGTTTCGATCCAAGGCCCTTCTTTCATCGATTGAAGAAGCCTCGATCATAGAGTCTATATCCAAGCTTGCACCTACATCGTTTGTGTAAAGCTCGATCGAAGCTAGGCTGTAAGGAGAGCCCGTAATCTCCCTGTCTGTGTTCGACTGAAGCGAGTGAAGCTTACAGTCTTTGTTAGGTTTGTGTAGCGAACCCGCAATCACTACGTCTGTCGTTTGATCCAGGCGAGTGAAGCCCGATCTCGACCAGGTTTTTGAAGGACCCGTAACCTTCAAGTTCTTGAGTGAAAAGAACAGTTGTCGTCGTGCAACAAGTGGACGTAGGAGCTTTATCTCCGAACCACTATAATTTTTGGTGTCGTATCTCTCTAACCCTAAACTCTTACTTGTTTGATTATCCATTGCATATTGCATCTAAACAAACTTAATCTGAAAATTTCAAATACATAGGAAAGATTTAGCTCACCAAATTCCGCACACACCGAGTAAAGACTCCCTCTTGATCAAGTACTCACTACGGTCAAGCAGGCAAGCTACACACTGTTGATCTAGCTTCAGCTAGGTCTTAAGTTTCTAGTGAGCTCTTTACTTGTTACTCTGAGTTAAGGGATTTGAAGTTGAAAAACTTCAAAATACGTATTCACCCCCCCCCCCCCCCCCCTCTACGTATTTTTCCTATTAACAAACCGGGACCAACACTCATCTAGAAAGCCGTACGAAAATGGACATCACAGTGCCAAACCTTGCGAAAGCAGGAGTCATATACCCCTATTTCATACTGGCAGAAGCCACCCTTCGAGAAGCCCTGCAATGAACAGGCAATATTCGTTGAAATTACCACGAATAGTCTCCAATTACAAGAGACCTGTTATAAATAAAAATACTTACATTCTTTAAAGCCTCTTCCAAAGAGCATCTGAAATTAATCTTCTCAAACATCTGCAGAGTTCTGCAAGGATGAATGCTGCCTCAGATGCTGCTTCAAAAGAAGCTGGTCAGGCCGCCGGAAACCCTGAAAATTCCCTATTTGGGAATAAAGGAAAAGGCACTATGATAACCGAGGCCAGTGTCAACATGGAAGCTCAGTTCTCTCCAACCATGCTCCTCCAAATGAAAACACTCGTAGAAGGTGCGGTCGAGGGGGCTGTCGATAAAAGACATCATATTTTGGGAATAAAATCCCAAAACATAGATCCCCCGGGTGAAACCCAAGAGGGTGGAGGAAGCAAGAACACTTCTGCGATGTACAAGCAGAAGCCTGTGAACCTAGGCCAACCCAAGAATTGGTCTCAAAGCTGCCTCCGGTGGTGGTTGAAACAGAGGAAGGATTGTCCACTGATTGGGAGTCCCCAGATGAAGAGGGCCCTAAAGAACTCGAAGGGAACCTTAATGAGAATACTGACAATGCATGGGCCAAAAAGTATGCCCAACAACAGGATCAGATGAAGCTCATGGCGAAAGAAGTAAAAAGGCTAAAAGAACAGAAGCAAGCCGCAGAAAGGACCTCAAAAGAAACAGAGGCAAGCGAAAGAGAAATCCAAAACTTAAATGGGGGAGGAAACCCGAAACACTTTCTAAACAATAGGAATGGAGGAAACAAGTCAGAACTTTTCTATTTATACATCGATGAGAATAGTCCATTCTCTTTGGATATCCAAACAGATCATGTTCCTGGCAACTTCAAGACAATCTCTTGTGAATACCAGGGGAAAGGAGACCCTGAAGAACATTTGATGAAATTTGAAAGCTTATGCCTCCTCCATCAGTATTCGAAAGGTGTCAAGTGCAGAGTATTCCTCACGACTCTGTCAGGATCTGCTCAACATTGGTTTAAGCAGCTACCAAAAGCTTCTATTCACTCCTTCATAGATCCGAGGGAGGTCTTCCTCCAACAGTTCGTCAGTGCTAAAAGAACTACTAGAAATTCTCTACATCTAACAACTATCAAGCAAGGTGCCAATGAGAGTCTTAGAGACTACATGACGCGTTTTAACGAGGTTGTCCTGGAAATCCCAGGAGTAGAGCCTAAACTGAAAGTGCATGCCTGTGTAGATGGTTTAAAGCCAGGACAGTTCTTCGCTTCCCTCATCAAGAAAGAAGCCACCTCTTTTGAGGAACTACTTACACGAGTCCAAAAATATATCCACATGGAAGAAAGCAGCAAAACCGAACTGGCCTCTCAAAGGGAAAAGAAACTAGAAGAAAAGAAAAGGCCGGCTCCAGATGCAAAGAAAACTGACAAGAACGAATGATTTCTGAGAGCTTTCACTCCGCTCATCAAGCAACCTGTTGACCTACTAGAGGTAGTCATGAGGAAACCAGGGGTCCAGATCCCCGCCGGACATAGGCAGCCACCCAGAAATCCACCTTTCGAAAGGTTCTGCAAATTCCATAATGACTTTGGTCATATGACCAATGACTGCAGGAACTTGAGAATTGCCATCGAGAAGTTAATCCAAGAAGGAGAACTCTTGGAATACATCAAAAGAGAGACATAACAAAATAACAAGTGCAAAGAAGCTCCTGAAAAAGCACCCGATGCTAGCCAAAGGTCAGAACCTAAGGGCGTTATTAATATGATATATGGAGGACCAACTATGGGAGACTCTAACAGAAGCAGAAAGGCATCTGCCAGAGAACTACATATGCATGAAAGACATGGGGTCAGAAAGGTCGAAATAGGTCTACCCCTACCAGAAATCTCTTTTAGACCTAAAGAAAATCAAAAAGTGACTCATCCACATGATGATGCATTGGTCATCACAGTGGAGATAGAAAGATATCAAGTCCAAAGGGTCTTTGCGGACACAGGGGCCGCAGTTAACATCATATTTGAAAGTTGTTTCAATCAAATGAGCCTCCGGAATCCTCTGAGCAGAGTAGCCACGACTCTGCACGGTTTCTTAGGAGATCCTGTAATGTCATTAGGATAAATTAACTTGATGCTCACCCTGGGTGAAGGACCTACGCAGGTATCGAAGCCAGTCACCTTTCTGGTGGTGCGACAGCCATCTTCTTACAATATTATCCTAGGGAGAACTGCCCTAAATCCATTCCAAGCAGTGGTTTCCACTTACCATCTGATGATGAAATTCCCTGTGGGAAGCCAGGTGGGACAAGTGTCGGGAGATCAAAAGGTCTCGTGGAAGTGCTACATCCAATCAGTGCAGACGGGAGAAGCCAGGAAATGGCCGATAGCAGAGCCTGCTGGCGATAAAGCTGAAACAAAACCTGAAGAAAAGAGGCCTTGACTCCGGCAGAAGAAAGCCAAAATCTCTCCACTTCAATGGAGCACTTGCTGATCGCCAGCACCAATCTCTCTGAAGGATTCCTACTATCCAGAAGCCTAGATAAAAGGTCGCTCCAACAGATCAACAAAGGTATTTGAAATTAAAACAGCAAGCACATGCCACGCTCCAATTGTGAAGGGGCAGTGGGAAACTTTGATAGCCAAGGCAAGGGAAAAAGTCAGAGGCTTAACCAAGATGCCAGGTCAAGGGAATGTCGAAGAGGCAACAAATAAGGGAAATGGTAATACCTTCGAGATATGCAGGAAGGGCTAGGAGCTGTTCTTGGGAAAAAGAAAAACGCAAGGGGATTATGACCTCTACTCATTTTGAAAACTTTTTTATATTAGCCGGTATGGGAAAAACATAGGACCATGCCCTCCTTATTTATAATCAGTATGTTTTGCAAGTTGTTAACTCTAAAATGAGGAGTAATTCCTTCGGTTCCTTACGCCTCACTTGGGGGGGGGGGGGGGGGGGGGGGGAGTAGGGGATACCCTACATCCCAATACTAGTACTCCATTATCTTAAAATGCTTTTAGCACATCCCCATACTCGTATTCCATTACTTTTTAAAATGCTTCTAGCCTGCGTTCTATTACCTCAAAATGCTTTAGCAAGGGGAATGCGGCAAACAAAAACAAGACGAGAGGTCGTATAAGTAGAAGGATAATATTCTAAACTGATAGAAAGCAATAGAAACATGCCAAAGACTAGACTTTAAAAAGCATCTGGCAGATGGCAGAAAGAAGTATATCGTTTGTCCCCCATCAGCATGATGGTAGGACCACAAAAAGTGCCCTACTACAAACATCAAAAAGAGTAAATTGTTTTAAAACATTCCATCAAAGATAACCGCTCTAAAAAGTAGGATCTGAGGTGGAGGCCAGATCCTCAGAGCTAGATGAATGAAAGGATGAAGCTTCACCCTGGGAAACTAGGGGAGTTTTAGTCGAATGCAAGATCCAGTCATCCTTAGGACGGCCCGTTTGAATACTAAAAGCATTATTGGCCTCTGACCCATCTTCCTTATTTGGTAAGGTATGCACGGTAGAAATAGTTTCTTGAGAAAAGGAAGGACACAAAATCTTCTCCCTTGTTAACTCCTTAAAAAAAAAAAAAAAGAAGAGTTAAATATATAGTAATAGATTATTAATGGATAAATATAACCATAGCGAAGAAAAGAAGGCCATCTTATCAAAGGCCTTTTTCATAAGCCTCATGACCGTAATGTCAACAGAAAAAAGAGGAAAAGGGGGGGCATCCCAAGCAGGAAGATCCTCGGAGGGCTCAATGGGCTGCCGAAGGACCTCAGAAGCTTTTCTCAGCACAGGCATGAACCAAGGTTCCCCGGTAGGGATGAAACAGTTCCTCTTAAGGGCCTCGGGCTTCGTCTCAAACATATGTATTATGGGCATCAATTTGATAGAGGCAGCTTGCTCAGGGACGCCCAGTTGATCACAGCATCCAAAGACAACGTCAGCAGCCCAGTTTGTGAGAGGTTCTATCATCCGTGCCCAAAAATATGGAGAATTGATAAAAGCCTCGGGCAATTCCTTCATCAAAGAATCTATGAAAGCTTGGCCATAGGGGGTCATCAAGAAATTGGACCGACAATCCTGTATCCCCATGGAAATGCCCTGATCTTGGCCTGCCTTGAACCCCTTAACAAAGAAACGAGTTTGGGAAAGATCCAATTCTTGCTCATGAGTGAGCGTTAGCTGTTCTATTCGGGAGGCAAAGGTTTCCCATACCTGTATCGCTCGCTCTGAGGAAGTTTCTAAATTTTTCTCTAATTCCCTCACTCGTTCTGATAACACGGATACACGTTGTTCGAGAGCAGAGCAATACTTCTCTTTACCACGAAGATAGTCTTGAAGATCACGAGCCTTAGCTTGAAAACGGTCCCTACTTTGTTCGACCTCAGATAGAATCTCCAAAAACTGGTCAAAAGCAAAAGCTTGAGCGCCTAAGGAGGGGGTTGAAAACCGGTTCGCCTCTGCAAACACAGGGGAATGAAAATCGTCTGCCCTCTAGGAAGGAGAGGTAGAGCTGCCCATTCCCGGGTCTGGAAAGGGAAGGGAACAAGGATCAACGTGCTCCCCAAAATGGTTAGCTGATGGTGAGTCAGGAAAGCGAAACCCTAAACGAGGTTTCATTATGATTATCTCCTGAGGGTTTTCTTGGTCAGAATCTGAAACTCTGGCATCCACGGAAAGTAACACAGGGGCATCGTCTAAAATGGGCTTGGGGCTTGGGGTTCTGGCCTCAGTCATTCTTTGTCCTAACTTCACTCGAATCTTGTGTAACATTTCCCCTTCATCGAAGTCCATAGATGAAAACAAACACAAGTAAAATTCAATCTTTCAAAAATCTTGGGATTCACATGTAAAGGTTCACACCATACTCGTCCTTGAATCGAGCTTACGAAAAATAAAGGTCAGTATCAGCAATTTCTCAAAATAAATAAAAATAATAAAATAGCAGAAGACCCCCATGGGTGTAGATCGTGCGAATGCAGTAGGAGATACAAAGATAACGATATTAATAAAACTACCTGCGAGAAGGAGAAAACGATGTAATCACTGGAAATATAGAGCGGAAAAGCGAGAATGTTACCACCCTTCTCAAGAAAACGGTATGGAAAATGAAGGGGAGAAGAGAAGGAAGGAAGTTAAAGGGCAAAAAGAGAGTGAAGTGATACCCCACTTGCTATGCCACGTTGGTTTGCAAAAGGGGAAGAAACGCCTTTTCATTTCCAAAAAGTAATGCACCTTTCTTTTAAAAATATATTAATTATAATATTTCTCCATTATCGAGGAGAAAGTCCTGATAAAGCAAAGCAGAAGTAATTTTCCCGCTAAAACACCTGCCAGAAGCTGATATAGGGACGCTTCTGGACTTGGGGGGGGGGGAGTAGCTGATAGGGACTAGTATCAGCCAAACTGATACAAGCGACTCAAATCGATAAGAGGGCAAGCCTTCATAATCCTAAGGTATCACCTCAAAGAAGAGTTAACATTAATAGTGATGCGTAAATACAGTCGAAACCACTTCCCTAAAGCAGTAGATGTTGCCCCAACGCAGAGACCTCACCAAGCTAAAAAGGAATGATAAGTTCTAGATAGAACTGGCCTTAAGATCATTACTAAAGAAGGTAGATATTAATTCTGACAGGGACCGATCAAAGCTGTTCTGCATAACAGCATATTATCAAGATATTCCATAGGTTTCAGATGCTCAATACAGCAATAAGACACGTTTCATGCAGAATCCAGAGGTCTTATCTCCTCCCATAAGCCATATGGGATCTATTGGCATCCATCAGGAATCGAAGGATCTGATCAATTACCATAAGCATCTGACAGAACCCAAGGTTCTGTGCGGCACACAATCCGCATGACTCTATGTACTCTAGAGTGAGGACCACTGCATTCATGACGGAGGGAATCTTGCCTCTACGGGAATTCCTTTTCTGTCCTTCCTTCACACGAATGCTCGCTTTTTCACCCTTCCTACATCTATAAATAGCGGATGGTTACACACTTCATGGGAGAAGACATCATCACAACATAACTCTCCATACAAACACGCATCCTGCGTACTATTCCATTCATCCTCCGCTCTGAGTTCCCTTGAGCTCAAGCAGTCGAAATTTTTCGAGGCCGTCTCCCTTGGAGCTTCACTCGCGATCTTCATCATCCTCTCCTTCTCGTCGTCGGGAAGGATCTCTCTCTTGTGTACCATCTCAAGCCTAAGGTATAACCCTCGCAGCCATGGGAGGAAGAGGCCTAAACGGAGCTTTACGCTCTCGGTTTCCTCTTCTCCCCACTTCCTCTCTTTGTTTTCTACTTGAATGCGTTCTAAGCTCACATGAATATAACTAATTTATGGCTAGAAATGCCCTCTATTTAAGCATATAGCTCGATTATTACTTACTCCTCTTATGTGAACAATGTCTTGTATGAAATGCTCAGTTATGGCTGATAAAGCCACACGAATCTCTTGCTCTCCATCATTATACTGCTTTATCTATGAATAATCACACAATTGTTGTAGATCTTCAACCCGGATCTATCAGAGCGGGTACAAAGCGAGCGTATGATCTGTACACACTTGAGTGCAAATTACACTTTTACTTTGCATTAAATACAGTTGAAGTACAAGGTGAAATTTTCGGGCGCGTGATGCACACTTCAAATTTGAAGCGGGAACTTCGCATGCGATCCAACCGTTAAATCTCAACAGTTCATAAACCCCAGCCGTTGGATCTACGCCGTTTGAACAAACGAATTGCGAGAGGCCATGTGGAATGCCAAGTCAACTTGACGGCCCACTTTATAATGTGGTGATGCCGGACACGTCAGTCACATCGCCGATAGCCGCCGCCTACGCACAGAACTTTTGGGAAAATTACCGACTCACCCCTGCCATGTCAGCCAAACCCTAAATCTATATAAGGGAGTCGACACAGACCTGCAGAATTTTCATCACCCCCTAAAATTGTCATTCTCGTGAAATTTCTGCATCCTCTACGATTCACGAGTCTCAACCCCTCTTTAAATATTCACTCATATTTTCTTCAAACATTCAACCATGGTGAAGAAAGCAGCAACACAGACCATGAAGCAGTTTCTAGCCACAATCGGAGATAACATCAACGTCGAGCCTCACCTCGATGAGAAAGTCGTAGAAGCCGATGGCTTCTTCCGCAAGGTTGTGACCATGGCCGGCTTGTGGGAGTTTGTCACTGCGAAACCCGAGAAGATCTTAGCCAAGTCTGTGGCTGAGTTTCTGTTAAACTTGAAGGAAGGACGGTCTAGTTCTACTATCACAGATCCGGAGGATGGAAAGCCGGTGGAAGTAGATCTAGACGCCATTGTCGGAGTCTTCAACCTGCCGAAGGAAGGAGTGGATTCTCTTTCTGACTTGGAACTGTCCATCGACGTCTGATATAGGTGAAATTTACCTTGTTTTCATAGCTAAAAAGAGTCGATTTTGTGTCTCGATTTTATAGTATTGTCTATGTTTTATATGGTTTTTAGTATATGGGACAATATTATGCTTGTAGGTATTTTTATGTGTTTTCAGGCATAAATTGATGATAAATCGATGATAAAACCCCGAGACGAGAAAAGGCGTGAAGATCGAAGCTGAAAATTCATGACTTGAGTTCGAGTGAAGGCCTCTCGATCGACCTCTCGATCGAGAGAGGTGTCGAGAGGTGCCTTCTGTTTGAGCTATCGAACGAGAGCAGAAATTATACCCTCTCGATCGACCTCTCGATCGAGAGGTCTGTCGAGAGGTGTCCAGCCGGGAATTTTTCTCCTTATTTTAATTAGACTCCTTTTTGGTTTAGGCTTTCCTTATGTAAATTTCTCCTATATATACTCCTAGTCTAGCATTGTAAAACCTAGCAAACACCATATTTTCTAGCACACTTTTATTTTAGAGTTTTAGAGTTTTGTATTTAACATTGGAGCTTTTCAAGTTTATTCAAGATTCAAGTTTCGAAGTTCTTCGTGTTCAAGATTCAATTCCAAGTTTTTCTTACTCTTACTCTTTAATTATGTTCTTTCAATCTCTTGTGTTTTTGTTTGCTTTAATTATGTCTAGCTAAATTCCTTAGTTGATTTTAGGGATTGAATGCCTAATTGAATTTATGTAAGTGTTCTTGTTTACAATTAGCCTTCCAATCTAGATGCATGTTTCATGGTGCTTAGTCTCATGCATAGTTAACTGGCCATTAATTGTGTATGCATAATTATGTGTTTATGCCTTGATCGGATAATTGCATAATCGATCTCATGAAAGCATGATATAATAGTTTGATTCTCTTGATTGATAATTGAATTGTTATATGTTCATATATAGTTGATTTGGTGTCGTAGTTGAACCTAGTTGATTATATTATTGGTAATTGTTCTATTTTGCACTTGATTCGATTCTTACAATTCGAAAGAATATTAGGATCTCGTTGGGTGACTACTTGCATTGCTTTAATCGGGGTGTAAGTTATTTTTGCATGTATCACATTTAGATTGGATTAAAGTGGTTAATTGTATTCATTAATTGCTTGCATAAGTTTGATTAGGTAGACTTCCCTAGAATCAACACTTTTCCTTAATTGTTCACTTTCCTTAATTACTTAATTGCTTGTGCCTTAAGTTGTTTAATTTTGACTAATTATTTTCCTGCACACTTTGTTTCCTTATTTGATTTAATTGAGTCTTTTTATTATTTGTCTAGTCTATAAATACCACAATCATTAAATCCTTAAAAGCCTAGACATCACATTAGTTCTTGAGTAGAGGTATTGTGTGCGTTTTCGGTTTATCAGTCCCTGTGGATACGATACTCGTGCTTCATTATATTACAGCTATTTTGTGTGGTAGAAATAGTGCGATCAAATTTTGGCGCCGTTGCCGGGGATTGATTAGATTTCATACACATATTTTGAAATAGAATTAATAGGTGATTTAGGCACTTTTATTTTCTGTTTTCGGTTTATTGATCTCACTTTTTTCTTTTCTCTTCTTTGGTTTTAGGTAGTGCATGACCACAAGGTGTAAAGGGATACAACCTATTCCGATAGACTTGGAGTTAGAGCGCTCTCTAAGGGCGTTGAGGCGAGAGAAGGAGGCAAACAAGATCGATACACCCCAATCTTCACCACCCGATTCACCAAGGAGTTTCGATTCGATGGCGGATCAAGTGAGGAGGACTTTGAACGATCGGTTCAAACCGGTCGTGGACCAATTTCAGCAAGGAGGATGGGGGACCACGGAAGCTAACAACTACGAGTTCAAGACGTCCCTCATCAACATGGTGCAAAACAATCAATACGGAGGATCACCGGCGGAGGATCCCAACGCGCACTTGAAGCAATTTCTGGACATATGTGCTACATACAAAGCCAATGGAGTATCTTCGGACTACCTCAAGCTTAGTCTCTTCGTGTGGTCTCTCAAGGACGATGCAAGAGAGTGGTTGGATGGATTGGACAAGAAGGAGGTCACTACTTGGGCTGAGATGTGCACAAAGTTTCTCAACAAGTTCTTCCCACCTTCGAGGGCTCAAAAGCTTATCAATGAGATCAACCAATTTCAACAATATGAGGATGAGCACTTTTATGAGGCGTGGGGGAGATTCAAGAAGTTACTTCGAGCATGCCCGAATCATGGGATTAGTAAGGAGGATCAAATCACGTGCTTCTATCGTGGTTTGAACAAGTTGTGTAGGAAGGAGCTCGATTACGCTTCGAAGGGAGGATTCTTGAACAATGAGTATGAAGTGGCTATGGAGATTATTGAGCTGACCGTAAATTCGAGCTATGAAGAGGCTACCGATCGACGGCTTGGAAGAAGGAGAGTTGCCAACATTGGGATCGAAGCTTACGAGGACTTGATGGAGAAGTATACAAAAACAGCAAATGAGTTGGATTCTATCAAGAAAGGAGTACTTCGGTGCGATGCTATCACGGACGATCAAGCAAACCCAACTGAAGAGGAAGATGCCAATTTTGTGCAACAAGGGGGCAAGTGGCAACCGAATCAAGGAAACAAGTGGCAAGGAGGGCAAGGAGGACAAGGAGGTTCGAACTACCAAGGAGGGTACAAGAAACCATATGTTCCCAACAACAGAAATCATCCGAACTTCTCCTATGCCAATCCAAGCAACGCATTGCAACCACCTCCCGGCTTCCATGTTGAGAACGGAGTCATCCAAGAGCCCAAGAAGGAGATGTCCACCGACGATTTAATTCGTCAATATATGGCTCAATCGGAGATGAGGATGACACAACAAGATGCAAAGTTGAGGACGTTGGAGCTCACTCAAAGTACATCAACCAACAACTTGGCGAGTAGCATCAATGCGTTGACCAAACAAATGCAAATGTTGGAGACGCAAATGAGTCAAATAGCCAACGCTCAAGGAGGAGTCCATAAGCCCGGCCAATTCCCAAGTAACACGGAGCAAAACCCGAAGAACAACCATCACGTTCATGCTATTGAGCTTCGGAGCGGCACTACATACACAAATCCATCCTTGGAAGCTGAGAAGAAAGGAGTCGGGAACTTCAAGAACGTAGTGCTCGAGGAAACAAGGATCCAAGAGCCGAGGCGAGGGCCTCTCGACACCTCTCTCGATCGAGAGGTCGATTGAGAGGTCCACACTGGAAGTCAGCAACCACCTCTCGACACCCCTCTCGATCGAGAGGAGGATCGAGAGGTCTACGACGAGGAGATTCAAATGGAGCCTCTCGATACCTCTCTCGATCGAGAGGTCAAAAACCGGAGTCAGAAGGGACCTCTCGACACCTCTCTCGATCGAGAGGTCGGTCGAGAGGCCCAGCAGCCGCACCAAATCCCGACTTACACTCCGAAGGCCCCCTTCCCGCAACGATTGACCAAGACGAAGCAAGACGAGAAGTATCAACCCTTCATGGAGATACTACAAAAGGTCAACATCAACATACCACTTCTCGATGCTCTCCGAGACATGCCCAACCACATGAAGTTCATCAAAGATGCGGTTTCGGGGAAGAAGAAGTGGGGGAAGTTCGAGACGATCAATCTCACGGAGGAGTGCAGCGCGGTGATCCAAAGGAAGCTACCATTGAAGCAAAAGGATCCCGGGAGATTCACGTTGTCGTGCAAAATTGGCGATCAAATCTTCCAAAACGTGCTATGTGATCTTGGTGCTAGCATAAATTTGATGCCTCTCCCTATATTCAATCGGCTCAAGATCGGGAAGATGAAGCCAACCACCATCTCTCTACTTATGGCGGACCGATCAGTTTCCTATCCAAGGGGGATAGTGGAGGACGTTCTCGTTCAAGTGCACAACCTCGTCTTTCCGGCAGATTTCGTAGTCTTGGACATGCCCGAGGATACAAATCAACCATTGATCTTGGGGCAGCCATTCTTAGCAACGGGGAGAGCGTTGATCGATGTGCAAGATGGAGACCTCAGATTTCGAGTCAACGGGGAGGAACTGAAAATTTCTATCTATGAAGCTATGAAGAGACCCGACGATCAACGTGAGGATATCTTCTCCATCGAGACATTGACACCACCTACTTCGGAGGAGGCACTTAACCATTGTATTTCGAATTCTCTCTATGCCTACGAGGAGTTGGATGAAGCTTGCGACGAGATTCTCGAGTATCTCAATCAGTTGGAGGCTAATCAACCATCGAGTCACCACAAGGAGGTTTCATATCTTGACATCAACAAGAAGGTGGACGATGGATTTTTTGAAGAAGAAGAGAAGAGGGATGCAGCCCCTAAGGTGGAATTGAAGCCATTACCCGAGCACCTCAAGTACAAGTTCTTAGGAGAAGAAGAGACGTACCCGGTGATCGTATCTTCTCATCTCACGGAGGCAAACACGGACAAGCTATTGAGGGTGCTAAGGAAGCACAAATCTGCAATTGGATGGACGATTGCCGACATCAAAGGTATAAGTCCTACGATTTGCATGCATAGGATCTTGCTCGAGGAAGGCCATCGCCCAAGAGTCCAACCCCAAAGGTGATTAAACCCAGCCATGCAAGAAGTTGTGAGGAAGGAGGTGCTGAAGTTGCTTGATGCCGGCATGATCTATGCTATTTCGGATAGTGAGTGGGTGAGCCCTACTCAAGTGGTGTCAAAGAAAGGAGGCATGACGGTCATCAACGACGAGAAAGGAGAGCTGATCGCGACAAGGCTCGTCACGGGATGGCGAGTGTGCATTGATTATCGTCTTCTCAACGCAACAACAAGGAAGGATCACTTTCCCCTCCCGTTCGTAGATCAAATGCTCGATCGTCTAGCCGGCCATGAGTATTATTGCTTCCTCGACGGATACTCCGGCTACAATCAAATCGCCATCGCTCCGGAGGACCAACACAAGACGGCATTTACATGCCCATATGGTGTTTTCGCTTATCGGAGGATGCCGTTCGGATTATGCAATGCACCGGCCACTTTCCAACGGTGCATGATGGCCATTTTCCACGGATTGATCGAGAATATCATGGAGGTGTTTATGGATGATTTTTCAGTCTTTGGTCCCTCTTTTGACCAATGTTTGGAGAATCTCGCCACGGTGCTTCAAAGATGCGAAGAGACGAACCTCGTTCTCAATTGGGAGAAGTGCCACTTCATGGTTCAAGAAGGAGTTGTACTAGGTCACAAGGTGTCTTCATATGGATTGGAGGTGGATCGAGCCAAAGTGGTTGCCATCGAGAAGTTGCCACCGCCAACCAATGTCAAATCGGTGAGAAGTTTCTTAGGACATGCCGGCTTCTATAGGAGATTTATCAAGGATTTCTCAAAGATCACGAAGCCGTTGTGTGGATTGCTCGAGAAAGACGTCAAGTTCATGTTCGATGATGAGTGCTTGGAAGCCTTCGAGACATTGAAGAAGGCGCTTATCTCTACTCCCGTCTTGGTGTCACCGGATTGGAGTGCCCCGTTCGAGCTCATGTGCGATGCAAGCGATTGGGCGGTAGGAGCTGTTTTGGGACAGAAGAGGGATAAGCTTTTTCGAGTGATCTACTATGCTAGTAAGACGTTGGACTCGGCTCAAAGGAATTACACCACCACGGAGAAGGAGTTACTTGCTGTGGTCTACGCTTTCGATAAGTTTAGACCTTATTTGGTGGGATCTCACACGATTGTGCACACCGACCATGCCGCCATTCGCTATCTATTCAACAAGAAGGACTCGAAGCCAAGGTTAGTTCGCTGGATTTTGCTTCTTCAAGAGTTCGACATGGAGATCAAGGATAGGAAAGGATGCGAGAACGTGGTGGCCGATCATCTCTCGAGACTCGAGCAGCCCGTGGAAGGAGAGGATTTGAAAATTGCAATCAAGGAGAGCTTCCCCGATGAGCAAATTTTTCAGATGGACGATTTGATACCTTGGTTCGCCGACATCGTCAATTATTTGGTGATCCATCATGTGCCCAAGGATCTATCGTCTCACCAAAAGAAGAAGTTCCTCCACGATTGTAAGTTCTATTATTGGGATGATCCATACTTGTATAGGAGGTGTGCCGATGGAGTCATAAGGCGATGTGTTCGACAATCGGAATGGAAGAAGATCATCGAAGATTGCCATAGCGCTCCGAATGGGGGACACTTTGCAGCGAATCGGACCGCCCTCAAGATCTTTCATAGTGGATTCTATTGGCCGTCGATCTACAAGGATTGCCATGAGTTCATCAAGTCATGTGATCGATGCCAAAGGATGGGGAATATCACGAAGAGGGACGAGATGCCGCAACGAACTATCATGGAAGTGGAGCTCTTCGATGTTTGGGGGATTGATTTCATGGGTCCTTTTCCCAAGTCTCAAGGGTTCTCCTACATTCTACTTGCGGTGGAGTATGTTTCTAGATGGGTCGAGGCCATTCCGACTACAACCAACGATTCGAAGGTGGTGATCAAATTCCTCCAGCGAAATATTTTGACTCGGTATGGAACTCCGAGGGCTTTGCTTAGTGATGGGGGGAGCCACTTCAACAATCGTTGGTTAGGATCGCTTCTTGCAAAATACGGAGTCAAGCACAAAGTTACATCGCCCTACCACCCTCAAGCAAACGGTCAAGCCGAGTTAGCTAATCGAGAGATCAAGCAAATCTTGGAGAAGACCGTCACCAACAAAAAGGAGTGGGCGAAGTACTTGGATGACGCACTTTGGGCCTATAGGACGGCTTTCAAGACGCCAATTGGGAGATCGCCATATCAATTGCTATTTGGCAAGTCTTGCCACTTACCAATGGAGTTGGAGCATAAAGCTTATTGGGCGAAGAGAAGGATTAACTTCGAGTTCAAGGAAGCCATGGGCCAAAGATGTGACGACCTGTTGGAGCTTGATGAATGGAGAAACGAAGCATTCGAAAATTCAAGGATCTACAAGGAACGAGCTGCAAGATTCCACGACTTGAGCATCAAAAAGCGTAAGTTCGAAATTGGTGATGATGTTCTTGTTTTTAATTCTCGACTTCGTTTGTTTCCAGGAAAATTGCAAAGTAAGTGGTCGGGGCCGTACGTCATTTACAAGGACTTGAAGAATGGTGCATTTGAGGTGTTGAAGAACGATGGTGAGAAATTCGTAGTGAATGGACATCGCCTCAAGCACTACTTCAAGCCGATGCCTCTATTCCCTAAGAAAGCGGCCATTCACCTCGATGACCCAAAGTAGAAAGGAGGTATCGTCGGGCTAAAGACGTAAAACATAGCACTTGTTGGGAGGTAACCCAATATTCGTATCCCGTTTTTTATTTTGTTTCGTTTTACGTTTTAGAGTCTTAGGTAGTTTATTTTTCGTAGTTTTGAGTCAAATTTCGTATTTTAGAGTCGAACCCCTTAATATACTAACGAATGTTAAAAGTTGTGTAGAAAACAAAATCGAGCAGGACCTCTCGACACCTCTCTCGATCGAGAGGTCGTTCGAGAGGTGAAATTTTGGCATACAGTAGGGGTCTCTCGACACCTCTCTCGATCGAGAGGTCGTTCGAGAGGTTTTGAATTTTTGAAATCCCACGTGTGTCACGTGAAGCCTCTCGATCGAGACCACCGTGTTTTCGATCGAGAGGGGAGTCAGAACGTACAGTGCAGGACCTCTCGACAGGTCTCTTGATCGAGAGGTCGATCGAGAGGTCAAATTTCAGATTCCAGTACGCACCTCTCGATACCTTTCTGGATCGAGAGGTCGATCGAGAGGGTCGTTGACGGCGCACATTCCGACTTTGACCAGGTTTGTCTACTCCTTTAAATATACCTTTTGCACACAACTCACATACCATACTCTCATAACTCACAAATTCTCTCTAGCACACATAAATACTCTCGATTTCTTTCTTCGATTCGTCAAAAGGTACTCGATTTCTTGCTCTCTTGTTATCAATTCTTGATTCTTTACATGATTTCGCATGTTTTGACCGATTAAAATTCAATTTTGATGGTTAAATTCGTTGAATTGATAGATTGGGTATTAGATTGAGCATGATAGACTGGATTCATGGAATTCATGGAATTATTTGTATGAATTGAATTCATGGGTGAATGCGGAGATAATTGTGTATTGATAATCGAATGAGTCTTTATATTTGTCTATGAATTGTTGAAGATTCGTTGGTATCTATATACATGAGATTGAGATTGTGTGATTATAAGTTCATGATTATGGGGAAGTATTGTGGTGATTGTATAAATTGGTGATGAAATTGAGTTGATAATGGGGGAGAATTGGATTTGGTTGAAGTTTGGGGGAAGAGGATTTAAATTGCTATATTCTTGCATCTCTTGTATTGATTTGTGATATTTTTAGGTACTAGCGATGGCAAGAGACAAGGGCAAGAATGTTGCTTCAACTTCGTCGGGCAAAGGCAAAGGAAAGGAAAAGGTCACCTCTTCGAGCAAGGGAAAGGAGACATGGAAGAATGACAGGACTATCCCGGAGACTAGAATACCGCCGGCGAGGTCGATGCCCTCAAGTTTGGAGCCCAAGGCGTTCAAACTCAAGCTCACAACGGCGGAGTCAAAGAGGAGATGGTCCCACCTTGTGCAACTCAAGCACAAGCACTGCCGGTTCCTACATCAAGAGACGGTGGCAGCGATGGGGATAGCTAATGAGGTCACCCAATTGATGCAACGAGGAGGCTTCACCAACATATTTCAAGGGAATCACTTCACCTACCACATTCTCACGGTGGAGTTCCTCTCAACGTTGGTAGTGGAGCGAGTGAACCAAGTGCCCCATGTCATTCGTTTCCAACTCGGTGGTCAACCGAGAGAGCTGGATATGGATCAACTTAACGATATCATCGGAGGAAACAAGCGTGGTGAATATATTGGCAACAATCATCCGGATTTGCAAGATTTGTGGGCACAATTCATGGATTTTGAGGAGGAAAGGACGAGATCCTACAACCCGGCGAAAGCAAAGGCCACCTCAATTCGGAATCCCACGATTCGCTACTACCATAGGCTGATCTCGTGCACCATTCACTCCCGTCATGACTCCGGCACCTTCCTTGCCACCGACGCTCATCTTATTTGGACCTCATATCGAGGCCACTCACAAAATGCAGCCCTTTATCTCGTTGATCATATGGAGAGCCAAGCATACTTGTTCGGGGGGCAAAAGATCGGGATAGGAGCTTTCGTCACTCCCATTGCCCAACACTTCAACATTCCAATTGGAGAGCAGCCCATATCTACGTCCATCTTTGTAGATAGACGGACGTTGGAGCTTGCAAGGATGATCTCGTATGACACGTCCGGGTGGTTCTTCAAGTTACATGGGATGAGTGGCATTTATCTCTTTCCGCTTCCGAACAATTATTTGACGGAGGTGATCGGGAACGAGAAGTTGCGGAGAGGGAACGGAAAGATGGATTCTCCTCAACACAAGGAGCTTATGTGGGCTGAGGGAGGTCCAAGACCCGACGAAGGTGGTGATGATGATGAGGAGGAGGAAGATGACGACGAGGGTGAGCAATACGAGAGGGGATTTGATCAAGGGGAAGATGCTTTTGAGCAAGGATACGAGGGTGTTCCACAGCCCGGTTTTCATATAAGAGCTCCGGATTTCTCTACGATGCGGGATTGGCACACGGAGTCAATGGAAGCAATGGACAACTATCATTGGGATAGTAGGGAGTTTGTTGAATCCCAAGTAAGAGGAGTTTGCGAAGAGGTACACACGTTGAGAACCGAGGTGGGGGATCTTCGCACATTTATTGGAAGTCGTTTTGATACTCTCGACGCCTACATTGAGAATGAGAGGAGATTTCGAGAAGAGGAGGCGAAGAGGCGTGAGGATGAACGAGCATACTTGGAGAATTATAATAGGATGGTGCATGAGATGCACTATTTCTATCCTCACTACCCGGAGAGCCATCAACGATTCGATCCCAATAACCCCGACAACCCTCCCTTCCCACCGCCATTTCAATGAGGTCAGTTTTTAACTTAGCCTACTTCTTTTCTTTAAACTTATTTCGTTGCTATGCTTTGAAATAAGTTTGGGGGAGGGAAAGAGTGTCTAAGTTAATTACTTTTATTGTTTTCTTGTTTTGAGAGTCTTTTATTTGTTAGTATTATTTTGGGGTATGTTAGAGTCTTTTATTGTTTTGAGTCTTAGGTTTAAATTGAGTCAAGTAAGCATGTGACGATAGTATTGTGAATTTGGCCAATGATAGAAAATTTGTGATTGATTTTTGGAGAAAATTCATGATCTTTATTATGCATGGAACCTTGGCGAAGCGACGCGATTTTATTTGATGAAATTGAAGCATGTCATGAAGTCGGGAACTAGTTAGTTTGAGCCCGTGAGTTTTGAGCTATTGGTGCATGTTGATGCCTATTTTCTTGATTGAGTGATCATGTATGCTTCATTGTTTCTAGAACTTGCCCCATTTCTCCGTCAAGACCTTAGTATATTTATGAACTAGGAGATGATATTAGGCCATTCTTTCGTAGCCACATGAATCCCATACACTAACCTTGTTCATTTTCTTTGTTTACCCCTTTTGAGCCTTGTTATGAGCCTTTCTTTCTTGAACTTGGATGATAGGAGGTTTGGATGGATAAGGGTATCTTTAGTGGAGTTAGTTGATGATGTGGGAAGGAGTTGAATAGATTATTTTGATGTGGTGTGAAAAGAAAAAGAAAAGAATTTGAGATGCTTGATTAAGTATAGTTGGCTATCCCTATGAGCTTAGAAGAAAAAAATAGTTGTGAAAGAAAAAAAAAAAAAAAAAGAGAAAAAAAAAGTTAGAGCCTTTGTTCGAATATTAGAAAGAACATTTATTAGAAGAGCTCTATAGTAAAAAAAAAAAAAAAAAAAAAAAAAAAAAAAAAAAAAAAAAAAAAAAAAAAAAAAAAAAGTATGAAAATAAGCATAAGGGGATAGTTAGCTTGGATTGTATATGTTGCATCTATGATATTGAGTTTTGTAGTTGGTGTTGGATGGTGGAAGATGGAGTAAAATCTATACTTTGGGTGAAGTTGAAAAGAGGTTGATGATTTGGAGAAATTTGTGTCACTTAGCCTATACATTCCCTACCTTAACCAATGTCCCTACATTACAAGCTTTTATAAAGACCTTTTTGATCTTAGTTTGTGAATATTACATTAGGTGGAGATGTTGAGATTAGGGGCAAGCCTATGGTAAACATGTTGCATTACATTGATGTTGAGTGAACCCCATGATGTGCATTATATTACATCTTTTCTTTGAGAGAGTTGAGAGTTCACTTATATACATAATCTCACATGTTTGGAGAGTGTTCTTTGATAGATTGACATGTTTCGAGTTTGTTGGATAGGTTGTGTTAATTGATGCTAAGGTTGTATGCATAGTTTTGATCATGATCATGAGTATTGGTTTTGAAAAGTTTTTGAGGCCTATATAGTTCACAATGCTAGAGTCTATTGTTTATGTTTTGGTATTGTTCGGGACGAACAATGTTTAAGTTTGGGGGATTTGATATAGGTGAAATTTACCTTGTTTTCATAGCCAAAAAGAGTCGATTTTGTGTCTCGATTTTATAGTATTGTCTATGTTTTATATGGTTTTTAGTATATGGGACAATATTATGCTTGTAGGTATTTTTATGTGTTTTCAGGCATAAATTGATGATAAATCGATGATAAAACCCCGAGACGAGAAAAGGCGTGAAGATCGAAGCTGAAAATTCAAGACTTGAGTTCGAGTGAAGGCCTCTCGATCGACCTCTCGATCGAGAGAGGTGTCGAGAGGTGCCTTCTGTTTGAGCTATCGATCGAGAGCAGAAATTATACCCTCTCGATCGACCTCTCGATCGAGAGGTCTGTCGAGAGGTGTCCAGCCGGGAATTTTTCTCCTTATTTTAATTAGACTCCTTAATAAAGGTCAGTATCAGCAATTTCTCAAAATAAATAAAAATAATAAAATAGCAGAAGACCCCCATGGGTGTAGATCGTGCGAATGCAGTAGGAGATACGAAGATAACGATATTAATAAAACTACCTGCGAGAAGGAGAAAACGATGTAATCACTGGAAATATAGAGCGGAAAAGCGAGAATGTTACCACCCTTCTCAAGAAAACGGTATGGAAAATGAAGGGGAGAAGAGAAGGAAGGAAGTTAAAGGGCAAAAAGAGAGTGAAGTGATACCCCACTTGCTATGCCACGTTGGTTTGCAAAAGGGGAAGAAACGCCTTTTCATTTCCAAAAAGTAATGCACCTTTCTTTTCAAAATATATTTATTATAATATTTCTCCATTATCGAGGAGAAAGTCCTGATAAAGCAAAGCAGAAGTAATTTTCCCGCTAAAACACCTGCCAGAAGCTGATATAGGGACGCTTCTGGACTTGGGGGGGGGGGGGGGGGGGGAGTAGCTGATAGGGACTAGTATCAGCCAAACTGATACAAGCGACTCAAATCGATAAGAGGGCAAGCCTTCATAATCCTAAGGTATCACCTCAAAGAAGAGTTAACATTAATAGTGATGCGTAAATACAGTCGAAACCACTTCCCTAAAGCAGTAGATGTTGCCCCAACGCAGAGACCTCACCAAGCTAAAAAGGAATGATAAGTTCTAGATAGAACTGGCCTTAAGATCATTACTAAAGAAGGTAGATATTAATTCTGACAGGGACCGATCAAAGTTGTTCTGCATAACAGCATATTATCAAGATATTCCATAGGTTTCAGATGCTCAATACAGCAATAAGACACGTTTCATGCAGAATCCAGAGGTCTTATCTCCTCCCATAAGCCATATGGGATCTATTGGCATCCATCAGGAATCGAAGGATCTGATCAATTACCATAAGCATCTGACAGAACCCAAGGTTTTGTGCGGCACACAATCCGCATGACTCTATGTACTCTAGAGTGAGGACCACTGCATTCATGACGGAGGGAATCTTGCCTCTACGGGAATTCCTTTTCTGTCCTTCCTTCACACGAATGCTCGCTTTTTCACCCTTCCTACATCTATAAATAGCGGATGGTTACACACTTCATGGGAGAAGACATCATCACAACATAACTCTCCATACAAACACGCATCCTGCGTACTATTCCATTCATCCTCCGCTCTGAGTTCCCTTGAGCTCAAGCAGTCGAAATTTTTCGAGGCCGTCTCCCTTGGAGCTTCACTCGCGATCTTCATCATCCTCTCCTTCTCGTCGTCGGGAAGGATCTCTCTCTTGTGTACCATCTCAAGCCTAAGGTATAACCCTCGCAGCCATGGGAGGAAGAGGCCTAAACGGAGCTTTACGCTCTCGGTTTCCTCTTCTCCCCACTTCCTCTCTTTGTTTTCTACTTGAATGAGTTCTAAGCTCACATGAATATAACTAATTTATGGCTAGAAACGCCCTCTATTTAAGCATATAGCTCGATTATTACTTACTCCTCTTATGTGAACAATGTCTTGTATGAAATGCTCAGTTATGGCTGATAAAGCCACACGAATCTCTTGCTCTCCATCATTATACTGCTTTATCTATGAATAATCACACAATTGTTGTAGATCTTCAACCCGGATCTATCAGAGCGGGTACAAAGCGAGCGTATGATCTGTACACACTTGAGTGCAAATTACACTTTTACTTTGCATTAAATACAGTTGAAGTACAAGGTGAAATTTTCGGGCGCGTGATGCACACTTCAAATTTGAAGCGGGAACTTCGCATGCGATCCAACCGTTAAATCTCAACAGTTCATAAACCCCAGCCGTTGGATCTACGCCGTTTGAACAAACGAATTGCGAGAGGCCATGTGGAATGCCAAGTCAACTTGACGGCTCACTTTATAATGTGGTGATGCCGGACACGTCAGTCACATCGCCGATAGCCGCCGCCTACGCACAGAACTTTTGGGAAAATTACCGACTCACCCCTGCCATGTCAGCCAAACCCTAAATCTATATAAGGGAGTCGACACAGACCTGCAGAATTTTCATCACCCCCTAAAATTGTCATTCTCGTGAAATTTCTGCATCCTCTACGATTCACGAGTCTCAACCCCTCTTTAAATATTCACTCATATTTTCTTCAAACATTCAACCATGGTGAAGAAAGCAGCAACACAGACCATGAAGCAGTTTCTAGCCACAATCGGAGATAACATCAACGTCGAGCCTCACCTCGACGAGAAAGTCGTAGAAGCCGATGGCTTCTTCCGCAAGGTTGTGACCATGGCCGGCTTGTGGGAGTTTGTCACTGCGAAACCCGAGAAGATCTTAGCCAAGTCTGTGGCTGAGTTTCTGTTAAACTTGAAGGAAGGACGGTCTAGTTCTACTATCACAGATCCGGAGGATGGAAAGCCGGTGGAAGTAGATCTAGACGCCATTGTCGGAGTCTTCAACCTGCCGAAGGAAGGAGTGGATTCTCTTTCTGACTTGGAACTGTCCATCGACGTCTGATATAGGTGAAATTTACCTTGTTTTCATAGCCAAAAAGAGTTGATTTTGTGTCTCGATTTTATAGTATTGTCTATGTTTTATATGGTTTTTAGTATATGGGACAATATTATGCTTGTAGGTATTTTTATGTGTTTTCAGGCATAAATTGATGATAAATCGATGATAAAACCCCGAGACGAGAAAAGGCGTGAAGATCGAAGCTGAAAATTCAAGACTTGAGTTCGAGTGAAGGCCTCTCGATCGACCTCTCGATCGAGAGAGGTGTCGAGAGGTGCCTTCTGTTTGAGCTATCGATCGAGAGCAGAAATTATACCCTCTCGATCGACCTCTCGATCGAGAGGTCTGTCGAGAGGTGTCCAGCCGGGAATTTTTCTCCTTATTTTAATTAGACTCCTTTTTGGTTTAGGCTTTCCTTATGTAAATTTCTCCTATATATACTCCTAGTCTAGCATTGTAAAACCTAGCAAACACCATATTTTCTAGCACACTTTTATTTTAGAGTTTTAGAGTTTTGTATTTAACATTGGAGCTTTTCAAGTTTATTCAAGATTCAAGTTTCGAAGTTCTTCGTGTTCAAGATTCAATTCCAAGTTTTTCTTACTCTTACTCTTTAATTATGTTCTTTCAATCTCTTGTGTTTATGTTTGCTTTAATTATGTCTAGCTAAATTCCTTAGTTGATTTTAGGGATTGAATGCCTAATTGAATTTATGTAAGTGTTCTTGTTTACAATTAGCCTTCCAATCTAGATGCATGTTTCATGGTGCTTATTCTCATGCATAGTTAACTGGCCATTAATTGTGTATGCATAATTATGTGTTTATGCCTTGATCGGATAATTGCATAATCGATCTCATGAAAGCATGATATAATAGTTTGATTCTCTTGATTGATAATTGAATTGTTATATGTTCATATATAGTTGATTTGGTGTCGTAGTTGAACCTAGTTGATTATATTATTGGTACTTGTTCTATTTTGCACTTGATTCGATTCTTACAATTCGAAAGAATATTAGGATCTCGTTGGGTGACTACTTGCATTGCTTTAATCGGGGTGTAAGTTATTTTTGCATGTATCACATTTAGATTGGATTAAAGTGGTTAATTGTATTCATTAATTGCTTGCATAAGTTTGATTAGGTAGACTTCCCTAGAATCAACACTTTTCCTTAATTGTTCACTTTCCTTAATTACTTAATTGCTTGTGCCTTAAGTTGTTTAATTTTGACTAATTATTTTCCTGCACACTTTGTTTCCTTATTTGATTTAATTGAGTCTTTTTATTATTTGCCTAGTCTATAAATACCACAATCATTAAATCCTTAAAAGCCTAGACATCACATTAGTTCTTGAGTAGAGGTATTGTGTGCGTTTTCGGTTTATCAGTCCCTGTGGATACGATACTCGTGCTTCATTATATTACACCTATTTTGTGTGGTAGAAATAGTGCGATCAACGTCGAGTTTGCTCGATTTGCCGCCGACAAAAATGCAGAATTCACGGTGAAGCACAGCAACTTGAGATCTGATCTGGAAACGCCATTCAACTATATCTGCGAACTATACACCGAGTCTGTGGTGTGTAGTATCGGGACATTGGGACAGCTCTCTGACACAAAGATCTTCGCCACAAACGCCATCGTTGATAGCCTCACCGGCACAAAATTCAACTGGCATAGTTGGTTCATCAACCAACTGCACGAGGTAGCCAAGGACTTCAAATATGAGAAGAGAAGCACCGAAGAAATCCTTCGGAAGGGGAAGCTTCGCTTCTTCTCAAGACTCTCGTTTGCACTGGAACAGTTGTTTCCAAACAGAAGATGGACAAACACTGTGGAGTACAAGAAGAACACCGTCTTCTACGATTTATACAAGACCGAGAAGATCGTCGTGGACAAAGGAATCTTTGAGGTGGAGGTGCTCCCAGCAGTTCCCGTCGCTGAAAAGCGGAGTGGGAAGAAAACCAAGCGAGTCGCTTCACCTGCGAAGCAAGTGGCTCCCAAGCGAGCGAGAAAAGTGAAGCGAGTCGCTTAACTTGTAAAATCAAGTGAGGCGGAGGAGCAGCCGCTTGAAGAAGAAGTTGAGGTAAACCAACCCCAGCCCTCTGCAGCCAAAAGCCAACCCCAAGAACCACAAGCTTCGACAACCAATCAAGCCCAACCTGAAGCTTCCACCACACAACCCCAAACCTCCCATCACTCAACACACGAGGAAGAATCTGCTTCCTCATTTCCAATTCCTAAATTACCATTCCTCAGTACCGACCTTGATGCCACCTATACCCTGTTCGAACCGACCCAACAAACACAACAACCAGATCCTACCCAAGCAGCCCAAACCATCCAAGCTTCAACACCAAACTCCCCCACCGAAACAGCCGACACCACCCACACCGACGACATCGAAATCACCATTAAACCACCAACAAAACCCCCACCCCCAACTGCGGAAGAGAGAGCTCTATGCCACTACATAGCGGATAGGAAGCTAGCCGCAGAAGAACTTGAAAGCCGCTACCCAAATATCCAAATGTCATAAACCTTTTTCACCCAAGCCACTGATTTCTTAACATACATAACATACCGCGGCACAGAATACTACAAGATTTTTGCCCACCGCAAAGCCATCTCTGAAGACACTCTTGCACTGAAAGAGGGGGAACTACTCCAGTTCATTGGAGTAGATGGCTTCAATGCTTTCATCGACAAGGGAAAATATCTAGAGCTGCTTGACGCCAAGGTGAAGCGTGCGTACCCCGACGCAGTGCTTCCAGAGCATATGCCATCTGCTCACGAGCAGTGAATGGTGAGAGAGCATGAAGCGGAGATGCAAGTGAAGGAGGAGGAGATTGCCAATCTCCAAGATGTCATTACCAGAAAAACAGAGGAGATAGAGAAGAAGGAGGAGGAGGTCAAGAATATGCGGACAGATTTTGACAAGAAGAAAACCGAGCTAGAGGGTAAGCTCGAGGAGAAGGAGAAGCAAGTGGAGGAGCTCAAGCAGTCGCTTGAAGCAGAAAGGAGTAGGCTGAGGGACTTAAACGTCAAGTTAGTCGCTGTGGAGAAGGAGAAGACCACAATGGCTGCAAATCACAAAGACGAACTTGACAAAGTCTCTGACCATCTTGAGAAGATGAGGAAGGTTGTGGAGGAGAAGGATGGAGAGTTGATTAAAATGGGATGCGAGATGACTCGGGCAGCAATTCAAATTACTGCTCAAGCGAGCGAGATTGAGTCACTCAATTCCAAGCGAGCAGAAGAACTGAGTGAACTAGAGAGGAGGAGAAAGGCTGCAGAAGAAGTTGAACAGAAGCAAGCTGAACTGGCCATCAAGCTTGCCAAAGCCAATAAAGAAAGAGAGAACTTTGCGATGAAGATGGCTTCGGTAGCTTTAATCAACACAAATCTGCACATTCGAGAAGGAGTCTTGGCCACCGAGCGAGCAAAATTTGAAGCCGTCCAAACTCACTTTGATTTGCTTTTGCAGGAAGAGCGAAGGAAAATCCGTGCAGAAATTGAAGCGGAGCTGGACGCTCACTTCAAGGCACTTGAGCCTCTCGAGAAGTTGATGGCTTCAGTGAAAGAGAGAGAAGAGCAGTGCAAGTATCTGCTCGAAGAAATCACGGAGAAAACAGCGGAGATAGTGTTGTCCCAGGAGCATACATTCGTTGAGCGAGCATAAGGGATGCTACACGCCGTGTACGACGAGTTTACCTCTCTCCGCCAAGCCCTCACTGAAAAATCAGTCATCACCATTCTCTCTGGCAGTCTTGATGATGCCAAAAAGGGGGAAAGTAGTGTTGGAGAAGAAGAGAGGAGGATTGAAGGGGGAAGTGGAAGTGGAGCAATTGAAGGGGGAAGTGGAGGTGAGAAGGGAGTTGCAGAAGGGAAGGGAGTAGAAGGAGAAGAGTTTGATGAAGCACGGGTAGAGCTGGCGCGCAAGAAAGGGAAAGACGTTGCTGTCTTTGAGGAGAAGCGAAAGCCCCAGGCCGGGAAGCTTCTATTAGCATCACTTGCCGCACGTTTCTGCTGCTCATGCTCAGAAACAAATAGCAGAGGACGAAGCTCTAGCCCTGGCACTTCAGCAGAAGTTTGATCTGAGCAGAAAGGGAGTCACTGAAATTCCCCAAGTAAAGCCGCTTCAGGATGTGACCTCCCTAGCAGGCGCTTCAAGTTCTTCCATCCAAGCACCCGCTTCAACTTCTGCTCTCGCTACATCCATTGTAGCCGCCGCTTCAGCCAGCAAAGTGATCAGTCCTTCTGTACCTGCAGAAAAGAAGAGGATGCCACCCCCTCCTGCACCTCCAGCGCCAAAAAACTCAATTGAAGCGTGCTGCACCCGATAGTAGAGAGTTGGATCCCGCGGCTAAGCGCCAGAAGATCCAACAGTCTCTAACAACCAGAGCTTCGCGTATTTCACAGAAGAAAAGGAGGAAGAGGAGAAGAGCGGAGAAGGAGGAGAAGCTCCGAATTGCTAGGATTCGCAAGGTTGAGGAAAGAGCTGCGAATCATTGGGAAGAAGTCAAGGTGATCCAATCTGCACTAGTCTGAAGCGCGTTCATTCCGTTCACCCCGGAGGAGTCCGAAGCATGCGAAACATAGAGGGATATAGATGCATGCAGAGTCACTATCAAAGAGATGATGGACTCCGGACGCTACACCGAGGATGAATATGATATAATTCGCAAGTGCGTCAACCAACAGCTTCCCAAATTCAACACTGCAATGAGCAAAAGCTTCAACAGGAAGATGAAGGAACTGTCGGATAGGACGGAAGAAGAGTTTGAGAGGAGAAGGGCAGAGCACCCAGACGCGTGCGAGATTGAGATGTTCATCTCCGATGATCTGTTGGAGGAATGGAGCATCTGCAAAGAAAAATTCATAAAGGCTTACTACTTCTGGCAAGTAGTGCCTCTCCAGGACAACTGCTCAAGACTGGATGCTCTCAACAACTTCCTGTGCTTGTACAATGAGGAGTTGCGCAGGAAGATCCTCACACAGGCGGAGCTCTCGGAACCCAAACCCAAGATCATCATTGTGCCAGCAATGAAACAGTTTCCGATGCCGCTCTTGCCAAATTCAAGCGTTCCAGATCGGAGGATAATTGAGGAGGAAGTGGATGAAGCTCTGGTGATTGAGAGCACTCACAGGGAGAGCAAAAACAACATCAAGACAATGGAAGAGAAGGTTCTATCTGCATATTTCATCAAGGAAGAGAAGGAGAAGCCAGCAGACGAATCTTAAATTCCATATGTTGTGAACTGCTCGTTCATCAATATATCTTTATTTTCTGTCAAATTGTGTCATTTACAAGCTTTGTGAATGATTTATCATTTTGCTACAAACTCACAATATTAACCGAAAAAAAAGGGAAAGGAACTTAAAAAAAATTTCAAGTCTGCAAAGGAAGCAGTCGCTTGAAGTTCTCTTCACGGTTAGTTTAGTTGGGTTTTGGCATCATCAAAAAGGGGGAAATTGTTGGGAATTGTTAAGGATAACATGTTAAGGGGGAACTCAAATGGGACACTTTAAAATAAGTGTATATGTTTTGATTTATACGTTACAGTATGACCTCGAAGCGACTCACTTGAAGTGGACGCTACAAATCTGAAGCGAAGCGAGCCCCTACCTAACAGACAACGTCAATTCAATTCTCGCCCGAAATTTAACCTAGAATTCAAACTCCAGTCAAGTGAAGATCGATGCATTAAATGCGTATCTCCACGTGTCGATAGGAGAATGGAGCAACGGTCCAAGAATCTACTTTCCTCGATAGTAGAAGTCTCGATCATAGAGTCTAGATCCAAGCTAGCACAGTCCTCGATTGTGTGAAGCTCGATCGAAACTAGGTTTGTGTGGAGAGCCTGTAATCTCCAAGTTTCGGACTAAAGCGAGTGAAACTTAGTCCAGTCTAGGTCTTAAGGAGAACCCGCAATCTCCTTATCGTCGTCAGATCCAAGCAAGTGAAGTTCAATCTTAACCAGGTTTTTTGAAGAACCCGTAATCTTCTAGGTTCTTGAGTGAAGAGAATCAGTTGCTTCGTGCAACAAAATGGACGTAGGTGTTTTATCACCGAACCACTCTAAACCCTTGTGTTTGTATTTCTTGCTCAAACTTTTCATTTGTTTATTGCTTTGATTATACATCTTGCACACGCATCGTAAACAACTTAAACTGAGTTTTAAATACATAGGAAACACTAGCTCACTAAATTCCGCATCTCGAGTAAAGCCTCACTCTTGATCAAGCATTCGCTTAGGTCAAGTAGTTAGTTAACACTGTAGATCTAGCTCTCGGCTAGGTCTTAGTATTTGAAGCGAGCGCTTTACTTGTCACTCTAAGTTGAAGGGAAAAGAAGTTGAAAAACTTCTTACACACGTATTCACCCCCCCCCCCCCCCCCCCTCCCCCCCCTCTACGTGTGTTTGCCCTATCAAACCGGGACCAACACATGCAGTAGAAAACTAAAGTTTGGTACCTAACTTTCCCCATAAAACACACCAAAAATGTCCCAAAAACTTGGAATCCCTATCAGACACAATGGTTCTAGGAACCCCATGCAAACGAACTACTTCACGAAAAAACAAATTGGCAATGTGAAACACTTACTAAGTGCTAGGATAGATTTCGTTCTATTGCGAACACTTTTTAGTGAAACAAATTTTGGCACCGTTGCCGGGGAAAACTTTAGGCAATTTAATTGTGTAGTATTTTTTTTTATTATTTTTATTTTTATTTTTGTTCGATTTTTTTTCCCTTCCACTTGGTGCGTTTAATCCGTTTGTTGAGTGTTGTGTATGCTAGGTCGTCGAAGTCTCTAAAGGAAGTTGACACCTCACATCGACGACATCAATAGGAAAAAGGCGCTCATAACCGTGAAGAAGGAAGAAGAAGACGAGAGCTCGAAGCAATGGCACAAAATAAATGGAGAAGTCGCACCATGGCTGCCATCAAAGCGAGCCAACAACGTCTTTACGCCTCACCCACCCCAGCTGGTCATCTCTCATCTCTACCGAAACAAGGTGATCCCGGAAGTTTCAAATTAGATGTTGTTTTGGATAATGGGATAGTGTGCCGGGTATGTTGGATTTGGGGGCAGCCGTGAACTTGATGCCATACTCGATTTTTGAGAGAATGGGTTCAAGGGATCTTAAGCCTACCAATTTTTGCATCGAGCTCGCCGACGGTTCTTTGAGTCGTCCCTTGGGGATTGTGGAAGACGTTGCATTACTTGTGAGAGGAATTCGAGTTCTCGCCGATTTTGTTGTGCTTGACGTGGGGCGAGGAGCTAGGAGTGATAGAGGTCACCTTCTCTTGTTAGGGCGACCTTTCATGGCTACTACTCAAACTCGAATCGACGTTGGATCCGGTACATTGAGCATGGCTGGTGTAGGAGGTTCGGTAACTTTCTCAATTTTTGATAACTATTCTACTTGTCCTAATTCTTTTATCCAAACATGTTCGTATGTGCATATTACTAATGATTTGGATGAGAAAAAGGTAGAGGAGAATTTTCAGGTTGCTATGCATGAGGAAGAAGCCATTATCGATGAGTTTTTGAGCAAATTAGATGAGGAAGAAATTGTGGAGGAGTTTTTGAGCAATGTGGAAGACATGGAGGATCACAATTGCATTATGGAGGAGTCGATTTTGAGCTCACAACAAGAGGAAGAAATCATGGACAACTTTCTTGCCAATCTCGACGAGGAAGCATTTTTTGTGGAGGATCCATCATCAAGTTTTGAAGATCGTGATATTTCTTAGATGAATTTTCACACAAGTGTGGGGGAGATGAGTGTCCAAGATAACCCTCTTTTCGATTTTCAAGCCGAAGAGAAAAAAGAGTCCACATTTGCACCGAGAGTCGCCTATGGATGGTTAAAGACGTTGCTCGTTGCAACAGATTTTGGATGAGAATGTTTGGTACGTCAAGCTAATGACGATAAACAAGCGCTTGGTGGGAGGCAACCCACTTTCTCTATTTTATTTTTGTAGAGTAGGATTTATTTTCTTTTTATTTTTGCAGTTTTTCGTTCGTTTTCTTTTGAATTTTAGTGCAGGGAATAGTTTACATGGAGGGTATGATGATGAGAGAGAGCGAGCCGGACCCAAACGATTCCCGTTTTTGGGCCCCAAACGATCCCCGTTGGCAAGATCCACGGTTCCGAGGTCCATTCAACCCATAGGTTTGTTTTGTGTCTTTCTATTTTTGTTTTGAGTCTTTTATTTCTTTATTTCGTGCACTTTTACGCTTTTGTGTTTTGTTTTTGAGTTTGTTTTGTAGGTACTACTTGGAGTCTTTCGAGATTTTGAGTTATTGGTCGTCATTGCGATAAGTTCCTTCTTTCCTTCTCCTTTTTATTTTCTTGCAATGGGGACATTGCTTGATTTTAAGTGTGGGGTAGGGTCTTTGATACTTTTGGCATGATTTGTTTGTTTTTGTTTGCTTGATCGAGTCTTGTATGTGATCGAGTTATGTTTTTCCCCACCTAAGAATTTGGTTGAATTCGAGTTTATAAGCATGTGACTTAGGATTGATTTGAATGATTTGATGATGGAGTATTTAGTTGTTGGAATTGATAGCATGAGTTAGGTTGGTTTAGTCTTGAGTTGTGATTGATTATGATTTGATGAATTGTGGGGCATGATCGATTTGAGTGTGAGGAGATGATTAATGATTTTGAATTATGAGTGATAAATCTAGATTGTTGCAACTTTGGATTGCTAGTTTACTTTCCCTTAAAAAAAAAAAAAAAAAAAAAAAAAAAAAAAAAAAAAAAAAAAAAAAGAGTTGTATTTATATGTGAATAAAAGAGTTGATAGGATTCTGCTCCTCTTACTTGTAACGTATGAAAATACTAGAGTATTGAGCATGCGAAACCACATGAAAAGGCTTCGAGAGACCCTCCAGTGATTAAATTTCATGAATTATGTCCTAAATGATACTCGTGTATGTTATAATAAAGTGTTCGTAGGTACTCTACTCCTCTTGACAATGAGTACGGGAAACCGCACTAGGATGCTCGATGAGACCCATCGATGATTAAACCTAGTGAATTATGTACCAAATCGTTCACGTGTAAAAAAAAAAAAAAGGAGTTATATTTGTGTTTGAGTTGAATAAAAGGGGAAGTAGGCTAGATGTCTAAGTTTTGGCGATTTTAGATATTTGTGAGATGTGTGTATCATTGCTTTTCCTCATACTTGGATTTGATTTATAAGCCACATAGTTCATTGATGATGATTGATCATAACTTGGGATTAAAGTGACCTCGTATGAGTTTGTCGATTCCGGTGATTAAATGTTCTATGATTTGAATTGTTTGGATTGAGTCTAAGTTGTATGTTTATATTGCTTGAGGACAAGCAAAGGTCTAAGTGTGGGGGATTTTGATTGGTGTTTAGATGATAGGATTTTCGTAGTGTTTTCGAGTCCCTTTTTGTTATGTTTTCGTGTCTTTGTGTGTCTTTAGGGCTATGATTTGGTTGTTTTGGAGTCTTTGGTATTGTAGGATGAAAAGGGCGGAAACGAGAAGAAAACAAGAAGAAAGAAGCATTATATCGAAGAGGGGTTCGATAGGAGCACGTAGGCGAAAACGGAGGTCAATTTGGAGTTCAGACGAGGAAGATACGGCCGAAACAAGAAAGATGCGCGAAGTGAACAGAACCAAGTTCTGGACGCCGTCCAACTTGAGTTGGACGCCGTCCAACTCTGGCGGCCAGCTTTCCTTTCCTCCTATAACTAGGTTTTCATACCTATTATAAATACTACCCCTTGTACACGAATTCTACAACCTTTTACCTTAGTTTTAGCTCTAGTTAGCATTCAAATATTTTAGTTTAGTTTTCCTTTGTTCGATCCGGATCGCTACTTCGTTCTTCAATTAATTCAAGTTTTTACTTAGTTCTTCGTTCTTCGTTTAATCTCGTAAGTTCTTTATTGCTTTCTTTTATTTGATTTAATTGCATCCTAGTTCCTTAGATTTAATTCTTAATTGCTTAGTTTAATTTCGTTCGTTCGTTTTCAAGTTCTTAGATTAGATTAGTTTTTCTTAGTTTTCAATTCCTTCGCTTTCAAGTTTTCGTAGTTTGATTTATTTGCTTAATTTTCAGATTTAATAATTATGTCTAGATTCGTTTTCTTCGTTGCTTTCGTTATTGCTTTCTTTTCAATTCCATGCCTAGGTAGTTTAATCGTTTTTATTTAATTTCTCTAGATTAATTAGTTTAGATTTATTTCTTTGCTTTCTAGATTAGATTTATTTACTTGCTTTGATTTAATTGCTTTAATTTATTTTATTGCCTAGGATTTAAAAACCAAAATTCAAAATTCTTTTTACTTGCTTTCTTAGTTTTAGGCTAGATTAGGATTTTTGCTACACGATTATTTGCCCTGCAAAGTTTTCCTTGAGATTCGACATTGGGTTTTTACTGACTAAGTGCTAGGATAGATTTCGTTCTATTGCGAACACTTTTAAGTGAAACACAATGTTAACAGCATCATCAGTTTTTCTACAAGCAATGAAATGAGACATCTTGGAAAAACGATCAACTACCACAAAAATAGAGTCTTTCCCAGACTTAGATCTAAGCAAACCAAGTACGAAATCCATGGAAATATCAACCCAAGGGGACGACGGTGTCGGCAAAGGCGTATACTGAAGGAACCATATATGATCGGTGAAGATCGGCTCGCCCGAGGATCTATTTCGGATATCTAACTATCGAATTAAACCTATCATGCTCCTATGAATTAAGTGCGGAATCATAGGGGGTTTATAGATCGATTAACTGAAGAAGTAGAGAACTCGCGAATAGATCTTCTGATCTATATCCCTGCTCGATTCTGACGTTGGATGGACAACGATCTTCGGAATCAGCCACGGAAAACGGGATCCCCACCGAACTGCTACTGCCGGCCGCGCGTCTCTCTCTCTCTAACCCTAGCCTCCCTTTCTTGTTCAGAATATTTAAGTGCACTCGATTATTCTGACAGTTAGGTCAAAACAAGACCTTGAGGGGGTATATATAGAGGAGACCAAGTGAGACTTGGGCTTAAGTTGCAGGCCAGGCCTGCAACACATGGACTAGGCGTCCATTAGCAGATTGTCGCCCCATACTGGGCCCAATTGTGTGGTGGCCCACTTATTCCTTATACTGTGGCCTGTTGAGCTTTTTGGGCCAGATCAGGGATCTACTAGCTGGTAAAACCAAGGCCTCCCAATGGCTAAATTCTCCATACTCAGCCCAGAGTATAATTTAGTCCATAAGTACTAAAACATTCCACTAGAGTAATAGTACTGAATTACCTGTTTTACCCCTGTTGAGTTCAGGGCTAGTATTAGACTTAGCGACCCCCATATTTAAGATATCCCACATCCGTTGATTAACTTAGAGCTTCTGACTGCCCGTGTTATTCAACTTCTTTATTCCTGAGTAGTACCATTCATTCCTTATTCATCATACCGGAAATTAATCCACCTGCAGGGTTTGGTATGATAATCCTTAATGAATTCCTCAGGGGATGTGATCAACCTATTCTACCAGGATATGGTGCTCTGTTGCAGTTGCACTAAGAGTCGTACTAGTTGTAGTTGCTTCCCAAGATACGGAGCATATTGAGTTGCAGATACACTGAACTCTCACCCATGGTAAATCAAAGAAGCAGACTACAACTATACACCCTTAGGACTCAACTAGAGTTAAGGTTCATCTTAAGTCACCGAGGTCTTGATTCTTTCTACATTCGGTCAGAATAGAAGAATACACCTCACCGTGATCCTATCAGTACACGCACGTACTAGTATAGACAAGTAGCCAAGACAAGCTACTTATGCAGCCTATACTACAGCCTAAACCGACAGTTATATCCAGAACTGTCTCAACTGTGATACCCTTTTATATCTCGTGAGGAACCGGCAACTATGGTCTTTTGTGATCTACAACACACCATAAAGCCTACAACTTTGAGATAATGGATAGATGTTTGATGCATAGATAACAATTCATACTTAATCAGATAGAAGATTGTTAGTGGCTATGGACAACACATGCATACAAGCTAAAAGGCCTGCTTTCTAGTATACAAATCCATCAATCTCCCACTTATACTAAAGCAAACTTTTAGTATATCATGTGACAAAAGGCAAAGTGTCTACAATCTAGCATCCATTACACATCTTCTCCCACTTATACTCAAAGTTTACTAGTGTGGGAGGCGCCCCAGTCCCATCCCTTCGACATGCTTGTCGAACACCTTGACTGGTAAGCTCCTTGTGCATAGATCCGCTAGATCTACCGTTGAAGGGATTATCTCAACTTCCCATTCACCTCCTTAGACGATTTCTCGTACAATGGTACTCTCTATGTTGTTACTTGCCTTGTGAGCTCTAAGTTCCATACAGTTTGCAACTGCTCTAACATTATCACAACACGGTGTGATACCTTTGGGCAAACTGGGAACCAGATCTAGCTCATTCAGGAAGTTCAGGAGCTTCACAACCTTTTTGTGGAGTTACAAGAAACCACATACTCGGCTACATGGTAGAGCCTCCGTGACGCCCTCCCGTGTCACACTCTTCCAAGTGATAGCTCCACCTCCCAAGGTGAACACATAGTCCGAGGTAGATTTCCTCTTCTCATCTCAATCAGCCTGGAAGTCTGAGTCCGTATACCCTATCGGGATCATCTCATTGGACCGATAAACAAGAACATGATCTCTTGTCATCTTGAGATACTTCAATATGTGCTTAACAGCCGTCCAATGTCCCTGACCAGGGTTAGACTGATATCTCGCCACCATGCCGACCGCATAGCAGATATCGGGTCTAGTACACAGCATTGCATACATGAGACTCCCAACCGCGGAAGCATACGGTATAGTCTTCATGCCCTCTATCTCCTCTTGTGTCTTCGGACACATATCCTTAGATAGAGGTATGCCATGTCTGAAGAGAAGAAAACCCTTCTTGGCATTTTGCATGCTGTAACGGGCGATCACAGTATCTATATATGAAGCTTGGCTTAAGCCTAACATCCTCTTACGGCAATCTCTGATCACCTTGATCCTAGGATGTAACCTGCTTCTCCCAAGTCTTTCATCTGAAACTGTTCAGACAACCAATCCTTTACGCCTGATAACACGTTCACATTGTTGCCAATGAGAAGTATGTCATCTACGTACAGTACTAAGAATACCACGCTTCCGTCCGAACTAAGCCTGTAAACACAGCTTTTGTTTATGCACTAGACAAATCCAAAGGATTTAATCACTCCATCAAAACGAATGTTCCAGGACCTGGATGCTTGCTTAAGTCCGTATAAGGACTTCTTGAGTTTCCATACGAGATGCTCCTGGCCATCTCTCACATAACCTTCTGGTTGGCGCATATATATGTCCCTACCTTTTTCAAGGTACCCGTTCAAGAACGCAGTCTTGATGTCCATTTGCCAAACCTCTAGGTCTAAATGTGCCGCCATGGACAAGAGTATTCTGACGGACTTAAGCATGGCAACCGGCGAAAATGTCTCATCATAGTCGATTCCCTCTCTCTGAGTGAATCCTTTCGCCACCAATCTAGCTTTGAAGGCTAAAACCTTCCCGTCAGGTCCTCTCTTTCTCTTGTACACCCACTTGCAACCGATGGGCTTTACCCCATCCGGCAGCTCCGCAAGGTCATACACGTCCATGTTAACTATGGATTCTATCTCCGAATCCATAGAAACTTTCCAGGAATCTGCATCCTCGTCCTCCATCACTTCCTTGTAAGTCCAGGGGTCGATCTCATCATGTTCGATACCCGAGAGTAGTTCAGTGGATTCTCCCACGAACATGAAACGGTCCGGTTGACGAACAACCCTCCCACTGCGACGAAGCGATGGTGGAGATACAGTATCGGATAAGGGTGCAGTTAGTGGTATAACCTCTTGTACACTCGGTTGTTCAGGAATACTGGCAACTGCTGATGCTCGCAACTCATCGAGCATTATTTCACTGCTTTTCCGATGGTTACTAATAAAGTCCTCCTCTAGGAATCGGGCATTAGTGCTCACAATGACCTTCTGATCCTGGGGACTATAGAAATAACCTCCTTTCGTTCCCTTTGGATATCCTACAAACGGCCTAACCTCAGTCTTAGACCTCAATTTGTCGGCCTCCTTAGTCAGCACGTGTGCTGGACATCCCCAAACCCGAATATGACCCAAGCTAGGCTTACGCCCTGTCCATAATTCGGAAGGAGTTTTAACTGTCGACTTTGTAGGTACTAGATTGAGGAGATAACCTGCTGTTTCCAAGGCATATCCCCAGAACGAGATTGGCAAGGATGCATAGATCATCATCGATCTCACTGTATCTAAAAGAGTATGATTCCGTCTCTCAGCTACACCGTTCTGTTGGGGAGTACCGGGCGTAGTTAACTGAGATGAAATCCCATTTTCTGACAAGAAAGTTCGAAACTCAGTTCTGAGGTACTCGCCACCTCTATCAGAGCGAAGTGACTTGATACTTCAACCCGCTCTCTTCTCCACTTCCGCTTTGAATTTCTTAAATTTGTCAAAGCACTCGGATTTCTTGTGGAGTAGGTAGATGAAACCGTATCTCGAGTAGTCATCGATAAACGTGACAAAATACTCGTAACCTCCTCGAGCTTGAACGGACATCGGTTCACACAAGTCAGAATGAACCAACTCTAAGAGCTCTTGGGCTCGATATCCTATGGACTTGAAAGGTCTGGTCACCATCTTTCCTTCCAAACATGATTCACACGTTGATAAAGGTTCTACTTGGAAATCCAAAACACCTTCTTTTATCAACCTTTGAATCCTCTTTTGGTTGATGTGACCCAATCGCAAGTGCCATAATAGAGTTTGGTTCATTTGAGACGGATTCTTCTTCTTTTTAGTATTCAATGATGAGGAAGCATTATAAGAAGAAGAATCATTCATAGGACAAGTAATGGTATAGAGAGACCGGGACAATGTGCCAGAAACTATAACTTCATTGTCTTTCATGATAGAAACGCCTCTATCAAAAACAACTGAATATCCGTAAATAAATAGTTTCGAAATAGAAATCAAGTTTCGCCTAAAAGCAGGCACATACAAAACGTCTCTCAAAACCAAAACAGTACTATCAAAAGATAAATGAATATCTCCAACTGCGACAGCTGCAAGTCTCGATGCATCGCCCATGGAGATGGTAATCTCGTCATCACTCAGCTCCCTTGTCTGCAGAAACCCCTGCAAGGAGTAACATACATGGTCTGTTGCTCCCATATCTACTACCCAAGTCTGGGTAGAACTTGCAGCTAAGCATGTTTCAGTAACATATGTGAATGACGTACCAGAATTCTTCTTCTTTAGAGGGCAGTCAGCCTTCCAGTGTCCTGTCTTGTTGCACTTGAAGCACTTGCCTTTCCCCTTAGGCTTTTCACCGCCTTTGGTAGGCTTACTACCTTTGCTCCCACTGGTGCTAGCCACTTTCTTTCTCAACCACAGTTTCTTCTTGATCTCACCTTTCGGTGCATAAGAAGATGCCTTCACTGATGATAGTGCCGTGGCGCCCTCGCTCATCATGGCTTCGGCAGTCACCAAGTCATTAAGAAGTTCGTTCTGAGTGTACTCCTTATTCATGACTACATTCAGACGGAAATTCTCGAAGGACTTCGGAAGCGTATGGAGTATCATATCGACCTTGGCTTCACCATCGATACCTCCACCGAGCTCTTCCAATTCATTATGTGCGTGCATCAGACTTAGAACATGATCACGCACTGAAGTGCCTTCCGTCATCTTTGTGGTCATGAGTTTCCTCATGGCCTCAAAATGGGCAGCTCTGTCCTTCTCTCCAAAGAGTTCCTTGAGATTGAACATAATGTCAGATGCTTTCACAAAATTCTTGTGTTCTAACTGCATCTGACTTGACATAGAAGTCATGATGAAGCACTTTGCTATATCATTGGCCTTGGGCCATCTCTTATGTTCTTCCCTCTCAACATCAGTGGATTCCTCCGTCAAGGGAGCAGGTTCAGGAGTTGTGAGTACAAAACTGTACTCTTCCGCAACCAAGACATACTCAAGATTTCGTTTCCATTCCAAATAATTGGAACCAACGAGAGGCTTTGAAGTGAGAACATTTATCAACGGGCATAAAGTCATGCATCAATTTGTAACGAAAATTATTGTAACCTTTTGAAAAACCAATAATTTCGAAACCTTCAACAGCCCAAACAATGCGGATCGCAAGCCACGTTCGTGTGGACGTTTACGCTCCCACTGTTCGACCAGATACTCGGATCTTTAACTCTACTTATCTTGCCAACCTATCCTTATGGCAAATAGAGCTAATAGTTGAACCTTACTAGACCATATTAGATTAGAAAAGGGACTCCGTTGGGGAGTTGTATTCTAACTAATATCTAAGCTTTTAACCACAATCTTAGCCTAACTCGGAAAAAACACTATTTTCCTTAAGCTATCTTTGTTCAAAAACCAACTCCAGAGAAAACCGCAGTTACTATTCTGAGCAAGCCACGTTAGTGTGGTCGTTTACTCAGAAAAGCTCCCACTTCTCATTTTGGTTAGAACATTTTTGTTAAGAAACCCTAAGTCTGGCGAACTCGTCCGATACGATATGCAAGCCACGTTCGTGTGGACGTTTACACACTCACATCAAAACTTCACCTTAAGGTCAGTTGTGGAGGTCTTAACATTTTCTATACCAAAAATGTTTTTATCATCTTAGTATTTTTCTTTCAAAGGTTGTCGACATGCTCGATCACGTTGTCACATAATCCTAAGCATAATTTTCTAAACGCAACAAATAAACCATGCTCGCAGAAAATTAAAACATGCTTATATTGACAATCCTAAAACATGCTCGACTAAGCGCAATTTATTCACCTCGACAGGCAAGACATGCTATAATTATTAAATAAATTGCATCCATAGCATGCTTAAGAAAAACGAGATAAAAACAAAAATAAAACTCGCTTTTCGTGGTGTGACGACCCGTCTAAACTATTACAAATAATAATAAAAATCCGAAACAGGCTTCGGTCTTGAATAAGTCCTCCGAGTTTGGGCCCACACCACGTGACCCAAAACTCTCGAAAAACCCAAACCGCGCTCGTTTCACTCTCATGGGCCCACGAATCCGAAACCGAACCTAACACGGCCCGAATTCGTGAGTGGGCCCGAGCCCGAACGCTGGAGGCAGCCCGTAAACGCGAACGGGCCGGGTTGGAAACCCTAGGCCCGTCCACGGGCTAGGGCACGGGCGTGCAAAGCTGCCCGCGCCACGACCGACGGCGTGAGGCGCTGGCCGGCCGCCTCCGCCTCCCTGGCGCCGCTGCTGCTGCTGGCCATCGTTCCCTGCCGGTGGCACGGACGGCAACCGTCCCGGCAAGGCTCACGGCGTTGAACCCTAACTAGGGTTCCGCCGCGGCACCCGTCACCTCGCTGCCGCCATTCCAGCCGCCGGCGATGTCTGCCGCGGCCACCACTGCTGCTGGCTGATGTCCCCGTAACTCCGCCGAGCTGCTGGACCCTCCCCGTCGCCATCGCCGTCGCCAGCTGCCGCTGCAAATCGCGGCAGAAACCCTAACGGGCTCTGTCGCCGCTGCTGCTCCTCCGGCGCTGCTCCTCGACGGCCTACTGCTGCCGGCGACGCTCGCGGCCACGTTGAGTCCGTTGCCGGACTCCGTGGTCGCCGTCGTCGGTCCCCATGCAGTCCACGACGTCTGCCGCGGCGTCGAGCCCTAATTAGGGTTCCGCCGCGGCGCCGTTCTCGCGCCTCCGGTGCTGCCGCCGCCTCTCCGGCCTCCCCCAGCCTCCTCCGACGACGTGCAGGCTCCAGCAGCCTGCTGAAGCCACGTCGATCATCGGAGAAGAAGGAGATAGCCCCGTTGGTGACTCGCACGCGCGTGTGACTCGACCCTATTTCTAGAGTGTCAATAATACAATAACCGAACTAGCTAGTAGTCCGGGTCGAACCACAAGGAGTGAGTGTGTCGAAAGAGGTGTCAAGTAACTATCCAAGGTCCATCATGCTATCTAAGCACTCATATATCATAGATTTTGGTTTTCTCAATTAAGCAAGTAAACAATGCAAGTAAAAGCAAGTAAGTAAAGTACAAGTAGTCGAAATTCAATAAAAGCAAGCAAGGATTCAAATGAATTCCGGTGTGACTAGGATAAGGACTAGGCAAATGATGTATCAAACCATTTTAATTCCTTTGAGTGGCATTATTACATAAATCAAGCTATCTCATCCTCCTAAGACTTGATAACTAGTGGATTGAATAACACGCTTACCATTCTAAACATATTACCAACTCCTAAAAGCACAATGCCTATTAATCTAACATCAATTCACATAATTATTTCTAGGAGCAATGCAAATCAATACTAGATAATATGAGCAAGGATTCATGCCAAGTGCTATGAATGGAAGCTTCCTAGGCATTCCATCAAACACCTTGTATGCACTCATGGTTGTCAATCATTCATGCAATTAAATCCAATCAAATCCAAGGGCAACTCAAAGGAAAGATAGATCCACATCAAAAACCACCAAATCCTAGCCTAATTCACACCATCCATCATTTGAAACCTCTAAGAAAACTAGCCACTCATCATAGATCTAACAATCAAACCAACAAAAAGAGAGGAATTCATAATGGAAATAACAAGGAAAGTAAAAGGAATAGAAATTCTTCAATAAACTTCAATCTCCAAGCTTGATCATCCACAAATATTTGAAAAATACCAAAGTAGAAAGAGGGAAAATAGCTAGGGTTCTAAGAGAAAGTGTCACAATGAATGACAAGTGAAATTAGATGCCAAATGAGGAAAATATCTAACTATTTATAGTCTTCCCACACATTTGGACTAAATTGCAAATACTAGGAACTTAAGTTGAGAAGGTGGGGTAAAATCTGTAATTTCTGGAAAGTTAAATGAAGGGTTGACTATTTCATTTTCGGTTGACTCGTGTACTTTCCGCCCACATTTGACAGTTTGCGCGCTCTCACGATTTTGGCTCGTTCTCTCTCGTCCCGCATCGGAAAATTAATCCGCAAAGTGCTACGGATTCCTCTTTCGATCCTCTTCGACATAGGATAAGTCAAACATTCCCAGAAAATTGCCAAAGCACCTGAAATAGGCACGGAAATCAAGAGAAAACACAAGGCATATAGAAAACGCATAAGTATGAAAACCTATCATTTCCTATTCGTTTAAGCACACATATCAAAGCCAAAACCTATCAAAAACATCTTGAAATGCATATAAAATATCGGTTTGTCAACTCCCCCAAACTTAAGCCATTATTCGTCCCGAAAATGGAACAAAACAATCAAAACACTCAAACCGAATGGGTATGCAATTCAAGATCATCGATTTTTCAAAATACTCACTCAACAAACCATTTTCAATCATGGAACTCCTAAGGTGAATCGAACAATACATAATCACACAACACTTTCAACTAAGAAATCAATCACTCAAGCATCATAAAACTCCAAACCTCTCTAAGTGTAAGTGTATCGCTCTTTCTCTCAAGTGTATGGTATGAAATTTACACTCATCGAACTCATGCATGCATTGCTCTTACCATAAGCTTGCCCTAAACCTCAAGATCTCCATCGCTTGGTTGTGCACTCGAACTAAGATCAATTAGGTCTTTTATTTAGGCTTGTAATGTGGGGACATTGGTTTAGGTAGGGATTTTTAGGCTAAGTGACTAAGAGACTCCTTAAGTACTTTCACCTCTTCTTTCCATTCCAAGTGTGAATTTCTCCACCTTCTACCTTCACCATTTCACGTCTTTACACTCTTTAGTACACAAGCGTTGATCGAAACTTCTCGAATATTCATGAATAACTCCTTTATGCTCTCATTCACAACTATCTTTATTCAAACTCTTTCTTTTCTTTTCCATTCATTTTTTTTCTTTTTCTTTTTTTTTTTCTTCTTTTTTTTTTTTTTTTCTTTTAGAGCTCATAGGAGTATTCTCATCTCGAAACGACCTCTTCAATCAAAATTCTCAAACCTCGTTACTCACTTACTTCACAACCTCTCAATGGATTCCCTTAACCAACCTTCACCCCCTTTCATCCGGTTTAGCAACAAAGGCTTCAAAGGCTCAAGGGGGACCACAAAGTTAACGTTTCATTTGGTTAGTGTTTAGGGAATAATGAGGCTAACAAGTGAGGGCCTAAAATCATTTCTAAGTTCTCGTAGCACATATAGCAACCTCGATCGAGATTAAAGGCAAGTTCTAGAAGATAACAATGCACTACATGGCAAACTCACAAGAAAGAAAAAGTAACGTTATTAATGCAACGTTTTGGCTCAGATCTCACAAGCTTTTGTTTAGAGTTCATGTGCCTAAGATCAATAATTCCTAGTTAATCATGTTATGCAACCATTTCATGCTCAATACACACATGAAAGACTCCAAAAATATGATACCATTTTCCGCTCAACTTCATCATCGACATCTCTCTTGAAAGCAAAGGAATGATAACCAAAATATCTAACCATGTGAACAAAAAACACTACAACTCAAGTGATGCTTTTAAAATGAAACTTGAAAAATTTTGCACCTACGCAACTAAGCACCCTTATAAAGCATGGAAACATCACTTGAATTATTGCACACACCCTTTCCAAAATCCAAAATTTCTTTCCAAATTTTCTTCTCCTCAAAACTCCACCACACAATCCATTCCACATACTCTCAAATTCATCCCTCTCAAGCATCCAATTAAGCACAATCAACTTCATCAAGCAAATACAAGCTTAAAAATCGCAACTTTAGAAAAACCGAAGAGAGAATAGTAGTTTAAAGACCTTATCCTACCCCCTCCCCCAAACTTATTTTAGAAACAAAGTCTAAAATGAGTTTGGAGGGAAGAATAATAAGGAATTTAAACTACACTCACAAAGGTCCAAGCTTTGGATGAATATCACATTCAATGCTACCCATTCCGGTACGTGCTCAATTAAGTTGAATGACCTCCCTTTCTTCATGCATTGCTTCTCTTTGTCACCCCCTAGCAACATTCAATCTCAATTCACACATTAGTAATCACATATCAAAGCATAGCTCAAGGGGTGAACAATAAGCTCATGTAAGGGGATGATTTGAGATACCTTCCTCCTCATGTTTCAGCCCTAATTTGACCACTTATTTACACCAAAAATATCAACAAAAAAATAACTCAAAACTATGCTATGTTGTAGAGGGTTGAAAGAGGAATCCATAGCAAAAAACGGAATGCAATTCGGAGTTTGTATGAGGGAGAACGAGGCGAAACGGCGAGAGTGCGCATAGGGGAGAAGGGGCTTCGGCGGTCAAACCCTGGAGGAAAGGGTTGACCGCCGTGGGAATGCCTGGAAAAAATGTGCCGGCTGCAACCCACCGTGGGTTGCCGTTTTCGCTGCAACCCACACGGCAACCCACCGTGGGTCGCCGTTCTTGCTGACCTCGGATTTGGCCCGGGCCTTCCCGGGCCGGTCCGGGACGGGAGTCGGTCCTCCCCCCTACTCTCGAGTCTTACGAACTCAATGCAATCGACGGAATCGAATTCCGACAAGTTTTGCTATTTTTTCTCGATTTTACCGCCGGACTGCGCAAGTAGAACTTAGACCCTTAAAATTTTTCTAAGTGTTGGAATACAAAAACTTGAAAATTCTCAAAATTTTTCAAAGGCATGAAATTGCCAACTTGAAAAATCTCAAAAATTTTCTAAGGCAAAAGAAAGTATCCAACACTTAGAAATATTTTTCCATAACAAATTAACCCACTCTCAACTCTTATTCGACTAAAACGACTAACTTGAAGAAAACAAGAAAATAAAGGATACGTGTTGGGGTGCCTCCCAACGAGCGCTTGTTTTACGTCGTTAGCTCAACGATACCTCAAAAGGTGAGTCATGGCACATCAAACGAGGTTTTTCCCCGGCTCCCAAAGCTTGAAAATCTCCCAAAATTTGCAACCTTCTCATGACATGGACCTCCGCTCTCGTCTTGAAACTTGATTCCCCCAAACTTGGTGAAACCTCCACCTCGAGACGGATAATCCACCTTCTCCTTGAGCTTCACTCCTTGCTTCTTCAAGCCACGCCCTTGAGGAACTTGATCGAGCTTCGACGGCGAGGCAACATCAAGCTTGTAGCAAGACGCTTTCTTCGGCTCCTTCATTGAATCGTAGATGGAAATGACCATCTTCTCATCATCTACTCGGAATGTGAGGTTTCCACTCTCGATGTCCATAGAAGCTCTTCCGGTGGCGAGGAATGGGCGGCCAAGAATGAGAGGAGTGTCGTGATCCTCCGGCATGTCGAGAACAACGAAATCGGCCGGAAACACAAACTCTCCAACTTTTACAAGCACGTCCTCCACCATTCCTTGAGGCCTAGTGATGGACTTGTCGGCCATTTGAAGCTCTATCAAGGTAGGCTTGAACTTTCCAATCTTCAACCTTCGAAAAAAATCGAAAGAGGCATCAAATTAATACTAGCTCCGAGGTCACATAAGGCTCTCTCAAATCTTTGGCCTTCGATCTCACAAGGAATTGTAAAACTTCCGGGATCTTTCCTTTTAAGGGGCAAATTCCTTTGCACAATAGCCCGACACTCTTCATAAAGCTCCATGGTTTCACAAGCTTCTAGTTTCTTCTTCTTGGCCACTAATTCTTTTAAGAACTTTGCATACCCCGGCATGTCCTTTAAAGCATCAATGAGAGGAATGTTGACATTTACTTTCTCAAACATCTCAACAAACCTATTCATTTTGGGGTCCACCTTGGGCTTGGCCAAACAAGAGGGAAACGGAGCTTTGGAAATCACGTCCTTCTTCGGAGTAGGGAACTCTATCCACTCATGAGGTGGTTCATCTTTTTCATAATCAAACACTTTCTTCTTGGGCACCTCTTCCTTTGGCATAGGTGCTTTTGGAGACACCATTTCTTCCTCTTCTTCATCGTCCTCCACTAGGACTTCTTCCTTATCCTTTTCATCCTTTTCTTCACCGAGCCTCATTGGCTTCTCAATCGATCTTCCACTTCTCAACTTAATAGCATCCACACTATCAAGAGACTCACTCAAACTCACTATTTCCAAAGGGGTTGTAGGATAAATACCTTGAAACTCTTCATAACTTCTTCGTTCTTTGATAACTCTTCCAAGCTCATGGATATAGTAGGCCTTTTCCATCCTCTTCAAATCCATTCCCCTTGCATACATTACCCCATTGTTAGCTATTCTCATAAGGTGGCCAATGATCCGGCTTTGTGAGAAAATAAATCTCATCTCCAAGAGTCATTGGAGTCTTCTTCTTCTCATAGCTCTCATGGTCATGGGAAGGGTCCCATGGAGGAACTCTTTGACCTCCCCATTCTTGCTCTCCAAAAGGTTGCATAGACTCAACTCCATTAACCACACGAATCACCTTGCATTGTTGCTTTGGATTAACCTCCGTGTTACTCGGGAACTTCCCTTGTTGATGTTGAGAGGAAGCTTGGTTAGCCATTTGGCAAATTTGCCCCTCTAGCATCTTAATGTGCTTTCCCATGGTAGCCACGGTATTTTCCAAGTTTGTAACCTTTTGACCCGTGTGAGCAATGAAGGTTCCTTGTTGGGTAGCTAACTCCTTTTGTTGAGTAGACATGGTAGCTTGACCATCAACTAATTGCTTCAACATAGCCTCCGTTTGACTCGGAGGTCTCTTCTCTTCAACAACTTGTGGTATCACTCCAAAACCGGGAGGAGATTGAGATCGAGGTGCTTGTAAAGCATTGTTTGGATTCCCATAAGACAAATTCGGATGATTGTTGAAAGAAGGGTAAGCACTTTGATTCCAATTCCTTTGAAAGCCTCCTCGTTGATTAATATACAAAACTTCTTCATTGCTCAATATTTCACCATTTTCAAACTTCTTCAAGGCTTGCATCTCCATCAAGGACTCTCTATCCTTCTCATGCTCCTTCTACAAAATTGTATATTTGCTTGCCAAATCATCAAAATTCTCATCATGGATATAAGATACCTTCTTCGGAGTGCGTTCCATTGGCCATTGATAAGAATTTGAAGCCATCTCCTCAAGAACTCTCACGGCTTCCTTAACATCTCTATTGAGTAAGCATCCTCCACTTGTGGCATCCACTATGCTTCTTGTATGAGGAGTCAAACCACCATAGAAAGTGGTTACTTGTCTACTCTCATCCAAACCATGTTGAGGACACTTTCTCAACAAATCTCTAAACCTCTCCCAAGCATCGAATAATGACTCATCACCATGTTGAGCAAAATGAGAGATATCGGAGATTAACCTTTGAGCTTTTGAAGGTGGAAAGTACTTGGCAAGGAAGGCTTTGCATAAATCATTCCAAGAGAGGATAGTGACTTTATCAAGAGACTTGTACCAATCCTTCGCCTTGTCTCTCAAAGAAAATCCAAATAGCCTCATCCGAATGGTGTCATAGCTTGATTGTATCACATATATCAAGGAACATTCGGAGATGAGCATTGGGATCTTCGGTTACTCCTCCTCCATATAGCTCCGCTTGTACCATGTGAATGAGAGCCGGCTTCAACTCAAAGTTATTGGCGTTGATTGGCCCCCATTCTCCACCTTGGAATTGCTCCGTTGGAGAAGCAAACATGTGATTAAGAGGAGTCCTTCGTTCCTCAAGTGCTCTTCTCTCCTCTTGTCCTTGCTTCCATAGTCTAAAATCTTCCATTTCCTTCATCAAAGCTTCCATGTTAGGAGGAGGATTTGTCATTTCTTCCTCCTCACTTGAAGATCTTCTTATATGCCTTCTTTGGTACTCTAAGAACAAAGGCTCAACAAGTCTCCCCTTGGATCTTAGGTGCATGTACCTATCAAGCAAACAAATAGAAAAAAAAATCAAAAACAAAAAACTTAAACTAGCAACAAGAACTTGAACAACTAATGACTCTCTATCTACTCACTCCCCGGCAACGGCACCAAAAATTGACTCGACCCTATTTCTAGAGTGTCAATAATACAATAACCGAACTAGCTAGTAGTCCGGGTCGAACCACAAGGAGTGAGTGTGTCGAAAGAGGTGTCAAGTAACTATCCAAGGTCCATCATGCTATCTAAGCACTCATATATCATAGATTTTGGTTTTCTCAATTAAGCAAGTAAACAATGCAAGTAAAAGCAAGTAAGTAAAGTACAAGTAGTCGAAATTCAATAAAAGCAAGCAAGGACTCAAATGAATTCCGGTGTGACTAGGCTAAGGACTAGGCAAATGATGTATCAAACCATTTTAATTCCTTTGAGTGGCATTATTACATAAATCAAGCTATCTCATCCTCCTAAGACTTGATAACTAGTGGATTGAATAACATGCTTACCATTCTAAACATATTACCAACTCCTAAAAGCACAATGCCTATTAATCTAACATCAATTCACATAATTATTTCTATGAGCAATGCAAATCAATACTAGATAATATGAGCAAGGATTCATGCCAAGTGCTATGAATGGAAGCTTCCTAGGCATTCCATCAAACACCTTGTATGCACTCATGGTTGTCAATCATTCATGCAATTAAATCCAATCAAATCCAAGGGCAACTCAAAGGAAAGGTAGATCCACATCAAAAACCACCAAATCCTAGCCTAATTCACACCATCCATCATTTGAAACCTCTAAGAAAACTAGCCACTCATCATAGATCTAACAATCAAACCAACAAAAAGAGAGGAATTCATAATGGAAATAACAAGGAAAGTAAAAGGAATAGAAATTCTTCAATAAACTTCAATCTCCAAGCTTGATCATCCACAAATATTTGAAAAATACCAAAGTAGAAAGAGGGAAAATAGCTAGGGTTCTAAGAGAAAGTGTCACAATGAATGACAAGTGAAATTAGATGCCAAATGAGGAAAATATCTAACTATTTATAGTCTTCCCACACATTTGGACTAAATTGCAAATACTAGGAACTTAAGTTGAGAAGGTGGGGTAAAATCTGTAATTTTTGGAAAGTTAAATGAAGGGTTGACTATTTCATTTTCGGTTGACTCGTGTACTTTCCGCCCACATTTGACAGTTTGCGCGCTCTCACGATTTTGGCTCGTTCTCTCTCGTCCCGCATCGGAAAATTAATCCGCAAAGTGCTACGGATTCCTCTTTCGATCCTCTTCGACATAGGATAAGTCAAACATTCCCAGAAAATTGCCAAAGCACCTGAAATAGGCACGGAAATCAAGAGAAAACACAAGGCATATAGAAAACGCATAAGTATGAAAACCTATCATTTCCTATTCGTTTAAGCACACATATCAAAGCCAAAACCTATCAAAAACATCTTGAAATGCATATAAAATATCGGTTTGTCAACCCCCCCAAACTTAAGCCATTATTTGTCCCGAAAATGGAACAAAACAATCAAAACACTCAAACCGAATGGGTATGCAATTCAAGATCATCGATTTTTCAAAATACTCACTCAACAAACCATTTTCAATCATGGAACTCCTAAGGTGAATCGAACAATCCATAATCACACAACACTTTCAACTAAGAAATCAATCACTCAAGCATCATGAAACTCCAAACCTCTCTAAGTGTAAGTGTATCGCTCTTTCTCTCAAGTGTATGGTATGAAATTTACACTCATCGAACTCATGCATGCATTGCTCTTACCATAAGCTTGCCCTAAACCTCAAGATCTCCATCGCTTGGTTGTGCACTCGAACTAAGATCAATTAGGTCTTTTATTTAGGCTTGTAATGTGGGGACATTGGTTTAGGTAGGGATTTTTAGGCTAAGTGACTAAGAGACTTCTTAAGTACTTTCACCTCTTCTTTCCATTCCAAGTGTGAATTTCTCCACCTTCTACCTTCACCATTTCACCTCTTTACACTCTTTAGTACACAAGCGTTGATCGAAGCTTCTCGAATATTCATGAATAACTCCTTTATGCTCTCATTCACAACTATCTTTATTCAAACTCTTTCTTTTCTTTTCCATTCATTTTTTTTCTTTTTCTTTTTTTTTTTCTTCTTCTTCTTTTTTTTTTTTTTTTTTTCTTTTAGAGCTCATAGGAGTATTCTCATCTCGAAACGACCTCTTCAATCAAAATTCTCAAACCTCGTTACTCACTTACTTCACAACCTCTCAATGGATTCCCTTAACCAACCTTCACCCCCTTTCATCCGGTTTAGCAACAAAGGCTTCAAAGGCTCAAGGGGGACCACAAAGTTAACGTTTCATTTGGTTAGTGTTTAGGGAATAATGAGGCTAACAAGTGAGGGCCTAAAATCATTTCTAAGTTCTCGTAGCACATATAGCAACCTCGATCGAGATTAAAGGCAAGTTCTAGAAGATAACAATGCACTACATGGCAAACTCACAAGAAAGAAAAAGTAACGTTATTAATGCAACGTTTTGGCTCAGATCTCACAAGCTTTTGTTTAGAGTTCATGTGCCTAAGATCAATAATTCCTAGTTAATCATGTTATGCAACCATTTCATGCTCAATACACACATGAAAGACTCCAAAAATATGATACCATTTTCCGCTCAACTTCATCATCGACATCTCTCTTGAAAGCAAAGGAATGATAACCAAAATATCTAACCATGTGAACAAAAAACACTACAACTCAAGTGATGCTTTTAAAATGAAACTTGAAAAATTTTGCACCTACGCAACTAAGCACCCTTATAAAGCATGGAAACATCACTTGAATTATTGCACACACCCTTTCCAAAATCCAAAATTTCTTTCCAAATTTTCTTCTCCTCAAAACTCCACCACACACAATCCATTCCACATACTCTCAAATTCATCCCTCTCAAGCATCCAATTAAGCACAATCAACTTCATCAAGCAAATACAAGCTTAAAAATCGCAACTTTAGAAAAACCGAAGAGAGAATAGTAGTTTAAAGACCTTATCCTACCCCCTCCCCCAAACTTATTTTAGAAACAAAGTCTAAAATGAGTTTGGAGGGAAGAATAATAAGGAATTTAAACTACACTCACAAAGGTCCAAGCTTTGGATGAATATCACATTCAATGCTACCCATTCCGGTACGTGCTCAATTAAGTTGAATGACCTCCCTTTCTTCATGCATTGCTTCTCTTTGTCACCCCCTAGCAACATTCAATCTCAATTCACACATTAGTAATCACATATCAAAGCATAGCTCAAGGGGTGAACAATAAGCTCATGTAAGGGGATGATTTGAGATACCTTCCTCCTCATGTTTCAGCCCTAATTTGACAACTTATTTACACCAAAAATATCAACAACAAAATAACTCAAAACTATGCTATGTTGTAGAGGGTTGAAAGAGGAATCCATAGCAAAAAACGGAATGCAATTCGGAGTTTGTATGAGGGAGAACGAGGCGAAACGGCGAGAGTGCGCATAGGGGAGAAGGGGCTTCGGCGGTCAAACCCTGGAGGAAAGGGTTGACCGCGGTGGGAATGCCTGGAAAAAATGTGCCGGCTGCAACCCACCGTGGGTCGCCATTTTCGCTGCAACCCACACGGCAACCCACCGTGGGTCGCCGTTCTTGCTGACCTCGGATTTGGCCCGGGCCTTCCCGGGCCGGTCCGGGACGGGAGTCGGTCCTCCCCCCTACTCTCGAGTCTTACGAACTCAATGCAATCGACGGAATCGAATTCCGACAAGTTTTGCTATTTTTTCTCGATTTTACCGCCGGACTGCGCAAGTAGAACTTAGACCCTTAAAATTTTTCTAAGTGTTGGAATACAAAAACTTGAAAATTCTCAAAATTTTTCAAAGGCATGAAATTGCCAACTTGAAAAATCTCAAAAATTTTCTAAGGCAAAAGAAAGTATCCAACACTTAGAAATATTTTTCCATAACAAATTAACCCACTCTCAACTCTTATTCGACTAAAACGACTAACTTGAAGAAAACAAGAAAATAAAGGATACGTGTTGGGGTGCCTCCCAACGAGCGCTTGTTTTACGTCGTTAGCTCAACGATACCTCAAAAGGTGAGTCATGGCACATCAAACGAGGTTTTTCCCCGGCTCCCAAAGCTTGAAAATCTCCCAAAATTTGCAACCTTCTCATGACATGGACCTCCGCTCTCGTCTTGAAACTTGATTCCCCCAAACTTGGTGAAACCTCCACCTCAAGACGGATAATCCACCTTCTCCTTGAGCTTCACTCCTTGCTTCTTCAAGCCACGCCCTTGAGGAACTTGATCGAGCTTCGACGGCGAGGCAACATCAAGCTTGTAGCAAGACGCTTTCTTCGGCTCCTTCATTGAATCGTAGATGGAAATGACCATCTTCTCATCATCTACTCGGAATGTGAGGTTTCCACTCTCGATGTCCATAGAAGCTCTTCCGGTGGCGAGGAATGGGCGGCCAAGAATGAGAGGAGTGTCGTGATCCTCCGGCATGTCGAGAACAACGAAATCGGCCGGAAACACAAACTCTCCAACTTTTACAAGCACGTCCTCCACCATTCCTTGAGGCCTAGTGATGGACTTGTCGGCCATTTGAAGCTCTATCAAGGTAGGCTTGAACTTTCCAATCTTCAACCTTCGAAAAAAATCGAAAGAGGCATCAAATTAATACTAGCTCCGAGGTCACATAAGGCTCTCTCAAATCTTTGGCCTTCGATCTCACAAGGAATTGTAAAACTTCCGGGATCTTTCCTTTTAAGGGGCAAATTCCTTTGCACAATAGCCCGACACTCTTCATAAAGCTCCATGGTTTCACAAGCTTCTAGTTTCTTCTTCTTGGCCACTAATTCTTTTAAGAACTTTGCATACCCCGGCATGTCCTTTAAAGCATCAATGAGAGGAATGTTGACATTTACTTTCTCAAACATCTCAACAAACCTATTCATTTTGGGGTCCACCTTGGGCTTGGCCAAACAAGAGGGAAACGGAGCTTTGGAAATCACGTCCTTCTTCGGAGTAGGGAACTCTATCCACTCATGAGGTGGTTCATCTTTTTCATAATCAAACACTTTCTTCTTGGGCACCTCTTCCTTTGGCATAGGTGCTTTTGGAGACACCATTTCTTCCTCTTCTTCATCGTCCTCCACTAGGACTTCTTCCTTATCCTTTTCATCCTTTTCTTCACCGAGCCTCATTGGCTTCTCAATCGATCTTCCACTTCTCAACTTAATAGCATCCACACTATCAAGAGACTCACTCAAACTCACTATTTCCAAAGGGGTTGTAGGATAAATACCTTGAAACTCTTCATAACTTCTTCGTTCTTTGATAACTCTTCCAAGCTCATGGATATAGTAGGCCTTTTCCATCCTCTTCAAATCCATTCCCCTTGCATACATTACCCCATTGTTAGCTATTCTCATAAGGTGGCCAATGATCCGGCTTTGTGAGAAAATAAATCTCATCTCCAAGAGTCATTGGAGTCTTCTTCTTCTCATAGCTCTCATGGTCATGGGAAGGGTCCCATGGAGGAACTCTTTGACCTCCCCATTCTTGCTCTCCAAAAGGTTGCATAGACTCAACTCCATTAACCACACGAATCACCTTGCATTGTTGCTTTGGATTAACCTCCGTGTTACTCGGGAACTTCCCTTGTTGATGTTGAGAGGAAGCTTGGTTAGCCATTTGGCAAATTTGCCCCTCTAGCATCTTAATGTGCTTTCCCATGGTAGCCACGGTATTTTCCAAGTTTGTAACCTTTTGACCCGTGTGAGCAATGAAGGTTCCTTGTTGGGTAGCTAACTCCTTTTGTTGAGTAGACATGGTAGCTTGACCATCAACTAATTGCTTCAACATAGCCTCCGTTTGACTCGGAGGTCTCTTCTCTTCAACAACTTGTGGTATCACTCCAAAACCGGGAGGAGATTGAGATCGAGGTGCTTGTAAAGCATTGTTTGGATTCCCATAAGACAAATTCGGATGATTGTTGAAAGAAGGGTAAGCACTTTGATTCCAATTCCTTTGAAAGCCTCCTCGTTGATTAATATACAAAACTTCTTCATTGCTCAATATTTCACCATTTTCAAACTTCTTCAAGGCTTGCATCTCCATCAAGGACTCTCTATCCTTCTCATGCTCCTTCTTCAAAATTGTATATTTGCTTGCCAAATCATCAAAATTCTCATCATGGATATAAGATACCTTCTTCGGAGTGCGTTCCATTGGCCATTGATAAGAATTTGAAGCCATCTCCTCAAGAACTCTCACGGCTTCCTTAACATCTCTATTGAGTAAGCATCCTCCACTTGTGGCATCCACTATGCTTCTTGTATGAGGAGTCAAACCACCATAGAATGTGGTTACTTGTCTACTCTCATCCAAACCATGTTGAGGACACTTTCTCAACAAATCTCTAAACCTCTCCCAAGCATCGAATAATGACTCATCACCATGTTGAGCAAAATGAGAGATATCGGAGATTAACCTTTGAGCTTTTGAAGGTGGAAAGTACTTGGCAAGGAAGGCTTTGCATAAATCATTCCAAGAGAGGATAGTGACTTTATCAAGAGACTTGTACCAATCCTTCGCCTTGTCTCTCAAAGAAAATCCAAATAGCCTCATCCGAATGGTGTCATAGCTTGATTGTATCACATATATCAAGGAACATTCGGAGATGAGCATTGGGATCTTCGGTTACTCCTCCTCCATATTGCTCCGCTTGTACCATGTGAATGAGAGTCGGCTTCAACTCAAAGTTATTGGCGTTGATTGGCCCCCATTCTCCACCTTGGAATTGCTCCGTTGGAGAAGCAAACATGTGATTAAGAGGAGTCCTTCGTTCCTCAAGTGCTCTTCTCTCCTCTTGTCCTTGCTTCCATAGTCTAAAATCTTCCATTTCCTTCATCAAAGCTTCCATGTTAGGAGGAGGATTTGTCATTTCTTCCTCCTCACTTGAAGATCTTCTTATATGCCTTCTTTGGTACTCTAAGAACAAAGGCTCAACAAGTCTCCCCTTGGATCTTAGGTGCATGTACCTATCAAGCAAACAAATAGAAAAAAAAATCAAAAACAAAAAACTTAAACTAGCAACAAGAACTTGAACAACTAATGACTCTCTATCTACTCACTCCCCGGCAACGGCACCAAAAATTGACTCGACCCTATTTCTAGAGTGTCAATAATACAATAACCGAACTAGCTAGTAGTCCGGGTCGAATCACAAGGAGTGAGTGTGTCGAAAGAGGTGTCAAGTAACTATCCAAGGTCCATCATGCTATCTAAGCACTCATATATCATAGATTTTGGTTTTCTCAATTAAGCAAGTAAACAATGCAAGTAAAAGCAAGTAAGTAAAGTACAAGTAGTCGAAATTCAATAAAAGCAAGCAAGGATTCAAATGAATTCCGGTGTGACTAGGCTAAGGACTAGGCAAATGATGTATCAAACCATTTTAATTCCTTTGAGTGGCATTATTACATAAATCAAGCTATCTCATCCTCCTAAGACTTGATAACTAGTGGATTGAATAACATGCTTACCATTCTAAACATATTACCAACTCCTAAAAGCACAATGCCTATTAATCTAACATCAATTCACATAATTCTTTCCAGGAGCAATGCAAATCAATACTAGATAATATGAGCAAGGATTCATGCCAAGTGCTATGAATGGAAGCTTCCTAGGCATTCCATCAAACACCTTGTATGCACTCATGGTTGTCAATCATTCATGCAATTAAATCCAATCAAATCCAAGGGCAACTCAAAGGAAAGGTAGATCCACATCAAAAACCACCAAATCCTAGCCTAATTCACACCATCCATCATTTGAAACCTCTAAGAAAACTAGCCACTCATCATAGATCTAACAATCAAACCAACAAAAAGAGAGGAATTCATAATGGAAATAACAAGGAAAGTAAAAGGAATAGAAATTCTTCAATAAACTTCAATCTCCAAGCTTGATCATCCACAAATATTTGAAAAATACCAAAGTAGAAAGAGGGAAAATAGCTAGGGTTCTAAGAGAAAGTGTCACAATGAATGACAAGTGAAATTAGATGCCAAATGAGGAAAATATCTAACTATTTATAGTCTTCCCAAACATTTGGACTAAATTGCAAATACTAGGAACTTGAGTTGAGAAGGTGGGGTAAAAGCTGTAATTTATGGAAAGTTAAATGAAGGGTTGACTATTTCATTTTCGGTTGACTCGTGTACTTTCCGCCCACATTTGACAGTTTCCGCGTTCTCACGATTTTGGCTCTTTCTCTCTCGTCCGGCATCGGAAAATTAATCCGCAAAGTGCTACGGATTCCTCTTTCGATCCTCTTCGACATAGGATAAGTCAAACATTCCCAGAAAATTGCCAAAGTACCTGCAATAGGCACGGAAATCAAGAGAAAACACAAGGCATATAGAAAACGCATAAGTATGAAAACCTATCATTTCCTATTCGTTTAAGCACACATATCAAAGCCAAAACCTATCAAAAACATCTTGAAATGCATATAAAATATCGGTTTGTCAGCGTGCGGTGGCGCGTGTGATTCACGCACCGCCCCGTGCGACGGAGCCCAGCTGGTGTTCGTCTCCTTCGTTCTTCGCGTTCTTCGTCTCGATGCAGCAGGTACAAACGAAAAACAAAAGAAAAAAATCTATCTAATCCTATTCTAGATCGCACCTTATTATCTCGCGATCAAAAATTACATAGATTTGCCAAATCGGCCCGAAAAATGAAAAACACCACAAAAAGCGACATCCTAATCGATCTAACATGCATAATAGTCGATAGATAGATCCGAAAGTCTGATCCTTGGCTCTGATACCAACTGAAGGAACCATATCTGATCGGTGAAGATCGGCTCGCCCGATGATCTATTTCGGATATCTAACTATCGAATTAAACCTACATGCTCCTATGAATTAAGTGCGGAATCATAGGGGGTTTATAGATCGATTACCTGAAGAAGTAGAGAACTCGCGAATAGATCTTCTGATCTGTATCCCTGCTCGATTCTGACGTTGGATGGACAACGATCTTCGGAATCAGCCACGGAAAATGTTATCCCCACTGAACTGCTACAACTAGTACGACTCTTAGTGCAACTGCAACAGAGCACCGTATCCTGGTATAACAGGTTGATCACATCCCCTAAGGAATTCATTAAGGATTATCATACCAAACCCTGCAGGTAGATTAAGTTCCGGTATGATGAATAAGGAATGAATGGTACTACTCAGGAATAATAAAGAAGTTGAATAACACGAGCAGTCAGAAGCTCTAAGTTAATCAACGGATGTGGGATATCTTAAATACGGGGGTCGCTAAGCTAATACTAGCCCTGAACTCAACAGGGGTAAAACAGGTAATTCAGTACTATTACTCTAGTGGAATGTTTTAGTACTTATGGACTAAATTATACTCTGGGCTAAGTATGGAGAATTTAGCCATTGGGTGGCCTCGGTTTTACTAGCTAGTAGATCCCTGATCTGGCCCAAAAAGCTCAATAGGCCACAGTATAAGGAATAAGTGGGCCGCCACATAATTGGGCCCAGTTTGGGCGCCAATCTGCTAAGTGGACACCTAGTCCATGAGTTGCAGGCCTGGCCTGCAACTTAAGCCCAAGTCTCACTTGGTCTCTCCTATATATATCCCCTCAAAGTCTTGTTTGACCTACAAGTTGAGAATATATGAGTGCACATAAAATATTCTAACAAGAAAGGGAGGCTAGGGTTAGAGAGAGAGAGAGACGCGCGGCCGAGTTTAGCAGAATGGCGGTTCCCGTTTCCGTGGCTGATTCCGAGGTTCGTTGTCCATCCAATGTCAGATTCGAGCAGGGATACAGATCAGAAGATCTATTCGTGAGTTTTCTTCACCCTAAGGTAATCGATCTGAACACCCTATGATTCGCACTTAAATTCATTGGAGCATGATAAGTTTTTATCGATAACTTAGATATCTGAAATAGATCCTCGGGACGAACCAATCTTCAATGATCAATGGTTCCTTCAGTTGGTATCAGAGCCAAGGATCAGTTTTTCGGCTTATCGGTTTAATTATCGATTTATTATGCATGTTGATCGATTATGTATGTCGCTTTTCATGGTATTTTTCATTTTTCGGTGCCGATTTGGCAATTTATGTAATTTTGATCGCGAGATAATTTTTGGATCCGTGAAGATCGCTCGGATGTTAATCAATTAAACAAACACATATCATGCAATTTCCTAGATCCTAAAGCGGAAACAGATCTAGATTGCATACCTTTGCCGGGGCAGATCCAGCCGGAATAACGGACTTTGGTGAAGAATTCCTTGCACTAGATCTCTGCACACGAGATCTAGCTCTTCTCGTAAACCTCGAGATCTTCTAGCGTATTCCCGAGCACAGAGAAGAATTCCGGATGGACGGAAATCTTTCTTCTCTCCTTCCCCGTAGAACCCTAGTCGCCCCACTTTTCGTATGTGAATCGATAATTGTCCGTGTCCGGAATCCCTAATCACCATCTATATATATAGAGGCAGATTAGGGTTAGGGTTTCTCTTACTGGGCCAGGCCTGCTTCTGTTGGGCTACACTAGGGATCTTAAGGAGGATATGGACTGGGCCTCCCAATATAATTAACAATCCAAGTATTCTCTGGGCCCGAATACTTTACTTAAATATATTAATATTATTTCACTCCACTATAGAAATAATATTGCACTGCCGTCCATCTCCCATATTATAACGTATCGGGCTCCTTTTTGGATTATATTATTTCCCGTGTTAAAGATATCGCATGTCCATTAATTAATTAAGCTTACTGATAGCTCTATTAATTAATATCTCATTCCGAGAGTAGTACCCGCTCGACCTTATTATTATATCAGAACTTAATCCACCTGCAGGGTTTAATATAATAATCTTTGGAGCGCCTCAAGGGGACATCATCAATTCGGACTCAGCCGAGACACGATTTCTAGCATTGATATTAATTATCATATTTATAATATCATTACCCAAGATATCGAGATGCTTTGAGTTGCAATAACTCTCACTCATTGATAAATCAAAGTAATAATTATCATAAATATATAATTCAATATTATATGACAAGAATTAAGAAATAATAATCGTCTGAGATCTTTGATCCTTTTATTAAATCAGTACAAAAGGATTTATCTCTCCGCGATCCTGTTTAATGCAACTGGATGCATTAGTATAAGCTACTTAGCCAAGATCAACTAATATCAAGCCTTATACTACAACCTTAACAAGTAATTTGTCCACAATTACTTAGGTTGCGAACACTATTTAAGTATATAAGAAAGTGATAATATGATCTTCCGTGTGAGCCCACACCATATTATCTATGATATATACTACAGGACGATATTTTGCATAACCATAACACGAATAAATATGCAAAAACATATGACATATTTATTTCATAAAACAGGAAGAAGTACTATACAACTCAGCATAAAAAGTATGCTTTTCAGTATATAATCCCAACAATCTCCCACTTATACTCAAAAGCATGCTTTCAAGTATACTACTACACTAAATATCTCTCCCACTTATACTCAAAGCAGTGCTGTCATGCAACGAACTCCCATGCTTCCAACATGCCTTTCGAATACCTTGATAGACAAGGCCTTCGTGAAAGGATCAGCCAGGTTATCCTCCAAAGCAATCTTTGACACCACGACCTCTCCTCTTTTCACATACTCTCGTATGAGGTGGTACTTCCTTTCAATGTGTTTACTGGCCTTATGGGTTCGTGGTTCCTTTGAATTTGCCACTGCACCAGAGTTGTCACAATAAATTGTGAACGTCTGAGGCAAATTCGGAATCACATCCAAATCCAACAAGAAGTTCCGGAGCCATACAACCTCTTTTGCTGCTTCCGAGGCTGCCACATACTCAACCTCCATTGTGGAGTCAGCAATGCATTTCTGCTTTACGCTCCTCCAATATATGGCTCCACCTCCCAGTGTAAAAACACATCCTGAGGTAGACTTTCGAGAATCCCTATCTGATTGGAAATCAGAATCAGTGTATCCCAGGGGATGTAGACTGTCAGACTGAAAGACCAACATATAATCCCTAGTCCTTCTCAGGTACTTGATTATATTCTTTACAGCAGTCTAGTGTCCTTTTCCTGGGTTAGACTGATATCTGGCAACCATGCCCACAGCATAACAGATATCCGGTCTAGTGCAAAGCATAGCATACATGAGGCTTCCAACTGCCGAAGCATACGGAACTCCCTTCATGTCATCTATCTCAGCTTGTGTCTTCGGACACATATCCTTTGATAGATGGATTCCACTCTGGAGAGGGAGAGATCCTCTCTTGGAACTCTCCATGCTAAAGCGCTTTGCAACCGTATCTATATAGGTTGCTTGGGAAAGACACAGCATTCTCTTCTTACGATCTCTAAAGATCTTGATACCAAGAATGTGTCCTGCTTCTCCCAAATCCTTCATCTTGAATTGCCTGGACAGCCACAGCCGTACGTCCGATAACATATCTACGTTGTTGCCAATCAATAGAATGTCATCCACATACAATACTAGAAACACCAAGTCGTTTCCTTCACACTGCTTATAAACACAACTCTCATATACACACTGCGTGAATCCATATGACTGGATTACCTCGTCAAAGCGTGTGTTCCAAGACCTAGAAGCTTGCTTAAGTCCATAAATGGATCGCTTAAGCCTACATGCAAGATGCTCACTTCCTTCGGCAATATAACCCTCTGGTTGGCGCATGTAGATGGGTTTATCAAGACTACCATTAAGAAAAGCAGTCTTGACATCCATCTGCCAAATCTTCAGATCCATATGGGCCGCAATGGCCAAGAGAATCCGGATCGACTTAAGCATGACAACAGGCGAGAAGGTTTCATCATAATCGATGCCCTCTTTCTGAGTGAAACCTTTTGCCACAAGTCTAGCCTTGAAAGTTTCAATCTTTCCGTCAGGTCCTCTCTTACGTTTGTAGACCCACTTACACCCGATGGGTTTAACCCCTTCAGGAAGTTCTACAACGTCATACACATCGTTCTAATGCATGGATTCGATTTCCGAATCCATTGCAACTTGCCAAAGCTGTACATCTTCGTCTTGGATTGCCTCTTTGTATGTCCAGGGGTCTGAGTCATCTTCACCAGGTAAGTTGTCCGAAGACTCTCCCAAACACAACCATCTTTCAGGTTGAATGATGACCCTCCCACTGCGACGAGGCATATTCTGAGGTTGTGTACTAGTGTCAACATGTGGTGCAGTTGATGGTGCTGCATCTAGTACAGGTGGTTCAGGCGGGTTTGTATCCCTCATCTCATCTAGGATGACCTCACTCATGGGTTTGTGATTGTTCATATATTCTTCTTCCAAGAAATGAGCATTGGTGCTGACAATGATCTTTTGGTCCCTTGGACTATAGAACAATCCACCTCTCGTACCCTTGGGGTACCCTATTAACAGCCGTAATTCAGTTCTCGACTCCAACTTATCAGCATCCTTGCGCAACACATGTGCAGGACAACCCCAGATCCGAATGTGTTCAAGGTTAGCCTTTCGGCCTGACCACAACTCCAAGGGTGTTTTGGGTACTGATTTGGAGGGAACTAGGTTTAGAATATATGCCGTTGTTTCTAAGGCATAGCCCCAAAATGAAGTAGGTAGCTCAGAATAGCTCATCATTGACCGAATCATGTTCAGTAGGATTCGGTTCCTGCGTTCTGCCACACCATTCTGCTGTGGTGTTCCTGGCGCAGTAAGCTGGGACGTAATCCCGGCTTGTGACATGTATTCCAAGAATTCAGCGCTAAGGTACTCTCCACCTCGATCAGATCGAATGGATTTGATGGATTTATTATGCTGATTCTCAACTTCTGCCTTAAATGCTTTGAATTTATCAAAGGATTCAGACTTCCGTTTCATCAGATAAACGTATCCAAATCTTGAGTGATCATCAATAAAAGTAATGAAATACTCAAAACCACCTTTAGCCTGAATAGACATTGGACCACACACATCTGTATGAATCAAGTCCAACACATTCTCTGATCTGTTGCCCTTGGATTTGAAAATCCTTTTCGTCATCTTGCCCTCTAAGCAGGATTCACAAGTTGGTATCGGTCCTATTTGGAGTTTATCCAAGGGACCGTCTTTCACCAACCTTTGAATTCGCTTGAGGTTAATATGACCAAGCCTCAGATGCCAGAGAAGTGTTTGATTCACATCTGAAGAAACTTTACGTTTCTTTGAACTCGATGATGTGCTGTAAATAGCAGGTACAGTACAGTTAATGATATAGAGATTGTTAGACATAATACCCGAACAAATGACATCATTGTTACGAAAAATAGTAACGTCATTCAAACCGAAAGTAACCGAATATCCATCCAAATACAATTTGGAAACCGAAATAAGGTTCCTTTTAAAACCAGGTACTAACAAAACGTCTCTCAACACCAATGTTTTATCCAAAAACGGTAAACTGACAACTCCCACTGTAGAAACCGCCACGTGCGTAGCATTCCCCATGGTGACGGTGATCTCCCTTGCATTAAGTCTTCGGGTTTGTGAAAACCCCTGCAAGTCAAAACACACATGATCAGTGGCTCCCGTATCTACAACCCAAGTATGTGTAGAACGAGCCGCTAAACAAGCTTCGACTACTAATGCACAAGATGTACCTTTAGGATTGCCTCTTTGTTGAGGACAAACCGCCTTGTAATGTCCCTTCTCTCCACAACGGTAACACTTCCCCTTAGGCTTCTTTATCCCTCCCTGAGGTCCTCCCAATCTTTGAATTGCTCAATTTTGAGCTTGGCCAACCTGTTTCTTCTTCTTCTTAATTCTGCCTTTCGGCTTAGAAGGTTCAGAAACAGTGGTCACATGTACCTGAGGTTCAACCCGAAGAACTTCCTCAGCTTGCACAAGCTCATTGAGTAATTCGGATAACGTGTACAACTTTTGATTCATGTTGTAGTTCATCCGAAACTGATCAAAAGATCTGGGGAGAGACTCAATAATAATATCGACCTGGGTTTCCCCATCGATCTCAGCACCAAGGACCTCAAGTTCATTGAGATGACCAATCATCTTTAGAACATGTTCCTTAACAGAATCACCATTCCCCATGCGCATAGTCATAATAGCTCTCATAGCTTTCTGACGCGCTTGGCGACCATGGTGCCCAAACATTTCCGTAAGGCTATAGATCATATCAGCTGCAGATCGGACATGTTGATGTTGATGTTGCAAAATGCTTTACATAGAAGCCAGTATATAGCATTTTGCCATCTCATCAGCCCTTTTCCAGCTGGTATAAGCCTCACGCTGTTCTGGCGTGGATTCACCAGTAGGTTCAGGGGGGCAAGCCTGAATGAGGACATATTTGTGTCCGTCAGCAGTAAGAACAATATCCAAGTTTCTTTTCCAATCAATATAATTGGAACCCTTGAGTTTATTCTCTTTGAGAATCGTAGCAAGCGGATTAAGAGACATAGTGAAGCTGAAATAAATAAATAAACATCACATAAACAGTCATATAAAATTTTGAAGCAGATTATATTGATAAGCCTTGAAACAATATAAAAAGCATCCCCCAACACCTGAAGTTCTTACATATAAGCCACTATAGGTGGACAGTACATATAATACCTTAAGTAGATCTTAAAATCTTTAACTTATTATCCAATCAACCTTAGCCTTCTGATTGATAAGTTAATAGTTGGTCCTCCTAGCCATGCAAAAATAATTAATTACCTTTCCTATAGGGAAATAATTAATTAATTCGCATCTAAGTGAATACCATAATTTAATATTTCCAAAAATGATTTCTATAAAATCAGTGTCTCCTATAGGGAGGAAGACTCATTGTCAACGCGAACACTTATTATTTCATTTTAAATCAAATCATCTTATATGAAGTCTAAACCAATGAAATCCATAATCAGCATCTCCTATAGGGAGGAAGACTCATCGTCACCGCGAATGCTAATTACTTCATTATTTTAAACCAATTATGGAGGCTAGATTATCATAGTTTTTCGAACTAAATCGAAAAATAACGACAATTTTCTCACACTTAGTAATTTTATCAAGGTTTTTACCATTTTCAAGCATAGCACATAAACAATTATCGCGAATAATTAAACAACATGCCATCCATCACATCGAAATAAAATAACCATGGAAATAAAATAAATTATCCAATCATCATGGTCTTCATTTATCTTCGAACGAGCTTGAAAATCTTGATTCTTCAAGTAACGGGCAGATCTTCACGAGAAAACGGGCCCACGAATTGGCCCGTAGGGTTTCGGCCTGTTAGGGTTTGGAGAGAACCCTAACCGCAAACCCTAGCCACCAAAACCGCCGCTGCCGTCGCCTCTACCGCTGCTGCCGCCGAGCCGCCACTGCATGGAGCTGGAGGGGACCTCGCCGGAGGTCTCCCACTGGACGCCACCACCGTCGGTCGCCGGAGAGACGAAGGGCAGCAGCAAAATCGCTGCTGCCGCCGCTGCACAGTCGTGAAACGACTGCCGCGGGCAGCAGCCACTGCCGCCGCCTCTCCTCCGCCTTCCACGCCGCCGTCAATCGCCAGGGAGTCGCCGGCGTTCAGGGAGAACGCCGGCCAGTAGCTGTGCGCGAGCAGCAGTCTTCGCGAGTCGCTAGGGTTCCGAGAACCCTAGCTCGCGCTGCCGCCGGGCAGCAGCGTTTCCGCCGCCGCCTTTGCGCTGTGCTGCCGCTGCTCCCTCCTCCGATCTGCTCCCGTCGTCGAGGGGGTCGAGCGGTGGCTCCCCCTGGCGAAGCCGAGCAGCAAACGCTGCATAGGGTTAAAACCCTAGTGCGCCGCGCCCGTCGCCGTCGAGCCGCCGCCACCGCCGCCTCGATATCCGACATGTTCTTCGACACCTCTCCTCCGGAATTGATCGGTTACATAGATAGGAACTTTTACATCGAATTTACATGGAAAAACGAGAAATAAAACCTAATCTAACACGATCAACCCTCGTGTTTTACAATCGCGGCCACAAACAGACCGATTTTAATACACAATTAAAACCGAAAACATTCATATTAACCATGACAATTGGATCTCTGCAAACACACAAAATTCGCATCCAATACAATAATATGAAACATATATTTTGATTAATCAATTAACAGAGCCGAGTTGGCTCTGATACCAATTGTTGGATCCGTGAAGATCGCTCGGATGTTAATCAATTAAACAAACACATATCATGCAATTTCCTAGATCCTAAAGCGGAAACAGATCTAGATTGCATACCTTTGCCGGGGCAGATCCAGCCGGAATAATGGACTTTGGTGAAGAATTCCTCGCACTAGATCTCTGCACACGAGATCTAGCTCTTCTCGTAAACCTCGAGATCTTCTAGCGTATTCCCGAGCACAGAGAAGAATTTCGGATGGACAGAAATCTTTCTTATCTCCTTCCCCGTAAAACCCTAGCCGCCACTTTTCGTATGTGAATCGATAATTGTCCGTGTCCGAAATCCCTAATCACCATCTATATATATAGAGGCAGATTAGGGTTAGGGTTTCTCTTACTGGGCCAGGCCTGCTTCTGTTGGGCTACACTAGGGATCTTAAGGAGGATATGGACTGGGCCTCCCAATATAATTAATAATCCAAGTATTCTCTGGGCCCGAATACTTTACTTAATTATATTAATATTGTTTCACTCCACTATAGAAATAATATTGCACTGCCGTCCATCTCCCATATTATAACGTACCGGGCTCCTTTTTGGATTATATTATTTCCCGTGTTAAAGATATCGCATGTCCATTAATTAATTAAGCTTACTGATAGCTCTATTAATTAATATCTCATTCCGAGAGTAGTACCCGCTCGACCTTATTATTATATCGGAACTTAATCCACCTGCAGGGTTTAATATAATAATCTTTGGAGCGCCTCAAGGGGACATCATCAACTCGGACTCAGCCAAGACACGATTTCTAGCATTAATATTAATTATCATATTTATAATATCATTACCCAAGATATCGAGATGCTTTGAGTTGCAATAACTCTCACTCATTGATAAATCAAAGTAATAATTATCATAAATATATAATTCAATATTATATGACAAGAATTAAGAAATAATAATCGTCTGAGATCTTTGATCCTTTTATTAAATCAGTACAAAAGGATTTATCTCACCGCGATCCTGTTAAATGCAACTGGATGCATTAGTATAAGCTACTTAGCCAAGATCAGCTAATATCAAGCCTTATACTACAACCTTAACAAGTAATTTGTCCACAATTACTTAGGTTGCGAACACTATTTAAGTATATAAGAAAGTGATAATATGATCTTCCGTGTGAGCCCACACCATATTATCTATGATATATACTACAGGACGATATTTTGCATAACCATAACACGAATAAATATGCAAAAACATATGACATTATTTATTTCATAAAACAGGAAGAAGTATTATACAACTCAGCATAAAAAGTATGCTTTTCAGTATATAATCCCAACAATAATAAGGTGCGATCTAGATTAGGCATAGATTAGTTCGTTTTTCGTTTGTAATTGCTGTATCGAGATGAAGAATGCGAGGACCGAGGGAGAAAACACCGCTGGACGACCACCGCACGTGGCGGCGCGTGAGCGACACGCGCCACCGCACGCGCGTGTGCAAGTCGCCCAACGGCAAGTTCTCCTCTTCGCCGGCGATCGACACGACTCCAGCAGCCTGCTGGAGTTCGGACGTCGTCAGAGGAGGTTGGAGGAGACCGGGAACGGCGGGGGCAGCACCGGCAGGCGCGAACGGAGCCGCGACAGAACCCTAGTTAGGGCTCGACGCCGCGGCCGCAGCCGTGGACTGTAGGGAGGCCAACGACGGCGACCACGGAGACCGGCCATGGACTCGACGTTGCCGCGAGCGTCGCCGGCGGCAGTAGGTCACCGGGGGAGCATCGGAGCAGCAGCGGCGGCGGCAGAACCCGTTAGGGTTTCTGCCGCGATTTGCAGCGGCGGGCAGCGATGGCGACGGCGGCGGGGGAGCGTCCAGCAGGAGCGGAGCACGGCGACATCAATGCCAGCAGCAACGGCGGCCGCGGTGGACATCGCCGGCGACTGGAGCGGCGGCAATAGGCGAGAGGAGTTCCGCGGCGGAACCCTTGAAAGGGCTCGACGCCGCGATTCACGCCGAAGAGGGCTGCAGGCCGTGCCGCCGGTAGGAGACGGCCACCAGCAGCAGCAGCGATGCCGGGGAGGCGGAGCATGCCGGCGGCAGTTCCTCACGCTGCCGGCCGCGGCACGGGCAGCCTTGCGGCTCGTGTCCTAGCCCGCGATCGGGCCTAGGGTTTCCAACCCAGGCCCGTTCACGTTACGGGCTGCCTCCTGCGTTCGGGCTCGGGCCCAGTCACGAACTCAGGCCGTTTTTAGGTCCGGTTTGAGTTCGTGGGCCCATGAGAGTGAAACAAGCGCGGTTTGGGCATTTTCGAGAAAATTGGGCCACGTGGTATGGGCCCAATCTCGGTTAGAGAAGCCCAATGGCAACGGAAAATTAGATAATAAATTTTAAAAATTTATTTATTTTTCGGGGAGAAACAGTAGATCAAGACGAAGGCCTTATTCAAGACCCAAGCCTGTTTCGGAATTAATTTTACATTGTAATAGAATAGACAGGGTCGTCACACCACGAAAAGCGAGTTTTATTTTTGTTTTTATCTCGTTTTTCTCAAGCATGCTATGGATGCAATTTATTTAATTATTATAGCATGTCTTGCCTGTCGAGGTGAATAAATTGTGCTTAGTCGAGCATGTTTTAGGATTGTCAATATAAGCATGTTTTAATTTTCTGCGAGTATGGTTTATTTGCTGCGTTTAGAAAATTATGCTTAGGATTATGTGACAACGTGATCTAGCATGTCGACAACCTTTTGAAAGAAAAATACTAAGCAGATAAAAACATTTTAGGTATAAAAAATGTTAAGACCTCCACAGTTGACCTTAAGGTGAAGTCTTGGTGCGAGTGTGTAAACGTCCACACGAACGTGGCTTGCACATCGTGCTGGACGAGTTCGCCAGACTTAGGGTTTCTTAACAGAGTAAACGTCTACACGAACGTGGCTTGCTTGGAATAGTGACTACGGTTTTCTCTGGAGTTGGTTTTTGAACAAAGATAGCTTAAGGAAAATAGTGTTTTTTCCAAGTTAGGCTAAGATTGTGGTTAAAGGCTTAGGTATTAGTTAGAATACAACTCCCCAACGGAGTCCCTTTTCTAATCTCATATGGTCTAGTAAGGTTCAACTGTTAGCTCTATTTGCCATAAGGATAGGTTGGCAAGATAAGTAGAGTTAAAGATCTGAGTATCTGGTTAAGCAGTGGGAGCGTAAACGTCCACACGAACGTGGCTTGCATTCCGCACTGTTCGGGTTGTTGAAGGTTTCAAATTATTGGTTTATCAAAAGGTTACAATAATTTTCGTTACGAACTGATGCATGATCTTTTCTTACTTGTGTCTACGTGTTTATTGCTTTTTTAGATATGACTTTAGGCCCGTTGATAAACATTCTCACTTCGAGTCCTCTCACGGATTCAATCTTTATGGAGTGGAGGAAAAATCTCGACAATGTCCTTACTGCGGGCGAGTATACTGATATGCTTGCAACTTCTGCTCCTCCTACCCTTACTGAGTCGGCATCACAAGAAGAGAGAGAGGTTCATGGGATTTGGCACAAGAAAAATGATGAGGCTATGAAAATAGTATTGTCATCTGTGTCAGATGGAATGCTGTATATGATTAAGCATATGGTGACTGCATCCAGCATGATTGAGACCCTTGAGGCTTTCTTGGTTGATGAAGTGGTGATGAAGGACGAACCGGTTGCAGTGTTTATTCAAGCTGTGAATAAAGCAAATGGAGTCACTTAAACGTCAGAAGACGTTAAGCGGATGGTTCGAAATGCAAGGGGAGCAGAAAAGGTGCCTCTCGGTGTTGTAAGGAAACCGAAGTTCAAGGGCAAGTGCTTCATATGCGGCAAGAAAGGACACCGGAAGGCTAACTGCCCTCTAAAGAAGAAGAATTCTGGTACGTCATTCACATATGTAACTGAAACATGCTAAGCTGCAAGTTCTACCCAGACTTGGGTAGTAGATACGGGAGCAACTGACCATGTATGTTACTCCTTGAAGGGGTTTCTGCAGACAAGGGAGCTGAGTGATGACGAGATTACCATCTCCATGGGCGATGCATCGAGAGTTGTAGCTGTCGCAGTTGGAGACATTCATTTATCATTTGATAGTTTTGTTTTTGTTTTGAGAAACGTATTGTATGTTCCTGCTTTTAGGCGAAACTTGATTTCTGTTTCCAAACTTTTCGCTTTTGGATATTCAGCTGTTTTTGATAGAGGCGTTTCTATCATGAGAAACAATGAAGTTATAGTTTCTGGCACATTGTCCCGGTCTCTCTATACCATTACTTGTCCTATGAATGATTCTTCTTCTTATAATGCTTCCTCATCATTGAATACTAAAAAGAGAAAGAATCCGTCTCAAATGAACCAAACTCTTTTATGGCACTTATGATTGGGTCTCATCAACCAAAGGAGGATTCAAAGGTTGGTAAAAGAAGGTATTTTGGATTTCCAAATAGAACCTTTACCAAGGTGTGAATTGTGTTTGGAAGGAAAGATGGTGACCAGACTTTTCAAGTCCATAGGATATCGAGCTCAAGAGCTATTGGATTTGGTTCATTCTGACTTGTGTGGACCGATGTCCATTCAAGCTCGAGGAGGTTACGAGTATTTCGTCACTTTTATTGATGATTACTCGAGATACGGTTTTATCTACCTACTCCACAAGAAATCTGAGTGCTTTGACAAGTTCAAAGATTTCAGGCGGAAGTGGAGAAGAGGTCGGGTAGAAGTATCAGGTCACTTCGCTCTGATAGAGGTGGCCAGTACCTCGGAACTAAGTTTCGAAAGTTCTTGTCAGATAATGGGATTGCATCTCAGTTAACTACGCCGGGTACTCCCCAATAGAACGGTGTAGATGAGAGACAGAACCGTACTCTTTTAGATAAAGTTTGATCGATGCTGAGTTATGCATCCTTGCCAATTTCGTTCTGGGGATATGCCTTGGAAACAACAGGTTATCTCCTCAATCTAGTACCTACAAAGTGGACGGTTAAAACTCCTTCCAAATTATGGACAGGGCGTAAGCCCAGCTTGGGTCATATTCGGGTTTGGGGATGTCCAACACACGTGCTGACAAAGGAGGCCGACAAGTTGAGGTCTAAGACTGAGGTTAGGCTGTTTGTAGGTTATCCAAAGGGAACGAAAGGAGGTTATTTCTATAGTCCCCAGGATCAGAAGGTCATTGTGAGCACTAATGCCCGATTCCTAGAGGAGGACTTTATTAGTAACCATCGGACAATGAGTGAAATAATGCTCGATGAGTTATCAGCAGCAGCCAGTACTCCAGAACAGCCGAGAGTACAAGAGGAAATACCACTAACTGCACCTATTTCCGATACTGTATCTCCACCGTTGCTTTGTCGCAGTGGGAGGGTTGTTCGTCAACCAGACCGTTTTATGTTCATGGGAGAATCCATTGAATTGCTCTCGGGTATCGAACATGATGAGATCAACCCCTGGACTTACAAGGAAGCAATGGAGGACGAGGATGCAGATTCCTGGAGAGTTTCTATGGATTCAGAGATAGAATCCATAGTTAACATGGACGTGTACGACCTTGCGGAGCTGCCGGATGGGGTAAAGCCCATCGGTTGCAAGTGGGTGTACAAGAGAAAGAGAGGACCTGATGGGAAGGTTTTAGCCTTCAAAGCTAAATTGGTGGCTAAAGGATTCACTCGGAAATAAGGAATCAATTACGATGAGACATTTTTGTCGGTTGCCATGATTAAGTCCGTCAGAATACTCTGGTCCATGGCGGCACATTTAGACCTAGAGGTTTGGCAAATGGACGTCAAGACAGCGTTCTTGAACAGGTACCTTTAAAAAGGTAGGGACATATACATGCGCCAACCAGAAGGTTATGTGAGAGATGGCCAGGAGCATCTCGTATGGAAGCTTAAGAAGTCCTTATACGGACTTAAGCAAGCGTCTAGGTACTGGAATATTCATTTTGATGGAGTGATAAAATCCTATGGAATTGTCCAGTGCATAAACGAAAGCTGTGTTTACAGGCTCAGTTCGGACGGAAGCGTGGTATTCTTAGTACTGTACGTAGATGAAATACTTCTCATTGGCAACAATGTGAACGTGTTGTCAGGCGTAAAGGATTGGTTGTCTGAACAGTTTCAGATGAATGACTTGGGAGAAGCTGGTTACAACCTAGGGATCAAAGTGATCAGAGATCGCCGTAAGAGGATGTTAGGCTTAAGCCAAGCTTCATATATAGATACTGTTATCGCCCATTTCAGCATGCAAAATGCCAAGAAGGGTTTTCTTCCCTTCAGACATGGCATTCCTCTATCCAAGGATATGTGTCCGAAGACACAAGAGGAATTAGAGGACATGAAGACTGTACCGTATGCTTCCGCGGTTGGAAGTCTCATGTATGCTGTTGGGAATTGTTAAGGACTAAATTGTTAAGGGGGAACTACATGGGACATTTGATAAATGAAGTCATTTGTTTTGATTAGATCCCAAAACCCCAAGCGTCCTTTTCCCAAGCGACCCATTTTGATGTAGTTAATAGGTTAGAATTTTTCTAAGCCTACACTGTTAGGATGGCTCTTTTATTTTGCTTAGATTAGGCTTCAAAAGTTCAAGTGAAGGCCACTCGCTTGAGTGTGTTTTCCAAAGCGAAGCAAGTCAAGCAAGCTGAAGTGAAGCGTGCCGAAGAATAGCAAAGCAAAGCGATCGCTACAGTAGATTCAAAGTGAGTCTGCCAAAGTGAAGCGAAGCGAGCGCTACAGTTCAAAGCAAAGCGAAGCGAAGCGAGCGCTACAGTGGAATCAAGTGAACCCACTAAAGCAAAGCGAAGCGTGCGCTACAAAGAAAAGCCGAAGCGAGTCAACACGAGTCAACACTTTATTTAGTAGTGTCACGGGAAATTTATCTCTCAAGTGACTCACTACAAATATGACTGCGAAGCGACTCACTTCAGAGCGGCCGCTACAACTTCAAAGCGAAGCGAGCCACTACCTACCAGAAAGCGACAGCACAAATTCCCGCTCCGAATTTGAACTCCAGTCAACAGGAGATCTCCGCATTAATTACGAGATCTCCACGTGTCGAAAGCGGAGAGGAGCAGAGGAGTTGACTGCCAGGCCGACAAAGGCGCCGCAACAGTACTGGGTCGCTCCAGTTACTGTTAAACTTGGAAGTTAGCCAATTTTGGCAAAATGCCAAAACTGCGCGTCTGCAAAAGCTACTGCCTGCGCAAGTACTGTCGAGAGGAGGAGGGACAAGGCCACCAACCAAGCAACGGATCTCAGCCAACCCTCCGCCTATAAATAGTGAAGGGATGAAGATGAAGAAATGTAGAACACTACTTGAGCATTCGAGCGCATACAGCAAACAAACACTCCCAGCTTTCATAGCAATCTTCGAGTCTTTGTTTTCAAGTGTTCTCCGAGTTTCCAGTTCATCGGAACTCGTCTTCACAACCTTCACACTTAGATTCTAAGCCCATTCTATATCCAAGCTTAGAAGAAGAACTCTAGCCAATCTTTGCATTCACTGTAAAGAGTTCTTCATAGTGTTTCGTCAACCAAAAACCCTAAACTTCGTCTGTTAGGTTTTGTGTGTTGTCGTTAGGTTGTCCAGATCCAAGGCCCTTCTTTCATCGATTGAAGAAGCCTCGATCGTAGAGTTGAGATCCAAGCTTACACCTACATCGTTTGTGTAAAGCTCGATCGAAGCTAGGCTGTAAGGAGAGCCCGTAATCTCCCTGTCTGTCTGACTGAAGCGAGTGAAGCTTCCAGTCTTTGTTAGGTTTGTGTAGTGAACCCGCAATCACTACGTCTGTCGTTTGATCTAGGCAAGTGAAGCCCGATCCCGACCAGGTTTTTGAAGGACCCGTAACCTTCAAGTTCTTGAGTGAAAAGAACAGTTGCCGTCGTGCAACAAAGTGGACGTAGGAGCGTTATCTCCGAACCACTATAAATCTCTGTGTCGTATCTCTCTTACCTTAATCTCTTTACAGTATTCGATTATCCATTGCACGTGCATATAAACAAACTTAACTTGGATTTTCAATTACTTAGGAAAGATTATAGCTCACCAAATTCCGCACAAAGAGTAAAGTCTCACTCTTGATCAAGCTCTAAGCTTAGGTCAAGAGATTCGTGATTGCTTTCGATCTAGCCCACGGCTAGGTCTTAGTATTTCCTAAGAGCACTTTACTTTATACTCTGAGTTAAGGAATTGAAGTTGAAAAACTTCAAAATACGTATTCACCCCCCCTCCCCCTCTACGTATTTTTCCTATAGCAAACCGGGACCAACAAGTGGTATCAGAGCAGCGGTTCTTTCGAGCCTCTGCTTTGCATATCCGAAGCGAGTCCCCACTCGCTTCACCTTGTCTCACTGAACCGGATCCTATTTTCCTAAGTGCGTCAAAACCTCACCCACGCATATTGCATTTACTGCTGATAGTTTGCTATGTCTACATACAGTGCATCAAATCTTCCACAGTTCTCGATCGAAGGATACGAGATATGGAGTTTCCGAGTCGAGAGCTTCCTATGCTCAATCCACGACCGGATGTGGGAAGTTATTGAAGACGGACCAATCGAAATCAAGAAAGCAATATTTGTGGAGGTTCCAGCCGCTGAAGGTCGTCCAGCCCACGTTCGACAACAGTACGTGGAGAAGGATAAGGATGAGTATACTCCAAATGACTTCAAAGTTGCCAACCTCGAAAAGATTGCACGTCACACGATGCAGAGCACCGTGTCGGACGCCTATCTACCACGGATAAGGAAATGTGCAACGGCAAAGGAAATGTGGGAAACCCTAGCCCTCATTTCTCAAGGCACAGACAAAATCAAGGAGAACAAACTCACCGTTCAGATGCGGGAGTTTGAAAATCTGGTAATGAAGTCCGAAGAATCCATCGACGCCTTCGAGCTGAGAGTTACCAACATTACTGCAACTCTCAACTCGCTTGGGAAGGAACTCACAGACAAGGAAGTAAATCTGAAAATAGTCCGTGCTCTCACAAGGAAGTGGCAGACCATGAAGGAGCTATATCTAGCTACCAAGGATCTAACGAAGCTCACGCCAGAAGTGCTGTTCTCCGAGCTCAAAGCTCACGAGTTTGATCTGAATCGAATGAGCCTCGACGACGAGGATTAAGCGCCCACTACGTCAAAAGGAGTAGCATTCAAAGCTGCCGAAGGGCCAAGCGAGCAGTCGCTAGCCAAGATGACAAGAGAAGAATTGGAAGAACACATTGCATTCTTATCCAAGAACTTCAACAAGATGAACTCTCGAGTGGGCAAGTACAAAAGATTCTACAAGCAGTACAAAGGGAGGAGCACTGATGCTCGAGAAGGAAAAGGAAAGAGAGAAGAGACGACCAAGCCGATCCCGCGCGACATGATGGAAGTGGAGTGTTACCACTGCCACAAGATGGGTCACTACAAATCCGATTGCCCAAAGCTAAGTGCCAAAGAGCGCGAAGAATTGAAGGCCAAGAGGGATGCTCCAAGGCGAGCGCTCGTAGCGAGTGAAGTGCCGGTCGCTACAACTGAAGATCCACCAAGCGACTCAGATGCATTCACCGATCCAAATTCCAGTGATGGTGAGGATCTTGGATTTATGGCGCTCACCGATGAAGAAACAGGAGAGGTATTCTTCTATCCTTCAATCACTTCAATTACACTAGCACACACTGTCAATGAGGAAGAGCAATCCTCTACATGGAGTGAGTTGTTTGACAAGCACCAAAAATTGTCAAGCGACCACGAAGTGGTAAAACAAGCTCTGTCTCGAAGCGAGAAGGAGAACCGAAAGCTAGCCCGTGAGCTTGACGAAGTCAAACTTAATTTAAGGGCTATGACTAGTAAGTTCGAGGATCTCTTCGCTAGACATCAAAGCTTGGAGGGAAGGTATGAAACCCAATCCACTCTAGTCGCCAACTTAAATAAAGCATCATACGCTAGACAGGCACTAGAGAGTTCTCTTCTACCTTTTGGTAGAAAGGGAGGACTTGGATATGAGGGTGGACCTTCCAAGCCGACTGTCTTTGTTGGTGCATCACACACTACACCATCAGTCACTTTGGAATTGCCCACTGCATCCAAAGCGACCACCAACAAGGATAAAGGCAAAATGGCTGAGAGCCCTAAAAGGAAGCCAATGAAGATGTCTATATCTTTAAGGGCAGATCCTAAGGGCAAGCAAAATTCAACAATCCCTAGCACTCAACATGCTAAGTCTTACCAATCCAAGGGTAAAGGGAGAACTGTTGAAGCTTCTAAGTCTCAAGCCAAGACACGAGAGACAAAGGATCTCCCTTTCAAGAAAAGGAGTAATGTCTATGTGTCACGTTATCCGGACTGGAGATGGTCCAACCGGACTAACGTTGAGGGGGAAGAACTTGAAGCACCCAAGAGGCCGCTTCAAACTTCCAAGGTTACTCAAGCGAGTCGGGGTCAAAACCCTAGTTGGACCGCTTCGAGGAAACCAACCGAGCCGCTTCGACAGACTAGAAACCCTAAGTCAGTCTCTAAACCCAGAGCTAATCCGAAGCGAGTCGCTTCAGGATATAAGCAAGGTGGGAAGAGCATAGGTAGGACTGAAGCGAGCCGCTACCCCTCTTGCACACACTGTTGCACGTGTGAAGCTGCGTCTAGGCAGTACACCAAGTTTTCGAAGGTCGAGAAGCCCAAGACACAAGCTTCATCTCAAAAGAGAGTGAAGCAAGTGTGGGTACCTAAGGGAACTAACCTGCAAGGACCCAAACTGATTTGGGTACCAAAATCTGTCTAATTGCAGGTGAGCGCCGTGGATCCCATGCCAAGTGAGGGTCAACTAGTTTGGTACTTGGACAGTGGATGTTCAAGACACATGACTGGCATGAAAGCTCTACTTCACAACTACATAGAGAAGAAGGGTCCACACGTAACCTTTGGTGACAACTCTCGAGGAAGCACCAGGGGATACGGCGCACTGAAAATTGGAAAGCTCACAATTGAAGAAGTCTCCTATGTGGAAGGACTCAAGCACAACCTGTTCTCTATTTCACAGTTTTGTGATAAAGGGTACAGGGTGGAGTTCATCTCCAACAAGTGCATTGTGAAGAGCAAACTCACATCCCAGATTGTGCTCACTGGAGTTAGACAAAGGAATGTCTACATAGCACAATGGGACAGCTGCAAGGAGGAAACTTGTCTAGTTGCAAGAAGTGCTACAGAAATTGGATGGCTATGGCACAGACGCTTGAACCACCTCAATTTCAAAGCTATCAATCGCTTAGCTCGAAAAGGTTTGGTGCAAGGCATACCAAATGAAGTCTTCATCAAAGACCATCCATGCTCACCATGCCAACGAGGGAAGCAGACGAAGAAGCACTTCGCCAGTCTCGAAGAAGCCTCATCAAAGCGAGTGCTCGAGCTGCTTCACATGGATCTGTTTGGTCCAGTTACTCCAGTTAGTGTAAATGGAAGGAAGTACACTCTAGTTGTAGTCGACGATTTCTCTCGCTACACATGGGTTGTATTTCTATTCAGCAAGAAGGAGACACTGACCAAACTGCCACAACTGCTCAAGCGATTGGCGGTGGAAAAGAATCAAGCTATAGTGACCATTCGCTCCGACAAAGGCACAGAGTTTCTGAACTCTACAATTGAAGCGTACTGCTCGGAGCATGGCATAGCACATCAAACTTCTTCAGCACGCACTCCTCAGCAAAATGGAGTTGCTGAAAGAAGGAATCGAATCATCAAAGAAGCCGTTCGCACCATGATTGCTGACTCGAAGCTTCCGATGAAGTATTGGGCTGAAGCTGCCAACACGGCGTGCTACACACAGAATCGGACGCTTCTCAACAAACGGCACGAAAAAACACCATATGAAATATGGACAGGGAGAATTCCTAACATATCTTATTTCCATATTTTTGGTTGTAGGGTCTTCATTCACAACAATGGGAAGTCACAGTTGAAAGCCTTTGAAAGCAAAGCAGATGATGGAGTATTCTTAGGATACTCTACATCTAGCAAAGCCTACAGAGTATTCAACTGTAAAACCCTAATTGTGGAAGAATCACACCATGTCGTATTTGATGAATCTTCTTTAAGTCTTCCACAGGAACAGGCCCAAGCGAATGAAAAGGATCAAAGCAAGGAACCCTCAAATCAACTCACTTGGGACGTGCTTGATGAAGATGATGAGATCAAGGACTCAAGCGAGCAGGATCCCAAAGGAGAAGTCGAAGCTGCCCCCAAGATTCCTGAAGCTAGTGCAGGCCAAGCACCCAATCCAGTCGCTTCAGACGGTGAAGCGAGCGACAAGGAAGCGGATGAAGATGAAGCTGGCGGATCAAAGCGAGCGTGGCTCAAGGATCACTCACCTAGCCAAATCATTGGAGATCCATCCAAGGGTGTAGTGACCAGAAGTCAAGTGTTTGGAGAAAGTGCCATGTTCAGCTGCTTTCTCTCAAACATTGAGCCATCAAGCGTGGAAGAAGCCCTAGCCGATTCTAACTGGGTGATCGCCATGCAAGAAGAGCTAAATCAGTTCACCAGGAACGATGTATGGTACCTCGTGGATCGTCCCAAGTTCCAGCATGTTATTGGCACCAAGTGGGTGTTCAAGAACAAGACGGACGAGGACCACAACGTAGTGAGGAACAAGGCGCGACTAGTTGCCAAAGGCTACTGCCAAGAGGAAGGAATCGACTTTGACGAGACCTTCGCTCCAGTGGCACGTCTTGAAGCGATCCGTTTATTTCTAGCCTATGCAGCGGCCAAGAAATTCAAAGTGTACCAAATGGATGTGAAGAGTGCATTCCTCAACGGTGAGCTCAAGGAAGAAGTGTATGTGGAGCAGCCACCGGGTTTCGAGCAGGGAGATAAAGTGTATCGCTTGAAGAAAGCCCTATATGGGTTGAAGCAAGCTCCCAGAGCTTGGTACGATACATTATCTCAATTCCTAGTGGAAAATGGATTCCAAAAGGGAAAGATAGATCGGACTCTCTTCACCATCAATCATGGAGAAGATATGCTATGGGTCCAGATCTACGTGGACGACATCATATTTGGGTCACCAAACCAGTCGCTTAGCGAGAAGTTTGGAGAGCTAATGAAGACCAAGTATGAGATGTCGATGATTGGCTTGTTGAGCTGCTTTCTAGGTCTTCAAGTGAAGCAGCAGGATAATGGAATTTTCATCAACCAAGCGAAATACACTCGAGATATGCTTGCCAAGTTTGGTGTTCAACATGCTAAAGCTGTGAAGATTCCTATGAATACCAACTGGAAGATGGAGCCAGACGAAGGAGGAAAATCTGTAGATCCTACAGATTATCGTGCCCTAATTGGGTCACTTCTCTATCTCACTGCAAGTAGGCCAGACATTGCTTTTGCAGTCGGAGTCTGCGCTCGCTTCCAAAGCAATCCCAAACACAACCATCTTGAAGCTGCCAAAAGGATTCTTCGATATTTGAAGGGCACTATCAACATGGGGCTGTGGTATCCAGCGGAGGACAATTTGGAACTCACTGGATATTCCGATGCTGACTATGGAGGTTGCAGAGTTGATAGGAAATCAACGTCGGGCACGTGTCAGTTCTTGGGAAGCAAGCTAATCTCATGGTTCTCAAAGAAGCAAACAAGTGTAGCCACTTCAACAACTGAAGCTGAGTACATGGCCGCAGGAAGCTGCTGTTCTCAAATCCTATGGCTTCGTCAACAGTTGAAGGACTACAAAGTTGAAGCGAATGAAATTCCGATCTTCTGCGACAACAACAGTGCCATATGTATCTCGCAGAATCCAGTGCTTCACACCAGGTGCAAGCATGTGGAAATTCGACATCATTTCATTCGTGATCATGTCGAGAAAAAGGATATCAAGCTCGAGAAAATTCATACCGATCTCCAGCGAGCAGATATCCTCACCAAGCCTCTAGCTGAGTCTCGATTCAACCAGCTATGCATGGAATTAGGGTTATTAGACCCTGGTGAAGAATGCTAGTTCCAGGATGCACGAAGGAGTGTTCGCTTGTTCTCTTGTGCGTCACTCGCTTCGTATCTTCACCAACTCAAGCGAGCCACCTCAAATCTCACTCGCTTGAAGAAAATGAAGTTAGGTGGAGAAAGGTGGAGTAATGGAAGAAGTTCCCTACCAACTTATTGGAATTGTTAAGTATATGGTTAAGGGGGAACTAATGCTTCTCTCGGAGCAAGCTACTTCCAAAGCGAGCAAGAATGCTGCAATCTTGAGTTCTGCATTGCTTCAATTTGCCCTAGCTTGGGTCAAAGCGAACCAACTGCAGATTCATTCTTTAGAATGTAGGAAAGCTTGAAGGTTTACCTTTTTATACAAAAGGTTGCAGGGCTGGTGACATGCTTCTGCGTAAAATACGAGATTGTCTTGTCAGAGCATTCTCATTGTCATCCTGTCCATTTCTGCTCTGAGATAAGGACTTGTACTCATCCCCCATTCGTCGTGAATAAGTACACTTACGTGATGCTCCCTTCGGGTTGTAGTAAGCTTGTGTACTTTATTCATTTTCTCCCTCATTCACTTCGATGGAGGACTCTCTAATTCGTAGAGGAAGATGAATGCCATGAAGATGAATGCCATGAAGATCTAACTCAACGTGTAGCATTCAACATGTGATAACTAATTCAAGTGAAGTCTTCAATTTGTGGTATCAATCTCCTACGAAGTGAGATTGACTGGTAAGTGTTTCAATTTTAAGTACACTAAGTGAGCCGAAGCGTGCTAGAAACCTTCACCCACTACGTGGAAAATATGAAATGAATCTGACACAAATACAAAGAGGAAAACACTCTTGTTTATCCTCGATGTATGTAAGTCAGAAACATTTTAAATTAAGCAAAGAAATTCAATTTCTTATTCCAGTCGCTTCAGATAGACAAGCGAGTGCTTCGTCACTCAAAGCTAGCCATCGCAAGCGAGTGCAGAACAGTCACTCAAAGCGAATGCCTCTCAAGCGAGTCAAGGCCAAGCGGCCCAACTCGAAGCGAGCGGGCATGAAGCGAGTATGAGCTGTCTGCACTCGAGTGCAATTTTACTTTCTGCTGTGCATTTAATGCAGGTGCAGGAACGACGGAAATAACGGGCGCGTGTTCACACGCTTGAATTTGAAGCGGGAAAAGGCGGAGAAAATCCAGCCGTCGAATCTCAACAGGCCCCAATCTTGAGCCGTTCGATCAACGCCGTATACGACAAGCCAACCATAGAAGGCCACGTGGCGACGCCGAGCAAGTGGCGGTTCACTTTTACTGTGATGACGCCGGACACGTCAGATCCATCACCGCACGTCCGCCGCCTACCTACAGGATTTTCAGCGTTATTACCGTCCTACCCCTGCCACGTCAGCCATAACCTAATTCTATATATATGGGACGAGGCAGAACTGCAAACCTTTCACAGCCTTCTAAATTTGCCATTCTCGTGTTAGATCTGCAATTACTCTACAACTCACGAGTCTCAACCCTTTCTACTTCATTGTTAAAATTTTCTTCAAAGTTCTTTCAAAATCCACCATGGGCAAGAAAAAGAATACTGAGACAATGGAGGAGTTCATGACAAATGTTGGCGAGCACATCAACGTCGAGCCCCATCTCGACCCTATTGTCGTTGAAGTAAATGGTTTCTTCCGTAGAGCCGTGACCACGGCCGGTCTATGGAAATTCATAACGTTAGTGCCGACGAAGATTTTGGCAAAGGCAGTGGGAGAAATCCTACTGACTTGAGGAAGGATCAAAATACTTCCTCATTCACTAATCCACAAACCAGCAAGCCGGTGGAGGTGGATATGAGCGAACTCATCGAGGTGTTCGATCTACAGAGAGAAGGAGGAGACTCTCTGTTAGATCTGGGTCTCTCGGCCGGGGTGCAGTATGTTCGGTTTGCAACTGCCAGAGCTGATCCGAATTTCAAGGAAGCCAACATTCACAAAAGCTTGAAGAACCCGTTCAATCTCATCTGCGAACTCTTTACGAAGAGCATCGCATGCTATGTTGGATCCCTTGATACGTTGTCGGAGACGAAACTGATCAGAACCGCCATGATCGTCGACAGTCTCGCCGGAACGAAGTTTAACTGGCACGGGTGGTTTCTCAAGCAAATTCAGGAGGCTGCCAACGACTTCGCGTTCGTTCCAGGAACTGCGAATAAGATTTTACGGAAAGGAAAATTAAAATTCTTTTCCAGACTGTCTGTCGCACTGGAGATGAAGTTTCCAGAAATGATATGGCCGGATTCCGACACCGTCATATACAACAAGCAGACTATCTTCTACGATTCGTGGAGGAAGACGAAGGTTCTGATGGATTTGGGACTTCTGGAGGTAGAAGTGCCCACTGCAAGACCAGTCGCCGAAAGGCAAGCTGAAGAAGGCCAAGCGAGCCAGATCGCTTCACCCGTAAAGCGAGCCAGGTCCAAGCGAGGCAAAAAGATGAAGCGAGTCGCTTCAATCGTTCAAGAAAGCGAGGCGGTGGAGGAGCCGCTTGAGAACATCGAAGTGACTCAAACCCAGCCTTCACCAACCAAAGCCCAATCCCCACAACTCCAAATCACCCAAGCACCAGAACCCCAATCTTCATCAACCCAACAACCACCAAAACAGATAACCCCCCTCTCTCCCCGTGAAGAAGAATCAGCATCTTCTTTCCACATTCCCACTGTGCCATTCCTCAGCACGGATGAAGCTGCTGCCTACACTTCATTCACCCCACTTCAATCCCAGCCGATACAACCACCACCCAACGAAACCATCCAGATTTCCGAAACCCAAGAAACCTCATCACCTACCCAATCCATCTCGACATCGGCAGCTACAGCCGATACCGCCCAAACCTTCGGAGAACTTCCCATCATCCCTCAATTCAAAACCCCTGTTCTCACCGATCACAAGCGGGCTCTCGAACGCTATGTTCGAGACAGAGAACAAGCCGCGGAGACAATCAACCTTCGCTACAATCTCAGCTCCGCGAGCGTTGAATGGAGCGACGTGTTCTGCACGAATGTAGTCGACTTTCTGACGTACATCACGTACAGAGGAACGGAGTACTACAAGATTTTCAGACTCCTCAAAGCCTTCACCGAGGAGGAATTGATCCAGATGGAAGCCAAACTGCTCAATTTTATCGGCGAAAATGGCTTCCATGCCTTCCTTGAAGGGACCAGCTTCTGGGAAAAGCTGGATGCCAAGGTGAAGGAATCTTATCCACTCACCACAGTTCCAAAGCGAGTGCCCTCCTCTCATGAAAGGAAGCTGATCAGAGAGCATGGGGAGGAGGTGGAATTGAAAGATGCTGAGATCGCTAGTCTTCAAAGCGAAATCACAAAGATGAGTGAAGAGATGGAGAGGAAGGCGGGGGAAGTCATCAGTCTTAGAGAAGACTATGACAGGAAGAAAAGAGAATTGGAGGGAAAGGTGGAGGAGAAGGAAAGGCTTCTGGAGGAGAAAGAAAAGGCGCTGGAGGCGCAGGTGAAGCTTGTGGATGATAACACCAAAACCATCACCGAACTCAAGGGCTTGCTTGAGGCAGAAAGAAGCCGCTTGAGGGAGGTCAATGCCAAGTTGATCACTCTTGCCAAAGAGAAGAAGGTGTTAGAGAAGGAGGTGAAGGAGCTGAAGGAGAAGGTGGAGGATAGGGAGGGAGAACTAGTGTTGAAGGGAAGTGAGCTCCTCAACACCAAAAAGGCTCTTGACTCACTTAGAACTGAGTTGAAGGGAGTCAAGGATGAGAGTGCAGTTGACAAGAGAGAACTGGAGAGTCTGAGGAGCAGTGCACAGGCTCTTGACTTGAAAAATGCTGAACTGTCAATTCTACTGCAGAAAGTCAAGAGACTGAAAGAAACTCTCACAGTACGGATCACTGCAGATGCCGAATTTCACAACTCTCTCAATCGAAGGGAAAGGAGACTTGCCGGGATGAAGGCAGAACTTGAAGCGTCCAAGGAACACTTGGATCTCACACTTCAAGAAGAAACCAAGAAGATCACCAAAGCCATAGAAGCGGAGCTGGAGGCTCGCTTCAGAGAGGTGGAGCCTTTAGAGAGCATGATGGCGTCTGTTGTAGAGCGAGAGAGGCAGTGCGAATATCTACTTGAAGAGAGGAGAGAAAGAGGAAGGAGCAAAGGCGAGAGGAAGGAAAGAGAAGAGGGAAGGAGCAAAGGCGAGAGGAAGGAGAGGAGTAATGAAAGGCGACTCCAAGTGATCAACGCACGGATCGAGGAACACTTCAGTGAAGTGTTACTCATCCAGTCCTCATTAGTGCGCAGCGCCTTCATCCCTCTCATGCCAGAAGAGTCCGAAGCATGTGAAGCTCAAGCCATAATTGATGCATGTGACGTGACTACGAAGGAGATGGTTGAGTCTGGTCGATATCCTCTCAAAGAGGAGCAAGATTACATCCGCAAACGACTCAATGCGAAGCGTCCATCGTGGAACAGCGAGTCAGGAGCAAAATTCAAAAAGACTATGGCTCAACTGTCAAGCAGGTCAGAGGAGGAATTGGCCAAACAGAGGGATGAGCACCTGGAAGGAAGGGAAATCGAGGATTTCATTCCGAGAGATCTGCTCGAGCTGTGGCTGTACTACAAAGACCTATTCATCAAAGCCTATTATTTCTGGGAGGTAGTGCCGCTGCAGAATGAGTGTTCTCGAATAAGTGCACTCAACAACTTCCTTGCCACCTATGACGACAGATTGCACCGCAAAATCTTCACAATGGCTGAACAAGCAGAGCCCAAGCCAATTGTTGTCAAGGTACCAACTTTAAAGGAATTCGCCATGCCTTATCATCCAGGCACGGACGTTCCTAACAGAGGAATTATCGATGAGGAAGTAACTGAAGCCTTCAGGCTGGAGAGTGCATGGAGAAGACCTAGTATCCACACAGTAGACTCTATGGAATCAAGAGTGCTATCAGCTTACGTGGATACTGCTGCTATTGAAGAAGAAGAGAAGAAGGAGGAAGAAGGAAAGGAGTAGGAGAAGGAGGATGAAGCTGCTGGAAACCTTTGAGTTTCAAGCTTCCTAGTATTTCTTTTTGTGAACTGCTTGTTCATTTATCCCACTTCAATTTCTGTCTCTTCTGTGTCATTTACTCGCTCTGTGAATGAGTTTATATTTCTGCTACAAACTCATTAATTTAACCAAAAAAAAGGGAAGGAACTTAAAAGAAATTTACAAACGAAACTGCAAAGGAAGCAGTCTCTTGGAGTTTCCTTCACGGTTAGATAGACTAGATTTATTTTTATCTAAGTCGTATGGGTTTTGGCATCATCAAAAAGGGGGAAATTGTTGGGAATTGTTAAGGACTAAATTGTTAAGGGGGAACTACATGGGACATTTGATAAATGAAGTCATTTGTTTTTATTAGATCCCAAAACCCCAAGCGTCCTTTTCCCAAGCGACCCATTTTAATGTAGTTAATAGGTTAGAATTTTTCTAAGCCTACACTGTTAGGATGGCTCTTTTATTTTGCTTAGATTAGGCTTCAAAAGTTCAAGTGAAGGCCACTCGCTTGAGTGTGTTTTCCAAAGCGAAGCAAGTGAAGCAAGCTGAAGTGAAGCGTGCCGAAGAATAGCAAAGCAAAGCGATCGGTACAGTAGATTCAAAGTGAGTCTGCCAAAGTGAAGCGAAGCGAGCGCTACAGTTCAAAGCAAAGCGAAGCGAAGCGAGCGCTACAGTGGAATCAAGTGAACCCACTAAAGCAAAGCGAAGCGTGCGCTACAAAGAAAAGCCGAAGCGAGTCAACACGAGTCAACACTTTATTTAGTAGTGTCACGGGAAATTTATCTCTCAAGTGACTCACTACAAATATGACTGCGAAGCGACTCACTTCAGAGCGGCCGCTACAACTTCAAAGCGAAGCGAGCCACTACCTACCAGAAAGCGACAGCACAAATTCCCGCTCCGAATTTGAACTCCAGTCAACAGGAGATCTCCGCATTAATTACGAGATCTCCACGTGTCGAAAGCGGAGAGGAGCAGAGGAGTTGACTGCCAGGCCGACAAAGGCGCCGCAACAGTACTGGGTCGCTCCAGTTACTGTTAAACTTGGAAGTTAGCCAATTTTGGCAAAATGCCAAACCTGCGCGTCTGCAAAAGCTACTGCCTGCGCAAGTACTGTCGAGAGGAGGAGGGACAAGGCCACCAACCAAGCAACGGATCTCAGCCAACCCTCCGCCTATAAATAGTGAAGGATGAAGATGAAGAAATGTAGAACACTACTTGAGCGTTCGAGCGCATACAGCAAACAAACACTCCCAGCTTTCATAGCAATCTTCGAGTCTTTGTTATCATGTGTTCTCCGAGTTTCCAGTTCATCGGAACTCGTCTTCACAACCTTCACACTTAGATTCTAAGCCCATTCTATATCCAAGCTTAGAAGAAGAACTCTAGCCAATCTTTGCATTCACTGTAAAGAGTTCTTCATAGTGTTTCGTCAACCAAAAACCCTAAACTTTGTCTGTTAGGTTTTGTGTGTTGTCGTTAGGTTGTCCAGATCCAAGGCCCTTCTTTCATCGATTGAAGAAGCCTCGATCGTAGAGTTGAGATCCAAGCTTACACCTACATCGTTTGTGTAAAGCTCGATCGAAGCTAGGCTGTAAGGAAAGCCCGTAATCTCCCTGTCTGTCTGACTGAAGCGAGTGAAGCTTCCAGTCTTTGTTAGGTTTGTGTAGTGAACCCGCAATCACTACGTCTGTCGTTTGATCTAGGCAAGTGAAGCCCGATCCCGACCAGGTTTTTGAAGGACCCGTAACCTTCAAGTTCTTGAGTGAAAAGAACAGTTGCCGTCGTGCAACAAAGTGGACGTAGGAGCGTTATCTCCGAACCACTATAAATCTCTGTGTCGTATCTCTCTTACCTTAATCTCTTTACAGTATTCGATTATCCATTGCACGTGCATATAAACAAACTTAACTTGGATTTTCAATTACTTAGGAAAGATTATAGCTCACCAAATTCCGCACAAAGAGTAAAGTCTCACTCTTGATCAAGCTCTAAGCTTAGGTCAAGAGATTCGTGATTGCTTTCGATCTAGCCCACGGCTAGGTCTTAGTATTTCCTAAGAGCACTTTACTTTATACCCTGAGTTAAGGAATTGAAGTTGAAAAACTTCAAAATACGTATTCACCCCCCCCCCCCCCCCCCCCCCCCTACGTATTTTTCCTATAGCAAACCAGGACCAACATATGCGATGTTGTGTACTAGACCGGATATTTGCTATGCGGTTGGCATGGTGACTAGATATCAGTCTAACCCTGGTCAGGGACATTGGACGGCTGTTAAGCACATTCTTAAGTATCTCAAGAGGACAAGAGATCATGTGCTTGTTTATCGGTCCAATGAGTTGATCCCGATAGGGTATACGGACTCAGACTTCCAGGCTGTGATCGAGATGAGAGGAAATCTACCTCAGATTATGTGTTCACCTTGGGAGGTTGAGCTATCACTTGGAAGGGTGTGACGCAGGAGGGTGTCGCTGACTCTACCATGTAGCCGAGTACGTAGCTTCTTGTAACGCTACTAAAAGGTTGTGAAGCTCCTGAACTTCCTGAATGAGCTAGATCTGGTTCCCAGTTTGCCCAAAGGTATCACACCGTGTTGTGATAATGTTGGAGCAGTTGCAAACTGCAAGGAATTCAGAGCTCACAAGGTAAGTAACAACATAGAGAGTACCATTGTACGAGAAATCGTCTAAGGAGGAGAAGTGGAAGTTGAGATAATCCCTTCAACGGTAGATCTAGCGGATCTATGCACAAAGAGCTATCAGTCAAAGTGTTCGACAAGCATGTCGAAGGGATGGGACTGGAGCGCCTCCCAGACTAGTAAACTTTGAGTATAACTGGGAGAAGATGTGTAATAGATGCTAGATTGTAGACACTTTGCCTATTTGTCACATGATATACTAAAAGTTTGCTTTAGTATAAGTGGGAGATTGATGGATTTGAATACTAGAAAGCAGGCCTTTTAGCTTGTATGCATGTGTTGTCCATAACCACTTACAATCTCCTATCTGATTAAGTATGAATTGTTATCCATGCATCAAACATCTATCCATTATCTCAAAGTTGTAGGCTTTATGGTATGTTGTAGATCACAGAAGACCATAGTTGTCGGTTCCTCTAAAGATATAAAAGGGTATCACAGTAGAGATAGTTCTGGATATAACTGTCGGTTTAGGCTGTAGTATAGGTGGCATAAGTAGCTTGTCTTGGCTACTTGTCTATGCTAGCACGTGCGTGCACTGATAGGATCACAGTGAGGTGAATTCTTCTATTCTGACCTATGTAGAAAGAATCAAGACCTCGGTGACTTAAGATTAACCTTAACTCTAGTGGAGTCTTAAGGGTGGTATAGTTGTAGTCTGCTTCTTTGATTTACCATGGGTGAGAGTTCAGAGGATCTATAACTCAATATGCTTCGTATCTTGGGAAGCAACCACAATTAGTACGACTCTTAGTGTAACTGCAACAGAGCACCGTATCCTGGTAGAACAGGTTGATCACATCCCCTGAGGAATTCATTAAGGATTATCATACCACACCCTGCAGGTGGATTAAGTTCCGGTTTGATGAATAAGGAATGAATGGTACTACTCTGGAATAATATAGAAGTTGAATAACACGAGCAGTCAGAAGCTCTAAGTTAATCAACGAATGTGGGATATCTTAAATACGGGGGTCGCTAAGTCTAATACTAGCCCTGAACTCAACAGGGGTAAAACAGGTAATTCAGTATTATTACTCTAGTGGAAATGTTTTAGTACTTATGGACTAAATTATACTCTGGGCTGAGTATGGAGAATTTAGCCATTGGGAGGCCTCAGTTTTACCAGCTAGTAGATCCCTGATCTGGCCTAAAAAGCTCAATAGGCCACAGTATAAGGAATAAGTGGGCCGCCACATAATTGGGCCCAGTTTGGGCACCAATCTGCTAAGTGGATGCCTAGTCCATGAGTTGCAGGCCTGGCCTGCAACTTAAGCCCAAGTCTCACTTGGTCTCTCCTATATATACCCCCTCAAAGTCTTGTTTGACCTACAAGTTGAGAATATACGAGTGCACATAAAATATTCTAACAAGAAAGGGAGGCTACGGTTAGATAGAGAGAGACGCGTGGCCGAGTCTAGCAAAACGGCGGTTCCTATTTCCGTGGCTGATTTCGAGGTTCGTTGTCCATCCAACGTTAGAATCGAGCAGGGATACAGATCAGAAGATATATTCGCGAGTTCTCTTCAGCCTAAGGTAATCGATCTGAACACCCTATGATTCCGCACTTAAATTCATAGGAGCATGATAGGTTTTTATCGATAACTTAGATATCCGAAATAGATCCTCGGGACAAACCGATCTTCAACGATCAATGGTTCCTTCAGTGACTCCTCCTCAAGCTCGACCACTGGGGTGCCAATCTTCTGCTGGATTTTAGGCCCCGTGTCTTCAGTCTCATCTCTTTCGTCTTCACTGGCTGACTCCACCTTATTTTGTTCGGTGATGAACATAACTCGGCGGTTAGGTCACTGAACTTGGAAATGGCCCCATCCATGGCACTTGTGACATTGAACGTCACGTGCTCAACTCGGTGTCGGATTTGGTGGCTGACTAGTCGGTGTGGAACGACTCAGGGCGTTTCTGTTGGTCGCAGGTGCACTGGAGTCATTCCTATGACCGGTCTGGGCTACAGGCTGCTCAAAACGGCATGCCAGAGGCGCGGACTGTGCTGCAGGGCGTGTGGTAGGTGCCCTTGCAGGAGTGGAATAGGATTGGTGAGAAGGACGTCGGCGTCCATCTCTAAGCTGCCGCTCAACAATGGTTGTGTAATGTACCATCGCCTCAATGCTGTCAAAATCCTTCAACTCAACTTCACAGGCAATATCAGGGTTCATCCCTTCTATATATCGGTTGAAGGTAGCAATCAGGGTCTCTTCTTTTCCCACCCGGTTCAGTGTTGTATCTAAATCCTTGTGATACTCCTCAATCGATCTGGAACCTTGTCGTATCTGGCTGAGCTTCTTCTCCAATTCTCTCTCGTAGTGAACTGGAATGAATCTGCCCCTCATCACATCTTTCATATCTTGCCAGGTGTCAATCGAGGGATATCTGTCCTTTCTGTGCCTGTTCTGGTGAAACTTCCACCAAGTCGCTGCATATCCAGTGAATTCAAGGGAAGCAAGTTGCACCTTCTTAGGCTCTGGGAAGTCATAACACTCGAAAATCTTGTCAACATTACACTCCCAGTCTATGTATGCATCTGGATCATGCCTGCCCTCAAACCCTGGAATGGTGGTCTTGATATTGCTGAGTAGCCCATTAGCATTACCATGTCTATGCTGCTCTGGGTATACATTCTTACGAAGTGCCTGAAAATGTGGTTAGAAGCCTCGACCTCGGCCTCTACCTCGATCTGCAAAGCCGTCTCTGCCCCTAGGAGGAACTGGAGAGAACTAAGCTCTTTCATCTTCATCTCGTTTTTCCTCATAGTGTTCAAACTATGAATCCGCTCCTTGGATCTCGAGCTCTTCAAAGATGGCCAACAATTGTCCCATCGTGTTCTGCATTTGTGCGATCTGATTCTCCACACGGCCATTCAAAGTCTCAAACTTGACATCCCAGTCAGTTTGGGTGCCTGAAGATTGCATCTTCTCCGAATGCCATAGGACCTGCACAGTGAACAAACGTAAAGAAAAAAGGAGCCTCACAATCCTCACTATTCTCTAGTTTGTTCTCTCAACTTTTAACTTTTATTTATCTCGTGTATATCACTCAAGTATGGAAGTATGAAAGTATGAAAGTAGGAACAATCTCACCAAACTTTCGAACTTGACAAGATTCAAGATTGAACCTCCTTTTATCCTAGTCAGTAGCTCAAACTTGATTCTTAGTGAATAGGGGTCAATAGCCACAAAATATTACTTCCAAGATCAGTATTTCATAAGGAATAGGGTCAAGGAACACAAATATAGGCCGTATGAACAAAAAAATCGAAGAAAAATTCAAAAATCCAAAAACTCGAAAACTTCGGAGGGCGATTTCACCTAGAGAACGAAGGAATTCGGCTAAAATTGCCTATATGTCATGGCAAAGCCATGAGTTTTGATCTCCTTGCCGAGACGTTTCCGAAAAGATATTACGGAGAAATCGGAGTTCGGGAGCAAAAGTTCGGTTTTTTTTTTTTTCTCAATATACGAAGCTAGAAGAGATAAAAGGGTAGAAAGGATTTTCGAAAGGATGGAATGGATTTTTCGGTGGTGTAAGGAAGGAAGGAGATTATTGCAGACCAATTCCAAAATCAAAACTGAATCAAGCAAGGAAACAATCTTTGAATTCGACTCAGAAGGAAATTACCAAACCAAAACCAAATCAAACTATGAAACTTTTTTTTTTTTTATACTAATATACTACCAAATAACTGAAAATAATGACTCCAAGATGAGAATACAAGTTGCAATTCGATGCTCCCAATCGCTAATCAACGAGGAACAACAAATGTGACACACAACCGTAAAAGAATCATATCCGACCAACAAAATTTCAAGGTACTCAACAATCCAAGGCAAAAACTAGGGCTCGATCTTTCTTTCTTTCTTTTTTCTTTTTTGTTTTTGATTTTGTTTTTCCTTTTCTTTTCTTTTCTTTTTTTTTCTGATTTTTTTTTAATCGATCACTTTTGCCCCTAGTTTTGTTACAAGGATTTGGATTGAACCACGATCAACAAGCTAACGTGGCTCTGATGCCAAATTTATGATACGACCACGATATGAACGACGAAAGACTATCAAAACTATGCGGAAGCCTCAAGACTCGAACTACGTCAGCTATTACAAATTCAATCCAAATTCGCAATTACGAACTCGAAAACAGACCCGAAAATAACATGACCAGAAAATATAGCAAAACAACTCCAATTAAGCTTAAATTTTAACACAAGATCAAAATAGAAGTCAGGAACAACATATCCAAAATTCAGCAAATTCGCATGAGTAAAACTCAGAATTGTTTGGTACTCAAATTTAGATCGATTTTAGGGCTTAAATCTTGCAATCGAAGGGATTTAGGTGAAATCAGGACTTGGACGAGGGAAGGGGTGATTATGGAAGAAATATGAAGGTGAAACGAAGGCTGGAAAGAAGGCGAAAAGGCAAGAACAATATACGAAGAACAGTTTTGAAGATTTACCTCAATACGGACCCCAAATCGACGAACGATTGAAACACGTATCACGAAAGCAATTCTTCGATGGCGTAGTTAACCCGAGACCCACAAGAGATCACGAACGAACTATAGATTCAGATTCAAAGAGCCAATTCGAATCCTACCAAGAACTAAGGTTTGTGTATTTTATGAAAAAATACGGCGAGACCAAAAAGAAATCTGTTTTTTTATTCAATCAAGTCTGCCTATCAAAACCCTACGAAATTCACTTAAATACTACTAAACTCGAAATTTACAAGACTTGGGCTTGTAAATTATCGGGCCTAACTGAAATATAATAAATAACTCAACTGGCCCAATACACCTAAACAGTCTGTTGTAATTGGGCTCTAAATAAAAATAAATGGAATATTAATAAACTAGACGTCTTCCTCAATGGCCACAAATTTCAGTAACTTGTAGCTTCGAAACTCCACTCCATCGCCTTCAAGCATCTTCTGAATATAACACTGGAGATATCCTTGCAGCTTCTTAGCTCTTAATCTCGTCACATGACCCCTCAGCTGCAATTCCGGGTTGAGTTCGTCAATGCTTGCCTCGACCTCATCACACAGGCGGAAGGATATTCTTAATCGTGGCTGTAGACTATTTCACCGAATGGGTGGAAGCTGAGGCTGTAGTAAAAATCACAGAGCAGGTGGTGAAAAAATTTATCTGGAAAAATATATGCTGCCGGTATGGAATCCCACGGATTTTGGTAGCAGATAATGGTACTCAATTCACAAGAACCCTTGTGCGCACCTGGTGCAGGGAAATGGGGATCGAGCAAAGATTCGTGGTTGTGGCACACCCTCAGGCTAACGGACAAGTCGAGGTAACCAACAGATTATCATAAACGGCATTAAGGCCAGACTAGAAAAAGCAAAGAGAATTGGGCCGATGAGCTAGATTCTGTATTATGGGCATATCGAACCAGTCCCAAAACAGCCACAGGGGAAGCTCCTTTCAATCTAGTATACGGAACAACAGCAGTAACCCCGGTAGAAGAAGAACTCAAATCGTTAACGATAACAGCTTTTGACGAAAGTCAAAACCCTTCGTTGATGTGGGAGAATTTGGATATGGTTGAAGGGCTTAGGACTAGAGCCCTCCAGAAGGCAGAAAGATACAAGAAGCAAGTACGAGATGCTTACAACAAGAAGGTACAAATCCGAAGGTTCTGCAAAGGGGATCTGGTGTTAAAGAGGGCAGATGCCCTCAAGCCCATGGGAAAGTTAGACGCTAACTGGGAAGGGCCATACATCGTAAAAGAAGTGTTAAAAGGAGGAGCTTATGAGTTACAAGATAAAGAGGGAAGGGCACTACCTCGACCATAGAATGTCAATAATCTAAATAAATATTATGCTTAGGAGACAAAAAAGGCAGTAGTAGGCCAACTTTTTGGGTTTGTGAGGTATGAGAAATTCTTTAAAAAAATGGGGAATGTTTCTTTATGGGGGCACCTGTTTAAAAGAAACAAAGTTGGAACGCAGCCATAAAATGAGTTATAATTCGTTTCGATTTCTTATAACCCACTTGGGGAGGGGGGGGGGGGGGGGGGGGGGGGGGGAGTAGGGGGATACCCCCATATCCTATATCCCATTATCTTAAAATGCTTTATTGCGAAGAAAATACTCAGAAGTTAAAAACACCAAGTGAACAGCAAAAAATTGAAACATGATTGTTTTAACAATTCAAAAGAGGACTGAAAGCATGTCAAATGCAATGCCATAAAATAAGCACCTTGCCAAAAACAAAAGGAAATAAAATTGTTTCTTACCTAACCAGCATGATTTCGGGCCATAAAATAAGTACCCCGTCGAAAAACTTAAAAAAGAAATTGTTTTAAAACACCAAACCAAAATAAACACAGCATGATTAAGAGTTAGATAGAAGGATCTGAGCCAAGGACTGGATCTGCAGGGCTCTTGGAGAGAGAGGTTGAAGCATGACCCTCAGGAACAGCTAGGGCTATTGCAGGGCTGGCAATTGGGTTCTCCTCGATCTGATCCGCTTCAACAGGCGAGGCATCTGCTCCCTGGGTACCGCCCACCGCCTTTCCCAAGACAGGTGCAGAGGGAGTTTGTTGCCCGCTCCCAGATGAACTAAGAGCGTTCTTCTCTATTAACTCCTAACAAGGAAGGGAAATTGCAAAGAAAAAATGATAAATAATAATATACAATAACTCTCATCGCAGATAATAGAGGAAACAGATGAAGAATCTAGCCACGAAAATCAAATAGGAAAAGGGTACCTCACTAAAGGCCTTTTGCATGGATCTTAACACCCTGGCATTAGGAGGGAAAAGAGGAAATAAGGGGGCATCCCAATCAGGAAGATCTCCCATGGATTTGGGGGGGTTGGAGGAGAATCTGGGACGCCTCTCTTAGCACAGGCAGGAACCAAGGGTTCTTGGCAGATGAGCGGTGGTCTCTCCAAAGAGTCTCGGGCTCCTTCTTAAAGATTCTCACTATAGGCTCCACATTGATTGCGGCGGCCTTCTCAGGGATACCCAATTGCTGGCAACACTCAAATACTGCCACCGCGGCCTACTCAGTAAGAGGCTCGACCATGCGAAGCCAGAAATCAGAAGAGTGTAGATACGCCTCTGGCAGATGCCGCACCAAAGAATCCAGAAATGCTTGACCATAAGGAGTCATCAGCAGATGAGATTTGCAGTTCTGAATTCCCGAAGATGTACCCTGATCCAGACCCATCCTCCTTCCTTGATTATAAGAGGAGGTTTGCAAGTGCTCTAGCTCCTGCTCATGAAGATGCACCAACTGCTCTGTCTCAGCTGCATAGACACCCTGTGTTTAGTGTCAATTTGTTAGGCTTCAGTCGATATTTTTGGTTTATATTTGTGTCGTTTTCGTGCCATTTTGTGTTTATGTCGCTATGATATGGGTATTTTTAGTCTTTTGATTGTTAGGAGTCGAGGGAGAAGAAGAAGAAGGAAGAAGAGTGAAGAAAAGAGCTAGAAAAGGAGCATATCGCAGTGGATTGCGAGGAGGGACGCGAGCGCTCGCTCGCGGTTGCAAAATCATATCAAGAGTCAAGTGAGCGCACACTCACAACAACCTAGCATTTGCTTGGAGTTTTTAAAAAGCAAGCGTCCACTTGCAGTAATAGGAGCGCCCGCTCGCTATGTTTCTTTATACAATTCGTTTCCTTATTTAATTTGGATTCGGTTTTCTCTTGTATATATAGGCTTAAGTCACGAGTTAAACAGACGTTCTTTCTCTTTAGTTTTTAGTTCCGAATATTTTTAGCTTTAGATTTTATTACTTTCGATTCCGGATCAGATTCTTCAGTTTATTCAAGTTTCTTTCGTTCGTTCCTGTTCTCTCATTTCTACTTTTAATTCGTAAGTTCTTTATTGCTTTCCTTTAGTTTGATTAATTGCGTTTTAGTTTCTTAGATTTAAATTATTAGTTCTTCGTTTAATTCCTTTGTTCGTTCTTGAGTTCATAGTTTAGATTCGTTTTCCAAAGTTTCTGTTCTCTCGTTTTTAAAAGTTTTTTTTTTCATTCGTTTTTCAAGTTTTCAAAGTTAGATTATTTTCTTAGATTTTCAGATTTAATTTAATTCATGTTTAGATTCGTTTTCTTCGTTGCTTTCGTTATTGCTTTCTCTACGATTTTTGCCTTGGTAGTTTAATCGTTTTTATTTAATTTCTCTAGATTAATTAGTTTAGATTTATTCCTTGCTTTCTAGATTAGATTTATTTATTTGCTTTTGATTTATTGCTTATTTATTTTATTGCCTAGGATTTAAAACCAAAACCAAACAAATTCTTTTACTTGCTTTCTTAGATTAGGCTAGTTTAGGATTGTTTTACTACACAGTTATTTGCCCTGCAAAGTTTTCCTTGAGATTCGAGATTGGGTTTTTGCTTACTAAGTGCTTGGATAGATTTCGTTCTATTGCGAACACTTTTTAGTGAAACACCCTGCATCTGTGTCATTCGATCCGAAGAAGCTTTCAAAGCTTTCTCTAGCTCCCCCACCCGCTCAGCAAGAGAGGACATGCGCCTGCCAAGGACAAAGCATTGTTTCTCCCGATCCTGCAATGACTCCTTGAGACGATGAACCTCGGCATGGAGTTGCTCCCTGCTCTTCCCAGACTGGGACAAACGCTCCTGTACATGATTGAAGGCTAACGCCTGGACACCTAGCATAGAGCGGCAACTAGCAGCCTGTAACATAAAAGTTATATAAATGCGAGAAGCCTAAGTTAAAAGAAGCAAAAATAATACATTTTTCGAAATCGCACCTGAAGCTCGGACGCTGCTGCCTTCTGAATCAAAAGGTCCAAAGAACATCCCTCAGCAAGCCTCCAATCTTCCTCTCGGGTAATGCTGTCTAAGATCAAGGCAGCTAGGCCTCCGTCAATGTTGTTGGGAATTGTTAAGAACAACATGCTAAGGGGGAACCTATAAGGGACACTTATTTGTTTTGATTAGATCCCAAAACCCCAAAGCGTTCTGTTCCCAAGCGACCCATTTTGATATAGTTAATAGGTTAGAATTTTTCTAAGCCTACTGTTAGGATGGCTCTTTATTTTGCTTAGATTATAGGCTTCAAAAGTTCAAGTGAAGGCCACTCGCTTGAGTGTGTTTTCCGAAGCGAAGCAAGCCTAGCAAGCTGAAGTGAAACTTGCCGAAGAATAGTGTAGCGAAGCGAGCACTACAGTAGATTCAAAGCGAGTCTGCCAAAGCGAAGCAAAGCGAGCGCTACAGTTCAAAGTCAAAGCGAGTCAACTCTAGTCAGCATTTTCCAAAGCAGTCAATAGGGAACTTTATTTCCCAAAGCGACTCACTACAGAATGACTACGAAGTGACTCAACAAAAGCGGACGCTACAACTTCAAAGCGAAGCGAGCCACTACCTACCAGAAAGCGACAGCACAATTCCCGCTCCGAATTTGAACTCCAGTCAACTGGAGATCTCCGCATTTATTACGAGATCTCCACGTGTCGAACGCGGAGAGGAGCAGCGGAGTTGACTGCCAGGCCGACAGGGCGCCGTAACAGTACTGGGTCGCTCCAGTTACTGTTGAAATTGGATCCTAGCTATTTCCGGCAAAAATCCAAAACTGGGCGTCTGAAAAGCAGCCAACCTGTGCAAGTACTGTCGAGAGGAGGAGGGACAAAGCCACCAACCAAGCAACGGATCTCGGCAACCCTCCGCCTATAAATAGTGAAGGATGAAGACGAAGAGAAGCAGAACACTACTTGAGCATTCGAGCGTCTACAGCAAACAAACAATCCTAAGCCTTTGAGCAATCTTCGAGTCTTTGTTTCCAAGTGTTCTCCGAGTTTCAAGTTCATCGGAACTCGTCTTCACAACCTTCACACTTAGAGTCTAAGCCCACTCCATATCCAAGCTTAGAAGAAGAGCTCTAGCCATCTTTTGCATCTACTGTAAAAGAATTCTTCATAGTGTGTTCGTCAACCAAAAACCCTAACCCAAAAAGTTTTTCTGTTAGGTTTTTGAGTCGTCGTTAGGTTGTCTCGATCCAAGGCCCTTCTTTCATCGATTGAAGAAGCCTCGATCATATAGTCTAGATCCAAGCATACACTTACATCGTTCGCTAGGCTGTAAGGAGAGCCCGGAATCTCCCTGTCTGTGTTTGACTGAAGCAAGTGAAGCTTCCAGTCTTGTCTAGGTTTGTGTAGTGAACCCGCAATCACTACGTCTGTCGTTGGATCCAGGCGAGTGAAGCCCGATCTCGACCAGGTTTTTGAAGGACTCGTAACCTTCAAGTTCTTGAGTGAAGAGAACAGTTGCCGTCGTGCAACAAGTGGACGTAGGAGCCTTAACTCCGAACCACTATAAATCTCTGTGTCGTATCTCTCAACCCTAAACTCTTTACTTTGATTACTTATTGCATATTGCATCTAAACAAACGTAATCTAGAATTTTAATTACTTAGGAAAAGATAATAGCTCACCGAATTCCGCACAAAGAGTAAAGTCTCACTCTTGATCAAGCTTAAAGCTTAGGTCAAGAGAATCTTGATTGCTTTAGATCTAGCTCTCGGCTAGGTCTTAGTATTTCTACGAGGACTTTACTTCATACTCTGAGTTAAGGAATTTGAAGTTGAAAAACTTCAAAATACGTATTCACCCACCCCCCCCCCCCCCCCCTCTATGTATTTTTCCTATAACAAACCGGGACCAACAAGTGGTATCAGAGCAGCGGTTCTTTCGAACCTCTGCTTTGCATATCCGAAGCGAGTCCCCACTCGCTTCACGTTGTCTCACTGAACCGGATCCTATTTCCTAAGTGCATCAAAAACCTAGACATGGAGTTTCCGAGTCGAGAGCTTCCTATGCTCCATCCACGACCGAATGTGGGAAGTTTTAGAGGACGGACCAATCGAGATCAAGAAAGCCATATCTGTGAACGTCCCAGCTGCTGAAGGACGCGAAGCTCATGTCAGACAAGAGTACGTCGAAAAGGACAAAGATGAATACAATGCCAACGACTACAAGATCGCCAACCTTGATAAAATCGCACGTCACACGATGCAGAGCACCGTATCTGATGCCTACCTTCCTAGGATCAGGAAGTGTGCGACGGCGAAGGAAATGTGGGAAACCCTAGCCCTCATTTCACAAGGAACGGACAAGATCAAAGAGAACAAGCTCGCCGTACAAATGCGGGAGTTTGAAAGTCTGATAATGAAGCCAGGAGAGTCTATTGACGCCTTCGAGCTGAGAGTCACCAACATCATTGCAACTCTCAACTCACTTGGGAAAGAACTCACAGACAAAGAAGTCAACCTGAAGATTGTCCGAGCTCTCACGAGGAAGTGGCAGACAATGAAGGAGTTGTACCTAGCTACCAAGGATCTTTCAAAGCTCACACCAGAGATTCTGTTCTCCGAACTCAAAGCTCATGAATTCGATCTGAATCGAATGAACCTTGACGAAGAGGATGAAGCTCCCACGACATCAAAGGGTGTAGCTTTCAAAGCTGCTGAAGGGCCAAGTGACCAGTCGCTAGCCAAGATGATGAGGGAAGAGTTGGAAGAACATATTGCGTTCTTATCCAAGAACTTCAACAAAATGAACTCTCGAGTGGGCAAATACAAAAGATTCTACAAGCAATACAAAGGGTGGAGCACTGATGCTCGAGAAGGAAAAGGGAAGAAAGAAGAGACGACCAAGCCGATCTCAAGGGACATGATGGAAGTGGAATGCTACCATTGCCACAAAATGGGCCACTACAAGTCCGATTGCCCGAAACTGAGTGCAAAGGAGCGAGAGGAATTTAGAGCAAAGAGGGATGCTCCAAGGCGAGCGCTCGTAGCGAGTGAAATGCCAGTCGCTTCAACTGAAGAAGTCTTAAGCGACTCGGATGCATTCACAAATCCCAACTCCAGTGAGGGAGAGGATCTTGGACTCATGGCGCTCACCGACGAGGAAACAGGAGAGGTATTCATCTATCCCTCACCTAGTTCAATTACACTCGCACACACTCACCAAGAGGAAGCAGATTCCTCGACATGGATTGAGTTGCTTGACAAGCACATTAAATTGTCAAGCGACCACGAAGTGTTGAAACAAGCTTTGTCTCAAAGCGAGAAGGAGAACCGAAAGCTAGCCACTGAGCTTGACCAAGTCAAACTTAACTTAAGAGCTATGACTAGTAAGTTCGAGGATCTCTTCGCGAGACATCAAAGCTTGGAAGGAAGGTATGAAACCCAGTCCGCTCTAGTTGCCAGCTTAAACAAAGCTTCATATGCTAGGCAGGCACTAGAGAGCTCACTTCTACCTTTTGGTAGAAAGGGAGGACTCGGATATGAGGGTGGACCTTCCAAGCCGACTGTCTTTGTTGGTGCTTCTCACACAACACCATCAGTCACTTTGGAATTGCCACTGCATCCAAAGCGACCACCAACAAAGATAAAGGCCAAATGGCTGAGAACCCTAAGAAGCCAATGAAGATGTCTATATCTTCAAGGGCAGAAACTATGGGCAAGCAAAGACCAACTGTTCCTAGCACTTACAATGCTAAAGCTTACCAATCCAAAGGTAGAGGGAAACCAGTTGTAGCTTCTAAGTCTCAGGCCAAGACACCAGAGACAAAGGATCTCCCTTTTAAGAAAAGGAGTAATGTCTATGTGTCACGTTATCCGGACTGGAGATGGTCCAACTGGACTAACGTTGAGGGGGAAGAATTCGAAGCACCAAAGTGGCCGCTTCGAACTCCCAAGGTTACTCAAGCGAGTTGGGGTCAAAACCCTAGTTGGACCGCTTCGAGAAAACCTAGCGAGCCGCTTCGACAGACTGTTAAACCTAAGTCAGTCTCTAAGCCCGTAGCTAATCCGAAGCGAGTCGCTTCAGGATACAAGCCAAAGGGTAAGAGCATAGGTAAGCCTCAAGCGAGCCGCTACCCCTCCTGCACACAATGCTGCACGTGTGAAGCTGCTTTAAGCCAGAAGTCACAGTTTTCAAAGGTCGAGAAACCCAAAGCACAAGCTATCTTTCAAAAGAAAGTGAACCAAGTGTGGGTACCTAAGGGAACTATGCACGGACCCAAACTGATTTGGGTACCAAAATCTGTCTAATTGCAGGTGAGCGCCGTGGATCCCATGCCAAGTGAGGGTCTACAAATCTGGTACTTGGACAGTGGATGTTCGAGACACATGACCGGCATGAGAGCTCTACTTCATGACTACATAGAGAAGAAGGGTCCACACGTCACTTTTGGTGATAACTCTCGAGGAAGCACCAAAGGGTACGGCGCACTGAAAGTCGGAAAGCTCACAATTGAAGAAGTGTCCTACGTGGAAGGACTCAAGCACAACTTGCTATCCATTTCACAATTCTATGACAAGGGATACAAGGTGGAATTTATTTCCAATAAGTGCATTGTGAAGAACAAACTCACGTCCCAGATTGTGCTCACTGGAGTCAGACAAAGGAACGTCTATATAGCACAATGGGACAACTGCAAAGAGGAGACGTGCTTAGTAGCAAGGAGTGCTACAGAAATAGGATGGCTATGGCACAGACGCTTGAACCATCTCAACTTCAAAGCCATAAACTGCTTAGCTCGAAAGGGTTTGGTGCAAGGCATACCAAATGAAGTCTTCATCAAAGACCATCCATGCTCACCATGCCAACGAGGGAAGCAGACGAAGAAGCACTTCGCAAGCCTCGAAGAAGCTTCATCAAAGCGAGTGCTCGAGCTGCTTCATATGGATCTGTTTGGTCCAGTCACTCCAGTTAGTGTAAATGGAAGGAAGTACACTCTAGTAGTAGTCGACGACTTCTCTCGCTACACTTGGGTTTTATTTCTCTTCAGCAAGAAGGAGACACTGACCAAGCTACCACAAATGCTCAAGCGTTTGGCTGTGGAGAAGAATCAAGCGATAGTGACCATATGCTCCGACAAAGGCACAGAGTTCTTGAACTCTACCATTGAAGCTTACTGCACGGAGCATGGCATAGCACATCAGACTTCCTCAGCACGCACACCTCAGCAGAATGGAGTTGCTGAAAGAAGAAATCGAATCATCAAAGAAGCCGTTCGAACCATGATTGCAGACTCGAAGCTTCCGATAAAGTATTGGGCTGAAGCTGCCAATACGGCATGCTATACACAGAATCGAATGCTTCTCTGCAAAAGGCACGACAAAACACCATATGAAATATGGACAGGAAGAATTCCGAACATATCTTCATCCATGACAATGGGAAGTCGCAGTTGAAAGGCTTTGAAAGCAAAGCTGATGAAGGAATATTCTTAGGATATTCAACATCAAGCAAAGCTTATAGGGTGTTCAACTGTAAAACCCTAATCGTGGAGGAATCACCCCATGTCGTATTTGATGAGTCTTCTTTGAGTCTTCCACAGGAACAGGTTCAATCTAAGGAAGGAAAGTCAAGCGAAGAACCCATCAACTCTCTTTCTTGGGACATGCTTGAGGATGATGAAGAAATCAAGGGCTCAAGCGAGCAGAATGTCCAAGGAAAAGATGAAGCTGCCCCCAAGATTCCTGAAGAGAGTGCAGGCCAAGCACCCAATCCAGTCGATACAGAAGGTGAAGCGAGCGACCAAGAAGAAGATGAAGATGAAGCTGGCGGATCCAAGCGTGCATGGCTCAAGAATCACTCACCAAGTCAAATCATTGGAGATCCATCCAAGGGTGTAGTGACCAGAAGTCAAGTGTTTGGTGAAAGTGCCATGTTCAGTTGCTTTCTCTCAAACATTGAGCCGTCATGCGTGGAGGAAGCCCTAGCCGATTCAAATTGGGTGATCGCCATGCAGGAAGAGCTGAATCAGTTCACCAGAAACGATGTATGGTATCTCGTGGTTCGTCCCAAATTTCAGCATGTGATTAGCACCAAGTGGGTGTTCAAGAACAAGACGGACGAGGACCACAGCGTTGTGAGGAACAAGGCGCGTCTCGTCGCCAAGGGCTACTGCCAAGAGGAAGGAATCGATTTTGATGAGAGCTTCGCTCCTGTGGCACGGCTTGAAGCGATCAGACTATTTCTAGCCTATGCAGCGGCCAAGACATTCAAAGTATATCAGATGGATGTGAAGAGCGCGTTCCTCAACGGTGAATTGAAGGAAGAAGTGTATGTGGAGCAGCCACCGGGTTTCGAGCAAGGAGATAAGGTGTATCCATTGAAGAAAGCCCTATATGGTTTGAAGCATGCTCCCAGAGCTTGGTATGATACCCTTTCTCAATTCCTAGTGGATAATGGATTCTACAAAGGGAAGATAGATCGATCCCTATTCACCATCAATCATGGAGATGATATGCTATGGGTTCAGATCTACGTGGACGACATCATATTTGGGTCACCAAACCAGTCGCTTAGCGAGAAGTTTGGAGAGCTTATGAAGACCAAATATGAGATGTCGATGATTGGCTTGATGAGCTGCTTTCTAGGTCTTCAAGTGAAGCAGCAGAATGATGGCATCTTCATCAATCAAGCGAAGTATACTCGAGATATGCTTGCCAAGTTCGGTGTTCAGCATGCCAAAGCTGTGAAGATTCCAATGAACACGAACTGGAAGATGGAGCCAGACATAGATGGGAAGTCTTTGGATGCTACAGACTACCTAGCCTTGATCGGATCCCTTCTATATCTCACTGCAAGTAGGCCGGATATAGCTTTTGCAGTTGGAGTCTGTGCTTGCTTCCAAAGCAATCCCAAGCACAGCCATCTTGAAGCTGCCAAGAGAATTCTTCGATATTTGAAGGGCACTGTCAATATGGGGCTGTGGTATCCAACGGAGGATAATTTGGAGCTCAATGGATATTCAGATGCTGACTATGGAGGGTGCCGAATTGATAGGAAATCAACTTCGGGCACTTGTCAGTTCTTGGGAAGCAAGCTGATCTCATGGTTTTCAAAGAAGCAGACGAGTGTTGCTACTTCAACGACTGAAGCCGAATATATGGCCGCTGGAAGCTGCTGTTCTCAAATTCTATGGCTTCGTCAGCAGTTGAAGGACTACAATGTTGAAGCAAATGAAATTCCTATATTCTGCGACAACATTAGTGCGATCTGCATCTCTCAAAATCCAGTGCTTCACACCAGATGCAAGCACGTGGAAATCCGACATCACTTCATTCGTGATCATGTCGAGAAGAAGGATATCAAGCTCGAGAAAATTCATACCGATCTCCAGCGAGCAGATATCCTCACCAAGCCTCTAGCTGAGTCTCGTTTCAATCAGCTATGCATGGAATTAGGGTTGCTAGACCCTGGTGAAGAATGCTAGATCCAGGATGCACGAAGGAGTGGTCGCTAGTTTTTCGTAGCGTCACTCGCTTCGGATCTTCACCAACTCAAGCGAGCCACTTCAAAATCTCACTCGCTTGAAGAAGGAAAAATAAGGTGGAGTTAGGTGGAGTGTTGGAAGACGTTCCCTACCCGCTTATAGGAATTGTTAAGCCATTGGTTAAGGGGGAACTATTGTCTGCTCTCGGAGCAATCTACTTTCAAAGCGAGAAAGGAAAGCTGCTACCTAGCCTAGGATTCCTAGCGAGTGGGTATAAACACTCGCAAGTGCCGTTTCTAGTAACGGTTGTGGGGTCTTGTATCGGGCCTTCCCACGTAAAAATGGTGAAAGCTTAGGCAGGGCTGACATCTAGACCTTGTGTCATCTTCCCATCTTTCCGCCGAAGAGGAGCAAGCCTTCTCATCTCCTTCATCGTGGATAAATGTCCATTCCTTACTCACTCTTCATTGAGTTGAGCTGCCGGATGTCTGTCCATTCCTCCCCCACTTTGGATTTTGCATCGCTTCAATTTGCCCTAGCTTGGGTCAAAGTTAGTCGATTGCAAGTTCATTCTGTAGCATATAGGAGGAAGCTTGAAGGTTTACCTTTTTCTACAAAAGGTTGCAGGGCTGGTGACATGCTTCTGCATAAAATATGAGATTGTCTTGTCAGAGCGTTCTCATTGTCATCCTGTCCATTTCTGCTCGGAGATAAGGACTTGTACTCATCCCCCATTCGTCGTGAATAAGTACACTTACATGATGCTCCCCTCTGGGTTGTAGTAAGCTTGTGTACTATATTCATTCTCTTCCCCATTCACTTCGACGAAGGACTCTCTAATTCATAGAGGAAGATGAATGCCAAGAAGATGAAGTACTCTACAGGTGTTACCAACAAGCTTCAAAGCAATTCAACAAATGCATTCATCAACAAGTGGTTTCAACAAATGAAGTCCAAATCAAAATGGAGTCATCAATAAGTGGTATCAATCTCCTACGAAGAGAGATTGACTGGTAAGCGTTACAATTTTAAGTACACTAAGTAAGCTGAAGCGTGCTAGAAACCTTCACTTACTATGTGGAAAATATGAAATGAATCTGACACAAATACAAAGAGGAAAACATTCTTGTTTATCCTCGAAGTATGTAAGTTAGAAACATTTTAAATTAAGTAAAGAAATTTCATTTCTTATTCCAGTCGCTTCAGATGGCCAAGCGAGTGCTTCGTCACTCCTAGCGAGCCATCGCAAGCGAGTGCAGAACAGTCACTCAAGCGAATACCTCTCAAAGCGAGAGAAGGACTAGCGGTCCAACTCGAAGCGAGCGGGAACGAAGCGAGTATGAGCTATCTGCACTCGAGTGCAATTTTACCTTTTACTTTGCATTTAATGCAGAATCAGGTACAAACGAAAATAATGGGCGCGTGGTTCTCACTTTGAATTTGAAGCGGGAAAAGACGGAGAAGATCCAGCCATCGAATATTAACAGTCCCCAATCTGTAGCCGTTGGATCTGCGCCGTATAAGACAAACCAATTACAGCAGGCCACGTGGAGACGACGTGCAAGTGGGCGGTTCACTTTTACTGTGATGACGCCGGACACATCAGATCCATCACCGCACGTCCGCCGCCTACCTACAGGATCTTCGCTGATTTTACTGTCTTGCCCCTGCCACGTCAGCCAAGACCTAATTCTATATATATGGGACGTCGCTGATCTGCAGAACCTTTCACAGCCTTCAAAAATTGCCATTCTCGTGCTTAGATCTGCAACTTCTGCAACTCACGAGTCTCAACCTTTTTCGTCGTTAAAACTCCGTTCAAAATCTCTCATTTTACACTATGGGAAAGAAGCAGAAGACTGAGACGATGGAGGAGTTTCTCACGGAAGTCGAAAAACACATCAACATCAAGCCTCATCTCGACCCTGCCGTCATAGAAGAGAACGGATTCTTCCGTAGAGCCGTGAACACGGCCGGTCTATGGAAGTTCGTATCAGCGGTACCAAAGAAAATCCTGGCGAAGGCGGTGGGAGAGCTTCTTCTGAACCTGAGGAAGGAGCAAAACACGTCTTCGTTCACAGATCCACAAACCAGAAGGCCGGTGGAGGTTGATATGAGCGAGCTCATCGGCGTGTTCGACATGCCGAAGGAGGGAGGAAACTCCCTATTAGATTTGGGATTTTCGGCCAGAGTGGAGTATGGTCGTTTTGCCGTCGCCGGAGCTGAACCAAATTTCAAGGAGGCCAGTATCCGTTCCAACTTGAAGGCCCCCTTCAACCATATTTGCGAGCTTTTCTCGAAGAGCGTCGCGTGCTATGTCGGAACTCTGGACACGCTGTCGGAGACAAAACTAATAGCCACCACCGTCATCGTCGACAGCCTCACTGGAACAAATTTCAACTGGCATGGTTGGTTTCTCAACCAAATCCATGAAGCCACTGAAGACTTTGCGTTCGTGCCAGGAAGCGCCGATCAGATTCTCCGCAAAGGGAAGCTGAAATTCTTCTCTAGACTCTCTGTTGCATTGGAGGAGAAGTTTCCAGGCAAAGTGTGGCCGGAATCCGATACTGCTGTCTACAACAAACAATCGGTCTTCTATGACAAGTGGAGGAAGACCAAGAATCCTATTGATCAGGGACTTCTAGATGTAGAAGTGCCCGCTGCCATACCAGTTGCTGAAAGGCAAGCTGAAGTGAGCCAAGCAAAGCGAGTCACTTCACCCGGGAAGCAAGCTGCGCTCAAGCGAGGCAAGAAAAAGATGAAGCGAGTCACTTCACTCGTCCAAGAAAGCGAGGCGGTGGAGAAGCCGCTTGAGGACGTTGAAGTTACTCAACATCAGCCCTCACCAATCAAAGCCAAAACTCCCCCACTACAAATCCAAACCCAATCAACCCAAATACCAGAACCCCAAGTCTCATCTACCCACCAACCACTTACACAGACAACTCCCCTCTCTCCCCAGGAAGAAGGATCAGCTTCTTCATTCCATATCCCTACTGTCCCATTCCTCAGCACAGATCCATCTATTGCTTACACCACATTCCAACCCATCCAAACCCAGCAAATACAACCACAACAAACTGAACCTATCCAAATCCCTGAAACCCCCGAAGGCTCATCATCATCCCAATCCCCCTCGACATCGGCAGCTACAGCCGATACCGCCCAAACAGCCGGTGAACTCCCAATCATCTCACCATTCGTTCTGCCCTCCATCACTGCAGAAATGCAGGCCATCGATTGCTACGTCAAGGATCGAGAGCAAGCTGCGGAGACCATTGCTCTTCGCTACTCCAATGTCCCATGGACCGATGAGTTCTACACCAAGACCATCGACTTCCTAACCTACATCACATACCGTGGGACGGAGTACTACAAGGTCTATAACCTTATGCAAGCCTTCAAAAAGGAGGAGTTGATTCAGCTGGAGGCCAAGCTGCTCAACTTCATTGGCGTGGTTGGCTTCCACAACTTTCTTGGTGGGACCAGCTTCTGGGACAAGCTGGATGCTAAAATAAAACAAGAATACCCAGATGCTGTGATTCCCAAGCGAGAGCCAACTCCACATGAACAGAAGCTGATCAATGCACATGCGGAGGAGATGCAGGCGAAGGAGGTGGAGATCTCAAATATCCAAAGCGAGATCTCCAAGAAGGAGGAAGAGGTGAACCGGAGAGTGTTGGAGGTCAAGAGTCTTCGTGAAGACTTTGACAAAAAGAAGGGAGATGTGGAGGCGACGGTGGAGGAGAAGGGAAAGTTATTGGAAGAGAAGGAGAAGGCGCTGGAGGCGCAAGTGAAGCTGGTTGATGACCACACAAAAACAATCACCGAACTCAAGGGCTCGCTTGACGCGGAAAGGAGCCGCTTGAGGGAGGTTAATGCCAAACTCATTGCTGTTGGCAAAGAGAAGAAGGAGTTGGAGAAGGAGGTAAAGAAGTTGAAGGAGAAACTGGAGAATAGGGAGGGAGAGTTAGTAATGAAGGGTAGTGCAGCACGAAGAAAGCCCTCGACAATCTCAAGAACGAAATGAAAATCCTCAAGCTTGAGAGAGAGGAGGAGAAGGGAGAGCTTGAGAGAGCAGAGTTGTCCATCCTACTCGAGAAGGTCAAAAGCCTGGGAGAAACCTACACAGAGAAGGTTGCTGCAGGAGTAGACTTTTGTTGGGGTTGTTGTATACCTAAAGCAAAACCGGTTGTTTTAGTGGTTACGACACAGGTCCACTGTTAACAATCCCTATCTGGAAGAATATGTTTAAGCAAGAATAAAGCCCATTATCTCATGTTTTAGACCACGTGTCGATCTGAGTTCGGAGAGGATCACGAAGGTCGTTAATAATGATGAGATATAAACAGTTCACAGTCGAGACAGCTTGGGCTGAGCTGTCGGTCTTGACTGCAGCTTAATGGTAGTGATGAGTCCTAATCACTAATTATGCTGGTACGGTGGAACGTATTGAAGGATCAACAGAGATAATGCTCTTCTGATACTGACCCTATATCAGAGGTGATATAGGTGAAGAGCTATAGATCTCAGGCTCTAGCTCGATCTTAACCTTGGTAAACTATTAGATGTATATGTATTCTTCGATGTTACTTTGATTTACGAAGATATGAACTCCTCGTTAGTTCATCTTAATCATGTCGTACTTTGGGTAACACGAAGATGCATAGTATGTCTAATAAGTGTTATCAATAAGCCGTGTCCTGTGTGAGTGCAGGCTGACGTTATCCCCTCAAGGGAGTTCACAATGTTTATTATACCAAGTCATGCATGCTGATTAAGTTCAGGTATAATAATGAGGAGTGAACGGGTACTACTTGAGGAAAAGATGTTAACAATTAGGAGCAGTCATGGTAGCTCTAATTGATTAACGAATAAGGAGGTCTTAAACACGGGTGGCGAACTATACAAAATACCTACCCAATCTACATAATTGGGACAGAGCGGTGATTCAGCTATGACACTTTAGTGGAGTGCGTCATAGTTCTAATTGGATACATGTTCAGGGGTGGACATGGAAATATCGAATTAGATAAGGCCCAACTCTGTCTGGTATCCGATCCCTAGGATGGCCCAAACAGACCTCGGGAATCGATCTGAATAGCATTATTGAGTTTGGACTCAATAATTGTACTCAGGCCCAGTATATGATATATATTGGATTTATATCCGGTGAATGGATAATAAATATAATTAATTGAGATTTATATCCTATGGGATTAAATCTAATTATTTATTATTTAGTTATTCACGGATAAGATTAAATCTAATAAGATAAGATTTATTTAATTAAATCTTGTGGGGATAAATATCATATCTAAATATATTTGGTATATATTTATTTATTTATTCTTCTACTGATATTAGAATAAATTCTATTTGTTAGAATTAATTCCGAATATACAGTTGCATAACTGAACAGATTAATTCCTTATTAATTCCGTATTAATAAAGGAATAGGATTTGTAAGTTATGGAAAGAGAATAAATATGGGATGGCAAAGATATGGTTGGAGATAAATAAGGAATCATATCTCCTTATTTATGAACCATATATATATACTCTCAAGTCTCTAATAAAACCCTAATTCATAAGTCGTCACTTGTGAGAGAAAGAGATTCACGCGAATCCCTAGGGCGAGAGAGAGAGTGCGGCCGCCGGCTTCTGAGTGAGGGAGATCGAGGTTCCAGTGATCTCGAGACGCCCACCAAGTCTCATATTTCAAGGTGTGGGATCACATCCTAGAAGATCAGAACCGTAGATCGATCAGACACGACTCAGATTGCACGTTCTTCATAATCGTAAGGTATGTACTCGAGCCCTTGTATGACATTATGTGCACGATCGAATCAACACATCCGAAACAAGATCTGGGTCGGGGCGGCTTTCAAGCAGCCGTTTCCCAACAATTGGTATCAGAGCCCGAGGTTTTTGGATCGGCTCTGTGTTGAGTCGAATTTAATGTTCATGCATTCGAGTCATTATGATTATGTGTGCATGCTGCTGTCCGGGAATTATGTGCGTTGTTTTATCGTTTTTCGATTTATCGTTGTTCGTTTTTTTTAATTCGGCGAGATAATAAGGTGCCGATTAGATTAGGATTCGTTTTTCCTTGTATTTTTCGATTTTTCGCATTATTGTTGCTGGAGGATCGAGAGATTGTTGAGGAACGAGGTCCGAGACGAGCACGAGACGAAGACGGAGGCACGACGGCCGCAGGCGGCGGCGCGTCGGACGCACGACGGCGGCAGTGTAGTTCGCGGCTGTTTTGGCGCTGTTGCACCTCGTCGTTTACGGTGGCTGAACCCTAGGGTTCATCCTAGGGTTCAGGCGAAGCCGGAACGAGTGGCGGCGGCGGCCGAATCGGCGGCGGACGGCGGCGACGGCTTGTGCAGCGCGGCGGCTGAAAACCCTAACGGGTTTTCGGGCCTGCCGGCGCTGCTGAAGGCCTGAACCGTGGCCTGCCCGGCGGTCCAGCGCCCGGCTCGACGTCGGAGACGGAGCCCAGTCAGCGCCAGACGACCAGCAGCGGCGCGACAACGGCGGTGAACGCGAGTGGGAGCAGCGGCGGCCGAAACCCTAGCGGTTTTTGGCCCGCACGCTGCAGGGCTCAAACCACCGCGGATCGGAGGTGGCTCGACGACGACGGGGTGGCGCGGACGGAGGCGGACAGCAGGTCCGGTGGTCCCCTGACCACCGGCGGCGGTGGCAGTGGCGTTGATCAACGGCAGCGGCGGCGGCTGGGTTTGTCCCTGCGCGCGCGCTGCTGCCGGACTCAACCACGGCTGCCCGGGCTCGAACCCAGCACCTCCGGTGGTGCTGGGACGCCGGCGAGCTCAGTGGGAGCGTCCGGTGGCATGCCAGCCTCCGGCGGTGGCTTGCGGCGGCGGCGCTGTTTTGTGCAGCGGCTAACGGCGAAGGCGACGGCGGTTTTGGCGACGGTGACGAGCAGTGGCTCGGGCTGGGTTGCAACGGACGCACCCAGCCCGAACCCAGCCACGTCAGGCTCGTCGTGGAGCCGAAACGGGGTCCCCGGCATGCACCGCGGTGGCGCGTGTGTTACACGCGTGGCTCGGCGACGGCGCGTGGCCGAATTTTTCCAAACGACGGGCCATTTGTTCGGCCCATTACGTTGACGACGGCTAGGGTTTTCCGAAACCTAGGCATGATCGTTGACGGCTAGGGTTTTCGTACCCTAGTTCGTTCGAAATTAATTCGCTTTCCGTTTTTGGTAATTAGGGTTTTCCGCACCCTAATTATTTCGAGCACTTGCTATTTTTGGAAGGTGGACTTGAAGATCGGGATTGGCTTCCAAATCGAAGATTAAAGACCGGAGCTTGTTCCGGGGTTTTATTTTAATTAAATGTAATAGATAGGGCTTTCTATTCCCGGTCGGCAGCCTATTTATTCGTTTTAATTATTATGCATGCTATGGATGGATTTAAATTACGCGATGAAGATGATCAGCATGTTTTGCATGTTATAGTTGCTTTTCATTGTTTGTGTAATAGAAATAATATGCATAGGGGTCATAGCATGTCAGTTTTAATGATTTCAATGCGAGCATGTTTTATTACTTGCGCTTAGAAATCATGTGATAGGACTTAATTGTCTATGTGCTACGATTGTCACACAAACCCTTAAAAAGACTAAGGGTATAGTTAATCGATTATTGGTTAATTGATTTAAAGGACCTCCATATTTGGTTTAAAAATGAAATAATTAGCATTCGCGTTGACGATGAGTCTTCCTCCCTATAGGAGATGCTGGTTATGGATTTCATTGGTTTAGACTTCAATAAGATAATTTGATTTAAAATGAAATAATAAGTGTTCGCGTTGACAATGAGTCTTCCTCCCTATAGGAGACACTGATTATGGTTCATTGGTTAAATTCAAAATTGATAATATGGAAAAATGATTTTATAAAGGTAATTCCTCCTTAACAGGTGGGTTACTCTTAATAGAATTAATTTTTCGGAATATTAAAATATGGTTGTAGCTTAGCTGCTTATTGATGAATCCTCCTATAGAGGTCACTTCTCGAATTAGCAGGGTCCTGAGGCACGGGTTATTATTTCTTTGTTTCACTATGGTCCGTGTGATGGGATAAGAAATAAAATAGACTGCGGTCATGGTCGATAATTTTATGGATAGCATCCACCTATAGTGGACTATTTATAAATAGTATCGGGCTACTCGTTTGTTGGTTCAATGTTATTATTGGGTTTCTAACATTGATAACATAAATTATTTGCGCTTATAAGTTGTTTACTTGTTATTTATTTCAGATATGTCTATTGATTCTATTCGCACGAAGATTTGTCGTTTAGCTTATTCCGATGGTGTTCCGGACTCCTTTCGATTTCGACTACTCGGTTTCCTGGCACGGAAAGAGATAGATTTCTTGAGGTACGAGGATTTCGATGATTTCCCCAACCTAAAGAGTTTTCTCATGAAGTTTAAAAACCTTGTACGGATGTACGTGTTCTATGGTGGTGTTATGTCGAGAAAGACTGTTTGCGAGCTTCTACTTGCATGTTTCCCGACTTGGTTCCTGGCTCTCAGAGAAGCGGTCGTCCCGACCCACATCGTTCACGAGGATCCAATGGCTCTCATTGGGGAGTTACTCATGGTAGATGCGGAGAGGATTGATATATTGCAGACTGCTTATGAGGCGCAAAGGAAGTTCTGGGATCGTCCTATTAGGAATGTCAATGTTAATCGGCATTTTATGGCCCGGGACAACGAGTCCATCATTGATGAGTACCTTCAGTCACTGAGGATTGATGATTTTGATTTTGAGGGACTCGTTCACGATGTGAATGAGCTGATCTCTGATCAATCCATGGAGGGAGTGGGCGATTCCGAGTCTGTAAGTCTTGTTCACGATGTGAATGAGCTGAACTCCGATCAGCCTACTCAGGAAGTGAATGATGCCAGGAAGGAGGGACCTCCGATAATAAAGGTTTATCAGAGGAGGAACAAGAAGTTGAAGGTAGATGGAGGTATGTCAGACTCTTGTAACATTAAAAAACCAAATTATACTAGTTTAGTCCTCACGGACGGATTTAACTAGTGGATACTAATTGTGGTTTGTTGCAATCTTTGTAGGTTCGACTACAAGGAACGAGTAGGACGACTTCAAGTTCTTGAGCTCGACAAGCAACATTCAGTTGATGCAGTTGTCTAGCAGACTTGGAGATTTCTATCTTACGTTTTATCTTAGTTTTTGGATACTAGATTCTGGTTTATTACTCTTTTACCACATTTGGTTGCCTTATTTTGGCAGGATACTTATGTTTTGGATATTAATGGATGATTATTTTCTTACATTGTATTAAAGATTTACTTCTTTAATACTGGTTGTTTTGATATATCATTCGTAGTGGGAGTAATAACTGTGAATTTTGAAGGATGTTCCAAAATGTGTTGTGATAAATGTGGTACTTCTTGTTCAGTATTGTCTTTTAACAAAATACTATGTCACTATGTCTAAATCTATTTCCTTTCCTTATTTGAAATGAAGTGATTAGCATTTATGTTGATCATGGATTTCATTGTGATTTAAAATGAAATTGATTAGCATTCGCGTTGACAATGAGTCTTCCTCCCTATAGGAGATGCTAATTACAGATTTCACTGGTTAAATCTGTTCGGAAATAAGGATGATTTGCACACGAAGTGTCGCAATTTCAATGATAGATTTAGTAATTAGTTGGACAAAGTAGTTATTTTTCAAGAAAAGACAAGCATTTATTCTTGATTAACGTCCAAGAATAAAAAGAAATTGTGGATTGGAACATTATAAGACCGGAAGTACAAGACAGATAACCAAAAGGATCTGCACAAGATTATTTTAGGATCCTAGTCACAGTGGGAGCTTTTTCGAGTGTGTCTCGAAATGGTAAGTTGTTCATCAAGAAATCTGGTTTTCTTGGATAATGAACAAACCAAGTTGACTAGTAAAGGATAAGTTAGATGAAAGAAGTTGCTTATCATTGATTAGTCTATGAGTTTAACACTCGAAAGACTTACAAGTTGTATGCTCATAATTGTTGAGGACATACATGAGCGATCATGGATGTAATTTGAGAAAAGGGAAGAATTTTCTCAAAAGTTCTATGTTTCGGGACAAACACAATGAAATGTGTAGTTCAATGATTTTAAGCATTCATTTGTCAAACAACACATATAAATTCATTTTATGAAATGTGTTGACAAACGGTATATCTTTCATCTACGAAAGACGTTGGAATGGTTGTCTTGTACATTGTATGATAGTATGACTAGCACTTGAGAAAGTGTGAAAATATTGTCTGACACAATAGGAGGTGATTATCCGAACAGTTTAGAATGAAGGTTAGGAGTAATGTTGGATATATCCTACAGTCGGATAGTATAACATTATTCAAGTACTCTTCATAGACTACTGTTATGGCAAAAATTGCAATACACTTGGATATTGCATAAGAAGCCAAATATATGTTAGTGTTGTGTGCATGGTAACGGATATAGTCCATCATGTTAGTGGACACGGATAATCGAATGGTAGCTAGAAACGACATCATCGACCTTAAACTATGGATTCACGTAAGAAGCAGAATTGTCTTGAAGATTCTCACGCAGTGAAATGCTGAGAGGGAGCTAGATAATTTAGGGCTTGGCTTCGTGAATTGGCAGTAATCTCAATTTGTTAGAATTATTACACCCCCTGGAGAATTCTAAGTGCAGTAACAAATTTTCTGAGATTTGGGAATGCCGGTAACAACATAGTGAGTACCTTAAATTAAGGCGATTTCGTGGAGAAAATAGAAACACTAGAGGAATGTACGATGACGGTTCCTTCACTAAGTGCACCATGTCAGGTATACTGTAGCATGTGGCTGACATGTCTTAGTGAACCTCCCACTAAGAGGTACAAGGTAAAGGTAAAATCTTTGAGTATAAGTGGGAGAAAAAGTGTATGATGGTTGCTAACGATTGCGATCGTGCGATTGTTAACATTGTACATGGATGAAGTCATATGGTTTCCTGTAGACGCGTTGGTATACTAAAAGGTTTTACTTTAGTATAAGTGGGAGATTGTTGGGGTTGTTGTATACCTAAAGCAAAACCGGTTGTTTTAGTGGTTACGACACAGGTCCACTGTTAACAATCCCTATCTGGAAGAATATGTTTAAGCAAGAATAAAGCCCATTATCTCATGTTTTAGACCACGTGTCGATCTGAGTTCGGAGAGGATCACGAAGGTCGTTAATAATGATGAGATATAAACAGTTCACAGTCGAGACAGCTTGGGCTGAGCTGTCGGTCTTGACTGCAGCTTAATGGTAGTGATGAGTCCTAATCACTAATTATGCTGGTACGGTGGAACGTATTGAAGGATCAACAGAGATAATGCTCTTCTGATACTCACCCTATATCAGAGGTGATATAGGTGAAGAGCTATAGATCTCAGGCTCTAGCTCGATCTTAACCTTGGTAAACTATTAGATGTATATGTATTCTTCGATGTTACTTTGATTTACGAAGATATGAACTCCTCGTTAGTTCATCTTAATCATGTCGTACTTTGGGTAACACGAAGATGCATAGTATGTCTAATAAGTGTTATCAATAAGCCGTGTCCTGTGTGAGTGCAGGCTGACGTTATCCCCTCAAGGGAGTTCACAATGTTTATTATACCAAGTCATGCATGCTGATTAAGTTCAGGTATAATAATGAGGAGTGAATGGGTACTACCTGAGGAAAAGATGTTAACAATTAGGAGCAGTCATGGTAGCTCTAATTGATTAGCGGATAAGGAGGTCTTAAACACGGGGGTCGAACTATACAAAATACCTACCCAATCTACATAATTGGGACAGAGCGGTGATTCAGCTATGACACTTTAGTGGAGTGCGTCATAGTTCTAATTGGATACATGTTCAGGGGTGGACATGGAAATATCGAATTAGATAAGGCCCAACTCTGTCTGGTATCCGATCCCTAGGATGGCCCAAACAGACCTCGGGAATCGATCTGAATAGCATTATTGAGTTTGGACTCAATAATTGTACTCAGGCCCAGTATATGATATATATTGGATTTATATCTGGTGAATGGATAATAAATATAATTAATTGAGATTTATATCCTATGGGATTAAATCTAATTATTTATTATTTAGTTATTCACGGATAAGATTAAATCTAATAAGATAAGATTTATTTAATTAAATCTTGTGGGGATAAATATCATATCTAAATATATTTGGTATATATTTATTTATTTATTCTTCTACTGATATTAGAATAAATTCTATTTGTTAGAATTAATTCCGAATACACAGTTGCATAACTGAACAGATTAATTCCTTATTAATTCCGTATTAATAAAGGAATAGGATTTGTAAGTTATGGAAAGAGAATAAATATGGGATGGCAAAGATATGGTTGGAGATAAATAAGGAATCATATCTCCTTATTTATGAACCATATATATATATACTCTCAAGTCTCTACTAAAACCCTAATTCATAAGTCGTCACTTGTGAGAGAAAGAGATTCACGCGAATCCCTAGGGCGAGAGAGAGAGTGCGGCCGCCGGCTTCTGAGTGAGGGAGATCGAGGTTCCAGTGATCTCGAGACGCCCACCAAGTCTCAGATTTCAAGGTGTGGGATCACATCCTAGAAGATCAGAACCGTAGATCGATCAGACACGACTCAGATTGCACGTTCTTCATAATCGTAAGGTATGTACTCGAGCCCTTGTATGACATTATGTGCACGATCGAATCAACACATCCGAACCAAGATCTGGGTCGGGGCTGCTTTCAAGCAGCCGTTTCCCAACAACTTTCACCAATCTCTCAATCAAAGAGAGAGGTCGCTTGAAACCATGAAGGCAGAACTTGAAGCGGCCCAGAATTTCTGGTACTTCAACCTGCAGGAGGGAAGGAGGTTGATGAAGGAGGAGATTGAAGCGGAGCTTGACGCTCGCTTCAGAAAGGTGGAGCCGTTGGAGAGGTTGATGGTGTCAGTCGTTGAAAGGGAAAAGCAGTGCGAGTACTTACTCGAAGAAATCAGTGCCAAGACAGCTGAACTGGTGCTATCTGAAGAGCATGTATTCATTACACGAGCTGAAAAGATGCTTCACGCCCTGTTCAACAAATTCGAAGAGCTTAGCCAATCCATTTCTGGAAAGACAATCGTCCAACCCCCGGCAGTGATGATGCCAAAAAGGGGGAAGGACAAGTGAAGAAAGGAGGAGTTGGAGGTGCTGGAGGAAGTGGAGTTATGATGGAGTTGATGCTGGAGGGAGGCAGTGGTGCTGGAGAAGAGGAGGAAGAATTAGATGACGAAGCGAGGGCTCTGCGTGCGAAGAAAGGAAAGGTGAAGCTCACGGAGAAGGAGCTTTTGAAGAAGCCTGAGGAGCCCAGCAGGCCAATTGAGGAGAAAATCCTTAGCTCCTCAATCGCTCGTCATCCTCCAGTGGTGGTGACGACCAAAGAGCAAAGGGAGAGGCAAATTGCGGAGGACGAGGCCTTGGCATGGCAGATGGAGCGTGATTTTGAACTAGGAAGGCTAACTCTTGCAGGTGCTTCAGGTTCTAAAGCGCCCGCTTCAGCCGCCGCGCCCACTTCAACTGCCGCGCTCGCTTCAATGACTGCTGGAGCCACTTCATCTACAGTCGTCCTTCCAAAAGCTGCAGAATCTAAGAAGGACATGCCACCTCCCCCACCACCAAAGCAAACACTGAAGCGAGCTGCCCCAGATTCGAAAGATGACCACGCGGCCAAGTGCCAAATGGTCAAACAAGCAGTCACTTCAAGGGCTGAGAAGCAGGAAAGAAGGAGGAAGAGAGGAGAGGAATGGAAGGAGAAGGAGGAAAAGGAGAAGAGAATAAAGGCCAAGAGATTGCAGGTCATTGATGGCCGGATCGAGGAACACTTCAGCGAAGTGAAACTCATCCAATCCGCCATCTGCCGAAGTGCCCTCGTTCCCTTCATGCCTGACGAGTCCGACGCATGCGAAACCCAAGCCATTATCGATGCATGCGACGTGACCGGGAAGGAAATGGTCGGCTCGACGCTACCCTCTCAAGGAGGAACAAGATCACATTCGAAAACGACTCAATGAGAAGCGTCCGATTTGGAGCACTGAGACTAGCGCCAAATTCCATGCCGTCAGGAAGGAACTAGCCAGCAGGTCAGAGGAAGAGTTGGCAGCCAGGAGGACTGAGCATCCTGACGCAAGGGAGATTGAGGAATTCATTCCAAGAGATCTCCGCGACCAGTGGCTACTCTACAAGGAACTCTTCATCAAAGCCTACTACTTCTGGGGAGTAGTGCCACTGCAGGATGAGTGCTCTCGAATGAGTGCTCTCAACAACTTCCTCTGCGCATATGATGAGAAAATGCGGAGGAAAATATTCACTATGGCGGAGCTTGCAGAGCCTAAATCTCTTATCGTCAAGGTGCCTGAAGTGAAGATGTTTCCAATGCCATTCCTCCCAGGCACAAGAATTCCTGATCGCAGCGTCACAGATGCAGAAGTGAACGAAGCATTCAGATTGGAGAGTGCATGGAGGAGACCAACAATCCACACTGTTGGTTCCATGGAGTTGAACGTTCTATCTGCTTATTTCACTGAAGAAAAGGAGAAGAAGAAGGAGGAGGTAACGGAGGAGAAGACGGAGGACAAGAAAGAAGAGGCTGTAGGAAACCTTTGAGTTTCAAGTCTCTAGATTATGAACTGTTGTTCATCTATTCAATTTATTTTCTGTCTCTCCTGTGTTATTTAATAGCTTTATGGATATTTTATCATTATGCTACAAACTCAAACAAAAATTTAACCGAAAAAAAGGGAAAGGAACTTAAAAGAAAATTACAAACGAAGCTGCAAAGGTAGCAGTTGCTTGAAGTTCCCTCCACGGTTAGATAGACTAGATTTCAATAATCTTAAGTCTTTGGGTTTTGGCATCATCAAAAAGGGGGAAATTGTTGGGGATTGTTAAGAACAACATGCTAAGGGGGAACCTATAAGGGACACTTATTTGTTTTGATTAGATCCCAAAACCCCAAAGCGTTCTGTTCCCAAGCGACCAATTTTAGTATAGTTAATAGGTTAGAATTTTTCTAAGCCTACTCTGTTAGGATGGCTCTTTATTTTGCTTAGATTATAGGCTTCAAAAGTTCAAGTGAAGGCCACTCGCTTGAGTGTGTTTTCCGGAGCGAAGCAAGCCTAGCAAGCTGAAGTGAAGCGTGCCGAAGAATAGTGTAGCGAAGCGAGCGCTACAGTAGATTCAAAGCGAGTCTGCCAAAGCGAAGCAAAGCGAGCGCTACAGTTCAAAGTCAAAGCGAGTCAACTCTAGTCAGCATTTTCCAAAGCAGTCACTAGGGAACTTTATTTCCCAAAGCGACTCACTACAGAATGACTACGAAGTGACTCAACGAAAGCGGACGCTACAACTTCAAAGCGAAGCGAGCCACTACCTACCAGAAAGCGACAGCACAATTCCCGCTCTGAATTTGAACTCCAGTCAACTGGAGATCTCCGCATTTATTACGAGATCTCCACGTGTCGAACGCGGAGAGGAGCAGCGGAGTTGACAGCCAGGCCGACAGGGCGCCGTAACAGTACTGGGTCGCTCCAGTTACTGTTGAAATTGGATCTTAGCTATTTCCGGCAAAAATCCAAAACTGGGCGTCTGAAAAGCAGCCAGCCTGTGCAAGTACTGTCGAGAGGAGGAAGGACAAAGCCACCAACCAAGCAACGGATCTCGGCATCCCTCCGCCTATAAATAGTGAAGGATGAAGACGAAGAGAAGCAGAACACTACTTGAGCATTCGAGCATCTACAGCAAACAAACACTCCCAAGCCTTTGAGCAATCTTCGAGTCTTTGTTTCCAAGTGTTCTCCGAGTTCCAGTTCATCGGAACTCGTCTTCACAACCTTCTCACTTAGAGTCTAAGCCCATTCCATATCCAAGCTTAGAAGAAGAGATCTAGCCATCTTTTGCATCTACTGTAAAAGAGTTCTTCATAGTGTGTTCGTCAACCAAAAACCCTAACCCTAAAAGTTTGTCTGTTAGGTGTTTGAGTCGTCGTTAGGTTGTCTCGATCCAAGGCCCTTCTTTCATCGATTGAAGAAGCCTCGATCATATAGTCTAGATCCAAGCTTACACTTACATCGTTTGTGTGAAGCTCGATCGAAGCTAGTCTGTAAGGAGAGCCCGGAATCTCCCTGTCTGTGTTTGACTGAAGCAAGTGAAGCTTCCAGTCTTGTCTAGGTTTGTGTAGTGAACCCGCAATCACTACGTCTGTCTTTGGATCCAGGCGAGTGAAGCCCGATCTCGACCAGGTTTTTGAAGGACCCGTAACCTTCAAGTTCTTGAGTGAAGAGAACAGTTGCCATCGTGTAACAAGTGGACGTAGGAGCCTTAACTCCGAACCACTATAAATCTCTGTGTCGTATCTCTCAACCCTATACTCTTTACTTTGATTACTTATTGCATATTGCATCTAAACAAACGTAATCTGGAATTTTAATTACTTAGGAAAAGATAATAGCTCACCGAATTCCGCACAAAGAGTAAAGTCTCACTCTTGATCAAGCTTAAAGCTTAGGTCAAGAGAATCTTGATTGCTTTAGATCTAGCTCTCGGCTAGGTCTTAGTATTTCTACGAGGACTTTACTTCATACTCTGAGTTAAGGAATTTGAAGTTGAAAATCTTCAAAATACGTATTCACCCCCCCCCCACTCTACGTATTTTTCCTATAACAAACCGGGACCAACAAATGTTATCGACCACGCCGGGGAAGGAAAGCTGTATGGAGGAACTCTGCATAGATGCCGGAGGTACCTCCAAGCCCTTCTGGAGAAGAGAATGAACCCAGTCCAAAAAAGGTGCAAACCTCGGAGGAAGAGTAGGCCGAGGGGCTCGAGAAAAGCTTATGATAATATAAGGATTAGGCTGAGAAAGAAAAGCTAAATTACTCAAGGTAGAGGCCCGGGAGCTTCGCTTGTGAAGTGTAGAAGAGGCCTGAACATTAGAATTCAAAGGTGTGGGAGCCATAACACCAGCAGAGGTCGGGACATCGACAGGATCCCTGTGGGTCTTACCCTTCTTTGTAACCAAGGGTGGAGGTGAATCACTTTTCCTCTTGGAAGAAGGAGACTCTGTAGAAGGGAGCTCGAGCAAAGCAGAAGGAGAAACATAAGCATCTACAACAATAAATGTCTGTAAGGTGAGGCCCTCGGAAGTCGGGAGGCCTGAGGCTGCCGGTATAGAAGTGAACGGCGAAGAAAAGGATCTATCAACGTCCACCAAATGACCGGCAACGTTTGAACCTGGAGAGAAAGGCTTCAAGCGTGGCCCTGTGGTTATGATTTCTTGGGAAGTTTCCTGGGGAAGTTCGGGATTCTCAACTGCTACAATTGCTTGTATAGAAGTGCCACTAGGAGAAAGGACAGGGCTGGGATTGCCAGTTTCCCCTTGATGCACCCTACCCAACAATTTTTCACGGGTTTTCTTCCCCAAGCTCTGTTTGGACGAGCCCATAACTACAAAATAATAGAGAATGAACTCGAACGGTAAAAAAGAAATGCAAAGAAGGTTAAAACCAGGATAGGACAATCTCCTTCCTTATAAAAGGGGAAAAATAGAGAAAAAAGGGGATAAAGATTCCCTCTTTATGAAACATTGGTAAGAAGGAATGTTAAAGAGTGTTGGTCCCGGTTTGTTAAGCGATACACACGTAGAGGGGAGGGGGGAGGGGGGGGGGGGGGGTGAATACGTGTGTAAGAAGTTTTTCAACTTCTTTTTTTCCCTTAACTCAAAGTAGCAAGTATATGGGTTGCTTCAAGAACTTAAGACCTAGCCGCAAGCTAGATCTACAGTGGAAGCTTGACTCTTGACCTAAGCTAGTGCTTGATCAAAGAGTGACTCACTTGCGAAATGCGGAATTAGGTGAGCATTCTTTCCTAAGTATTTAAAGCTTCGACTTAGGTTTGTTTACGATGCACGTGCAATATGAATAAACAAAACAAGTAAAGTATGGAAAGCTTGAGTAAAGAGATACGACACCAGAGATTTATAGTGGTTCAGTGGTAAAACACCTACGTCCACTTTGTTGCTCGCAGCAACTGATTCTATTCACTCAAGAATCTTGAGGATTACGGGTTCCCCAAAAACCTAAACTGGATCGAGCTTCACTAGCTTAGATCTTAGACAACGACAACTGGGAGATGACAAGTTCTCCACAAAAACCTAGCTAAGATCAAGCTTCACATAGTCGAGGACAGTGCTAGCTTGGATCTACACTCTACGATCGAGACTTCTACTATCGAGGAAAGTAGAGTCGTAGATCTTTGACACAACAACCTTTCTAACAACTCAAAACCTAACTTGACCTAACAAGGGTTTTTAGGGTTTTGGTTTTGAAAACTCTCTAAATGAAGAACTCTTTACAGTCAGTGCAAAGAGGGTTAGAGTTCTTCTCTAAGCTCGGATATATGAAGTAGGCTTTGAATCTAGGAGAGTGAAGGTTGCGGAGACAAGTTTCGATGTTACTGAAACTTGGAGAACACTGGACAAGAACTCGAAGAATTTGCTCGAAGGCTGTGAGTGCTTGTTTGCAGTATACGCTGAAAATCTCAAGTAGTGTTCTACTCTTCTGTTGGTCCCGGTTTGTAAGAGGAAAAACACGTAGAAGGGGGGGGGGGGGGAGGGGGGGGGGGTGATTACGTGTTTTGAAGTTTTTCAACATCAAATTCCTCGAACTCGGAGTATGAAGTAAAGTGCTCGCTTGAACAACTAAGACCTAGCCGAGAGCTAGATCTAGAGTTTTCACAAATCTCTTGACCTAAGCTTAGAGCTTGATCAAGAGTGAGACTTTACTCTAGATGCGGAATTTGGTGAGCTAAATCTTTCCTAAGTATTTAAAGTTCCAAGTTGTGTTTGTTTGGATGCAAGTGCAATGAATAATCAAACAAGGAAATAAAGAGTTTAGGGTTTAGAGAGATACGGCACAGAGATTTATAGTGGTTTGGAGATGAAACTCCTACTTCCACATTGTTGCACGAAGCAACTGTTCTCTTCACTCAAGAACTTGAAGGTTACGGGTCCTTCAAAAACCTAGTCGAGATCGAGCTTCACTCGCTTGGATCTGACGACAGACGCAGTGATTGCGGGTTCACTACTAAAACCTAACTGGACTGGAAGCTTCACTCGCTTCAGTCCAACGACAGGGAGATTGCGGGATCTCCTTACAGCCTAGCTTCGATCGAGCTTTACACAAACGAGGTAAGTGCAAGCTTGGATCTAGACTCTATGATCGAGGCTTCTACTATCGATGAAAGTAGAGCCTTGGATCGAAACAACCTAACGACGAACACAAAAACCTAACGAACAGAACTTAGGGTTAGGGTTTTTGGTTTACGACGAACACACTATGAAGATCTCTTTAGAGTAAGTGTAAAGTAGGCTAGAGCTCTTCTTCTAAGCTGAGATATGGAATGGGCTTAGAATTCTAGGTGTGAAGGTTGCGAAGATGAATTCCAATGAAACTGGAATTCGGAGAACACATGGAAACAAAGACTTGTAGATTGCTCAAAGGTTGGGAGTGTTTGTTTGCAGTAGGCGCTCGAATGCTCAAGTAGTGTTCTACTTCTTCACGGCTTGATCCTTCACTATTTATAGGCGGAGGGATGCCGAGATCCGTTGCTTGGTAGGTGGCCTTGTCCCTCCTCCTCTCGACAATACTTGCACAGGCGAACAACTTTTCAGGCGTACAGATTTGGCACTTTGCCGAAAATGGCTAAGTTACAAACCTAACAGTAACTGGAGCGAGCCAGTACTGTAGCGGCGCCCTTGTCGCCTGGAAGTCAACTCCTCTGCTCCTCTCCGCATTCGACACGTGGAGATCTCGTAATTAATGCGACGATCTCAAGTTGACTGGAGTTCAAAATCGGAGCGGGAATTGTGCTGTCGCTATCTGGTAGGTAGTGGCTCACTTCGCTTCAGGCTCGTAGCGTCCGTTTTCAAATCGAGTCACTTCAAGGTCATACTGTAGCGAGTACTTGGAAAGTGAGTTCTCCAAGTGACTGCTTTAGTAAGTGTTGACCCGCGTTGACTCGCTTTGACTTTTCACTGTAGCGCTCGCTTCGCTTTGCTTTGGTAGACTCGCTTCGACTTTTCACTGTAGCGCTCGCTTCGCTTTGCTTTGGTAGACTCGCTTCGAATCTACTGTAGTGCTCACTTCGCTTTGCTTTGGTAGACTCGCTTCGAATCTACTGTAGCGCTCGCTTCGCTTCGCTATTCTTCGGCACGCTTCACTTCGGTTGGGTAGACTCGCTTCAATTGAAAAACACACTGAAGCGAGTGGCCTTCACTTGAATTTTCTGCAGTCTAAAACCTTACTGACTAAAGCAAAATAAAGCCATCCTAACAGTGTAGGCTTAGAAAAATTTCTAACCTATTATCTACATCAAAATGGGTCGCTTGGGAATAGGACACTTGGGGGTTTTGGGATCAAATCAAAACAATAATTCATTTCTTAAAATGTCCCTTATAGGTTCCCCCTTAACATGTTTGTCCTTAACAATTCCCAACAATTTCCCCCTTTTTGATGATGCCAAAACCCAATGACTTTAGACTAAGAGAATTAGCCTACCTAACCGTGGAAGGAACTTCAAGCGACTGCATCCTTTGCATGTTCGTTCGAAATTTTTCTTTTAAGTTCCTTTCCCCTTTTTTTTAGGTTAAGTTGTTTTAGTTTTGTAGCATAAGGATAAATCATTCACAAAGCTTGTAAATGACACAAGGTGACAGAAATTTAAATGAGATAGATTTGAACAATAGTTCACAAAATATCGAGACTTGAAATTCAAAGATTTCCTGCAGCCTCGTCCTTGTCTTCCTTCTCTTCTTCCTTCTTCTCCTCCTTCTTCTCTTCTTCAATGACATAAGCAGAGAGAACTTTTACTTCCAAAGTACCGACATTGTATATGCTCGGTCTCCTCCAGGTATACTCCAGTTTGAAAGCTTCGTCCACCTCTTCGTCAATGATACTTCGATCGGGAACACTTGTGCCAGGCAGAAATGGCATGGGGAAGTCCTTCGCAGCAGGTACTTTGATGATTAGAGGTTTAGGCTCAGCAAGCTCTGCCAATGTGAAGATCTTCCGCCTCAACTTCTCGTTGTAAGCACAGGGAAAGTTGTTGAGTGGATTGATCCTCGAGCACTCATCCTGCAGTGGCACTACTTCCCAGTAGTAGTAAGCTTTGATGAACTTCTCCTTGTAGTACAGCCACTGCTCAAGTAGATCTCTGGGGATGAATTGCTCGATTTCTCGAGCATCAGGATGTTCATTCCTACACACAACAAGCTCCTCTTCTATCCTGCTCGACATTTCTTTCATAATTGCATTGAATTTAGCACTCAGCTCAGTGTTCCACTTCGGAAGCATCTCAATAAGTCGCCTGCGAATATATCCTTGCTCTTCCTTGCGTGGATAGCGACCAGAGTCGATCATTCCTTTGTGGTAACGTAGCAAGTGTCCATCCATGCTTGAGTTACGCACGCCTCTGATTCTTCTGGCAAGAAAGGAATGAAGGCGCTTCGAGTGAGGGCGGACTGGATGAGTCTCACTTCATTGAAGTGTTCCTCGATCCGGCCGTCAATGATTTCAAGACGTTTGGCCTTGATCCTTTTCTCCTTGTCTTCCTCATTCTTTCTCTCTTCTCCTCTCTTCCTCCTCTTCTCCATCTGACCAGCTCGTGAAGCGACTGACTTCTTGATCTTTTGGCGCTTGGCCTCGGGATCATCTTCTCTCGCTTCGGGGGCAGTCCGCTTCAGTGTCTGTTTTGGTGCTGGGGGTGGAGGCATGTCTTTCTTCTTCTCTGAGGCACTTGGAAGAATGGCTGCTTGACTGGATGAAGTAGCTCCAGCAGTCGATGAAGTGAGTGCCAAAGATGAAGCGGGCACTTGGACTTCAGTAAAAGCTTTGAGAGTTTTTAGATCAAACTGTTTTTCCAAGTCGCGGGCGAGGGCCTCGTCAGCTGCGATTTGCTGCTCCCTTTGTTCCCTAGTTAACACAACAACAGGAGGGTGAGTAGCAATGGAAGAGCCAAGCAGCTTTCCCTCAACCGGCTTGCGGGGCTCTTCAGTGATTTTATCTTTGTCCTTTCTCCTCGCAAGCTCAGCCCGAGCTTCATCATCCACTTCCTTCTCCTCTTCAACTCCTCCTACTCCACTACTTCCTCCTTCAATCATCATTCTCTCAACTCCACTACTTCCTCCAACACCTCCTTGTATCTCCTGAATTTCAGCACTTTTCTTCACAACACTTTCCCCCTTTTTGGCATCATCATTGCCGGGGGTTGAAGCGATTATCTTTCCAGCGATAGATTGGCGTAGCTCTTCAAACTTGTTGAAAACGGCGTGGAGCATCTTCTCGGTCCGTGTCGCGAAGACATGTTCTTCGGACAACACTATCTCCTCCGTCTTTATTGAGATTTCTTCAAGCAGGTATTCACACTGCTTCTCCCTCTCCTTGACAGAGGCCATCAACCTCTCAAGCGACTCAACGGATTTGAAGCGAGCGGCCAGCTCCGCTTCGATCTCTGCACGGATTTGCTTGCGCTCCTCCTGTAGTTGGAGATTGAAGAAATCCTGGGACGCTTTAAGTTCTGCAGATGCAGTGGCGATAGCACTCTCTTGGCTATTGAGCGTTACATGAAGTTGAGCAGCTTCGGCAATTCTGACCGCAAACTCACTGGCCTTCTTTTTAGCTTCGTCAATTTGAATGGCCACCTCAGCTTGCTTCAGATCAGTGGCTCTAGCACTCTTTCTTCTGCTCTCGAGCTCTTTCTTTTCTATCTCATGCTCTAGCTTAAGAACTTTCATTTCCTATTCTCGCGTGTCAAGGGTCTTCTTAGTTCTGGTCAGTTCACTTCCCTTCATGACCAGATCTGCATCCTTCTTCTCCACCTTTTCCTTCAACATTCTCACCTCCTCTTCCAACTTCTTCTTCTCTTCCCCAACTTTCACCAGTTTGGCATTAACTTCCCTCAAGTGATTCCTTTCCGCTTCAAGCGAGTGCTTGAGTTCAGTGATGGTTTTCTCCTGGTCTCCGACCAGCTTCACCTTTTCCTCTAATATCTTCTCCTTCTCCTCCAACATCTTCCCTTGCTCCTCCACCTTTCCCTCCAACTCTCCCTTCTTCTTGTCAAAATCTTCTCGAAGATTCTTGACCTCCACTACCTTTTTGTTCAGCTCCTCATCCATCTTGGAGATCTCACTTTGAAGATTTGAGATCTCCACTTCCTTCACCTGCACCTCCTCTGCATGATTTCTCAACAGGCGTTGCTCGTGGATGGTCGGCACATGCTCAGGGACTGAAGCGTCTGGATAGGTACGCTTCACTTTGGCATCCAATTTGTCCCAGAAGTTGGTCCCATCTAGGAATGCGTGGAAACCATTCTCTCCAATGAAGTCCAGCAGCTGTGCCTCCATGCAATATTTCTTCCTCATTAAAGGCCTTTAGAAGGTTGAAGACATTGTAATACTCAATGCCGCGGTAGGTGATGTAGGTGAGAAAGTCGACAGTTTTGGTGAAAAACTCGTCAGACATCGGCACGGAGGAGTAGCGACTGGAGATTGTCTCCGCAGCCTGCTCTCTATCCTTGACATATCGTTCGAGAGATTTCATCTCTGCAGAGACTGTGGGAATTTGGAATGTTGGAACAATAGTTCCGGTAGTTTGGGCAGTATCGGCTGTAGCTGCCGATGAGGAAGGGGATTGGGTTGATGACGAGGTTTGGGAGGTTTCGGTGATTTGGATGTTTTCAGTGGCTGGTTGCTGGGTTTGGGTTGGTTGGAATATGGTGAATCCAGCAGTAGGGTCTGCGCTGAGGAGTGAGATTGGGGGTAGTTGGAAAGAAGAAGCTGATTCTTCTTCATGTGGAGAGAGGGGGGATTTCTGAGTTTGGGGTAGGGCTGAGGATGAGGCTTGGGGTTCTGGTGGTGGTTGAGTTTGGGTTTGGATTGGGGGTGTCTGTGTTTGAGGTGGGGGAGTTTGGATTTTGGTGGGTGATGGCTGGGGTTGGGTAACTTCGGTCTACTCAAGCGGCTGCTCCTCAGCCTCGCTTGACTTGACTAGCGAAGCGACTCGCTTCAGTTTCTTCTTCGCTCGCTTTGGCGCAGCTCGCTTCCCGGATGAAGCGGCTCGCTTTGTTTGGATCACTTCATCTTGCCTTTCGGCAACTGGTACTGCTGCGGGCAGTTCAATAGCAAGAAGTCCCGAATCGATTAGTGATTTTTCCGACCTCCACAAGTCATAGAACACAGTGTTCTTCTTGTAGTCGGTGATGTTTGGTTCTTCCCATCTCTTGTTAGGATATCGTTCCTCTAGTGCGACGGAGAGTCTGGAGAAAAATTTAAGCTTCCCCTTGCGGAGAATCTTATCGGTGCTTCCTTTCACGAACTTGAAGTCTTCGGCGGCTTCGTGGATCTGGTTGAGAAACCAACCATGCCAATTAAACTTTGTTCATGTTAGGCTGTCGATGATGACGGTGGTCGCAAAGAGCTTTGTCTCTGAAAGTTGGCCCAAATTCCCGACGTAGCACGCGACGCACATGGAAAAGAGCTCGCAGACGTGGTTGAAAGGAGCCTTCAGATCTGATCGAATGTTGGCTTCCTTGTAGTTGGTCTCTGCTCCTTCGATGACAAATCGAGCATACTCGACTCCGGCTGATAACTCCAACTCCAACAAGGAGTTTGTACCTTCCCTTGGTAAATCGAATATTCCGACGAGATTGCTCAAGTCCACCTCCACTGGTTCTCCATTCTGTGGATCAGTGAATATCGATGAGTTTTATCCTTTTCTCAGATTTAGAAGGAGTTCGGCCACCGCCTTGGCCAAGATCTTCGAGTGCACCGCCGTCACGAACTTCCATAAGCCGGCCGTGGTCACGGCCTTACGGAAGAATCCATGCTCTTCAATGACTGTTGGGTCGAGATGAGGCTCGACGTTGATATGTTTGTCGACCTCGGTGAGAAATTGCTCAATCGTTTCAGCCTTTTGCTTCTTTCCCATGGTGAGAGATTTGAGTGTATTCAATCGGAGTTTTAAGGACAAAAAACGTGTTGAGACTCGTGAGTTGCAGTAGTTTGCAGATCTTGCACGAGAATGGCAAATATGGAGAGTTGTGAAAGGTTTTGCAGTTCTGCAACGACGTCCTTATATAGAGGGAGAGTTAGGCTGACGTGGCAGGGGCAAGACAGTAATATCGCCGAGGATCCTGTTTGAATACGGCGGCCAACGGCGAAGTGATTGACGTGTCCGGCGTCATCACAGTATAAAGTGAACTGTCAAGTTGACTTGGCGCTCCACGTGGCCTGCTGTGATTCGACTCTTTATACGGCGTTAGATCCAACGGCTATAAATCAGGGACTGCTTGGATTCGATGGCTGGATTTTGTCCGTCTTTTCCCGCATCGAATTCAAAGTGCATTGCACGCGCCCGTTATTTTCGGATGTACGTGAACCTGCATTAAATGTAAAGTAAAAGGTAAAATCTGCACTCGAGTGCAGACAGCTCATACTCGCTTCGCACCCGCTCGCTTGAGTTTGGCCGCTTGGCTTTTACTCGCTTGTGAAGTACTCGCTTGAGTGACTCTTCTGCACTCGCTTGCGATGGCTAGCTTGGAGTGACGTAGCACTCGCTTGGCCATCTGAAGCGACTGGAATAAGAAATAAAATTTCTTTGACATTATTTAAAATGTTTCTGACTTACATACTTTGAGGATAAACAAGAATGTTTTCCTCTTTGTATTTGTGTCAGATTCATTTATATTTTCCACATAGTAAGTGAAGGTTTCTAGCACACTTCACATTACTTAGTGTACTTTAAATTGAAACACTTACCAGTCAATCTCACTTCGTAGGAGATTGATACCACCAATGTAGACTTCATTTAGCTCCTTTGGCATTACTTGATAATATTGCTTGAAGCTTGTTGATACCACCTGTTGAGTACTACATGTTGGGCTAGATCTTCTTGGCATTCATCTTTCTCTACGAATTAGAGAGTCCTCCATCGAAGTGAATGGGGGAGAAAATGAATGTAGTACACAAGCTTACAACAACCTAGAGGGGAGCATCACGTAAGTGTACTTATTCACGATGAATGGGAGATGAGTACAAGTCCATATTTCAGAGAGGAATAGGACAGGATGACAATGATAATGCTCTGACAAGACAATCTCGTATTTTACGCAAAGACATGTCACCAGTCATGCAACCTTTTCATGTAAAAGGTAACTCTTCAAGCTTCCTCCTACAAGCTACAAAATAAATTTGCAATCGACTCGCTTGACCCAAGCTAGGGTTAGTTGAAGCGATGCAAAATTCAAGGTGGGGGAGGAATGGATAGACATTCGGCAGCTCAACTCAATGAAGAGTGAGTAAGGAATGAATATTTATCCACGATGAAGAAGATGAGAGGACTTGCTCCTCTTCGGCGGAAAGATGGGAAGAGGACGCAAGGTCTAGGTGCCAGCCCTACCTAAGCTTTCACCATTTTTACGTGGGAAGGCCCTATACAAGACCCCACAACCGTTACTAGAAACGGCACTTTTGAGTGTTTATACCCACTCGCTAGGAATCCTAGGCTAGGTAGCAGCTTTCCTTGCTCGCTTTGGAAGTAGCTTGCTCCGAGAGCAAACAATATTTCCCCCTTAACCAATGGCTTAACAATTTCTATAAGCGGGTAGGGAACGTCTTCCAACACTCCACCTTTTTCCACCATATTTCTTCTTCTTCAAGCGAGTGGAATTTTGAAGTGACTCGCTTGAGTTGGTGAAGATCCGAAGCGAGTGACGCTCAAGGAACAAGCGACCACTCCTTCGTGCATCCTGGATCTAGCACTCTTCACCAGGGTCTAGCAACCCTAATTCCATGCATAGCTGATTGAAACGAGACTCAGCTAGAGGCTTGGTGAGGATATCTGCTCGCTGGAGATCGGTATGGATTTTCTCGAGCTTGATATCCTTCTTCTCGACATGATCACGAATGAAGTGATGTCGGATTTCCACGTGCTTGCATCTGGTGCGAAGCACTGGATTCTGCGAGATCCATATGGCACTGTTGTTGTCGCAGAATATTGGGATCTCATTAGCTTCAACTCTGTAGTCCTTCAACTGCTGACGAAGCCATAGAATTTGAGAACAGCAGCTTCCAACGGCCATGTATTCAGCTTCAGTCGTTGAAGTAGCTACACTTGTTTGCTTCTTCGAGAACCATGAGATCAGCTTGCTTCCCAAGAACTGACAAGTGCCCGACGTTGATTTCCTATCAACACGGCATCCTCCATAGTCTGCATCTGAATATCCAGTGAGCTCCAAATTATCTTCAGCTGGATACCACAGCCCCATATTGACAGTGCCCTTCAAATATCGAAGAATTCTTTTGGCAGCTTCAAGATGGCTGTGCTTGGGATTGCTTTGGAAGCGAGCACATACTCCAACTACGAAGGCAATATCTGGCCTACTTGTAGTGAGATATAGAAGGGATCCGATCAAAGCTCGGTAGTCTTTAGCATCCATAGACTTCCCATCTAGGGTTTAGGCTCCATCTTCCAGTTGGTGTTCATTGGAATCTTCATAGCTTTGGCATGCTGAACACCGAACTTGGCAAGCATATCTCTTGTGTACTTAGCTTGATTGATGAAGATTCCATCATCCTGCTGCTTCACTTGAAGACCTAGAAAGCAGCTCATCAAGCCAATCATTGACATCTCATATTTGGTCTTCATAAGCTCTCCAAACTTCTCGCTAAGCGACTGGTTTGGTGACCCAAATATGATGTCGTCTACATAGATCTGGACCCATAGCATGTCTTCTCCATGGTTGATGGTGAAGAGAGTCCGATCTATCTTCCCTTTGTGGAATCCATTATCCACTAGAAATTGAGAAAGGGAATCGTACCAAGCTTTGGGAGCTTGCTTCAACCCGTATAGGGCTTTCTTCAATCGAAACACCTTATCTCCTTGCTCGAAACCTGGTGGCTGCTCCACATACACTTCTTCCTTCAATTCACCATTGAGAAACGCGCTCTTCACCATTGAGAAACGCGCTCTTGACTTTGAATTTCTTGGCCGCTGCATAGGCAAGAAATAATCTGATCGCTTCAAGTCGTGCCACTGGAGCGAAGGTCTCATCAAATTCGATTCCTTACTCTTGGCAGTAGCCCTTAGCGACGAGTCGCGCCTTGTTCCTCACAACGTTGTGGTCCTCGTCCGTCTTGTTCTTGAACACCCACTTGGTGCCAATAACATGCTGGAATTTGGGACGATCCACGAGGTACCATACGTCGTTCCTGGTGAACTGATTCAGCTCCTCTTGCATGGCGATCACCCAATTGGAATCAGCTAGGGCTTCCTCCACGCTTGATGGCTCAATGTTTGAGAGAAAGCAACTGAACATGACACTTTCTCCAAACACTTGACTTCTGGTCACTACACCCTTGGATGGATCTCCAATGATTTGACTTGGTGAGTGATCCTTGAGCCACGCTCGCTTGGATCCACTAGCTTCATCTTCATCTTCTTCCTGGTCGCTTGCTTCTCCATCTGAAGCGACTGGAATGGGTGCTTGGCCAGCACTCGCTTCAGGAATCTTGGGGGCAGCTTCAACTTTTCTTTGGACAATCTGCTCGCTTGAGTCCTTGATTTCTTCATCATCCTCAAGCATGTCCCAAGCCAGTGAGTTGATGGGTTCCTCGATTGACTTTCCTTCTTTTGATTGAACCTGTTCCTGTGGAAGACTCAAAGAAGATTCATCAAATACGACATGGGGTGATTCCTCCACAATTAGGGTTTTACAATTGAATACCCTGTAAGCTTTGCTTGATGTAGAATATCTTAAGAATATTCCTTCATCAGCTTTGCTTTCAAAGGCTTTCAATTGTGACTACTCATTATCATGGATGAAGACCCTACAACCAAAAATATGGAAATAAGATATACTAGAAATTCTCCCTGTCCATATTTCATATGGTGTCTTGTCGTGCCGTTTATTGAGAAGTGTCCGATTCTGAGTGTAGCATGTTGTATTGGCATCTTCAGCCCAATATTTCATCGGAAGCTTCGAGTCAGCAATCATGGTGCGAACGGCTTCTTTGATGATCCGATTCCTTCTTTCAGCAACTCCATTCTGCTGAGGTGTGTGTGCTGCAGATGTTTGATGTGCAATACCATGCTCCGTGCAGTAAGCTTCAATGGTAGAGTTTAGAAACTCAGTGCCTTTGTCGGAGCGAATGGTGGCAATTGCTTGGTTCTTCTCCACAGCTAGTCGCTTGAGTAGTTGTGGAAGCTTGGCCAGTGTCACCTTCTTGCTGAAGAGAAATACAGCCCAAGTGTAGCGAGAGAAGTCGTCGACTACAACTAGAGTGTATTTTCTTCCATTTACACTAACTGGAGTGACTGGACCAAACAGATCCATATGAAGCAGCCCGAGCACTCGCTTGGATGAAGCTTCTTCAAGACTAGCGAAGTGCTTCTTCGTCTGCTTCCCTCGTTGGCATGGTGAGCATGGATGGTCTTTGACAAAGACTTCATTTGGTATGCCTTGCACCAAGCCTTTACGAGCTATGCGATTGATAGTCTTGAAGTTGAGATGATTCAAGCGTCGGTGCCATAGCCATCCCATTTCTGTAGCACTCCTTGCGACTAAGCACGTCTCCTCTTTGCAGCTGTCCCATTGTGCTATGTAGACATGTTGGGAATTGTTAAGAACAACTTGTTAAGGGGGAACCTATAAGGGACATTTTATTGTTTTGATTTGATCCCAAAACCCCCAAGCGTTATGTTCCCAAGCGACCTATTTTTGATATAGATAATAGGTTAGAAAATTTTTCTAAGCCTATACTGTTAGGATGGCTTTATTTTGCTTAGATTTTTTACCGCAGAAAATTCAAGTGAAGGCCACTCGCTTGAGTGTGTTTTTCCAAGCGAAGCGTGTCTATCGAGCGAAAGTGAAGCGTGCCGAAGAATAGCGTAGCGAAGCGAGCGCTACAGTAGATTCAAAGCGAGTCTGCCAAAGCGAAGCGAAGCGAGCGCTACAGTGAAAAGTCAAAGCGAGTCAACTTCGGTCAACATTTTCCAAGGCAGTCACTAGGGAACTTTACTTCCCAAGCGACTCGCTACAGAAAGACTACGAAGTGACTCAACTCAAAGCGGATGCTACAACTTCAAAGCAAAGCGAGCCACTACCTACCTGATAGCGACAGCACAATTCCCGCTCCGATTTTGAACTCCAGTCAACTAGAGATCTCTGCATTAATTACGAGATCTCCACGTGTCGATTGCGGAGAGGAGCAACGGAGTTGACTGCCAGGCTGACAAGGGCGCCCCAACAGTACTGGCTCGCTCCAGTTACTGATAAGTTTGGATCTTAGGTATTTCCGGCAAAGAGCCAAAACTGCACTTCTGCAAAAGCATCCAGCCTGTGCAAGTACTGTCGAGAGGAGGAGGGACAAAGCCACCAACCAAGCAACGGATCTCGGCATCCCTCCGCCTATAAATAGTGAAGGATGAAGATGAAGAGACGTAGAATACTTCCTGAGCATTCGAGCGCCTACTGCAAACAAACACTCCCAGTCTTAGAGCAAACTTCGAGTCTTTGTTTCCAAGTGTTCTCCGAGTTCAAGTCTCATCGGAACTCGTCTTCGCAGCCTTCACACTTAGAGTCTAAGCCCATTCCATATCCAAGCTTAGAAGAAGAACTCTAGCCATCTTTGCATCTACTGTAAAGAGTTCTTCATAGTGTGTCATCGTAAACCAAAAACCCTAATCTGTTCGTTAGGTTTTTGTGTTCGTCGTCGTTAGGTTGTTTCGATTCAAGGCCCTACTTTCATCGATTGTAGAAGCCTCGATCATAGAGTCTAGATCCAAGCTTGCACTTACATCGTTCGTGTAAAGCTCGATCGAAGCTAGGCTGTAAGGAGAGCCCGCAATCTCCCTGTCGTCGGACTGAAGCGAGTGAAGCTTCCAGTCCAGTTTAGGTTTTTGGTGTGAACCCGGAATCACCCAGCGTCTGTCAGATCCAAGCGAGTGAAGCTCGATCTTGACCAGGCTTTTGAAGAGCCCGTAATCGTCAAGTTCTTGAGTGAAGAGAACAGTTGCCGAGTGCAACAAAGTGGACGTAGGAGCTTCATCTCCGAACCACTATAAATCTCGTGTCGTATCTCTCTAAACCCTAACTCTTTAATTCCTTGTTTGATTATTCATTGCACGTGCATCTAAACAAACATAACTTGGAATTTTAAATACTTAGGAAAGATTATAGCTCACCGAATTCCGCACTAAGAGTAAAGTCTCACACTCTTGATCAAGCTCTAAGCTTAGGTCAAGAGAAACGTGATTACTTCAGATCTTGCTCTCGGCAAGGTCTTAGTATTTCAAAGAGCACTTTACTTCATACTCTGAGTTAAGGATTTGAAGTTGAAAAACTTCAAAATACGTATTCACCCCCCCCCCCCCCCTCCCCCCTCTACGTATTTTTCGTATAGCAAACCGGGACCAACAAGTGTTATCAGAGCAGCGGTTCTTTCGAGCCTCTGCTTTGCATATCTGAAGCGAGTCCCCACTCGCTTCACGTTGTCTCACTGAACCGGATCCTATCTTTCTAAGTGCATCAAAACCTCACCCACGCATACTGCATCTAATACTGACGGTTTGCTATGTCTACATACAATGCTTGTAGTCTTCCACAGTTTTCCATTGAAGGCTATGAGATCTGGAGCTTTCGAGTTGAGAGCTTCCTATGCTCCATCCATGACCGGATGTGGGAGGTCATTGAAGGTGGACCAATCGAAATCAGGAAAGTTGTCTCTGAGAACGTCCCAGCTGCCGAAGGTCGGGCTGCCTATGTTCGACAACGGTACGTGGAGAAGGACAAAGATGAGTACACTCAAAATGACTTCAAAGTCGCCAACCTCGACAAGATTGCACACCACACGATGCAGAGCACCGTGTTGGACACTTATCTACCACGGATAAGGAAGTGCGTAACGGCGAAAGAAATGTGGGAAACCCTAGCCCTCATTTCTCAAGGCACAGACAAAATCAAAGAAAACAAGCTTGCCATTCAGATGCGGGAGTTTGAAATCCTAGTGATGAAGCCAGGAGAGTCCATCGATGCCTTCGAGCTGAGAGTTACCAACATCACTACAACTCTCAACTCACTTGGGAAGGAACTCACAGACAAGGAAGTGAATCTGAAAATTGTTCGTGCTCTCACGAGGAAGTGGCAGACAATGAAGGAGCTGTACCTAGCTACCAAGGATCTATCGAAGCTCACACCGGAGATTCTGTTCTCCGAACTCAAAGCTCGTGCCCTTTACGCCCAGTCATTCCGAAGAACACTTGCCCCCCCCCCCCCCCCCCCCCGTCTTATCGCGGCTGCTGGCACGGAGTTAGCCGGGGCTTCTTCCTCGAGTCTTGTCATGATCGCGCACTCGATGAAAGAGCTTTACAAGCGGCATTGCCCTTCTTCACTCACGCGATATTGTTGGATCGGGCTTTCGCCCATTGTCCAATTCCCCACTGCTGCCCCCCGTGGGAGTCCGGGCCGTGTCTCAGTCCCAGTGTGGCTGATCGTCCGAAAAGACCAGCTAAGCATCATTGGCTTGGTCAGCCTTTACCTGACCAACTATCTAATACTACGCAGGCTCATCAAACAGCGCTTTTTAGCTTTCTTCAGGATTTGGCCCGAACTGTTCGGCAAATTCCCACGCGTTACGCACCCGTTCGCCACTTTGTTCTCAACTCTTCTCACCTCCTGGGCGAGACAACTTTAGCTAGGAGCCGCTTTTCCTTCTGCACAGCTCCTCGAAAACAACGTTCGACTTGCATGTGTTAAGCATATAGCTAGCGTTCCTTCTGAGCCAGGATCAAACTCTTCTTTTGACTATGATTGGGCCCTGCAGTGGTAGAACCTGGTGAACCGGGCGTACCACTTTCCAACCTTCTCTGAACTTTGATTCTCTTAAGATATTTCGAGTTAGTTGGATGAGCTTCCTAAGGGTAAGGGCAGACTATTCTGAAGAAATTGCTAAGAGCTCCTTCTTCTGCATAGCCAAAAGACTCCCTCTTTAGCCTGCCATTGAATGGATTGAATGTTTGGCGCCTGGCCTGGTTTTCCAGCTAGTCCCAATGATCGAAACCGCAAATGAGCACGATGTAAAGAGGCGATCAATGCATTCCGAGTTATTCTGGCAAATAGCACACACTGTCGAGCCAAAGCATTGGCTAATCTGTTCACCCTTTATACATACCATAATACCATACCGACCAGTTGTGGTAGGACATCAGGAGTTGCTGCACATCGCTAACAATAGGCCTCAGACTGCGATCTGTAGACGACTTTTTACTATGCCTGAGATGAATCTGTTTTCATACATACAAAGAGAAGATAGTTGTAGAGAAAAAGCCAGGTCAGAACCTTTCGTATTAGGTATTGATTCCCTCTCTAGTCGGTCTACTATTTTATTCAATAGGGGTCAAAGACTACTTGTTGTTGTTCTATGGCTAGATGTTGTAGTTAATGTAGTTTATGTGTCGAAGACTACCCGTCCGTAGGACTACCTGTAGATAGATGGATGGTTCACCTGAGTTGCGTCTTTCTTTGCTTTGAAACTCGTACCGGTTGAGCTCATTCCTTCTGGATTCCGTAGCTGCACATGTTCATTAACCGCAGAAATGCGTGAATACAAATATTGACGTTCTTTGCTACACATATTTGTTGATTGCAAACGCGGGAACTCCTTGTACTCAAAGGGCAGAAAGATCAACCTTTCAGGAAAATGACCTCGTTAATCAAATCGAGGAAACGCTGCTAAACTCCCCCCGGTGGCTAGTTCTTGTTGCAAGAAAAACAGATGTGGAAATCAACTCTATAATTGTAAAATAAAGCATTTACAGCCTAGTCAGTCATTAGTCGCTTTATTCCTCTGTTGTTCATCTATCTGTTCCTCCTTCAGGGAGTAGCCGTACCTCTCTCTGTTGACAATCTTATGCATTTTCAGGGAGGGACAGAGTTCTATTCCCTTGAACCGGGGTCTTGATTGCCGGTGGAGAGATCTGGCCTGCCTCTGGGAGTAATCATTCAATGCAGTGGGAGCGATGGAGAAACTGGAATTCTAGGTCATTGAGCTTTGTTCCATTGACTTGGCTTAACAATAGGTGGCTTCCAAGCGGATCGGCTCACCGAAGTAATGTAAATAAAGAAAGAAAGCGTACCATCAGAAAATGTTACAAAATTTATATTAACTGAATTTAAGAGAAGTTCAAGGCTCTAACCATATTTCGACTTGTGATCAATCCATAGATACCAACAGAAAAGCTATAGGCACTCAAAACAAGTATATGTTCGAGCATCATTAATCAACTCCTTAGCTAGATCAATTTTAATCTGAACAAAAATTCAATAGATTCGATTCTAACAAATATGAAATAGATCGATATAAAACTAAAGCTTTTCTATTCTATTTTCGAAAACTCCTACACACTAAGAACAAGTCTTAGCCATTTGTTGGAGCTTCGATAGCAGCTAAGAAGAAGTGTAATGAACGAGAGTTGTTGAAACTAGCATATTGGAAGATCAATCGGCCAAAGTAACCATGAGCAGCTACGATATTATATGTTTCTTCCTCTTGACCGAATCTGTAACCTTCATTAGCAGATTCATTTTCTGTGGTTTCCCTGATCAAACTAGAAGTTACCAAGGAACCATGCATAGCACTGAATAGGGAGCCGCCGAATACACCAGCTACACCTAACATATGAAATGGGTGCATAAGGATGTTAGACTCATGAGATATAAGAAAGGGCGCCCCCTACTTCCATTCCTAAGAGGAATGGTGGGGGTGGGGAACATCTAGCTCCAAACATCCAGCTCAACAACCAACTCATTAGCTGCTAAGAAAGAACTAGCAGCAAGAACATCCAACATCTAATCCTTACTGAAATGTTTAACACTTTCTTTCTCTAGTGCGTTCGTGCCCCACAACTAGTGGGTCCCTCTCTTCCTATAAGCCAAGAAGAGTTAGACAAGTGACTCCTAGAAACAAGGAATTCTCTTCTTTCTTTCTCTCTTATTAAGACTGGATTCCCCTCTCCGGCCCTTCCCTTTTATGGGAGTCGGGCCTCTGGGGAATCCTAGTATGTCACTAAAGAACAACACTCTATAGCAGTCGGGATACACAACTAGTGCATCCCTCCCTACTTAACAGCTAATTAGAGTCAGTTGCACTCGTTATTAATAGGGAATTCTAGCAGCTAACTCAGGAGAAACCCGGGGGGAGTTAATTCTCGCCTTCTGTGAAACAACCCGTGACTAGTTTTGTTTAGCTCTCTAATACGCTCTTGCCCTACAACTACTAGGTCAATCGCTGCCCTAGAGTTGCCTTAGAGTTCATCCAACTCGAAATCTCTTATAAGAGACTCGTGATTTCATAGTGTCTTTCATTCCTATGCCAATACTTAACTTATTTATGGAATTATATTAGGAATGACGTATCCAGACCTCATTAATCAGCATATTATATTCATTCAAGGTTTACTGGTCATAACAGCTACCATGATAGGTTTCTTTTTATTTACAGTTGACCGGTCGTTTCGCGTGCATCAAAGGAGCCTGGAACGGGCCGAGAGGCATAACGACTCGACAGGAATACCCTTTCTATCGGGATGTCGTCTTGTCGCCTGTAGGTGTGAGATCATCTTGTCTTCGGAGCGAAGGAGCTGAAGTGTTGACGAGCAACATCCCTCCATAACTCAGTCTTGTCTATCAACGAGAGCTGTCACGCTAGCTTGATCTCTTTCTGAGCGCCTGGCTCCCACTAATTCTGAGTCAGTGAGGTGGCGTAGAACTCAAAGTGATGTCAATTAACATTGCCTCATTTCGTAAAGTCTTGTCGTACTACGTGAGTCCTCTCAAACGCCTAGGGCTTAGTACCCTCCAGCTCATCAATTTAATTATGCTTTTCACTCGATTCTTAGCTTTCAGATCCTATATCGTAATCGTAGGTAATCACCGAAAACTCTCTCCCGTATATTCCTGGTGAAAAGACCTGTGAAAGTCGGATTGACTATATGCCATGCCTTGAGCTGATGTCGTAAAACCGCGAGGGAAGATAGAAGACTCGAGACATGGGCTGGTTTAGCTGATTTAGCTCATTCTTCTTCTTGGAAAACCGCAATTTACAACAATACAAGTACAAGTCGGCTAGTAAGGCTTGTACTTCAAAAAGAGCGAAACTCTCCGATTGCTGCTTCTCTACAGTTTCATAAAGCCTGGTTTTGTGTCCTCATATCCGATATCCGAAACCGACCTCGAGGAGAACAAACAGGGGCCTGGAGCAGCAGTTGTCCAAAGGACGGTGGCCGAGAAGAAGACTCGGGGCCTAGCACCACTGTAACCACTTGGCCGGGAATACCGATTGATGTTAGCTCTGTTCTTCACTCCTGTCCTAGCTGGGTTTGAACAAAGAAGAAAGAATAAGGCAGTGTCTTTCCTTGATGCGAAATAAGAAACAGTGGGAAATGCCGCTATAGCAGCCCCTACCCTGTGGATACGCCAAATCCGTACTTGCAAGTGGGCCTCTTCTTTTAGCTCAAAGCCAAAGGTAAACTGAGAGAATGCCTTAAGAACATAGGATCTATCTGAATTGCTCGAAAGGAGAGTAATATTCACCGCGGAAAAGCTGCTCCTTTGCAACTACCAATACGGAGGTCCTTTTATGGCAGCCACTACTCCGTACCGACTAACTGTGTACCAAAATACTAATATAATACACAGCAGCTAGCTCATCAACGTAGTTGAAATCAAGGATTTCGGTTGAAAAGACGTCTTATTTGTTCTGCTAAACAAACGAGCCTAAACGGATGGTGAATCCGTCGGCGGCAGGAAGATTCAATATATGTCACTGCCCTCCTACCCTATCAATGCCGGTTGACTTGACTTGCTTTCTTGCTTGGATTGCTACCAAAGCTTCAAATTCGATCTGAATCGAATGAACCTCGACGATGAGGATGAAGCTCCCACTACGTCAAAGGGTGTAGTTTTCAAAGCTGCCGAAGGGCCAAGCGACCAGTCGCTAGCCAAGATGACGAGGGAAGAGCTGGAAGAACATGTTGCGTTCTTATCCAAGAACTTCAACAAAATGAACTCTCGAGTGGGCAAATACAAAAGATTCTACAAGCAGTACAAGGGAAGGAGCACTGATGCTCGAGAAGGAAAAGGGAAAAGAGAAGAGACGACCAAGCCGATCTCAAGGGACATGATGGATGTGGAGTGCTACCACTGCCACAAGATGGGCCACTACAAATCTGATTTCCCGAAGCTGAGTGCAAAGGAGCGAGAGGAACTGAGAGCAAAGAGGGATGCTCCGAGGATAGCGCTCGTAGCGAGTGAAATGCCGGTCGCTTCAACTGAAGATCCATCAAGTGACTCCTTCGCATTTACAGATCCTAACTCAAGTGAGGGAGAGGATCTTGGACTCATGGCGCTCACCGACGAGGAGACTCGAGAGGTGAGCGCCATGGATCCCATGCCAACTGAGCGTCAACAAATCTGGTACTTGGACAGTGGCTGTTCAAGACACATGACCGACATGAGAGCTCTACTTCATGACTACATAGAGAAGAAGGGTCCACACGTTACATTTGGTGATAACTCTCGAGGAAGCACCAAAGGGTACGGCGCGCTGAAAGTTGGAAAGCTCGCAATAGAAGAAGTCTCCTATGTGGAAGGACTTAAGCACAACTTGCTATCCATTTCAAAATTCTGTGATAAAGGATACAGGGTGGAATTTATTTCCAACAAGTGCATTGTGAAGAGCAAACTCGCGTCCCGGATTGTGCTGACTGGAATTAGACAAAGGAACGTCTACATTGCACAATGGGACAGCTGCAAAGAGGAAACGTGCTTAGTTGCAAGAAGCGCTACAGAGATAGGATGGCTATGGCACCGACGCTTGAACCATCTTAACTTCAAAGCCATAAATCGCTTAGCTCGAAAAGGCTTGGTGCGAGGCATACCAAATGAAGTCTTTGTTAAAGACCATCCATGCTCACCATGCCAACGAGGGAAGCAGACGAAAAAGCACTTCGCCAGTCTTGAAGAAGCTTCATCCAAGCGAGTGCTCGAGCTGCTTCATATGGATTTGTTTGGTCTAGTCACTCCAGTTAGTGTAAATGGAAGGAAGTACACTCTAGTTCTAGTCGACGACTTCTCTCGCTAAACTTGGGTTGTATTTCTCTTCAACAAGAAGGAGACACTGACCAAGCTACCACAACTGCTCAAACGTCTAGCTGTGGAGAAGAACCAAGCGATTGTTACCATCCGCTCCGACAAAGGCACAGAGTTCCTGAACTCTACCATTGAAGCTTACTGCACGGAGCATGGTATTGCACATCAGACTTCCTCAGCACGCACACCTCAGCAGAATGGAGTTGCTGAAAGAAGAAATCGGATCATCAAAGAAGCCGTTCGTAAAATGATTGCTGATTCGAAGCTTCCGATGAAGTATTGGGCTGAAGCTGCCAACACGGCATACTACACGCAGAACCGGACGCTTCTCTGCAAGCGGCACGACAAGACACCATATGAAATATGGACAGGGAGAATTCCTAACATATCTTATTTCCATATTTTTGGTTGTAGGGTCTTCATCCATGATAATGGGAAGTCACAATTGAAAGCCTTTGAAAGCAAAGCGGATGAAGGAATATTCTTAGGATATTCTACATCAAGCAAAGCTTACAGGGTGTTCAATTGTAAAACCCTAATCGTGGAGGAATCACCCCATGTCGTATTTGATGAGTCTTCTTTGAGTCTTCCACAGGAACAGGTTCAATCTAAGGAAGGAAAGACAAGCGAGGAACCCATAAATTCATTAACTTGGGACATGCTTGAGGATGATGAAGAAGTCAAAGACTCAAGCGAGCAGACTGTCCAAGGAAAAGATGAAGCTGCCCCCAAGATTCCTGAAGCGAGTGCTGGCCAAGCACCCAATCCAGTCGCTTCAGAAGGTGAAGTGAGCGACCAGGAAGAAGATGAAGATGAAGCTGGCGGAACCAAGCGTGCATGGCTCAAGGATCACTCACCAAGTCAAATCATTGGAGATCCATCCAAGGGTGTAGTGACCAGAAGTCAAGTGTTTGGAGAAAGTGCAATGTTCAGTTGCTTTCTCTCAAATATTGAGCCGTCATGCGTGGAGGAAGCCCTAGCTGATTCCAATTGGGTGATCGCCATGCAAGAAGAGCTGAATCAGTTCACCAGGAACGACGTATGGTACCTCGTGGATCGTCTCAAATTCCAGCATGTTATTGGCACCAAGAGGGTGTTCAAGAACAAGACGGACGAGGACCACAACGTTGTGAGGAACAAGGCGCGACTCGTTGCTAAGGGCTACTGCCAAGAGGAAGGAATCGATTTCGATGAGACCTTCGCTCCAGTGTTACGACTTGAAGCGATCAGACTATTTCTAGCCTATGCAGCGGCCAAGAAATTTAAAGTCTATCTGATGGATGTCAAGAGCGCGTTCCTCAATGGTGAATTGTAGGAAGAAGTGTATGTGGAGCAGCCACCGGGTTTCGAACAGGGAGATAAGGTGTATCGATTGAAGAAAGCCCTATATGGATTGAAGCAAGCTCCCAGAGCTTGGTATGATACTCTATCTCAATTCCTAGTGGATAATGGATTCCACAAAGGGAAAATAGATCAGACCCTATTAACCATCAATCATGGAGAGGATATGCTGTGGGTATATTTGGGTCGCCAAACCAGTCGCTTAGCGAGAAGTTTGGAGAGCTTATGAAGACCAAATATGAGATGTCGATGATTGGCTTGATGAGCTGCTTTCTAGGTCTTCAAGTGAAGCAGCAGGATGATGGAATCTTCATCAATCAAGCTAAGTATACAAGAGATATGCTTGCCAAGTTCGGTGTTCAGCATGCCAAAGCTGTGAAGATTCCGATGAACACCAACTGGAAGATGGAACCAGACCTATATGGGAAGTCTGTGGATGCTACAGACTACCGAGCTTTGATCGGATCCCTTCTATATCTCACTGCAAGTAGGCCAGATATTGCTTTTGCAGTTGGAGTATGTGCTCGCTTCCAAAGCAATCCCAAGCACAGCCATCTTGAAGCTGCCAAGAGAATTCTTCGATATTTGAAGGGCACTGTCAACATGGGGCTATGGTATCCAACGGAGGACAATTTTGAGCTCACTGGATATTCAGATGCTGACTATGGAGGGTGCCGAATTGATAGGAAATCAACTTCGGGCACTTGTCAGTTCTTGGGAAGCAAGCTGATCTCATGGTTTTCGAAGAAGCAGACGAGTGTAGCTACTTCAACGACTGAAGCCGAATATATGGCGGCTGGAAGCTGCTGTTCTCAAATTCTATGGCTTCGTCAGCTGTTGAAGGACTACAATGTTGAAGTGATTGAAATTCCTATATTCTGCGACAAGAATAGTGCAATCTGCATCTCGCAAAATCCAGTGCTTCACACCAGATGCAAGCACGTGGAAATCCGACATCACTTCATTCGTGATCATGTCGAGAAGAAGGATATCAAGCTCGAGAAAATCCATACCAATCTCAAGCGAGCAGATATCCTCACCAAGCCTCTAGCTGAGTCTCGTTTCAATCAGCTATGCATGGAATTAGGGTTGCTAGACCCTGGTGAAGATCAAATATCCAGGATTCTCGAAGGAGTGGTCGCTTGTTCTTTGAGCGTCACTCGCTTCGGATCTTCACCAACTCAAGCGAGTCACTTCAAAATTCCACTCGCTTGAAGAAGGAGAAATAAGGTGGAGAAAGGTGGAGTGTTGGAAGACGTTCCCTACCCGCTTACAGGAATTGTTAAGCCATTGGTTAAGGGGGAACTATTGTTTGCTCTCGGAGCAAGCTACTTCCAAAGCGAGCAAGGAAAGCTGCTACCTAGCCTAAGATTCCTAGCGAGTGGGTATAAACACTCGCAAGTGCCATTTCTAGTAACGGTTGTGAGGTCTTGTATCGGGCCTTCCCACGTAAAAATGGTGAAAGCTTAGGCAGGGCTGGCACCTAGACCTTGTGTCCTCTTCCCATCTTTCCGCCGAAGAGGAGTAAGTCCTCTCATCTCCTTCATCGTGGATAAATATTCATTCCCTACTCACTCTTAATTGAGTTGAGCTGCCGAATGTCTATCCATTCCTCCCTCACTTTGAATTTTGCATCGCTTCAATTAACCCTATTCTGGGTCAAGCGAGTCGACTGCAAATTCATTCTGTAGCTTGTAGGAGGAAGCTTGAAGAGTTACCTTTTACTTGAAAAGGTTGCATGACTCGTGACATGTCTTTGCGTAAAATACGAGATTGTCTTGTCAGAGCATTCTCATTGTCATCCTGTCCTATTCTGCTCTGAGATAAGGACTTGTACGCATCCCCCATTCGTCGTGAATATGTACACTTACGTGAAGCTCCCCTCTGGGTTGTAGTAAGCTTGTGTACTATATTCATTCTCTCCCCCATTCACTTCGATGGAGGACGCTCTAATTCGTAGAGGAAGATGAATGCCATGAAGATGAATGCCAAGAAGATGTAGTTTCTAACAGGTGGTTTCATCAAGCTTGAAGTCACCATTTGCAATATCATCAAGTGAATTCAACAAATGAAGTCCAAATCAAGAAACTTCAATAGTGGTATCAATCTCCTACGAAGTGAGATTGACTGGTAAGTGTTTCAATTTTAAGTACACTAAGTGAGCTGAAGCGTGCTAGAAACCTTCACTCGCTATGTGGAAAATATGAAATGAATCTGACACAAATACAAAGAGGAAAACACTCTTGTTTATCCTCGAAGTATGTAAGTCAGAAACATTTTAAATTAAGTAAAGAAATTCCATTTCTTATTCCAGTCGCTTCAGATGGCCAAGCGAGTGCTACGTCACTCCAAGCGAGCCATCGCAAGCGAGTGCGGAACAGTCACTCAAACGAGTACCATTCAAAGCGAGCAAAGGCCTAGCGGCCCAAATCGAAGCGAGCGGGTACGAAGCGAGTATGAGCTGTCTGTACTCGAGTGCAAATTTACCTTTTGCTTTGCATTAAATGCAGATTCACGTACAGCCGAAAATAACGGGCGCGTGCACTGCACTTTGAATTTGAAGCGGGAAAGGACGGAGAAGATCCAACCATCGAATCCAAACAGTCCCCGATTTATAGCCGTTGGATCCGACGCCGTGTAAAGTGACGAATCACAGCAGGCCACGTGGAGACGCTGAGCAAGTTGGCGGTTCACTTTTTACTGTGATGACGCCGGACTCGTCAATCACTTCGCCGTGCCGCCGTATAGAAACAGGATCTTCGACGATTTTACTACCTTGCCCCTGCCACTATTTAAGGACGACGTTGCAGACTAAGAAAACTTTCACAACTCTCAATCTTTACCATTCTTGTGCAAAGATCTGCAAATCTTCTACAACTCACGAGTCTCACCTCTATTTTTGTTCCTTAAATCTCCGATCAAAACTCTCTCAAAATTCAATACCATGGGAAAGAAACAGAACACCGAGACGATGGAGGAATTTCTCACTAAAGTCGACACTCATATCAACGTCGAGCCTCATCTCGACCCAGTCGTCATCGAGAAGGATGGATTCGTCCGTAAGGCCGTGATCACGGCCGGCTTATGGAAGTTCGTGACGGCGGTGCCGAAGAAGGTTTTGGCCAAGGCGGTGGCCGAACTCCTTCTAAATCTAAGGAAAGAACGGAACTCTTCATCTTTCACCGATTCACAGACCGGAGAGCCGGTGGAGGTGGACCTGAGCAATCTTATCGACGTATTCGACTTGCCAAAGGAAGGAGGAAACTCCTTGTTGGAGTTGGGATTTTCTGCCGGAGTTGAATATGCTCGGTTTGCCACCGAGAGAGCAGAACCAAACTTCAAGGAGGCCAGTATCCGTTCAGATTTGAAGGCTCCTTTCAACCACGTCTGCGAGCTCTTTTCGAAGTGCGTCGCATGCTACGTCGGAACTCTGGGCACGTTGTCTGAAACAAAGCTGTTCGCCACCACTATCATCATCGACAACCTTACCGGAACTAGGTTCAATTGGCATGGTTGGTTTCTCAACCAGATTCACGAAGCTGCTGATGATTTCGCGTTCGTGAAAGGTAGCGCCGATCAGATTCTCCGCAAGGGGAAGCTGAAATTTTTCTCCAGACTCTCCGTCGCACTGGAGGAATGCTATCCATAAGTGTGGCCGGAATCTGACGTCGCCGTGTACAACAAGCTCACAGTGTTCCATGACCGGTGGAGAACAAACAAAATTCCAATCGACTTGGGACTTCTCGAGGTTGAAGTGCCCGTAGCAGTACCAGTTGCCGAAAGGCAAGCTGAAGCGAGTCAAACCAAGCGAGTCGCTTCATCTGGGAAGCGTGCTACGCCGAAGCGAGCCAAGAAGAAGTTGAAGCTTGTCGCTTCGTTGGTCAAATCAAGCGAGGCTGAGGAGCAGCCGCTTGAGGAGGCCGAAGCTACCCAACCCCAGCCATCACCCATCAAAGTCCAAACTCCCCCACCACAGACACAAACATCCCCACCATCAGAACCCCAAGCCTCATCCTCAGCCCAACCACATACCCAGAAAACCCCCCTCTCTCCCCATGAAGAAGAATCCACTTCTTCATTCCAAATCCCCCGTATCCCACTTCTCAGCACCGACCCTATTGATGAATTCACCCTGTACCAGCCTATCCAAACTCAACAGCCAGCTACAGAACCCATCCAACTCTCTGAAACCCAAACTTCATCATCACAATCACCTACCTCATCGGCAGCTACAGCCGATACCGCCCAAACAACCATCATTCCCCAATTCCAAATCTCCAAAGCCCCTGCTCAGCTAGAAGCTCTCGAAAGATATGCGAGAGACAGAGAACAGGCCGCAGAAACCATCAGGACCCGCTACTCCTCAGTGCCGATGTCCGACGACTTCTTCACCAAGATCGCCGATTTCCTTACATACATCACATATCGCGGCACTGAGTACTACAAAGTTTTCAAACTCTTGAAAGCCTTTTCAGAGGAAGATCTCATCCAAATGGAGGGAAAGATGCTCAATTTCATCGGTGAGAAGGGCTTCCACGCTTTTCTCACTGGAACCAGCTTCTGGGACAAGCTGGATGCGAAGGTGAAGCGTGCCTATCCAGACGCTTCAGTTCCTGAGCGCGTGCCCACCATTCATGAGCGGAGGTTGATTAGGGAGCATACGGAGGAGGTGGAGGTGAAGGATGCAGAGATCTCGAGCCTACAAAGTGAGATCACCAGGATGGAGGTGGAGATGGAGAAGAAGATTGAGGAGGTCAAGAATCTTAGAGAAGATTTTGACAGAAAGAAGAGAGAATTGGAGGGAAAGGTGGAAGAGAAGAAGAAGTTAGTAGAGGAAAAGGAGAGGGTGCTGGAGGAACAAGTGAAGCTGGTGGAAGACCAGAAGAAAAATCTCACCAAACTCAAGGACTCGCTTGATGCCGAAAGGAGTCGCTTGAGGGAGGTCAATGCCAAGTTAGTGATTGTTGGCAAAGAAAAGGAGAAGTTAGAGAAGGAAGTGAAGGAGTTGAAGGAGGAAGTAGAAAAGAAAGATGGGGATCTAGTGATGAAGGGAAGTGAGCTGACAAGGACCAAGACAACCCTTGATAAGCTTAAACAGGAGATGAAGGATCTGAAGCTCGAGCATGAGATAAACTTGAAAGAGCTCGAGATCAGGAGGAAGAGTGCTAGAGCTACCGATTTGACGCAAGCCGAGCTGGCAATTCAAGTTGATGAAGCCAAGGAGAAGGCCAGTGAACTTGCTGTCAAGATCATCGAAGCTGCCCAGCTTCGCGTAACACTAAACAACCAAGAAAGCGCCTTAGCTACTGCTAACGCGGAGCTTGAAGCTTCTCAGGACTTCCTCAAGTTCACAATCGAGGAGGAGCGCAAGGAAATTCATGCAGAAATCGAAGCGGAGCTGGAGGCTCGCTTCAGAAATGTTGAGTCGCTAGAGAGGCTGATGGCCTCTGTCAGAGAAAGAGAGAAGCAGTGTGAGTATCTGCTCGAGGAGATTAGTGTCAAAATAGCCGAACTTGTGCTCTCCCAGGAGCATACTTTCGCAGGGAAGACCGAGCGGGTGCTGCACGCTGTATTCAACGCTGTTAATGATCTTCATCATTCCATCACTGGAATGTTGATCACACCAACCCCCGGCAGTGATGATGCCAAAAAGGGGGAAGGCATTGTGCAGAAAAGAGTTGAGACTCTGGAGCTACAAGGTGGAGCTGGAGGTAGTGGAGATGAAAGGAGGATGGAGATTGAAGGAGGAAGTGAGGTTGGAGGAAGCGGAGTGGAGATGGAGATTGAAGAAGAGGAGTTGGATGATGAAGCTAGGGTGAAGCGAGCAAAGAAGGGCAAAGAAAAGCTAACTGAAGAAGAACTTGCCAAACTTGCTAAGAAGCCCGAAGAACCCCGCAGGCCAAATGAAGAGAAAATACTTGGCTCTTCGATTGCTGTTCATCCTCCTGTTGTTGTGCTTACCAAGGAACAAAGGGAGGCACAAATCCGAGCAGACGAGGCCCTAGCTCGCGACATGGAGAAGCAATTCGATCTGAAGGCCCTTGCCCAGTTCCAAGTGCCCGCATCACCTCTGGCCGCTTCAACTCTTGCACTAATTTCTGATCTTGCAGGAGCTACTTCATCGACCACTGGAGCCACTTCCTCCAGCCAAACTATCACCCCACGAAGTGCCCCAGCAGTCATTCCACCCAAAGAAGCAGAGAAGAAGAAGGAAGAAATGCCTCCACCACCAGCACCGAAACAAGCTCTGAAGCGGACTGCCCCCGAAGCAAGAGATGATGATCCCGAGGCCAAGTGCCGAAAGATCAAGCAAATGACCGCTTCAAGAGCTGGTGAGATGGAGAGGAGAAGGAAGCGAGGAGAAAAGAAGAAGGAGGAAGGAGAGAAAGAGAAAAGAATCAATGCAAGGCTTATGCAGATCATCGAGGGACGGATCGAGGAACACTTCAATGAAGTGAGACTCTTCCAGTCCGCTCTTACTCGAAGCGCTTTCATCCCGTTTCTGCCTGAAGAATCGGAAGCATGTGTGAAGCAAGCCTGGATAGACGTTTGCAATGTGACCACTACGGAGATGATCGAGTCCGGTCGCTACCAGCACAGAGAGGAGCAACAATATATCCGGAGGCGACTGACTGATATGCTCCCGAAGTGGAACACAGAGCTAAGTGCGAAGTTTAATTCAATCATGACTCAGATGTCCAGCCGATCAGAGGAGGAGTTGATTGTGCGCAGGAATGAACACCCCGATGCCCGAGAAATCGAGCAGTTCATCCCCGACGATCTGCTTGAGCAGAGGCTATACTACAAAGAGAAGTTCATCAAAGCGTACTACTACTGGGGAGTAGTGCCACTTCAGACTGAATGCTCAAGGATCAGCGCGCTCAGCAACTTCCTAAGTGCCTACGACGAAAAATTCAGACGGAAAGTCTTCTCACTTGCAGAGCTTGCAAAGCCCATGCCTCTAATCATCAAAGTGCCAGCTTTGAAGGACTTCCCCATGGCCTTTCTGCCCGGCACAAGTGTTCCAGATCGACGCATCATTGATGCAGAGATCGATGAAGCTTTCAAGCTAGAGGAAACTTGGAGAAGGCCAAGCATCTACAATGTTGGAACGCTGGAAATAAGAGTTCTTAACGCATATGTCGTTCCAGAAGAGATGATTAAGGAGGACTTGGAGGCAGAGGAGAAGGAGAAGGTAGAGGAGGTGACAGAGGAGGAGAAGGAAGAGAAGAATGAAGCTGCAGGAAACCCTTGAGTTTCAAGCTTCATGTTTTGTGAATTGATGATTCATCTATCCCATTTTAATTTCTGTCTCTCCTGTGTCATTTACTAGCTTTGTGAATATTTTATCCTTATGCTACAAAACTCAAACAACTTAACCGAAAAAAAAAAAGGGGAAAGGAACTTAAAAGAAAATTTTCAAACAAACATGCAAAGGAAGCAGTCGCTTGAAGTTCCTTCCACGGTTAGTTAGGCTAAATCTCTTAGTCTAAAAATATGTTTTGGGTTTTGGCATCATCAAAAAAGGGGGAAATTGTTGGGAATTGTTAAGAACAACCTGTTAAGGGGGAATCTATAAGGGACATTTTATTGTTTTGATTTGATCCCAAAACCCCCAAGCGTTCTGTTCCCAAGCGACCCATTTTTGATATAGATAATAGGTTAGAAAATTTTTCTAAGCCTATACTGTTAGGAAGGCTTTATTTTGCTTAGATTTTAGACCGTAGAAAATTCAAGTGAAGGCCACTCGCTTGAGTGTGTTTTTCCAAGCGAAGCATGTCTAGCGAGCGTAAGTGAAGCGTGCCGAAGAATAGCGTAGCGAAGCGAGCGCTACAGTAGATTCAAAGCGAGTCTGCCAAAGCGAAGCGAAGCAAGCGCTACAGTGAAAAGTCAAAGCGAGTCAACTTCGGTCAACATTTTCCAAGGTAGTCACTAGGGAACTTTACTTCCCAAGCGACTCGCTACAGAAAGACTACGAAGTGACTCAACTCAAAGCGGACGCTACAACTTCAAAGCAAAGCGAGCCACTACCTACCAGATAGCGACAGCACAATTCCCGCTCCGATTTTGAACTCCAGTCAACTAGAGATCTCCGCATTAATTACGAGATCTCCACATGTCGATTGCGGAGAGGAGCAACGGAGTTGACTGCCAGGCCGACAAGCAGCGGAGTTGACTGCCAGGCCTAGAGTACTGGCTTGCTCCAGTTACTGATAAGTTTGGATCTTAACTGTTTTCGGCAAAGAGCCAAAACTGCGCGTCTGCAAAAGCATCCAGCCTGTGCAAGTACTGTCGAGAGGAGGAGGGACAAAGCCACAAACCAAGCAACGGATCTCGGCATCCCTCCGCCTATAAATAGGGAAGGATGAAGACGAAGAGACGTAGAACACTTCCTGAGCATTCGAGCGCCTACTGCAAACAAACACTCCCAGCCTTAGAGCAAACTTCGAGTCTTTGTTTCCAAGTGTTATCCGAGTTCCAGTCTCATCGGAACTCGTCTTCGCAGCCTTCACACTTAGAGTCTATGCCCATTCCATATCCAAGCTTAGAAGAACTCTAGCCATCTTTGCATCTACTGTAAAGAGTTCTTCATAGTGTGTCGTCGTAAACCAAAAACCCTAATCTGTTCGTTAGGTTTTTGTGTTCATCTTCATTAGGTTGTTTCGATCCAAGGCCCTACTTTCATCGATTGTAGAAGCCTCGATCATAGAGTCTAGATCCAAGCTTGCACTTACATCGTTTGTGTAAAGCTCGATCGAAGCTAGGCTGTAAGGAGAGCCCGCAATCTCCCTGTCGTCGGACTGAAGAGAGTGAAGCTTCCAGTCCAGTTTAGGTTTTTGGTGTGAACCCGGAATCACCCAGCGTCTGTGAGATCCAAGCGAGTGAAGCTCGATCTTGACCAGGCTTTTGAAGAGCCCGTAATCTTCAAGTTCTTGAGTGAAGAGAACAGTTGCCGAGTGCGACAAAGTGGACGTAGGAGCTTCATCTCCGAACCACTATAAATCTCGTGTCGTATCTCTCTAAACCCTAACTCTTTAATTCCTTGTTTGATTATTCATTGCACATGCATCTAAACAAACATAACTTAGAATTTTAAATACTTAGGAAAGATTATAGCTCACCGAATTCCGCACTAAGAGTAAAGTCTCACTCTTGATCAAGCTCTAAGCTTAGGTCAAGAGAAACGTGATTACTTCAGATCTAGCTCTCGGCTAGGTCTTAGTATTTCAAAGAGCACTTTACTTCATACTCTTAGTTAAGGATTTGAAGTTGAAAAACTTCAAAATACGTATTCACCCCCCCCCCCTCCCCCCTCTATGTATTTTTCCTATAACAAACCGGGACCAACAAGACATTCCTTTGTCTAATTCCAGTGAGCACAATCTGGGACATGAGCTTGCTCTTTACAATGCACTTGTTGGAAATAAATTCCACCTTGTATCCTTTATCACAGAATTGTGAAATGGATAGCAAGTTGTGCTTCAGTCCTTCCACATAGGAAACTTCTTCAATCTTGATCTTCCCGATCTTCAGTGCGTCGTATCCTTTAGTGCTTCCTCGAGAGTTGTCACCAAAGGTTACGTGTGGACCCTTCTTTTCAACATAGTCTTGAAGTAGAGATCTCATGCCGGTCATGTGTCTTGAACAGCCACTGTCCAAGTACCAGATTTGTTGACCCTCACTTGGCATGGGATCCACGGCGCTCACCTGCATTTAGACAGATTTTGGTACCCAAATCAGTTTGGGTCCTTGCAGGTTAGTTCCCTTAGGTACCCACACTTGCTTCACTTTCTTTTGAAAGGTAGCTTGTGTCTTGGGTTTCTCGACCTTTGAAAACTGTGAGTTCTGCCTTGAAGCAGCTTCACACGTGCAGCAGTGTGGGCAGGAGGGGTAGCGGCTCGCTTGAGGCATGCCTATGCTCTTACCCACTCGCTTGTATCCTGTAATAACCCGTATTTTTAAATACTAGAAAATAGAAAATAAATAGTTTTCTTTAATAAAATAAGCTTTTCGTAATTATATAATAAAAATGATAAAAGGGTTTTGAATTAAAAAGCTTAATATTATTAGTTATATAAATTACTTAATAAAAGAATTTTAGAATATTTAATTTAATTAAAATTAGTTAACTAAAAATATTATTTCTAACTTAATAAAATTCTAAAAATGTAATGTTAATATATTTAACCTAATTTTGACATTAAATGAATTATGAAAGAAGTTATGTATTTTTCGGATAAACGGTTAAGAAAACCCGAGTCGCCGTTTGTCTATTTTCGATCCTTTTCGTTTCTTTAAAATTCTTCGAGCTATCAAACTCCTTCCGAAAATTCTTTAACCTATATCGTTGAGTTCGATATTTTTTGTGGATTCCATAAACCCTTTGAAACCAAAAATCGGAACTCGTTGCCGGAGGAGAATCTTTTTATCGGGGAGCGAGACGTCTAACCGGAGACGGGATGGCCCCTATAAAAAGAAGCCACCACCGCCTCATTGAAACATATCCCTTATCCATTCATCAAATTGGAGGAAACCCACCAACCCAACCAACTCTCTCTCTCCCGTATCTCTCCCCCTCGCCGGCAGCACCACCTCCGCCTCTCCCCACCGCCGATCACCATCATCATCATCTCCATCATCTCCACCACCACCGATCATCACCATCATCCACCACCATCATCTCCACCGTCTCTCTCAATCATCCCACCATCATCTCCATCACCTTCGCTCTCTCTCTAAAGAAGCCGCAAGGAGCAGCAGCCCCACCTCCGATCGCCGCCACCGACGCCGTCCATCTTCTCCGATCAGCTGCTGCCCATCTTCTTCAGCACCATCTTTCCATCACCATCTCCTTCCTTTCAAGCCGAAGGAAGCTAAGAGCAGCCCCGATCACCATCGATCGTCTTTCGTGCATATCTTTCTCTCCGATCATCGAAAAGGTATGTCGTTCGTTCCTATGCACTTGTAGGGAGATTTCGATTCTAGGAGTAGTGGCTGATCGTCGCCACGAGCTCCCGAAATGAGACATGCATCATCTTCTCTTCTTCTCCATCGCCGTTGCAGCCGCCCTTTCTTTGGTGGTTGCCGGTGTTCCTTTTTGCATCCATATAACCGAACTAAAGTTGATCGTAACCTAATAATTAACCACGTGATCGGAATGAATTGTTGAAAATGAATTGTTGATGGTGTACCTTTCTTTTTCATGGATAATGTTTCCCTGCATGTCGAGACTCTGTCCAAATGTTTTGAAAATATTAATATGGCTTCGAAATGAGATTATCTAGCATCCTATGAAATTTGATAACGATCGGAACCACCGTTAATTTTCTAAAAATGAAACTGTGTTCATTTGATTCGAAGGACCCCTAACTCTTTTGCATGACTAATGTTTTTGCACCAAAATATTCCTAATAATTAGTTGAACAACTTTTGTGTTGAAGTCTAAGCCATGCAAACGACGAAAACATAAGAAAATGATTATTGAATGTTAATTAGTGTTTATATGATTATTAAGAATATATTAATAATTAAAAGGAAGTTATGTTAGAAAAATTCTAAGGATGAAACTACGAACGTAACTTAACCTCAAGAAATATTTGTAGGAAGAATCTCCGAAGAAGCTTGTAATAACCCGTATTTTTAAATACTAGAAAATAGAAAATAAATAGTTTTATTTATTAAAATAAGCTTTTCCTAAAATCATATTAAAAATGATAAAGGATTTCAAAAATTTAATCCTTAAGAATTTTAGTAATATAAAATATTAAATAAAAGAAAATAGTTAAATATATTAAATTTTGTTAGTAAAATTAATATTTCCCAAATAAATTTTTTAGAATATATAAAAGTGTTTAGAAAGTTAAGTAAAATTATTGGGGTTTCTTAAATAAAAGATTTAGGAATTTATTTAAGTAAAATTCTTTAAACTTTAAATAATAGAAAATAAATAAACAAATGAATTTTCTAAGTAAAATATATTTTCTTAGTTATAAATATAAAGGTTGATAAAACTTTAATAAATAAAAGTTTTGAGAAATCTAAGTTAATAAAACCTTAAATAAATGATTTTTAGAAATGATTTTTAAATTAAATTAGTTAACTAAAATATTAAAACATACTAAATAAAAGTCCTAAAAATATAAAGTTAACACCTTTAATCTAGTTTTGACATTAAAAGATTTATAAAAGAAGTTAGACATTTTTCGGATAAACGGTTAAGAAAACCCGCGTCACCTTTTGTCCATTTCGATCCTTTTCGTTCCTTTAAAATTCTTTGAGCCATCAAACCCATTCCGAAAATTCTTTAACCTATATCGTTGAGTTCGATATTTTATTTGGATCTCATAGACACTTTAAAATCTAAAATCGAAACTCGTTATCGGAGGGGAATCTTTTCGTCGGGAAGCGAGACGTCGAACCGGAGACGGGATGACCCTATAAATAGAGGCCATCACCGCCTCCCTTTCTTCACATCAGCCCCATTTTATTTTCCTTCCCCCTAAGGAAACCTCCCCCACCGACTCCCTCTCCCTCTCTTATCCAGTAGCCCCTCCCCTTCACTTCCCTCCTTCCACCGACTACACTCTCTCTCTCCCTCTCCCCCTTTGCCGATCACCTCCCTCCTCCCATTTTCTCCCAGCAGCAGCTGCTGCACTATCTCCCCACCCCCTTCACGCCACCATCACCGTCATCAACACACCAACCCTTTCCTCTTTACAAGCCACGGCAGTCCCCCTCTCCATCTCTCTCGCTCATCCACCGCCCCAACACCATCACTCTCCTCCGATCAGCTGCAGCAGCAGCTTCGTCTTCTTCATCTCCTCCACTGCCATCTCTTCTCCTTCAAGACGAAGGAACCGCAAGCAGCCTCCGATCACCATCGATCATCTTTCTCGCATATCTTGACCTCCGATCATCCAAAAGGTATGCCGTTCGTCCCTATGCACTCGTAAGGAGATTTCGATCCTAGGGGTAGTGGCTGATCGTCGCCACGAGCTCCCGGGAGAGACATGCATCACCATCATCATCATCTTCTCTTCTTCTCCATCGCCGTCGCAAGCAGCCCTTTTCTTTGGTGGCTGCCGGCGTTTCTTTTTGCATACCCATCCCCGAATTAAAGTTGTTCGTAACCTAATAATGAGCCACTTAATCAGAATGAATTTTTGAAAATGAACTGTTGTAGGTATACCCCTCTTTTTCACGGATAATGTTTCCCTGCATGTCGAGACTCTGCCCAAACATTTTGAAAATAATCATGTAGGCTATAAATGATATAATCTAGCATCCTTTAAAGTTTGGTAACAATCGGAATCACCGTTAATTTTCTAAAAATGAAACAAGGTTCATTTTGATTCGAAGGACCCCTAACCCTTTTGCATGTCAAATATTTTTTTTACACCAAAATATTCTAAATAATAATTTGATAAACTTTCATGTTGGAACTTAAGCCATGCGAACATCGAAAACATAATAAAATATTCTTTGAAGAATTAATATTCATTTTTATAATTTTAGAAAATATAAAAGTCAAAAGATATTAATATTAGGAAATTCTAAGTAAAGATTTGGATGTACCTTGATGTCATAAACATATTTGTAGGGATATTGTCAGAAGGATCTGTCTTAGGTTTCGAAACCAAGAATCAAGGAAACAAGTAAACGGTAAAGGTGGGGTTACTCTATTTTAAAATTTTATCTTTGAGTTATTAAGCTCTGATACTTATGAAAAATTAATATTATCCATGAAAATGTTTTGTTGTGCGGACTACGTGTTTAATGCCTCAATCAGTATAACGATCGTGTTTCTTAGTTGGTCTAACACACTAGCTAAGGATTGTGTACACTTAGCCCAGAAGTGCGGTGGGTTGATCACCATCGGCTTCTGTTGGATGATAGAGGGCTGTCTGGGTTAAGCGTCCCGAGACTCTACATATTTAGCTTGCCTGTCTGGGTTAAGCGTCTCGAGGTATTGGTGATGAGGTAACGTTTGTAATTCCGTGACAAGTGCGCACACCCTAAAATAAATTTTAAGTATAATTAGGAGTTAAACAAATTTTCAAACCCTCCTAATTTTACTTGCAGCGTGGATATTATCTTTAAACTGTTTGATAACTGTTTTCTTTTGGCATGAGACCACTGAGTGCATTAGTACTCAGCCCTGCAATTCCTTTCCAAATGTTTTGCAGGTTGAAAGCCGGCGGCATAGTTGGAGCTGACGAGAATCGTGAAAGTTGTTTCGAGCCATTTCATAAAACATAGCCTACCCTTCTTCATAAACTCTAAGTTATTAACTTTCTAGTAAATGAAAATGAGGTTATAGTTTTAATTACGTTAAGTTTATTTTCGTTATATTTTCTAATTCGTTATTCGTTTAAAAACTTAACTTTTCTAAATAAACTTTAGAATTCATTTTCTTTATAAAAACATAACGTTTGAATATACGAATTTATATAACGAAAACCTTAACGATTTTAAAATAAAAACTATAACGTTTTATAAATTGAAAACTCATTAAACGTCTTTCGCTTCCGCTATTTAAAACGTAACTCTGATGCATATTAGGATTATCATGTTGGATAATTCGAAACTATTTAAAATCGAAAATGAAATATTATGGATCCAACTGTAGTGCGGTTTGGTCCGCCACGGTTGTTAAACTTTCTTAAATATTATGGATCCGACTGTAGTGCGGTCCGGTCCGCCACGGTTGTTACGCTTTTTTAATTATTATGGATCCGATGATGGCGCGGTCTGGTCCGACCTCATCGTTATGGTTTATGTACTTGGTTAGCTGATGAGAAAAGTTTTCGGTATTCACTACGACTTGATCCTGGTATAAGGGAGATGCTGCCCAAATTTTCGGGCTAAACTATATAAAATTTAATTAAAACTAATTAAAATTAATTAAATTGTGATTTCTCCCTTTTTATTTTACCCTTCGTCGCATCCCGGTTTAATTGGTTATATTTAAATTGATTATTTTAGAGTTAGGAAAATCGGGGTGTGACAAAGCTGACCTAAGATTCGAACCAAAGAATGTTAATCTTTCTTCACTTTCAGTTGACCAGCTCGAGTAACTGGTAAAGGTGGGGATCTATTTATTCGAACTTGTTAAAATCCTTGGGGATTCTTATTTCTTAATAACTCTTGAGCTAGTAAGCTCTATATTCTTCAAGTGGCTTTGTTTCAGGATTAAATTGTGAATCACAGGTTTCCCAAGTTTAATGCTCTAATCTTTACGATATCGGGTTGACATCGTTAGGTCTAACACACCAACGAGCAACTGGTGTACACCGGGGTCGGGAGTGGGGTGTACCACAGAAATCTCGATCCCTAGCCGATAGACTTGCATATAACTTATTTATGCCGTCTAGCATAGCTGATGGGTTTATATACACTTTATGTATGTCACCCTGCAAATGTTCTTATAATCCGACAGGTGGTTTAACCGGGATTCGATTACGAGTAACCTCGGGAATACCTACATGGGTACCTAAATTGTTTGGTCGTACGGGATCGAACTCTATTCATTCTTTTCTCCCTTTTTAAATCCTGAAAGTCCTGCTTTTGTTTTCCTTTGTGGCAATGATCACACTGAGTGCTTGTTGTACTCAGCCCTGTAGAACTTTCTTTGTTTTGCAGATTGGGAGCCGGAGGCATAGTGACGGAGCGAGGAGAGAGAGAAGGAAAGGAGGAATAAACAAGAAATGAGGAGAATAAGACTTAAACCGTTAGACACTCTCGATTCTTAAAACTTTAATTTGGTTATGAAACAATTTACTTACATTTTGGTTCTTGAAACAATTTCCTTTTCGTCATTTAGATTATCGAACTATCAACACTTTAAATAATCGAAATGGAAGTTATAGTTTTAGTTAACTTAGAAAGTTAAATGTTCGTTAAAGTTTATTCGTTATTCTTTTGTTAGTTTATAAAAACTTAACGTTTCGAAAATAAGAATTTATATAACGAAAACTGAAACGAACTTATAAAAACTATAACGGTTGATAAATGAATGTTTGTTTATTTCGTTTCCGCTATTAAACGTAACTCTGATGTAAATATATACTTTGGAACCAACTGTAGTGCGGTCTGGTCCGCCACGGTTGTTATAATTTCATATGTACCTTGGATCCTACTGTAGAGCGGTCTGGTCCGCCTCGGTAGTTATATTTTCATAAAATATATTGGATCCGATGATGGCGCGGTCTGGTCCGACCTTATCGTTATGGTTTATGTACTTGGTTAGCTGATGAATAGTCTTTGGTGTTTACTACGACTTGATCCTGGTATAGGGGAGATGCTGCCCAAATTTTCGGGCTACAATAAATGAATTTTAATTAAAACTAATTAAAATCAATTGAATTATGATTTTCTCCCTTTTTATTTTGCCCTTCGTTGCATCCCGATTTAATTGATTATATTTAAATTGATTATTTTAGAGTTAGGAAAATCGGGGTGTGACAGCATGGTATCAGAGCGTAGTCGTTCTGAATACCAAAGACTATTATAAACTTAAAATTTGGAATTTAGGGAAAATTTTATCCTAAGAATGAATCATGTATTGATCTAAAGAATCTTGAATATTTTGGACCTAAGAAAACATTGGACCTATGCATTCTCTCTCTCTCGATCACTATTGCTCCGAGCTCATCGTGGAGGTACATTTCGAACCCTGTGATTATATGAGACTAACGAATCGATAGTGTGATTATGTGAAACGTTGTGTTAAACTTATGTGAATTACGTGTGAAAATATGGCCTATGTGATATTATTCGAAGGAACGTTTATAAGATGTGGAATAAAAATAACTTACGTGAAAAGTTTATTGAAAACTTAGGAATTGGAAACTGAAAATCGAAACTTAATCTTCATTCGATTATTGTATTGAACTAACCTTCTCGTGTTTTGTGAATGCATTGAAAGTGTTTGCATTAGATTAAGAATTGGGTGTTGCATTATTTGTGTGCATTGCATGCATTTAATCATAAGCATAACAGGGCGATTTCTTCTCGGGAACTCACGACCCGAGCAGAATGGAAAAAGAAGTCTTGCACAATTGAATTTCTATTAGAATGTTGGTGACCCGTATTTGATTTGAGGCGACATGGATCCTTGGGAGTATTACAGGGGCACGTATCGGAGGGAGGAGATTCGGGACGACGTTTTCACTATGAGGGATGATGAAACCTTAGGCAGCTATCTGATGAGGCTCACGATGGTTCGCGAGGGGTTCGCGCCATCACTCCCGCCACTTATCCGACGCCACGACCACGAGGCAGGTCCATCCGGGACGAGAGACGCAGCCGGACCTTCGGAGGTTAGAGAGGAGCGCCGACAGGTGACAGTTGTTGACGAGCTACGCTCGATTGTGCACGGAAACAGGTTGACTCCCGAGGAGGTCGAGAGGCGAGTCCGAGACCGCACTCCACCACGACGCCCCGGTCATATCTTCGGTAGACCGCCACCCGCACGACTTAACCAGCGCCGACGACCCAAGATCCTTCGCAGCGGACAGTTGAAGTACAGACGTCGAGTCAGAGCTTGGACAGGCCAGTCAGAGTCAGATTCAGATTCAGACAGTGATAGCGGTGACGAAGAGGAGGCCGATGGTTCGAGCCGAGAGGGGAGTGACATGGACATTAGTGATGAGGAAGGAGGAGGCAGTGAGGCCTCGGTTGGGAACTACTAGGAGTAGGGCAAGTATATGCAGACGGAGATGCCGACGAAGCCCTAGATGACGCGCTTCGCAAGCCGGGATTTTTGGTGTGGGCCTACAAAGCCGCCCCGACTTCATCTTTGCATCTGCATTTGCATGACTTTATATATATGTTATGTGGGAAAGTCCTCGTGGAGGCAAACTTCGTATGATATCATGTTATTATTTTGCTTGGTAGGAATGACATATGTTATATGTGATATGTATTATATGATATGGGCAGGTACTCGAGATTCGTTTCTAAACGAATCAAATTTTGGATGATATATATGTGATTATGGTTATGATTATGGTTATATGATTTTGTGACTTGGTGATCTTATGATTATTTGCAAGGATTATACGATTGATTGCAAAATGTGAACTATATAAAAATAAAAAATAAAAAAAAAAAATTAAAAAAAAAAAAAAAAAAAAAAAACGAAACGTGAGAACTAACGAAACGTGAAAGTTGCATTGTTTGTTGCAAGATGTGAAATTCTATGTTGAAAAATGTAACTTGTTATAATCTGAACAGGGATTTATTTTCGAAACATAAATTGTGACAGGTTTTAGTAACAAGTTTCGTTACGACTAAATTATTATCATCCGGGGAGGGATTGATATTTGAAACTGAATTATTATCATCCGGGGAGGGATTGATATTTGAAACTAAATTATTATCATCCGGGGAGGGATTGATATTGGAAATTTGACGAATGATATGGTTGTGAAAATTTGTGATTATATCGGGTTTGCGATATATATGTGATTTATGTGATTATATCGGGCTTACGATATATGTGTGAATTATGTGGATATGTTTTTACTTGAAAGAATAAGTATATTTTGAAATATTGAATCCCCTTAATCAAAAATGCTATTTATGGATATGGCATAAATTTTCTTTTAAATAAAACTTATGCTATTATGGATATAGCATAAACTCTTGATAAAGATTACTAACGTTTCTCTGACAACTATATCAATTCAGCTTCTCAAAAGAGAACAGCGTCAATCAAACTTAGCAAAATAAGATGGTACGTGGAAGGAACAATAATGTAGGTGAGCCCCTAGAGCCAGTTCAGATGCCTAGGAATGACGAGGGTTTCCGTAGGCAGAATCCTCCAACTTTTAATGGGTTAGGTGAACCAGCCGATGCCGAGAAATGGGTTAGAGCTATGGACAAGATCTTCAACTACCTCAAATGTACCGAGGCCGACAAACTTGCTTATGGTCTTCATCAACTGGTCGATGAAGCGGATTTCTGGTGGGAGTCAGTCAAAAGGACTCTCACAGCTGCACAATGGGAACGATACACATGGGAAGATTTCAAGGACGAGCTTCTTGAGAAGTACATTCCGGGTTGTTACCGCCAACGTCGCCAGAATGAATTCTGGAACTTGCAACAAGGGAAGAGGACGGTCGCTGAATATGATCGTTTGTTCAACCAACTCTCTCGATATGCTCCGCAACTCGTGAGACGGATCTTGATCGTGCCGACAAATTCAGACGCGGTCTTCGACATGAGATTGGTATATCCCTTGCCAGTCACGGTCCTCTCACTTATGCACAGACACTGAGCCGAGCCATTGATATTGAGTCCATGCTACCGAAGGAAAGAGACAGAAGCAACGCAGAGCGTGGGATTCAATCCAGCTCTTGGGAAGAGAAAGTTCGAAGGAGGAAGCTCTGGCAACAAGATGAGGCCCCAAGGATGGAGAGGCAATCCTCAACCGCCTCAACAATTCCGAGCTGCACCACGACCCCAACCACCGCGGCAAAGTGCACCAAACTGGAACCTTCCTTTTTGCCGGTATTGTCAAGGGAACCATGTAGGCGAATCTTGCCTAAGGACAGTGGAGTGTTACCGTTGCGGAAAGAAAGGACACTATGCCAACAGATGCAACCAGAACCAAGGAGGCCAGCCTCAGCGTCCACCTCCGCCGCCCCCTCGGAATTTCCCGGGAAATGCTGGAAATCAACAGAACCAGCATCCATTCCAGCAGGCTAGGGCTTATGCTTTGAACTGCGACGAGGCCGCTCATGCCCAGGAGAATCTAGCAGGTATGATCCTACTCAACGACATACCAGTTTTGGCATTATTTGATACAGGAGCATCACATTCATTTATATCTCAACGAGCCTGCCAAGCCTTATCCATAAAACCCGAGAAAATAAGCCCAGCTCTCCAAATAAGTGTACCTTCAGGAATGACCATGTTAAGTGAGAAAGCCTGTAGGAGCCAAACACTTAAGATAGGGAATCAAGAGTTTCGAACGGATCTATATGTTATCATCATGATGGAGTTCGATGTTATCTTGGGTATGGATTGGTTGGAAAAGAACGGAGCCACTATCAACTGTCAGAACCGAGAGATATCCTTCAGAAGTAATGCCAAGGATGCCACAAAGATTCACGGCATTCGCATTGGAGGGAAGGTGCCGATCATTTCCGCCATGAAAGCCGTTTCAATGTTACGCAAGGGCAACAACCAATGCTTTTGGGTAACGCTCGAAGACCCACCAAAGACAGAAAAATCAATTCAAGAAGTGCCAGTCGTTCGGGAATTCGAAGATGTATTTCCAGGAGTATTGTCAGGTTTACCGCCAGACAGACAAATTGATTTCCTATTGATCTAGAGCCAGGAGCTGCCCCGATGTCCAAAGCACCTTACAGAATGGCGCCAAAGGAACTACAAGAGCTTAAAGTTCAGTTACAAGAATTACTCGACCTAGGTTTCATCCAACCTAGCGTGTCGCCATGGGGAGCCCCAGTGTTGTTCGTGAAAAAGAAAGACGGAAGCATGAGGATGTGTATTGATTACCGAGAGCTCAACAAACTCACAATCAAGAACAGGTACCCGTTGCCAAGGATTGACGATCTCTTCGATCAACTCAAAGGAGCGTGTGTGTTCTCCAAGATCAATCTCAGATCAGGATATCATCAGCTGAAAGTTAGAAAGGAAGACGTGCCAAAGACAGCTTTCAGGACCCGCTATGGCCACTACGAATTCACAGTGATGCCATTCGGACTGACCAACGCACCCGCAGTATTCATGGATTTGATGAACAGAATCTTTCATCAATATCTAGACGGATTTGTTCTCGTGTTCATTGAAGACATTCTCATCTATTCAAAGACCCAGAGAGATCATGAAGAGCATCTCAGAACCGTGCTCAAGACATTGCGAACGGAAAAGTTGTACGCTAAATTTAGCAAGTGTGAGTTTTGGCTACGAGAAGTAATGTTCCTTGGCCATATCGTTTCCGCCGAAGGAATCAAAGTTGACCCAGCCAAAGTGGAAGCAGTTAGTCAATGGAAGACTCCAACAAGCGTAACCGAGATCCGAAGTTTCCTAGGACTCGCAGGTTACTACCGAAGATTCATCGAAGGATTTTCAAAGTTATCCAAACCAATGACTTCACTTATGAAGAAGGGAACCAAGTATGTGTGGACGGAGGAATGCGAGAAAAGTTTTCAGGAGCTCAAGAATCGACTTACAACCGCACCAATACTAACAGTTCCGGAAGGCAATGAAGGATATGTGATCTACACCGACGCATCAAAGCAAGGATTGGGATGTGGCTTGATGCAAAATGGAAAAGTGATCGCCTACGCATCTCGACAACTGAAACCGCATGAAAAGAATTATCCTACACATGATCTCGAGTTAGCAGCGGTAGTTCATGCCTTGAAAATATGGAGGCATTACCTTTATGGAGCAAAGTGTGAAATCTTCACCGATCACAAGAGTTTGAAATATTTCTTTGAACAGAAGGAGCTTAACATGAGACAAAGGCGATGGCTTGAGTTAGTCAAAGATTATGATTGTAAAATCAACTATCATCCAGGAAAAGCCAACGTAGTTGCCGACGCCTTAAGCCGGAAGACCCGAGGGAATCTTGCTTATATGGTTACGAATGAAGAGAAACTTGCTCGAGAATTTGCCAAGTTGAACCTGACCATTCTTTGCCCGCCAGCAACAACAAATGGATGCATTGCTACAATTGTTGCAAAGCCGGACCTTCGAGAACGAATCATTGCCGGCCAGCAAACCGATGCACGCATGGAAAAGTTACGATCACAGGTTGGCTCAGAAGGATGCAACGAATTCGTGAAGGACTGCAAAATCAGCACCGACGGTGCGTTACTCTATGGAGACAGGTTATGTGTGCCAGACGACAAAGCATTGAAAGAAGAAATTATGTACGAGGCTCACAATACACCATACACAGCTCATCCCGGTAGCACCAAAATGTATCGGGATCTACGTCAGAAATTTTGGTGGGAATCCATGAAGAAAGACGTCGCTTCATTTGTAGAACGATGCTTGGCCTGTCAACAAGTGAAGGCTATACATCAAAGGCCATACGGAACTTTGCAACCGTTGCCTATCCCGGAGTGGAAGTGGGACCACATCAACATGGATTTTGTGGTATGTTTTCCAAAGTCATCCAAGGGAAACACCGCAATCTGGGTTATCATCGATCGACTCACAAAATCAGCTCACTTCTTGCCGATTAAGATGATCTTTGGATTGGAAAAGTTGGCCAAACTCTACGTCAAGGAGATAGTAAGACTTCACGGAATTCCGATCTCTATCACTTCAGATCGCGACTCCCGTTTCACGTTGAAGTTTTGGACGAGCTTGCAAGAAGCCATGGGTACTCAGTTAAAGTTTAGCTCTGCTTTTCACCCTCAGACCGACGGACAGTCAGAACGTACGATCCAAATCTTAGAAGACATGCTAAGAGCAGTTGTTGCCGACCGAGATAATTGGGAAGAAATTTTGCCATTGGTGGAATTTGCTTACAACAACAGTTTTCAATCTACTATCGGAATGGCGCCATACGAAGCTTTGTATGGAAGGAAGTGGCGTTCACCTCTCTATTGGGATGAAGTAGGTGAACGAAAGCTTTTGGGACCAGACGTAGTCCAAGAAATGGTGTCTATCGTCGACACAATTCGGCAACGAATCAAAGAAGCTCAAGATCGACAGAAATCTTATGCTGACAAAAGAAGGACCGAATTGGAATTTGAAGTTGGAGACAATGTGTTCTTGAAGATCAGTCCAACCCGAGGAGTCATTAGATTCGGAAAACGAAGGAAGTTGAGACCGAGGTACATTGGGCCGTTCGAAATTTTAGAGAAGATCAAGAACGTAGCATACCGCCTAGCACTACCTCCCAGCCTAGCAAATATTCATGACGTCTTCCACGTGTCCATGCTTAGGAAGTATGTGTTTGACCCCAAGCACGTGATTAAGTATGAAGAGGTAGAACTTAACCCTGACTTACATTATATAGAAAAACCTGTTAGGATTTTGGATCGAAAGATCAAGATTCTTAGGAATAAAGAGATTGCCACAGTCAAGGTGTTGTGGAACCACCACGACTTGGAGGAGTTCACGTGGGAACTGGAAGAAAAGATGAGAGCCCAATACCCCAACCTAGTATATGAAGGTACTTAAATTTCGGGACGAAATTTCTTTTAAGGGGGTGGTAGTGTAATAACCCGTATTTTTAAATACTAGAAAATAGAAAATAAATAGTTTTCTTTAATAAAATAAGCTTTTCGTAATTATATAATAAAAATGATAAAAGGGTTTTGAATTAAAAAGCTTAATATTATTAGTTATATAAATTACTTAATAAAAGAATTTTAGAATATTTAATTTAATTAAAATTAGTTAACTAAAAATATTATTTCTAACTTAATAAAATTCTAAAAATGTAATGTTAATATATTTAACCTAATTTTGACATTAAAAGAATTATGAAAGAAGTTATGTATTTTTCGGATAAACGGTTAAGAAAACCCGAGTCGCCGTTTGTCTATTTTCGATCCTTTTCGTTTCTTTAAAATTCTTCGAGCTATCAAACTCCTTGCGAAAATTCTTTAACCTATATCGTTGAGTTCGATATTTTTTGTGGATTCCATAAACCCTTTGAAACCAAAAATCGGAACTCGTTGCCGGAGGAGAATCTTTTTGTCGGGGAGCGAGACGTCTAACCGGAGACGGGATGGCCCCTATAAAAAGAGGCCATCACCGCCTCATTGAAACATATCCCTTATCCATTCATCAAATTGGAGGAAACCCACCAACCCAACCAACTCTCTCTCTCCCGTATCTCTCCCCCTCGCCGGCAGCACCACCTCCGCCTCTCCCCACCGCTGATCACCATCATCATCATCTCCATCATCTCCACCACCACCGATCATCACCATCATCCACCACCATCATCTCCACCATCTCTCTCAATCATCCCACCATCATCTCCATCACCTTCGCTCTCTCTCTAAAGAAGCCGCAAGGAGCAGCAGCCCCACCTCCGATCGCCACCACCGACGCCGTCCATCTTCTCCGATCAGCTGCTGCCCATCTTCTTCAGCACCATCTTTCCATCACCATCTCCTTCCTTTCAAGCCGAAGGAAGCTAAGAGCAGCCCCGATCACCATCGATCGTCTTTCGTGCATATCTTTCTCTCCGATCATCGAAAAGGTATGTCGTTCGTTCCTATGCACTCGTAGGGAGATTTCGATTCTAGGAGTAGTGGCTGATCGTCGCCACGAGCTCCCGAAATGAGACATGCATCATCTTCTCTTCTTCTCCATCGCCGTTGCAGCCACCCTTTCTTTGGTGGTTGCCGGTGTTCCTTTTTGCATCCATATAACCGAACTAAAGTTGATCGTAACCTAATAATTAACCACGTGATCGGAATGAATTGTTGAAAATGAATTGTTGATGGTGTACCTTTCTTTTTCATGGATAATGTTTCCCTGCATGTCGAGACTCTGTCCAAATGTTTTGAAAATATTAATATGGCTTCGAAATGAGATTATCTAGCATCCTATGAAATTTGATAACGATCGGAACCACCGTTAATTTTCTAAAAATGAAACTGTGTTCATTTGATTCGATGGACCCCTAACTCTTTTGCATGACTAATGTTTATGCACCAAAATATTCCTAATGATTAGTTGAACAACTTTTGTGTTGAAGTCTAAGCCATGCAAATGACGAAAACATAAGAAAATGATTATTGAAGGTTAATTAGTGTTTATATGATTATTAAGAATATATTAATAATTAAAAGGAAGTTATGTTAGAAAAATTCTAAGGATGAAACTACAAACGTATCTTAACCTCAAGAAATATTTCTAGGAAGAATCTCCGAAGAAGCTGACCTAAGATTCGAACCAAAGAATCGAGTAACCGGTAAAGGTGGGGATCTATTTATTCGAACTTGTTAAAATCCTTGGGGATTCTTATTTCTTAATAACTCTTGAGCTAGTAAGCTCTATATTCTTCAAGTGCAGGCTTTGTTTCAGGATTAAATTGTGAATCACAGGTTTCCCAGGTTTAATGCTCTAATCTTTACGATATCGGGTTGACATCGTTAGGTCTAACACACCAACGAGCAACTGGTGTACACCGGGGTCGGGAGTGGGGTGTACCACAGAAATCTCGATCCCTAGCCGATAGACTTGCATATAACTTATTTATGCCGTCTTGCATAGCTGATGGGTTTATATACACTTTATGTATGTCACCCTGCAAATGTTCTTATAATCCGACAGGTGGTTTAACCGGGATTCGATTACGAGTAACCTCGGGAATACCTACATGGGTACCTAAATTGTTTGGTCGTACGGGATCGAACTCTATTCATTCTTTTCTCCCTTTTTAAATCCTGAAAGTCCTGCTTTTGTTTTCCTTTGTGGCAATGATCACACTGAGTGCTTGTTGTACTCAGCCCTGCAGAACTTTCTTTGTTTTGCAGATTGGGAGCCGGAGGCATAGTGACGGAGCGAGGAGAGAGAGAAGGAAAGGAGGAATAAACAAGAAACGAGGAGAATAAAACTTAAACCGTTAGACACTCTCGATTCTTAAAACTTTAATTTGGTTATGAAACAATTTACTTACATTTTGGTTCTTGAAACAATTTCCTTTTCGTCATTTAGATTATCGAACTATCAACACTTTAAATAATCGAAATGGAAGTTATAGTTTTAGTTAACTTAGAAAGTTAAATGTTCGTTAAAGTTTATTCGTTATTCTTTTGTTAGTTTATAAAAACTTAACGTTTCGAAAATAAGAATTTATATAACGAAAACTGAAACGAACTTATAAAAACTATAACGGTTGATAAATGAATGTTTGTTTATTTTGTTTTCGCTATTAAACGTAACTCTGATGTAAATATATACTTTGGAACCAACTGTAGTGCGGTCTGGTCCGCCACAGTTGTTATAATTTCATATGTACCTTGGATCCTACTGTAGAGCGGTCTGGTCCGCCTCGGTAGTTATATTTTCGTAAAATATATTGGATCCGATGATGGCGCGGTCTGGTCCGACCTCATCGTTATGGTTTATGTACTTGGTTAGCTGATGAATAGTCTTTGGTGTTTACTACGACTTGATCCTGGTATAGGGGAGATGCTGCCCAAATTTTCGGGCTACAATAAATGAATTTTAATTAAAACTAATTAAAATCAATTGAATTATGATTTTCTCCCTTTTTATTTTACCCTTCGTTGCATCCCGATTTAATTGATTATATTTAAATTGATTATTTTAGAGTTAGGAAAATCGGGGTGTGACATATACTGAATTGACTCGCTTCGGATTAGCTACAGGCTTAGAGACTGACTTAGGGTTTACAGTCTTTCGAAGCGGCTCGCTTGGTTTCTTCGAAGCGGTCAAACTAGGGTTTTGACCCCGACTCGCTTGAGAAAACTTTGGAATTTGAAGTGACCTCTTGGGTGCTTCAAGTTCTTCCCCCTCAACGTTAGTCCGGTTGGACTATCTCCAGTCCGGATAACGTGACACATAGACATTACTCCTTTTCTTGAAAGGGAGATCCTTTGTCTCTGGTGTCTTGGTCTGAGACTTAGAAGCTACAACTGATTTCCCTTTACCTTTGAATTGGTAAGATTTAGCATTGTGAGTGCTAGGGACAGTTGGTCTTTGCTTGCCCTTAGATTCTGCCCTTGAGGATATAGACATCTTCATTGGCTTCTTCTTAGGGTTCTCAGCCATTTGGCCTTTATCCTTGTTGGTGGTCGCTTTGGAGGCAGTGGGCACATCCAAAGTGACTGATGGTGTCGTGTTTGAGGCACCAACAAAGACAGTGGGCTTGGAAGGTCCACCCTCATATCCAAGTCCTCCCTTCCTACCAAAAGGTAGAAGTGAGCTCTCTAGTGCCTGCCTAGCATATGAAGCTTTGTTCAAATTGGCAACTAGAGCGGATTGGGTTTCATACCTTCCCTCCAAGCTTTGATGTCTAGCGAAGAGATCCTCGAACTTACTAGTCATAGCCCTTAAGTTAACTTTGACTTGGTCAAGCTCTGTGGCTAGCTTTCGGTTCTCCTTCTCGCTTTGAGACAAAGCTTCTTTCAACATTTTGTGGTCACTTGACAATTGGAGGTGCTTGTCAAGTAACACACTCCATGTCGAGGAGTTTGCATCCTCTTGGTGAGTGTGTGAGAGTGTAATTGAACTAGATGAGGGGTAGATAAATACCTCTCCAGTCTCTTCGTCGGTGAGCGCCATGAGCCCAAGATCATCTCCATCACTAGAGTTGGGATCTGTGAATGCATCCGAGTCGCTTGAGACATCTTCAGTTGTAGCGACCGGCTGCTCGCTTGCTACAAGCGCTCACCTTGGAGCATCCCTCTTTGCCTTTAGTTCCTCTCTCTCCTTTGCACTCAGCTTCGGGCAGTCAGATTTGTAGTGGCCCATCTTGTGGCAATGGTAGCATTCCACTTCCATCATGTCCCTTGAGATCGACTTGGTCGTCTCTTCTCTCTATCCTTTGCTTTCACGAGCATCAGTGCTCCTTCCCTTGTACTGCTTGTAGAATCTTTTGTATTTGCCCACACGCGAGTTCATCTTGTTGAAGTTCTTGGATAAGAACGCAACATGCTCTTCCAGCTCTTCTCTCGTCATCTTGGCTAGAGACTGGTCGCTTGGCCCTTCAGCAGCTTTGAAAGCTACACCCTTTGACGTCGTGGGAGCTTCGTCTTCATCATCGAGGCTCATTCGATTCAGGTCGAATTCATGGGCTTTGAGCTCAGAGAACAGGATCTCCGGTGTGAGCTTTGACAGATCCTTGGTAACTAGGTACAGCTCCTTCATTGTCTGCCACTTCCTTGTGAGAGCTCGAACAATCTTCAGATTCACCTCCTTGTCTGTGAGTTCCTTCCCAAGTGAGTTGAGAGTAGCAATGATGTTGGTGAATCTTAGCTCGAAGGCGTCGATGGACTCTCCTGGCTTCACTATCAGACTTTCAAACTCCCGCATTTGTACGGCGAGCTTGTTTTCTTTGATCTTATCCGTTCCTTGAGAAATGAGGGCTAGGGTTTCCCACATTTCTTTCGCCTTCACACACTTCCTGATTCTTGGAAGGTAGGCATCCGACAGTGCTCTGCATCGTGTGGCGTGTGATCTTGTCAAGGTTGGCGATCTTGAAGTCGTTAGCATTGTACTCGTCTTTGTCCTTCTCGACATACTCTTGTCTAACATGACCTTCACGGCCTTCAGCGGCTGGAACGTTCACAGATATGGCTTTCTTGATTTCGATTGGTCCGTCCTCTATTACTTCCCACATCCAGTCGTGGATGGAGCAGAGGATGCTCTCGACTCGAAAAGTCCATGTCTCATATCCTTCGATAGAGAACTGTGGAAGATTTGATGCACTGTATGTAGACATAGCAAACTATCAGCAGTAAATGCAGTATGCGTGGGTGAGGGTTTTATGCAGTCAGGAAAAAGGATCCGGTTCAATGAGACAACGTGAAGCGAGTGGGGACTCGCTTCGGATATGCAAAGCAAAGGCTCGAAAGAACCGCTGCTCTGATACTACTTGTTGGTCCCGGTTTTTAAGAGGAAAAACACGTAGAGGGGGGGGGGGGGGTGAATACGTGTTTTGAAGTTTTTCAACTTCAAATTCCTCGAACTCAGAGTATGAAGTAAAGTGCTCGCTTGAACAACTAAGACCTAGCCGAGAGCTAGATCTAGAGTTTTCACAAATCTCTTGACCTAAGCTTAGAGCTTGATCAAGAGTGAGACTTTACTCTAGATGCGGAATTTGGTGAGCTAAATCTTTCCTAAGTATTTAAAGTTCCAAGTTGTGTTTGTTTGGATGCAAGTGCAATGAATAATCAAACAAGGAAATAAAGAGTTTAGGGTTTAGATAGATACAACACAGAGATTTATAGTGGTTCGGAGATGAAACTCCTACGTCCACTTTGTTGCACGAAGCAACTGTTCTCTTCACTCAAGAACTTGAAGGTTACGGGTCCTTCAAAAGCCTAGTCGAGATCGAGCTTCACTCGCTTGGATCTCACGACAGACGCAGTGATTGCGGGTTCACTACTAAAACCTAACTGGACTGGAAGCTTCACTCGCTTCAGTCCGACGACAGGGAGATTGCGGGCTCTCCTTACAGCCTAGCTTCGATCGAGCTTTACACAAACGAGTGCAAGCTTGGATCTAGACTCTATGATCGAGGCTTCTACTATCGATGAAAGTAGAGCCTTGGATTGAAACAACCTAACGACGAACACAAAAACCTAACGAACAGAACTTAGGGTTAGGGTTTTTGGTTTACGAAGAACACACTATGAAGAGCTCTTTACAGTAAGTGTAAAGTAGGCTAGAGCTCTTCTTCTAAGCTGAGACATGGAATGGGCTTAGAATTCTAGGTGTGAAGGTTGCGAAGACGAATTCCGATGAAACTGGAATTCGGAGAACACTTGGAAACAAAGACTCGTAGATTGCTCAAAGGCTGGGAGTGTTTGTTTGCAGTAGGCGCTCGAATGCTCAAGTAGTGTTCTACTTCTTCACGGCTTGATCCTTCACTATTTATAGGCGGAGGGATGCCGAGATCCGTTGCTTGGTAGGTGGCCTTGTCCCTCCTCCTCTCGACAATACTTGCACAGGCGAACAGCTTTTCAGGCGTGCAGATTTGGCACTTTGCCGAAAATGGCTAAGTTACAAACCTAACAGTAACTAGAGCGAGCCAGTACTGTAGCGGCGCCCTTGTCGGCCTAGCAGTCAACTCCTCTGCTCCTCTCCGCATTTGACACGTGGAGATCTCGTAATTAATGCGACGATCTCAAGTTGACTGGAGTTCAAAATCGGAGCGGGAATTGTGTTGTCGCTATCTCGTAGGTAGTGGCTCGCTTCGCTTCAGTCTCGTAGCGTCCGTTTTCAAATCGAGTCGCTTCAAGGTCATAGTGTAGCGAGTACTTGGAAAGTGAGTCTCCAAGTGACTGCTTTAGTAATTGTTGACCCGCGTTGACTCGCTTCGACTTTTCACTGTAGCGCTCGCTTCTCTTTGCTTTGGTAGACTCGCTTCGAATCTACTGTAGCGCTCGCTTCGCTTTGCTATTCTTCGGCACGCTTCACTTCAGTTGGGTAGACTCGCTTCAATTGAAAAACACACTCAAGCGAGTAGTCTTCACTTGAATTTTCTACAGTCTAAAACCTAAGTGACTAAAGCAAAATAAAGCCATCCTAACAGTGTAGGCTTAGAAAAATTTCTAACCTATTATCTACATCAAAATGGGTCGCTTGGGAATAGGACACTTGGGGGTTTTGGGATCAAATCAAAACAATAATTCATTTCTTAAAATGTCCCTTATAGGTTCCCCCTTAACATGTTTGTCCTTAACAATTCCCAACATCTTCTCCGTCTTCGGCCTTCACTATTTATAGAGGGAGGGATGGACAGGAACCGTTGATGGTTGGTGGCTTTGTCCCTCCTCACTCGACAGTACTCGCCTTTGACCTGCAGCTTTTCAAACGCGCGCTTTGTCTCTTTGCCGAAAATGGCTAAGAGCAAAGTTCAACAGTAACTGGAGCGCCCAGTACTGTAGCGGCGGCTCTGTCGGTCTAGCGGTCAACTCCGTTGCACCATTCTTCGTATGTCACGTGGAGATCCGCAATTAATGTCTTGATCTTCACTGGAATTGAGTTTGAACTCGTAGTTTGAATGGGCGGGAATTTTTGATCTGTCGCTTTCAGTTAGGAAGTGGCTCGTTTCGCTTTAGAATCTTGAGCGTCCGCTTTAGTAAGTGTTGAATGCCTTTTACTGTAGCGCTCGCTTTGCTTCGCTTCGGCAGACTTGCTTTGATTTTACTGTAGTGCTCGCTTCGCTTCACTTCGGCAGACTCGCTCCACTTCAAAACACACTCAAGCGAGTGGCCTTCACTTGAAAATCTAGCAGTCTAAATTCTAAGCGTCTAAAGCAGAAATTCAAGCCTTCCTAACATCATAGGCTTAGAAAAATTCTAACCTATCTAAATCTAAATAGGGTCGCTTGGGAACAGGATACATAGAGGGTTTTGGGATCGAATCAAAACTAATGCATTTTATTTAAAGCGTCCCGTTAAGTTCCCCTTTAACATATGATCCTTAACAATTCCCAACAAATAGAGCAGTACACAGCATCGCTAAACAAACTCGGAGAAATGCTATACAGAAATTTCAGCAATGTTAAATCATCCGCTTCACGTTAAAATCCCTACATTGTTTTCTTAGAAACTCATCCTATAGTTAAAATTATCAAACCCATTTGTTCTCCTTTGAGGAAATGAAGAAAAGAATAATAGGAAAATGAAAGGTTTTCCAACCTCAAAATCCATCAAAATATAGTTCATAGAAAAACAGGAGAGGATGGTGAAGTAACAAGAAGAATACATGTTCGTCCTTAAGGGATTAAAAAGCAGAAAGGATAGTAGTCTTTTGGGGCGTGAAAAAGTCGGAGAGATGGAGGCGTCGTTATTTTCTGTAATGACCGCAGTTTTTCTTAGTGATTAAAGAAAACTTCGGTATTATTTTAATACTAAGAGTGTTATTACTATTATTAGTATAATAAATTTTAAGTACTTCAAATAGTAGTGTTATATTTGGTAATATTAATCTTGCCAAACGAGAGTAGAAATTTTTTTTAAAAAGGCCCGGTAAAACGAATCGAATATTTTATTCAAGGGCCGAGGCCCACTTAGTGATCGAGGTCCATTTCACGATTTAATCGTACGATTTTATTCGACCAGGAAAGAAGCACGTTTCAGATTAAATATCCAACAACAATAAATAAAAGGGGCCCAAGACCAATATCTAAAGCCCATAGTATGTACACATGTATTTATGCATAATAATAATAAATAAATAAATAAAGAAAAGAAAAGAAAGAGGGTGAAGAAGCGGAAGTACAGTAGGCGGGCTTCAATTCCCATACAAATCTGGGATTTAACTTTTGTTAATCCCACTTAAGTACAATTAGAGAACCACTAACACAATATCACCACTATAATTACAATTTGGGGAGTACTACTTGAGCAATTGAAAACCCCATCAGTTTTTGCGTAGGAAATACCGAGGCATGCATTGGCAGCAGCCTCCTTCGCCTCTTACACACACAAGACCTGCAATCACATTCTTCAATGTAATGATGAAGCCCCCTCTCTCCATTGGAATCCATACCACCTACATAAGAGAGAGAGCAGCCTTCAACTCTCACAATAGCCTCCATTACCTACACGAAATACTCACAATTAATCTTCATTCACTCACCCAAATACTCACACCATAGAGAGAACAAGATAGAGAGCAAGTAGGAAGCAAAGTGAACACTCGGAGGAGCACCGATCACCGACCGAGAGGCTGCCGGAAGTACAGCCCCGACGCAGTCCATTTAAGGCGTCGGAAACACCTCGATTTCCTAGGTAAAGTCTAAAATCCCTTGCTATTCGATCTAGAGCTCATGTAGTTCAACTAAATATCCCGCCCATTATCTCTAGGAGGAAGACGAGAGAAAGGGGAGGCATACGAGGCAAGATCGAGAGAGGACAGCCCTTATTCTCGAGCTTAGAATCTGTTTCGGCTTCATTACGTCAAGTAAGAGCTCCTGCCATTTCCTTAGAATGATTACCAAAGCCCGAGATGCATAGAAACTAAACCTACGTCTCTAGGTTGCAAGTAATCGGATTTGGGAAGAGGAGACGAAGGAGGACAGCCCCTATTCAAGCCGGGAATTCCATGTTTCGACCTCGTTTCGAGTCAAGTAAGTGTTCCCACACCCTCCTTAAGACCTAAGAGAACCACAAGCATGAATTTTCCCCTTAGAATGGCCCTATAATCCAACTTAAAATCTGTCCTAGTTTGTGAAGACCTCAAAACATGAACAAGTAAAACCATAAGAACCAAAGCATTAAAGCGTAGATGACTTCGATTAATCAATGCATGCATATAGAACCCCGAAATCAGATTAATGCCTCTAGTCCAACTCCTACCAATCCAGATTTACTAGCCTAAAACATTGGATTATACTTAATCTACAATCGATGCTATTCAAACCAAGATAGGTGCTAATCTCATGCAAGCTTAGAAACGGGGATTTGCGCTTAAAACAACACGAAAATGCCACCACAAGCTGCCTAATCAAGAGACATAAAATTTCTAACGAACCATGCGTAAAACGAGAGGCTTTGTTGAGAAATCAAACCTGCCCGGAGTCGGGACGGAGACCAAAGGCGTGGTGAGACGATGCTGGAGCACGTCAGCCTCTTCTCGGCTTTGGAGACCGCACCACGGGCGACAACGCCTCGGTGGAACCGTGGCAGCTTCGGTGGAGCCGTTACCGCTTCGCCGGCTAGGAACCTGCAATCCAGAGAGGAAGAATAAGGAAGGTTAGAATGGGCAATAGTGTTAGAAAAGGGAAGAAGGAGAAGAAGCCGGCGACGCCATCACCGCCGCCGCCGGGAAACAGATCAGAGAGAGAAAGCGAGGGGCGGAAGCAGGCAGTGGTGGCCGACGGCAACGTGCCCTAGCCACGAGGGCTAGGGCCAGGATGCGAGCCGTGGCTGGACGAGCAGGACGCCGCCAGCAACAGAGGCGCGTCGACAGCAGACGGTGCGAACGGCGAAGGCGAACCACGGCCGGATGAGAAAAGAGCCGCCGCCGGCAGACGGCGCGATGGCAACTGGCAGACGGCGGTGGCAGACGCGTGGGGGAGGAGCAGCAGCTTCTGGCCGGAGCCCCAACAGGCTCCTCAATTTTCCCCAAATTAACGAAATCGGAACCCCTCCCCCCCCCCGGTCTGATTTGAATCCGATTGGGAGGGAGAGGATGCCGACCGACGGCAAGGGAGGCCGTCGGCCGACGTACGCCGGCAGAGGAAGGAAACGGCGGCGGTGGCGAAGCGGAGGACGACGATGGCGTGTCGGGGAACTACCGCGAGGGGCGTTCGAGAGAGAAGAGGAAGAGAGGGGGAAATCGCGTTCGAGAGAGAGAAGAAGGGGGTGTTTGCCAAGTGTTAAACCGGGCCGGGTTGTTGGGCCGAGCCTCATGATCGGAATGGGCCGAGATTAAAAGAAACCTTGGACCGGATTTATTTTTCAGTTGGGCCGAAGCTTCAAGATCGGACGGGCCGAATTTTATTCATGGACCGGAATTAATTATTAAATGGGCCGAGATTAATTACTTAATGGGCCGATAATTGTTTAAATAGGCCGATAATTACTTAATGGGCTGATAATTATTTAAACGGGCCGATAATTATTAAATGGGCCGGGCCAACCGATTGGGTCGGATTTCTAAATCATAATGGGCCGAAAAATACGTAATAAAAGAGCCGGTAATCTATCTAATTAAATGGGCCGATACTTAAACCAAGAAACGAAAGCCAAATGTGACAACTTTTCGGGTTTGATTTATTAATTCCCAAGCTTAAGTAATTGGGCTTGAACCCCTAATAATTCTATTGGGCCTCTAATGACTATTAATGTTGATTTAATCAACCAAGTTCAAATATAACAACCTTATAAGTGTAGACCACTTATAACACATAATCATGAAGCCCTATTAATGGCTAGATCAAACATCCCTACGATTCTTGTCGAGGATAAAAGGACTATAAGACACAAGAATCGATCGAAGTGATCGATTTCAAAATGATAATCGAGAAACCCTCAACTAAGAGAATAACCTCGATAGCACTAATTGTAAAAGAAATTATAGCCTCGATAAAAGACAACCTTCGCATAGATCGATAAGATTATCGATTTTATTCCAAGTCTCTCATTTTACGTTCTTTGAACAGGCGAAGGGAAAGGCCGAGACTAAGGCGGCACTCAGGATTATTAAGTCGATCAAGGAAAGCTATCGAGGTGGGCTTTCATACAACAAAAATGTTTATTTATGCTAAAGTTCTTCTTTTAAAAGAATTGTCAAGCCATAAATGTTTTGTTTTGTATGAAGTCTATCTGTGAAAGGGCTTCGGCCAAATGTTTCCAAGACGAATTCGGGCCTATCGGGGTCGCTCCTCTATGGGTAACCGTGAGCCGACATAAGCCGGCCGGTTAGGTATCCGGGTAGGGTGGCCACCCTTACCGGATACACCCACACGCTCAGATATGACAGATTACACCAAGAACGTAGCTTGCGCAAGCGCCTTTAATGAAAATGTTTTAGTGAGCATAGGTTTTTCAGAAAACCCCTATGTCTCGCTTGAATGGCTGACAATTAAATGTTTTGGCATGTGTCCACTGAGTACTTTTGTACTCAGCCCTGTACATATTTCCCATGTGCAGGTTAAGCAGGATGAAGTGAAGTTGCCGGAGGAGCTTTTGTCGATTTACATATTGATGAAGTCTCTTGGTGGTGCATGTCTCCATACATGCATCTCACATTCTTCCGCAATGATTACTTGATGGATTTGTATACTAGAAAGCAGGCCTTTTAGCTTGTATGCATGTGTTGTCCATAACCACTAACGATCTCCTATCTGATTAAGTATGAATTGTCATCCATGCATCAAACATCTATCCATTATCTCAAAGTTGTAGGCTTTATGGTGTGTTGTAGATCACAGAAGACCATAGTTGCCAGTTCCTCTAGAGATATAAAAGGGTATCACAGTCGAGATAGTTCTGGATATAACTGTCGGTTTAGGCTGTAGTATAGGCTGCATAGGTAGCTTGTCTTGGCTACTTGTCTATGCTAGTACATGTGTGTACTAATAGGATCACGGTGAGGTGTATTATTCTATTCTGACCGATGTAGAAAAAATCAAGACCTCGGTGACTTAAGATGAACCTTAACTCTAGTTGAGTCCTAAGGGCGTATAGTTGTGGTCTGCTTCTTTGACTTAGCGTCTAGCAGAAGCTAATGGCACACGCTTCTGGACCTAGGGGGGGAGTAGCTGATAGGGACCAATATCAGCATTGCCACATGGCGTCCTTTAGTGCTGACTGGATCCGCGTTCCAAGAGCCTCGGGTGCCGTCCTCGGTGCAGATGCCGTGTCCAATGCAGAACCCATAAGGTTCTGCGCAGATCCATTCCCACGCAGAAGCTATCCCAGACCTGTCAGCATCTGCCGAGGCACAGGGATCTGCCGAACACGCAATCCGCATGACTCTACGTACCCTAGGGTGAGGACCACTAAATTAATGATGGAGGGAATCTTGTCCGCCAGAAATTCCTTTTTTGTCCTCCCCGTACAGGTACACTCACCTTTTCACCCTTTTTCAAACCTATAAATAGATAGTGATTTCACCATTATGAGGTACAAGTTATGCTGGGAATTGTGAAGGATAACATGTTAAGGGGGAACTCACTTTGGAACGCTTTAAAATTAAAATGTGAATTTTGATTCGATCCCAAAACCCCTAAGTGTCCTATTCCCAAGCGACCCTAATTGATGTAGAAATAGGTTAGAATTTTTCTAAGCCTATATTGTTAGGATGGCTTCTTTATTACTTTAGATGCTTAGGTTTTAGACTGCAGGATTTCCAAAGCGAAGGCCACTCGCTTGAGTGTGTTTTCCAAGTGAAGCGAGTCTACCGAACCGAAGCGAAGCGTGCCAAAGAATAGCGAAGCGAAGCGAGCGCTACAGTAGAATCCAAGCGAGTCTACTAAAGCAGAGCGAAGCGAATGCTACAGTAGAATCGAAGCGAGTCTACTAAAGCAGAGCGAAGCGAGCGCTACAGTAGAAGTCAAAGCTAGTCAAAATTCACTTAAGTGATACTCGGGAAATTTATTTCCAAAGTATACGCTATAGTACTATGACCCGAAGCGACTCGTTTGAAGCGGACGCTCCAAATCTAAAGCGAAGCGAGCCCCTACATAACAGATTGCGACAACTCAATTCCCACTCCAATTTGAACTATGAGTTCAAACTCTAGTCAAGAGGAGATCGACTCAATTAACTGCGTATCTCCATGTGTCGAATGAAGAGAGGAGCAACGGAGTTGACCGCCAGGCCGACAAGGGCGCCGCAACAGTGCTGGACCGCTCCAGTTACTGTTGAATTGGAACTTAGCCATTTTTGGCAAAGTGACAAATCTGCGCGTCTGAAAAGCAGCAGGCCTGTGCAAGTACTATCGAGAGGAGGAGGGACAACGCCACCAACCAAGCAACGAATCCTGGCCAACCCTCCGCCTATAAATAGTGAAGGATGGAGACGAAGAAGAGTAGAACACTAATTGAGCATTCGGCACATACAGCAAACAAACAAAGCCTTCGAGCAATCTTCGAGTTTTTGTTTAAGTGTTCTCCGAGTTTCTGCAACATCGAAACTCGTCTCCACAACCTTCACACTTAGAAATCTAAGCCCATTCCATATCTAAGCTTAGAGAAGAACTCTAGCCTTCTTTGCACTCGTTGTAAAGAGTTCTTCATTAGTGTGTCTGTCGAAAACCAAAAACCCTAACCCTATGTTCTGTTTGTTAAGTTTTGTGTTTGTCGAAAGGTTGTAACGATCCAAGACTCTACTTTCCTCGATAGTAGAAGTCTCGATCATAGAGTCCATATCCAAGCTAGCACAGTCCTCGATTGTGTGAAGCTCGATCGAAACTAGGTTTGTGTGGACAACCTGTTATCTCTCAGTTTAGGACTGAAGCGAGTGAAGCACAGTCCAGTCTAGGTCTTAAGGAGAACCCACAATCTCCCTGTCTTCGTCAGATCCAAACAAGTGAAGCTCGATCTTGACCAGGTTTTTGAAGAACCCGTAATCTTCAAGGTTCTTGAGTGAAGAGAATCAGTTGCCTTGTGCAACAAAGTGGACGTAGGTGTTTTATCACCGAACCACTATAAACTCTTGTGTCGTATCTCTCTAACCCTAAACTTTTCATTTGTTTACTGCTTTGATTATTCATCTTGCATATGCATCGTAAACAACTTAATCCGGAGTTTCAAATACTTAGGAAACACTAGCTCACTAAATTCCGCATTTCGAGTAAAGCCTCACTCTTGATCAAGCATCTGCTTAGGTCAAGAAGTTTGCTAACACTGTAGATCTAGCTCTCGTCTAGGTCTTAAGTTTTGAAGCGAGAGCTTTACTTGTCACTCTGAGTTGAAGGGAAAAGAAGTTGAAAAAACTTCTACTCACGTATTCACCCCCCCCCCCCCCCCTCTCTACGTGTGTTTACCCTATCAAACCGGGACCAACAAGTGGTATCAGAGCAGGGGTTTTTTCGAGCCACTGCTTTGCATACCTGAAGCGAGTCCCCTCTCGCTTCACGTTGTCTCATTGAACCGGGTCCATTTTCCTAAGTGCATAAAACCCTCACTCACGCATACTGCATTACTACTGACGTTTCATCATGTCTACCTATAGTGCATCGAATCTTCCACAATTCTCTATTGAAGGTTACGGAACATGGAGATTTCGTGTCGAGAGCTTTCTATGCTCCATCTATGATCGGATGTGGGAGGTCATAGAGGAAGGACCGATCGAGATCAAGAAAGCCATATCTGTGAACGTTCCAGCCGCCGAAGGCCGTGAAGCTCACGTCAGGCAGGAATATGTGGACAAAGGAAAAGAGGACTACACCTCCAACGACTTTAAGATTGCCAATCTCGAAAAAATAGCTCGTCATACTATGCAGAGCACCGTGTCGGATGCCTACCTTCCTAGGATCAGGAAGTGTACTATTGCTAAGTAAATGTGGGAAACCCTTGCCCTAATTTCCCAAGGCACTGACAAGATAAAGGAAAACAAGCTCGCCGTACTGATGAGAGAGTTTGAGAATCTGACGATAAAGACTGGAGAATCAATAGACGCCTTCGAGCTACGCGTCACCAACATCATCGCCACTCTCACCTCATTGGCAAAGAATTCACGGACAAGGAGGTCAACCTCAAGATCGTAAGAGCCCTAACCAGAAAATGGCAAACTATGAAGGAACTCTACCTCGCAACCAAGGATCTGTCAAAACTCACACCGGAGATCCTGTTCTCCGAGCTCAAGGCTCACAAATTCGATCTTAATCGAATGAGTCTTGACGAGGAAGATGAAGGTCCTACGTCGTCAAAGGGAGTCGCTTTCAAAGCTGCTGAAGTGTCAAGCGACCAGACGATTGCCAAAATGCCAAGAGAAGAATTGGAAGAACACTACGCGTTCTTATCAAAGAACTTCTACAAGATGAATTCACGCGTGGGGAAATATAAGATGTTTTACAAGCAGTACAAAGGAAAGAGCACTGATGCTCGTGATGGAAAAGGAAAGCGAGAAGAAACATCAAAGCCGATCTCAAGGGATATGATGGATGTGGAGTGCTATCACTGCCACAAAATGGGTCACTACAAGTCTGACTGCCCAAAGCTGAGTGCCAAGGAGTGTGAGGAATTGAAGGCCAAAAGAGAAACTCCCCAGCGAGCGCTTGTAGCGAGTGAGCCGCTAGACGCTCCAAGCGAGGACGTGCCAAGCGACTCAGACGCTTTCACAGATCCCAATTCAAGCGATGGAGAAGATGTGGGATTCATGGCGCTCACCGATGAAGATACGGGAGAGGTATTTTTCTATCCGTCTATTGATTCAATTTCACTGGCACACACTCACGAAGAAGAAGTTCATTCCTCGACATGGAGTGAGCTGCTTAACAAGCATCACAAATTGTTAAGCGACCACGAAGTGTTGAAACAAGCTATGTCTGATAGCGAGAGAGAGAACCGAAAGCTAGCCACTGAACTTGATGAACTCAAGATTAATCTAAGGGCTATGACTAGTAAGTTCGAGGACCTCTTCGCTAGGCATAAAAGCTTGGAAGGAAGGTATGAAACCCAATCCAACTTAGTGGCCAACTTAAACAAAGCCTCACTCGCTAGGTAGGCACTAGAGAACTCGCTTCTACCTTTTGGTAGAAAGGGAGGACTTGGATATGAGGGTGGACCTTCCAAGCCTACAGTCTTTGTTGGTGCTTCTAACACAACACCATCAGTTTCTTTGGATGTGCCCACTGCCTCCAAAGCAACCACTAACAAAGACAAGGGCAAAGTGTTTGAGAACCCTAAGAAGAATACAATGAAGATGTTTATATCTTCAAGGGAAGAATCTAAGGGCAAGCCTAGTTCAACAGTCCCTAGCACTCACAATGCTAAAGCTTACCAATCAAAAGGTAAAGAGAAGACTGTTGAAGCATCTAAGTCTCAAACCAAGACACTAGAGACAAAGGATCTTCCTTTCAAAAAGAGAAGTAATGTCTATGTGTCATGTGAATCGGATTGGAGATGGTCCAATCGCACTTACGTTGAGAGAGAAGTGGTTGAAGTGACCAAGAGGACGCTTCAAACCCCAAAAGTTTCTCAAGCGAGTCAGGGTCAAAACCCTAAGTTGACCGCTTCAAAGAAATCAAGCGAGACACTTGCTAAGACTAGAAACCCTAAGTCAGTCTCTAAGCCAAAGGCTAATCCGAAGCGAGTCGCTTCAGGATATAAGCAAACTGGAAAGAGCATGGGTTGGTCTCAAGCAAGCAACTCTCAAAACTTCCCTCAATGCACACACTGTTGCACATGTGAAGCTGCATCCAAGTAGTATTCACAGTTTAGAAAGGTCGAGAAGCCCAAAGCACAAGCTAACTCTCAAAAGAGAGTGAAGCAAGTGTGGGTACCTAAAGGGACTAACCTGCAAGGACCCAAACTGATTTGGGTACCAAAACTTGCCTAATTGCAGGTGAGCGCCGTGGATCCCATGCCCAGGGAAGGTCAACCAATTTGGAACTTGGACAGTGGATGTTCAAGGCATATGACGGGCATGGCGTCTCTACTACAAGACTATGTAGAGAAGAAGGGTCCACACGTAACCTTTGGTGACAACTCTCGAGGAAGCACCAAGGGATACGGCGCACTGAAGATAGGAAAGCTCACAATCGAAGAAGTTTCCTATGTGGAAGGACTGAAGCACAACTTGTTATCCATTTCATAGTTTTGTGATAAAGGATACAAGGTGGAGTTCATCTCCAACAAGTGCGTAGTGAAGAACAAGCTCACATCCCAGATTGCACTCATTGGAATAAGACGAAGGAATGTCTACATTGCACAATGGGATAGCTGCAAAGAGGAGACGTGCTTGGTCCTAGAAGTGCTACTGAAATTGGATGGCTATGGCACCGACGCTTGAACCATCTCAATTTCAAGACAATCAATCGCTTAGCTCGGAAAGGCTTGGTGCAGGGCATACCTAATGAGGTCTTTGTCAAGGATTATACATGCTCACCATGCCAACGAGGCAAGCAGACGAAGAAGCACTTCGCTAGTTTAGAAGAAGCATCTTCCAAGCGAGTGCTGGAGCTACTGCACATGGATCTGTTTGGACCAGTCACTCCAGTAAGCGTCAATGGAAGGAAATACACCCTCGTTGTAGTCGACGACTTCTCTCGCTACACTTGGGTGGTATTTCTCTTTAGCAAGAAGGAGACGCTATCCAAACTGCCACAATTGCTCAAGCGTCTTGCTGTGGAGAAAAATCAAGCGATCGCCACCATTTGCTCCTATAAAGGCACAGAGTTTCTAAACTCTACAATTGAAGCATACTGCACGGAGCATGGAATAGCACATCAAACCTCTTCAGCACGCACGCCCCAGCAGAACGGAGTTGCTGAAAGAAGAAATCGGATCATCAAAGAAGCCGTTCGCACTATGATTGCAGATTCGAAGCTTCCGATGAAGTATTGGGCTGAAGCAGCCAACACCGCATGCTACACTCAAAATCGGACGCTTCTCAACAAACGCTTCGATAAAACACCATATGAAATATGGACAGGGAGAATTCCTAAACATATCTTATTTCCATATTTTTGGTTGTAAGGTCTTCATTCACAACAATGGGAAGTCACAATTGAAAGCCTTTGAAAGCAAAGCGGATGAAGGAATATTTTTAGGATATTCTACATCTAGCAAAGCTTACAGGGTATTCAATTGTAGAACCCTAATTGTGGAGGAATCACCCCATGTTGTATTTGATGAATCTTCTTTAAGTCTTCCACAGGAACAGGTTCAAGCGAATGACAAAAATTCAAGCGTCCATTGACATGGGATATGCTTGAAGATGATGAAGAAATCAAAGATTCAAATGATCAAATTGCTCAAGAGAAGGTTGAAGCTACCCCCAAGACTCAAGAAGCGAATGCAGGCCAAGCACCCATTCCGGTCGCTTCAGATGGAGAAGGAAGCGAGCCACTTGAGGAAGAAGCAGAAGCTGGTGGATCCAAGCGTGCATGGCTCAAAGATCATTCACCTAGCCAAATCATTGGAGATCTATGCAAAGGTGTGGTGACCAGAAGCCAAGTGTTTGGGGAAAGTGCCATGTTCAGTTGTTTTCTATTTAATATCGAGCCGGCAAGCGTGGAGGAAGCCCTAGCAGATTCCAATTGGGTGATTGCCATGCAAGAAGAGCTCAATCAGTTCACCAGAAACGACGTATGGTATCTTGTGGATCATCCCAAATTCAAACATGTGATTGGCACCAAGTGGGTGTTCAAGAACAAGACGGACGAGGACCACAACGTCGTGAGAAACAAAGCTCGACTCGTCACCAAGGGCTACTGCCAAGAGGAAGGGATAGATTTCGATGAGACCTTCGCTCCAGTGGCTAGGCTCGAAGCTATTAGACTATTTCTTGCCTATTGATCGCACTATTTTCTACCACACAAAAATAGGTATAGTATAAAGAAGTACGAGTATCGTATCCACAGGGATTGATATACCGAAACCACACACAATACCTCTACTTTAGAACTAAACTGATGTCTAGGCAGATAAGAGTTTAGAATTGTGGTATTTATAACTAGGCAAATAAATAAAAGACTCAATTAAACAAATAAAGAAATAAACAAATAATAGAGCAAATAATAAATAAAGCAAATAACAAATAAGGCAAATAAACAAATAAGGATAAAACTCAAATAAGGAAAAGTGTTGATTCTAGGGAAGTCTACCTAATCAAATATATGCAAGCAATTAATGAGTACAATTAACCAATTTAATCCAATCTAAATGTGATACACAAAAATAACCTAACACTCCGATTAAGGCAATGCAAGTCGTCACCTAATAAGATCCTAATATCCTCTCGGACTCATAGATATCAAATCAAGTGCAAAATAGAACAAGTATCAATAATATAATCAACTAGGTTCAACTATGACACCTAAATCGACTATATATGAACATATGATAATTCAACTTCGACTAAGATAATCAAATCACCATACCATGTATTCATGAGATCAATTATGCAATTATCCTATTAAGGCCAATTAATGGCCAATTAATCATGCATAAGAATAAGCACCATGAAACATGCACTTAGATTGGAAGGCTAATTGTAAACAAAAACACTCACATAAATTCAATTAGGCATTCAATCCCAAAAATCAACTAAGGAATTTAGCTAGACATAATTAAAAGAAAGGTAGAAGGAAGAATAAACATAATTAAAAGCATAAATAAAAGAGAAAGGATAGAAAAACTCTTAAATCTTGAATAAATCTTCAATCTTCAATGATCTTCATACATAAAATAAATCTAAATCTAAAGTATAAAAGTAGAGAAAAGAATAAAAACTAATCTAAGGTAGGGGAGAACTAATGTTGGCTCCTTACAATGATAAGTTTAGAGGTATTTATAGGGTAGAAGTTTACATCTAATACCTAATTGTACAAGGAAACCAAGAAGGAATTAAAAATTGCCTTTTAGGAAAAATCTCGTCTGGAAAACAGGGGTTTCCTCTCGACACCTCTCTCGATCGAGAGGGTGGTCGAGAGGGTCGAGAGGGTTCTGCACAACTTTCTTGTTTCGGCCATATCTTCCTCGTCCGAACTCCGAATTGACCTTCGTTTTCGCCTACGTGCTCCTATCAAACTCCTCTTCAATGCTATGCATTCATTTTTCCAGAATAACTCTTCCAAAAAATCATGAGAAGTCAGAACTTGGGATAATACTTCATCTCTTCCTTGGTTTCATCGTCTCTCATATCATCTTGGGTTTTCTCGACTAAAAAGCCCTAAAAACACTCAAAACAACCCAAAAGCGTAATCTAGCTCAAAATAATGTAAACAATACAAAACATGTGCTAAACAATCAAAATAAGACAAGAAAACAATGATATAACACTTAGATAATAGGGTTAAAATACACCCTATCAAAATCCCCCAAACTTAAACATTGTTCGTCCCGAACAATAAACTAAAGAATAGACAAATCAAGACAAACACAACATACAAGCATAATGAACTCTAAGGGCCTCATAGATCTTCAAAGTAACATTAATCAATACTCCCTCCGTCCCACTGGGATAGGGACCTTTTTTTTCGGCGCGGGAATTAAGACGAGAGTGATGATAGTGGGTTAAAGTGAAAGGTAGTGGGTTAAAGTGATGTGTCAGAATTTTATTGGGTTAGAATTTTCTATTTTGGGAAAGGTCCCTATATCAGTGGGATGTCCCGAAAAGGAAATGGTCCCTATATCACTGGGAGAGAGGGAGTATCATATAAGCAACCTCAAAGTTTCGACTCTACGAAAGTACAACAAAATCAAATAATGCTTCAAAAAGGGGATACTCACTCAAGGCATGCGAAGATATAAGTGTATAAGTGAACTCTCAACTCACAATGAAAGAATTTAAAGTGTGTAGGCTCACTCGTAATCAATACAATGCAAAAGACTTACCATAAGCTTGCCCTTTATCTCAACATCTCCACCACTTGATTGTATGTAGGAACTAAGATCAATTAGGTCTTTTTCAAGGTTGTAATGTAGGCACATTGGTTTAGGGTAGGGAAAATATATAGGCTAAGTGACTTAGACGTCTCCAAGTACCAACCTTTTAGCAACTCCAAACTAGTATGAATTTAACTCCATCTTCTACTCATCAACTCATTCTCAAATATCAGCCTTATCTCTTCTTAACCTTCTTCTATTCAACTCCCAAAATACTAAAAAATCTATCCATCCCTTTATGCTCTTTTTTTTTTTTTTTTTTTTTTCTTTCTTTCGAACTACGACTCAATATATATATTTTTTCTTTTCAAAACTGATTTTCTAAGTCCTTTATTCCCTCTTCTTTTTTTTTTTTCTTTTTTTTTCTTTTTTTTTTAAGAGCTTATAGGGATCTAAAATTCCTTTCTTTCAAAGGAGTTTACTAAAAAGACAACTTCTCCAAACATAATCCCTAACAAAACAACTCCCAAGATACCCATAATTCCTCCTTTACCTCCTTTCATCCGGTTAAAAGAACAAACGGCTATAAAGGCTCAAAAGTGGCTAGCAAAGGAAATAAATGTAAAGGATAGTGTTTAGGAAAGATGTGGCTAACAAAAGATGGCCTAAAATCACTTCTAAATTCCTACACACATACGTAGTCTCGATGGGGAACAAAGGCAAGTTCTAGAAGTACAAATACATGTATGATACACTCAAGAAAGAAAATAGGCATAAATATGCACCAAAGGCTCAAATCCTCACGGGTTATAACAAAACGTTTCCCAAAATCAAAGCATAATCCAATTTCATCACACACATGCATAATCTCCACCAAGGTTCCAAACATAATATCAACCAATATTTCAAAGAAAATCATGCTATCATTGGCAAATTCATATATATACTCATAAATCATGCTTGACTCAATCGTCTAAACTCCTAAAGACTCTACTAATATCCAAAATTAAACTAATATCCAAGAACGCATGCAAACGAGTTAACGAAGCCACACTTCCCCCTCCCCCAAACTTATTTCGAATCATGATGAAGGAATAAGTTTCAAGAAGAAGAAGTGGATAAGTTAACGAGCGTACCTTTCACCGAAGCTAGCTTACTATCGATCTTCTCCTCTTAGTCGAAACCTCGTCGAGAAAACCTACTACTTACAAGCTTCGAAAATTCTTGAATAAAAAGCTTAATAAAAGTTAAGACTCAAAGAAAAACAAAAACGAAAACAAAAACAAAAACAACTAAAACTGAAAATTATAGATAGAGTTGGGTTACCTCCCAACAAGTGCTACGTTTTACGTCTTTAGCGCAACGATACCTCTTATCAAGGTGGATCAAAATAGAGACTCGTTGTTTGGTGTCATTTTGTTAGGTTTTAGTCGTTATTTATTATTTGTTTTTGTGTCGTTTTTGAGTCGTTTTGTGTCTATATAGCTATGATTTGGGTGTTTCGAGTATTTTACTTGCTAGGGATCATGGGAGCCGAAAGAAGGAGAAAGAACGAGAAAAGGAAGAAAAAGGAGTGCAAAACTGGATGACTTGCGCGCGTGAGTTGGAGCGCCCGCTCCAACCCTTGGAGCGCTCGCTCCATGAACAGAACCCGAAGGATTTGCATGGCATCGTCGGAGCGCCCGCTCCAGGGTGGTGGAGCGCCCGCTCCAGTTCATAAATTCAAGCAGATTTTGCGCAGCCGATATGGAGCGCCCGCTCCTTCCCTTTGGAGCGCTCGCTCCATGTGGCGTGTTTTTCTTATTGTTTCCTAGTTTGGATCAAACTCTTACCTTAGTATATATATGCCATTAGGGCACGAATTATGACAAGCTTTTACCTTAGTTTTTCAGTTCTAAATACTCTAGCTTTAGTTTTTATTGCTTTCTTTAGTTCGAATCCGGATTCGTAGTTCGTTGCAGTTTAATTCAAGTTCTTCGTTTCTTCGTTATTTTCGTAAGTTATTTTATTGCTTTCATTTAATTGCTTTAATTACTTGCTTTAGTTCTAGATTCGATTTCTTTATTGCTTCGTTTAATTTCCTTAGTTTAATTTCGTTCGTTCGGTTTTCAAAGTCTAGTTTAGATTCGTTTTTCTTTCGTTTTCTCTCGTTTTCAATGTTCTTAGAGTTAGATTTATTTATTTAATTTCCAGATTTTCAGATTTAGTTCAATTATGTCTAGATTCGTTTTCTTTTCTTTCGTTGCTTTCTTTATTGCTTTCCTTTCGATTTTTGCCTAGGTAGATTTATTGTTTTCTTTAGTTTAATTCTTAGATTAATTTCCAGCTCTCTAGATTAGATTTATTTGCTTTGATTTATTGCTTTGATTTATTTTCTTGCCTAGGATTTAAAACCAAAAATTCAAAATATTCTTTACTTGCTTTCTTAGTTTTAGGCTAGATTAGGTTTACTACATAATTGATCGCCCTGTTAAGTTTTCCTTCGAGATTCGACATTGGGTTTTACTTGCTAGTGCTACGATAGGATTTTGTTCTATTGCAAACACTTTTTAGTGAAACAAATTTTGGCGCCGTTGCCGGGGAAAACTTTAGGCTTTTGATTGTGTAGTATTTTTATTTGTTTTATTTTTATTTGTGTTTATTCGTTTTTCTTATTTCTCCCACTCGGTGCGTTTAACCCTTTTTGCTGAGTGTTGTTTTTGCTGAGACCGAAGCGATGGCATGATATATGGGAGATTTTGCTCGCCCTACCTTCACTGCCACTACTTCGGCGATTGTTCTGACGGAAGCGGTCAGAAATCACGAGCTGAAACCTCACCACCTGGCGTTGCTCCCTTCCTATCACGGGCTGGCCAACGAGGATGCACTTACATTTATTCGGGAGTACTGCACCGTCGTGCAGTCTTTTCCACTATCAGGCCTTACGGAGGACAACCTGAAGATGAAGTGTTTCCCCTACACTCTGAAGGATCGGGCAAAGTCATGGTACCTGTCGCTCCCAGCCGAATCTCTCCACACTTGGAATGAGGTGTGCGAGAAGTTTATGTTGAAGTATTATCCTAGCCGCAAGACTCAGGAGGTGCGGTCGCAAATCATGAATTTCTCTCAGGACCACGACGAGCCATTTCACGAGGCTTGGGAGAGATTTCAGGACTTACTTCAACAATGTCCTCACCATCAGATGGCTCCTGAGCTTATTTGGCAGTACTTCTACGATGCATTGAACCAGACCTGCCAATTTATGGTGGACAGCTCGGCCGGAGGCAACATTGCGGTCAAGACAGCCGATGACATGAAGAAGATTTTCGAGACTCTTGCTGCAAGTTCCCAACAGAAGTCATCTAGGTCAACGAAGATGGAGGCAAAGGTGGTCACGATGAGCCCCGACATGAAGAAGCAGATGGCCGATATGTTGAGAGATCTCGAGGATTTAAAGATGAAGCAGAACGCACCGGCACCTCAAGTGGAGACTAGGAAGCCGGACCGGTGCGATATTTGTGGAGAGCTAGGCCATATCAAGGAGGTTTGCGAAAATATGGGAGCATTCACATACGAAGGAGGAGCCGAGGTCTATGCCGCCCAAGGTTACATGCCACAAGGACCACCACCTCAAGGGCAAGGTACGAACCCGAATTTTCAAAATCGTCGCCCCCCTCCTTATAATTATCCCTACCCTCCTAAAAATTCATACTATCCCTCTCCACCACCATATTATCCTCCTCATCAATATCCACCAAACCCATATTATCCACCACCTCCTCCATATTATCCTTCATCGCCATACCCTCCACCTCCTTCCCAAAATCCTCGTCCTCAACCCCCTCCACAAAAGTCTCCCGTCGATGAGGATCGTTTCCATGCCCTTGATGGAAACATAAAGAGGCTCGAGACGGCTATTGGACAAATTTCAGGGGCAATGCACTTGATTCAACAACCGGGGCGAATTCCGAGCCAAGGGATTCAACCACAACAAGCCAACGAGGTGCAATATCCTCCATATGTTCCTCCGATTCCGCCCCAACATCCGCCTACTTATCAAGCTCAATCAATTTCGGTATTGAGGGATGGAAGAACGGTGGATAATGGTGTCGTCATGCCCGATATAGGAGGAACGGGCCCAACTAATGGACGTTGGGACCCGAGCAGCAGCTGGATCCCGTCGAGAAGCAGTCCCAGCGCGCAGCATATGGAGCGCCCGCTCTAGACCTTGGAGCGCCCGCTCCAAGTCCAGCAAATTTCAGATTCCAGCGCGTCCCAAATGGAGCGCCCGCTCCAACGCATGCAAGTTCAGAGCGAGTCTCAACTGGAGCGCCCGCTCCAACCCTTGGAGCGCCCGCTCCAACTCCTGCAAATTCAGAGCGAGCCCTGCACGGAGCGCCCGCTCCAACACTTGGAGCGCCCGCTCCACCCTCTCCAGCAGAATATTAATTCCAGCGTGTTGCACATGGAGCGCTCGCTCCCACCCCTGGAGCGGCCGCTCTCGTCCCATGTTCCGCTACCAGCCACCGAAACAGAAGAGAAAAAGGAGGAGTCCAATTTTCACAAGGCACCCAACCCTTACGTCCCTCCTATTCCTTTCCCGAGCAGATTGAAGAGCAAGAAGCAAGGCGAAGACAAGCAAACGAGGAGTCACACGGTGGCCGCCGTCGAAGCAAGCCGAATTCGTTCTAACACCTCTCCTACCTCGACCGGTCATCTCTCATCTCTACCGAAACAAGGTGATCCCGGAAGCTTTACATTAGATGTTAGTTTGGATAATGGGGATCGTGTGTCGGGAATGTTGGATTTGGGGCCAGCGGTGAACTTGATGCCTTATTCGATTTATGAAAGAATGGGTTCAAGGGATCTTAAGCCTACAGATTATTACATCGAGTTAGCCGACGGTTCTTTGAGTTGACCCTTGGGGATTATGGAAGATGTTGTGTTACTTGTGGGAGGTATTCGAGTTCTTGCCGATTTCGTTGTGCTAGACGTGGGGCGAGGAGCTAGGAGTGGGAAAGGTCATCTTCTTTTGCTAGGACGACCGTTCATGGCAACTACTCAAACTCGAATCGACGTTGGCTCCGGAACTTTGAGCATGGCCGGCAAGGGAGGTTCGGTGACGTTTTCGGTATTTCGAAATTCGTCTTCTATTCCTACTTCCTCTATTCATACTTGTTCTTATGTTAAGCTTGCTAACCCTCTTGTTGAGGAAAATATTTGTGAGGATTTTAATAGGGTAACAAGTCATGAAGAGCTCATTGAAGAGGATGACGAGTTCTTTAGTTGTATGGATGAGGAAGAGGACATCGAGCAACGTCTACGGGATTTGGAGGAGATTGATGAAGTAGAAGAGGAAAACTCGCCGCCTACATCGAATGCAAAGATCTATAAGGATAAGGTGAAGAGGTCCCATGACAAGAAGATCGTCTATAAGGAGTTCAAGCCCGGGATGAAGGTACTTTGCAATTCTCGTCTTCGTTTCTTTCCGGCAAGCTCAAGTCTAGATGGTAAGGTCCTTACACGGTGGTTCGAGTTTTTCCCCACGGAGCTGTGGAGATCAAGAATGAAGAGTCGGGGTACTTATTCTCAGCTAATGGTCAAGACGTGAAGCCGTACATTGAAGGAGAGACGTTACCTCAAAAATCGAGACCATTTTTATCCCCGATTCCCCTTCTTTTTCGTCTTGATTAAATTTTTGTAAGTCAAGCTAATGACGTTAAAAGAGCGCTTGGTGGGAGGCAACCCACGTATTATTGTTAAAAAAAAAAAAAAAAAAAAAAAAAAAAAAAAAAAAAAAGAAGAGAGCGAACCAGGTTTGGAGCGCCCGCTCCAGGAATTGGAGTGCTCGCTCCACTACTTGTTGGAATTCTAATTTTTCAGCGAGCGTTATATGGAGCGACCGCTCCACCCTGTCGGAGCGCCCGCTCCCCTTAAGCGGATCAGGTATATTTTCTCTCTTTTATATTTTTATTCTATTTTCTTTTTATCTCTTTGTGCAGCAGCCCTAGCCCCAAATTTCTCTCCACTCTTCACCATCTTCACCGACACCAACGGAGCCATTGCCGCCGCCTGCACTAACATCACCGGAACCACCATTACCATCCCGTCCTCGTCTCTAGCTTCCACCGTCCACCACCACCGGAGACACAGCCGGCCGCCGCTGTCCGTACCACCGAAGCCGCCGCCTGCCTTCGCCGCGTGCCCCGCCGTCAGCATTCGCCGTCAGCGGCAACACCAGTATCCCGCGCCGCTGCCGTTTTTCTGCCGGAGCGACCGCTCCAGCACGCAGGAGCGCCCGCTCCAGAGACAGCGCGCGCCCGCTCCAGTGCACCTGCGCATTATTCCACCAAATTTTCAGTTCAATTTTTTTTTTTTTTTTTTTTTTTTTTTTTTTTTTAATTTCTTCCTTTTGTTCGTTTTACGTTTCTCTTCCGTTTTCCTCTAAATTTCAGGTGCTAAAATGTCGAGACGAAAGAGAGCAGCCTCGGTTGTTGGAGCGGCATCATCTAGTCTTCCATTCTCTGCCCGGATGTCAGCTCGTCCAGTTGGAGGGATTACACCGGGAGAATACGGTGTCACCTTTCGTGTTCCCTTCGATACCGATGATGGGTATGAGGTAACAAATCGGTACCTTCATCTCAAAGATATGGAATTGTTGCCCCCTCGCCATTATTCGCCTATGTTTATTGAGGAATTGCGCCTAGGGGATTCACTTGCTCAATATTTAGAGGTCCTAGGCTTAACTCAGTATTTTAATAACCAATGGGAGGGGCATGATATATTGTGCTTAGAGATGTTGTGTACTGCTAGATTAGGGAAAAATACTGATGAGGGTCAAGAGGAGGAGACTGCTTTTCTGTGCAATTTGGGTGGAATTTTTTGTGAAGTGTCTTGCTATCGCATGCATGAGATTTTTGGTTTCACTATTCTGATGATGCTTCTCAATTTGTGCCTCGTGATTTCAATTATTTTGCTGCTTGGAAAGAGTTGACTGGTTGTGATAACTGGGTACAAAAGGGTGCCCCTTCTATGTTTATTCGTGATAATTCTCTATTACTGTTGCATCGTTTCCTAGCATTCAATGTAACAGGAAAAATAGAAGGGAGCAAAGTTAGTGGCCCGGAGTGTTACCTGTTGTGGGCTGCTAAGAATCATGTGCAGGTTAGCATCTCCCATTTCATTTGGAACCAGATCATTGGCAACCAGTCGAGGCACAATGCACATCCCGCCCTCTCTCAGATAGCTACGGGGATAGCTCGTTATATGGCGGTTCCCTTTTATCCCAGTCCTCCGATGTCTCTCGTTCCGAGTCGGGAGATCACCCCAGTTGAGCTCATCAATGGCTCTTACTTATCTTCCCCTACTCAGTTCAAGCCATGGCATCTACGGGGTTCGGTCAGAAACTACATTGCCATCCATGGGGCACCGGCCGAACACGAGGAAATTCAAATGGATGAAGGAGTTGGAGCTGCACAACCCGAGGAACCCCCAGCTTACTTTCGCGCATATCAAGAGGGGTTCAACACGTTTCAGACCGGGTTGTTCGAGAGACTGGATTCCCATGCCGTGCTATTTCAGTCGATGACGACGAATATGGAGAACTTGGGACTTCAAATGCAAAACATGGGGACGAGAGTTCAAGGGGTCGAGAATCGGGTCTACGATATTGAGCGCCATCTTTCGAGGTATACCGATTTTCACCCTTCTTCTTCTTCTTCGCAGGCACCTTGGGATCCTAATGATCCAAATGATCCTCGAAACTTTCACCCTTGATAGCTATTTGTTTTTCTTTATTTTTATTTTTATTGTTTTTGGTCATTTTAGGAGATATTACGCTTGTTTGGTATTTTTGTCTTTGTTTGTTTTGTAGGTTGCAATTCTTGGGATCGATCAAGGTTCCGATTTTTGTGCCAATTGTGGTCGTCAAAAGCGATAAGTTTTCTCCTCTCTTTCTATTTATTTTCTTGCAATGGGACATTGCATGATTTTAAGTGTGGGGGGGGGGGGGGGGGTGTGAATAATTATCACTTTTGACATGTTAAGTTGATGTTTGTGTTTTCGTGTTTTGTTTGTTTTTGTGTCTTTGTTTATTTTTCCCCACTTAGAAATTTGTTTGTGTTCAAGCATGTAAGCATGTAATTTAGGATTAATTTGAATGATTTGATGATGGAGTATTTAGTTGTTGGAATTGATTTGAGCATAAATTAGGTTGGTTTAATCTTGAGTTGTGATATATTATGATTCGATGAATTGTGGGGCATGAATTGATGTGAGTTTGAGGAAAATGATTTATGATTTTTGGTTGAGTGATTAGTCTAGATTGTTGTAATTTGGATTGCTAGTTTACTTTCCCCTTAAAAAAAAAAGAGAAAAAAAAAAAAAAGTTGTGTTTATGTGAATAAAGAGTTGATAGGATTTCTGCTCCTCTTGCTTGTAACGTATAAAAATACTAGAGTAATGAGCATGGGAAACCACATGAAAAGGCTTCGAGAGACCCTCGAATGATCACATTTCATGAACATCGTCCTAGATGATACTCGTGTATATTAGAATAAGTGTTCGTAGGCATTCTACCCCTCTTGACAATGGGTACGGGAAACCGCACTAGGAGGCTCGATGTGACCCATCGATGATTAAACCTAGTGAATTTTGTGCTATAAACGTTCACAAGTTAAAAAAAAAAAAAAAAAAAAAAAGAGAGTTGTTTACTTGTTGAATAAAAAGGGGAAGTAGGCTAGTCGTCTAAGTTGTGGTGATCTAGATATTTGTGAGATGTGTGATATCATTGTTTTTCCTCTTACTTGGATTGATTTATAAGCCGCATAGTTTGTTGATGATGATTGTTCGTAACTTGGGATTAAAGTGACCTTGTTTGAGTTTGTCGATTCCGATGATTAAATGTTCTATGATTTGGATTATTTGAATTGAGTCTAAGTTATATGATTATTTTGCTTGAGGACAAGCAAAGGTCTAAGTGTGGGGGAGTTGTTTGGTGTCATTTTGTTAGGTTTTAGTCGTTATTTATTATTTGTTTTTGTGTCGTTTTTGAGTCGTTTTGTGTCTATATAGCTATGATTTGGGTGTTTCGAGTATTTTAATTGCTAGGGATCATGAGAGCCGAAAGAAGGAGAAAGAACGAGAAAAGGAAGAAAAAGGAGTGCAAAACTGGATGAAGTGCGCGCGTGAGTTGGAGCGCCCGCTCCAACCCTTGGAGCGCTCGCTCCATGAACAGAACCCGAAGGATTTGCATGGCATCGTCGGAGCGCCCGCTCCAGTTCATAAATTCAAGCAGATTTTGCGCAGCCGATATGGAGCGCCCGCTCCTTCCCTTTGGAGCGCTCGCTCCATGTGGCGTGTTTTTCTTATTGTTTCCTAGTTTGGATCAAACTCTTACCTTAGTATATATATGCCATTAGGGCACGAATTATGACAAGCTTTTACCTTAGTTTTTCAGTTCTAAATACTCTAGCTTTAGTTTTTATTGCTTTCTTTAGTTCGAATCCGGATTCGTAGTTCGTTGCAGTTTAATTCAAGTTCTTCGTTTCTTCGTTATTTTTGTAAGTTATTTTATTGCTTTCGTTTAATTGCTTTAATTACTTGCTTTAGTTCTAGATTCGATTTCTTTATTGCTTCGTTTAATTTCCTTAGTTTAATTTCGTTCGTTCGGTTTTCAAAGTCTAGTTTAGATTCGTTTTTCTTTCGTTTTCAATTCTCTCGTTTTCAAAGTTCTTAGAGTTAGATTTATTTATTTAATTTCCAGATTTTCAGATTTAGTTCAATTATGTCTAGATTCGTTTTCTTTTCTTTCGTTGCTTTCTTTATTGCTTTCCTTTCGATTTTTGCCTAGGTAGATTTATTGTTTTCTTTAGTTTAATTCTTAGATTAATTTCCAGCTCTCTAGATTAGATTTATTTGCTTTGATTTATTGCTTTGATTTATTTTCTTGCCTAGGATTTAAAACCAAAAATTCAAAATATTCTTTACTTGCTTTCTTAGTTTTAGGCTAGATTAGGTTTACTACATAATTGATCGCCCTGTTAAGTTTTCCTTCGAGATTCGACATTGGGTTTTACTTGCTAGTGCTACGATAGGATTTTGTTCTATTGCAAACACTTTTTAGTGAAACAAATTTTGGCGCCGTTGCCGGGGAAAACTTTAGGCTTTTGATTGTGTAGTATTTTTATTTGTTTTATTTTTATTTGTGTTTATTCGTTTTTCTTATTTCTCCCACTCGGTGCGTTTAACCCTGTTTGCTGAGTGTTGTTTTTGCTGAGACCGAAGCGATGGCACGATATATGGGAGATTTTGCTCGCCCTACCTTCACTGCCACTACTTCGGCGATTGTTCTGACGGAAGCGGTCAGAAATCACGAGCTGAAACCTCACCACCTGGCGTTGCTCCCTTCCTATCACGGGCTGGCCAACGAGGATGCACTTACATTTATTCGGGAGTACTGGACCGTCGTGCAGTCTTTTCCACTATCAGGCCTTACGGAGGACAACCTGAAGATGAAGTGTTTCCCCTACACTCTGAAGGATCGGGCAAAGTCATGGTACCTGTCGCTCCCAGCCGAATCTCTCCACACTTGGAATGAGGTGTGCGAGAAGTTTATGTTGAAGTAGTGTCACGGGAAATTTATTTCTCAAGTGACTCACTACAAATTTGACTGTGAAGCGACTCACTTCAGAGCGGCCGCTACAACTTCAAAGCGAAGCGAGCCACTACCTACCAGAAAGCGACAGCACAACTCCCGCCCATATTTTGAACTCCAGTCAACAGGAGATCGTAGCATTAATTACGAGATCTCCACGTGTCGAAGGCGGAGTGGAGCGGAAGAGTTGACTGCCAGGCCGACAAGGCGCCGTAACAGTACTGGGTCGCTCCAGTTACTGTTGAAATTGGAACTTAGCCATTTCCGGCAAAAATCCAAAACTGCGCATCTGAAAAGTTGCCAGCCTGCGCAAGTACTGTCGAGAGGAGGAGGGACAAGGCCACCAACCAAGCAACGGATCTCAGCCAACCCTCCGCCTATAAATAGTGAAGGACGAAGACGAAGAAGAGTAGAACACTACCTGAGCATTCGAGCGCATACAGCAAACAAACACTTCCAGCTTTCATAGCAATCTTCGAGTCTTTGTTTTCCAGTGTTCTCCGAGTTTCCAGTTCATCGGAACTCATCTTCACAACCTTCACACTTAGATTCTAAGCCCACTTCATATATCCAAAGCTTAGAAGAAGAACTCTAGCCAATCTTTGCATCTACTGTAAAGAGTTCTTCATAGTGTGTCGTCAACCAAAAACCCTATACTTTGTCTGTTAGGTTTTTGAGTGTTGTCGTTAGGTTGTCCAGATCCAAGGCCCTTCTTTCATCGATTGAAGAAGCCTCGATCGTAGAGTTGAGATCCAAGCTTACACTTACATCGTTTGTGTAAAGCTCGATCGAAGCTAGGCTGTAAGGAGAGCCCGCAATCTCCCTGTTCGACTGAAGCAAGTGAAGCTTGCAGTCTTTGTTAGGTTTGTGTAGTGAACCCGCAATCACTACGTCTGTCGTTTAATCTAGGCGAGTGAAGCCCGATCTCGACCAGGTTTTTGAAGGACCCGTAACCTTCAAGTTCTTGAGTGAAAAGAACAGTTGCCGTCGTGCAACAAAGTGGACGTAGGAGCGTTATCTCCGAACCACTATAAATCTTCGTGTCGTATCTCTCTTACCTTAATCTCTTTACAGTATTCGATTATCCATTGCACGTGCATATAAACAAACTTAACTTGGATTTTCAATTACTTAGGAAAGATTATAGCTCACCAAATTCCGCACATACGAGTAAAGACTCCCTCTTGATCAAGTATTCACTTAGGTCCAAGTAGGCAAGCTACGTACTGTAGATCTAGCTTCAGCTAGGTCTTAAGTTTCAAAAAGAGCTCTTTACTTGTTACTCTGAGTTAAGGGATTTGAAGTTGAAAAACTTCAAAATACGTATTCACCCCCCCCCCCCCCCCCCTCTACGTATTTTTCCTATTAACAAACCGGGACCAACAAGTGGTATCAGAGCAGCGGTTCTTTCGAGCCTCTGCTTTGCATATCCGAAGCGAGTCCCCACTCGCTTCACGTTGTCTCACTGAACCGGATCCTACTTTCCTAAGTGCATCAAAACCTCACTCACTCATATTGCATTTACTGCTGATAGTTTGCTATGTCTACATACAGTGCTTCAAACCTTCCACAGTTCTCGATCGAAGGATACGAGACATGGAGTTTCCGAGTCGAGAGCTTCCTTTGCTCCATCCACGACCGGATGTGGGAAGTCATAGAGGACGGACCAATTGAAATCAAGAAAGCCATATCTGTGAACGTACCAGCTGCTGAAGGACGCGAAGCTCATGTCAGACAAGAGTACGTTGAGAAGGACAAAGATGAATACAATCCCAACGACTTCAAGATCGCCAACCTGGATAAAATCGCACGACACACGATGCAGAGCACCGTGTCTGATGCCTATCTTCCTAGAATCAGGAAGTGTGCAACGGCGAAAGAAATGTGGGAAACTCTAGCCCTCATTTCTCAAGGAACAGACAAAATCAAGGAGAACAAACTCGCCGTTCAGATGCGGGAGTTTGAAACACTACAAGAAAACTGGGCTTTTGTGACATACTCGCATGCGACATTTTTGCCAAATGTCATAATTTTACGACACTTATGCTACTAGTGTCGTATATTTGCGTCGATTATGCGTCATGAAAATATTGTGTCACTATTTTGCGACAACAATGCGTCATGTTGTTTTCTGTCTCGTAATTACAACAATTGTTTTGCGACGCATCGATTGAATGTCATAATTATATTTCATATTTGGAATGATGTTGCATTTTGTGTTGTATATTTACGTCATGAAAATATTGTGTTGTTGTTTTGCAGCAGTATTGCGTCACTTTGTTTTGTGTCTTGTTATTACAACAATTTATTTGTGACACATAAGTTGAATGTCATAATTATACTTCACATTTGGAATGATGTTGCAGTTTGTGTCGTATATTTGCATCATGAAAATAATGTGTTGCAATTTTGCGATAGTAATGCGTCACTTTATTTAGTGTCTTGTAATTACAACAATTTATTTACGACAAACAAATTCAATGTTGTAATTATACTTCATATTTGGTATAATGTTGCATTTTGTGTCATATATTTGCATCATTCAAATTTTATTTCACGAATTTGCGACAGTAATACGTCACTTTATTTTGTGTCTTGTAATTACACCATATTTTTTTGCGACTCATAAGTTAATATTTCATATTTAATATAGTTTACACACACAACATTAATTTTAAACGACGAAATACAACACACACACACAACATTAATTTTAAAAAGTTCAAAATACAACGCACAACGGCTGCTGTTTCTTTTTTATTTGAGCACAATATTGAAGGTGAAGTCTTAGTTGGTTTTATGTCATCTTTGAGGTATCATTCATGAGAATTTTATAATCCTTTGTCTTTTGTTTGTCATTCATTGCCTTTGTCATCATCATTGTTGCAGCTGCTCTTGAGTTAATTGCATCGACTACCTCTTTGGCATCACCTGTTGATTTTTCCTTACCTTTGGCTTTCTTTCTCTTTGTTGCCTTATTTCCAATTGGACGACTGTCGGTTGCTTCAACCTCATTATCATCTGGATTGGAAGTTGAGGTGTAGGCACCTGCGGCTGAAGACTTGCCCTTTTTTTGCTTGAATCTCTCCGTCTTGTTGAGCAAATTTTGTACATTCTTTGAATATTTCTATTAGTTAAATATTATATTTTAAAAAAAATTGCATTTTATAACAAATTGTAATAGACATTTATGGGGGGCAAAATTAGATTTTTTAAATGTTATATGCCCTAGTTTTGAATTTTTCAATCATTATAAAAGTGAAATTAAATGTTAAAAAATAATTACACCCTAATTTGGATTAGTGAACCCTAGAAATAATCATAAAATTAAAATAAATCATTATAAATTAAAATTAAAAAAAATGTACAAAACTAATAGAAATAAGGATTTGAGACACAATCGAGACACAAAGTTTGGGACAGAGGATCCCGTCCGAATAAAAATTAATTTTTCTTATATTTTATATATTTCCTTATTTTTGTTATTCACCGTAGGTATATAATTTTTTTGCCTCTTAATTTGTATTCCCTATTTCACAGTTTCACAAACAGCGGCTACTTCTAAAATTCCCAAATCGTAAAAGTGCGAAACGAACTCCTTTCTCTCCAATCTGCTGCGCCCTGCCGTCGATTGACGGCTGCTCGTTCGCCGACTTCCTGCTATATATGAAATCGTGGCTACTACAGCCGGATTCTGCTCATTAAACCAACAGGAAGCTACATCCGCGGCAGCGATATATACCTCTTTATCTATATCCTTGGTGAGTTCTTGTATCTATATTGTTTATTGGAGAACTATATGTTAACAATCGTAGCTATGTCAACTATTTTGATCTACTGTTGTTCTATTTCAATTATTTGTTTTACTCTTTGCAGTCTTCTTTTGTCTTATCAATTTCATGGAAATATTTGATTTTCCAATCCTTACGGTTTTAGATAACAATAACGTATGAAATCAAAAGCTAAAAGTTTGTATTCATGACTTCTGTCTCTATTCAAATAGTCTTTCATGTTCTTCGTTACTAATTAAAAGCTAACTAGCTAGTGCAACTTAATACAACCATAAAACCCTTTTTTCTTAGTTATAATGGTCCTTTCCATTGTATTTTGTGAGATGATACATGAACATACGAGCTTATGAATAGGGATATATATCCTAACGGAATCTTACGAATATAAATTTCATGATCTCTATTGATTAGGAAATGTTCTTTAGCATTGTGTATTAGGTATAGTTAGACATATATTTTAGTTTGCTCTTCTCGAAGTAAAGGGTTGGAAGGAAATTTATAATTTAAGTATAAATATTTGCCTAACTACATAATTTCTCCAAAATTTAGTTGTGTCGATATTTAATCAGTTTCTTTTTTTGTTAGGAAAGAGGTAAGAAAGGGTGGCAGTTGTTGTATTGGGACCTAATGCCAAGACGAATAATAATTAGAACATGGAGAAGGATTGCTAGAAGATACTCTAAAATGGGACAAATTCATTGGTGAGGATGCATTTAGAATTTTCTAATGTTATCTAACGACTACATATGCAATGCTACATATGTTTTTGCACTCTTACTTCCATTAACCTATAAGAGTAAGTAGTTAGTTTCTGATGATAACTTTAACTCAACAACTTGCTTGATAACTTTAGAGTTGAAACCTTCTTGAAGTTTAGTTGTTTCATGATTAACTTGTGTGTGTTTATATGGGATTTGTTTAAATTGTGAATTGATGGGGCTATGGTCGTAGGGTAGTGAATGATTTTGCTTCTTGAGCCTCTGTTTTTACAGCAGCAGGATAGCCTCTTTAGGTCCTGATTCTGGGTGTTATTCTGAAACTAAATATAGCATACTAAGTACCATTAGAAACCTCTTTTCATTAGCTTTCCAACGGTATCTTCGGATTTTTAATCCGACATCACATGAGAGAGTTATGAGCCTCCAAAGTTAGATTGTACAATCTGCTTGCGAGAACTTTAGCTCAACCTTGCGGTTACGAATTTTATGTTTGTTTCACTTGAAATTCTGGAAACAATAAAGGGATTTTGAGGTGTACGATCTGATAATCTTGTTCATGTATTTAATTAAGCATTAGGGTATATGATAAAGAGGTATTTTAGTTGTTGACACAGGGAGCAAGATCTCGTCATAGGTATTTTAAGTTATAACTTGACGTGTTGGTCTAGATAATCCTTATTTCATCGATGTATATTAAGTCCTTAACTTTTATTTAAATTATATTGTGAGTTCGATGAACACTTAGGGGGTGTTTGGTAGCTATGAGAAGCCCATATAAGGATTGTTATCTAGGCTTATTTTGTTGTTTGATAGACATGTTACATAAATTGGGGGCCCGTGTTAGTTAACAGGTCCGCACAAAATTTACTATAGCCTTTGTAAATTTATATCAGGCCTTTTTGGTTTATATCAGGCCTTTTTGGTGGGATAGTAATCAGACCTACCCAGATAAGTGTTGAAATGACAATTTTACCCCTTCAAATTATTGGACTTCAACAAACCTACAAACACAATTCTCTCTCGTGCAGTTGCAGTACCTCTCACCTCCGCCATCACTTCATCATCTTCTTCTCGTGGATCCGCCATCACCGCCATCGCCCCGCCGTCGCCGTCGCCGAATCACAGAATCTTCATCTCTACTCCTTGTCTTCTTCTTCTCGTTGTCGGTCTGCCATCAATCACTGCCTTGTTGCGGAAAATTCACCTCAAAAGCATTTCATCCCAATCATCCCTCTTTATTTTCGTCCAATTGAAAAATCCCTAATTTTCCTCATCACTTCTCCTTCGATAAACGGCGGCAACTACTCTGCCTTTCCCTTTCTATTTCTTCTCCACCAGTGTCTTCCAAATCTATTTTAGATTTTTAACTTGAAGAAATTAATTAATAATTATGATAATCAAATAAAATCGAAACTGCTCTCATAAGATAAGTTTAATTTATTTTTTTTTTTATTTTTTTTTTTAGTGAAATCTATTCATGTTTTTATCCCTTGAAATTAATATTCAATTTTATTGTGGAGGGATATTTTGGTAAAAAATCATTACTAAATCCATTTTTATTATGGATACCAAACACACATATTAAAGTAGTGGCTAAACTGAACTATTACACCAAACAATGAAAGAAGATTGTTATCCAATCTACCCACATAACTATCTTGATTCTTATCTTGACTGGCCTATATCTCAACATCCCTACCAAACGAGCTCTTACTAGATAACATAGACCGTAAAAAAGTACTTGACATAAGAACTCTAGTATTAATAGTGATGGTTCTACACCATATATGAATTTACCTTAGTTAATTGACTTATATGGTTCTAGTTACATTTAATTATTCTAGTCGACTCAACTATTTTAAGATGAAGCCTTTCATTCTAATTTTATATTAGATGATCTTTAATAGAGGTATTATATGAATCCTTTTATCTCTTGTACATAAGTCAAATGAGGAGGATGCATGTGTAAAATTTTATCTCTTTGTTTGGTGTAGTGTTGTATTTAAAGTTCTCGTATAGTTCTGTTACTTCACAAACAAAACTTTAGGTTCTTAGTTAAAGTTCCAGTTTATTTTAATTCCCTTTTTCTTTGCAACTCTTATGGAGGCAGCAACTATGACCTCTTGTGCCTTAATATCAATACATATTTTTGTTAATAGCTATTTGTCCATTCATACTTCATTAAGTTATAATTAGTGGTTGCAAATTATTATATTTTCTATTCTGCTTGGATACTTTTCTCAAAAGAATAATGCTACTTTTCTGCTTGTATACTTTTCTCATAAGAATATTTTTTGGTTATTGTCATTAATTAACTAATATTCTTTCAACTATTACACGTTATGAATATAAATTATAGTATATTTTGTTTTAATTATGTAGGAACAAGGAACTACAAGGAGCAAGAAGAAGAAGATAAAGCATCAATGAATATCACATTCTAGCTCACAAATACTGCAATTCAAATTTAGCACAATAAGTTTTTTCGATTTTGATCTAGCTTTGGTTATTAAATTTGAATGACTACATTTGAACTATATATTTTGATTATTTTCTATTCGCATTTGGAAACCATATTCTTTTATATTTTGAATGGATATCAAAATTATAAAATACTTTGTATTTGTTACTTTATTATTTATTTTTTGTTATTTAATATGATAAATTTTATGTATATGGAATGAAAAATGTGAATTACTACAACAATTAATTTTGTGATGCTAAAAGTGTTGCATATATTGCATTGATAAAAAAAAAACGTCGTACAATTATTTTGTGTCACAATCATAACCGACATTAAAGTATGTCACAAAATATATTTTGCGACATTAAGTAGTGATGCAGAAAATGTCGCACAATATACTTTTGCGACATTAAATAGTGATGCAAAATGTGTTGCAAAATATATTTGCAACATTAAATTGTGATGCAAATAATGTTGAAAATTATATTTTTGCGACATTACATTGTGATGCAAAAAATGACGCAAATCAGGATGCGTCATATCAACTAATGTCACGTAATGTGTCGCAAATTATTATGCATCACTTGAATGTAATGACGCTTAATGCGTCGTAATGTTTATAAGACATTATTTTAGTATTGCATAGAGTGTCATTTGTGTTGCGACACAAACAAATAAAAAATGTCGTAATTTTGCTACATACCCCTTTCGCGACATAACTTACTGTGACGCAGAAAATGTCGCAAATCATCATTTGCGACAGTAAAAGGGGTCATTTGCGACACATTATTATGTCGCAAAAGCCCTGTTTTCTTGTAGTGAAAGTCTGATAATGAAGCCAGGAGAGTCCATCGACACCTTCGAGCTGAGAGTTACAAACATCATTGCAACTCTCAACTCGCTTGGGAAGGAACTCACAGATAAGGAAGTCAACCTGAAGATTGTCCGAGCTCTCACAAGGAAGTGGCAAACTATGAAGGAGCTGTATCTAGCAACCAAGGATCTATCAAAGTTCACACCGGAGATTCTGTTTTCCGAACTGAAAGCTCATGAATTCGATCTGAATCGAATGAACCTCGACGAAGAAGAGGAAGCGCCCACTACGTCAAAAGGAGTAGCATTCAAAGCTGCCGAAGGGCCAAGCGAGCAGTCGCTAGCCAAGATGACGAGGGAAGAATTGGAAGAACACATTGCGTTCTTATCCAAAAACTTCAACAAAATGAATTCTCGAGTGGGCAAATACAAAAGATTCTACAAGCAATACAAAGGGAGGAGCACTGATGCTCGAGAAGGAAAAGGAAAGAGAGAAGAGACGACAAAGCCGATCCCGAGAGACATGATGGAAGTGGAATGTTACCATTGCCACAAGATGGGCCACTACAAATCCGATTGCCCAAAGCTGAGTGCGAAAGAGCGAGAAGAACTGAAAGCAAAGAGGGATGCTCCAAGGCGAGCGCTCGTAGCAAGTGAAGTGCCGGTCGCTACAACTGAAGATCCACCAAGCGACTCAGATGCATTCACTGATCCAAATTCCAGTGATGGTGAGGATCTCGGATTTATGGCGCTCACCGATGAAGAAACTGGAGAGGTATTCATCTATCCCCCATCTAGTTCATTACACTCGCACACTCGCACCAAGAGGAACCCAATTCCTCGACATTGAGTGAATTGCTTGACAAGCACGTCAAATTGTCAAGTGATCACGAAGTGCTGCAACAAGCTCTGTCTCAAAGCGAGAAGGAGAACCGAAAGCTAGCCACTGAGCTTGACCAAGTCAAACTTAATCTAAGGGCTATGACTAGTAAGTTCGAGGATCTCTTCGCGAGACATCAGAGCTTGGAAGGAAGGTATGAAGCCCAATCCACTCTAGTCGCCAACCTAAACAAAGCTTCATATGCTAGACAGGCACTAGAAAGTTCTCTTCTACCTTTTGGTAGAAAGGAAGGACTTGGATTTGAGGGTGGACCTTCCAAGCCGACTGTCTTTGTTGGTGCTTCAAACACACCATCAGTCATTTTGGAAATGCCCACTGCATCCAAAGCGACCACTAACAAAGACAAAGGCAAAATGGCTGAGAACCCTAAGAAAAGGCCAATGAAGATGTCTATATCTTTAAGGAAATCTAAGGGTAAGCAAAATACAACTATCCCGAGCACTCACAATGCTAAAAATTACCAATCCAAAGGTAAAGGGAAACCAGTTGTAGCTTCTAAGCCTCAAGCCAAGACACGAGAGACAAAGGATCTCCCTTTCAAAAAGAGGAGTAATGTCTATGTGTCACGTTATCCGGACTGGAGATGGTCCAACCGGACTAACGTTGAGGGGGAAGAATTCGAAGCACCAAAGAGGCCGCTTCGAACTCCCAAGGTTACTCAAGCGAGTCGTGGTCAAAACTCTAGCTGGACCGCTTCGAGGAAACCAAGCGAGCTGCTTCGACAGTCTAGAAATCCTAAGTCAGTCTCTAAAACCAAAGCTAATCCAAAGCGAGTCGCTTCAGGATATAAGCAAAATGAAAAGAGCACTAGTAGGACTGAAGCGAGCCGCTACCCCTCTTGCACACACTGTTGCACATGTGAAGCTGCTTCAAGGCAGAAGTCACAGTTTTCGAAGGTCGAGAAGCCCAAAGCACAAGCTTCATTTCAAAAGAAAGTGAAGCAAGTGTGGGTACCTAAGGGAACTAACCTGCAAGGACCCAAACTGATTTGGGTACCAAAATCTGTCTAATTGCAGGTGAGCGCCGTGGATCCCATGCCATGCGAAAGTCAACAAATTTGGTACTTGGACAGTGGATGTTCAAGACACATGACCGGCATGAGAGCTCTACTTCAAGATTACATAGAGTAGAAGGGTCCACACGTAACCTTTGGTGACAACTCTCGAGGAAGCACTAGGGGATACGGCGCACTGAAAGTTGGAAAGCTCACAATTGAAGAAGTCTCCTATGTGGAAGGACTCAAGCACAACCTGTTGTCCATTTCACAGTTTTGTGATAAAGGGTACAGGGTGGAGTTCATCTCCAACAAGTGCATTGTGAAGAGCAAACTCACATCCCAGATTGTGCTTACTGGAATTAGACAAAGGAACGTCTACATAGCACAATGTGATAGCTGCAAAATGGAAACGTGCTTAGTAGCGAGGAGTGGTACAGAGATAGGATGGCTTTGGCACAGACGCTTAAACCATCTCAACTTCAAAGCAATCAATCGCTTAGCTCGTAAGGGTTTGGTGCAAGGCATACCAAATGAAGTCTTCATCAAAGACCATCCATGCTCACCATGCCAACGAGGGAAGCAGACAAAGAAGCACTTCGCCAGTCTCGAAGAAGCCTCATCAAAGCGAGTGCTCGAGCTGCTTCACATGGATCTGTTTGGTCCAGTTACTCCAGTTAGTGTGAATGGAAGAAAATACACTCTAGTTGTAGTCGACGACTTCTCTCGCTACACTTGGGTTGTATTTCTCTACAGCAAAAAGGAGACTCTGACCAAGCTACCACAACTGCTCAAGCGATTGGCTGTGGAGAAGAATCAAGCGATCGTGACCATCCGCTCCGACAAAGGGACAGAGTTCTTAAACTCTACCATCGAAGCTTACTGCACGGAGCATGGCATAGCACATCAGACCTCCTCAGCACGCACACCACAGCGGAATGGAGTTGCTGAAAGAAGAAATCGAATCATCAAAGAAGCCGTTCGCACCATGATTGCTGACTCAAAGCTTCCAATGAAATATTGGGCTGAAGCAGCCAATACAGCATGCTACACGCAGAATCGAACGCTTCTCTGCAAACGACACGACAAAACACCATATGAAATATGGACAGGAAGAATTCCTAACATATCTTATTTCCATATCTTTGGTTGTAGGGTCTTCATCCATGACAATGGGAAGTCGCAGTTGAAAGCCTTTGAAAGCAAAGCTGATGAAGGAATATTCTTAGGATACTCCACATCAAGCAAAGCTTACAGGGTGTTCAACTGTAAAACCCTAATAGTGGAAGAATCACCTCATGTCGTATTTGATGAATCTTCTTTAAGTCATCCACAGGAACAGGATCTATCTAAAGACGGAAAGTCAGGTGAGGAACCCATCAACTCTCTTACTTGGGACATACTTGAGGATGAAGAAGAGATCAAAGGCTCAAGCGAGCAGAATGTCCAAGGAAAAGATGAAGCTGCCCCCAAAACTTCTGAAGCAAGTGCAGGCCAAGCACCCAATCCACTTGCTACAGATGGTGAAGCAAGTGACCAAGAAGAACATGAAGACGAAGCTGGCGTGTCCAGGCGAGCGTGGCTCAAAGATCACTCACCAAGTCAAATCATTGGAGATCCATCCAAGGGTGTAGTGACCAGAAGTCAAGTGTTTGAAGAAAGTGCCATGTTCAGTTGCTTTCTTTCAAACATTGAGCATCAAGCGTGGAGGAAGCTCTAGCCGACTCAAATTGGGTGATCGCCATGCAAGAAGAGCTGAACCAGTTCACCAGGAATGATGTATGGTACCTCGTGGAACGTCCCAAATTTCAGCACGTTATTGGCACCAAATGGGTGTTCAAGAACAAGACGGACGAGGACCACAACATTGTGAGGAACAAGGCGCGACTCGTTGCCAAAGGCTACTGCCAAGAGGAAGGAATCGACTTTGACGAGACTTTCGCTCCAGTGGCACGACTTGAAGCTATCATATAGTTCCTAGGCTATGCAGCAACCCAGAAGTTTAAAGTCTATCAAATGGATGTGAAGAGCGCATTCCTCAACGGTGAACTCAAGGAAGAAGTGTATGTGGAGCAGCCACCGGGTTTCGAGCAAGGAGACAAGGTGTATCGCTTGAAGAAAGCTCTATATGGGTTGAAGCAAGCTCCCAGAGCTTGGTATGATACACTTTCTCAATTCCTAGTAGATAATGGATTCCACAAAGGGAAAATAGATCGAACCCTATTCACTATCAACCATGGAGATGACATGCTATGGGTTCAGATCTACGTAGACGACATCATATTTGGATCGCCAAACCAGTCGCTTAGCGAGAAGTTTGGAGAGCTGATGAAGACCAAATATGAGATGTCAATGATTGGCTTGATGAGCTGCTTTCTAGGTCTTCAAGTGAAGCAGCAGGATGATGGTATCTTCATCAATCAAGCGAAGTACACAAGAGATATGCTTGCTAAGTTCGGTATTCAACATGCTAAAGCTGTGAAGATCCCTATGAATACCAACTGGAAAATGGAGCCAGACGAAGAGGGAAAATCTGTGAATGCTACAGATTATCGTGCTCTTATTGGATCCCTCCTATATCTCACTGCAAGTAGGCCAGATATTACTTTTGCAGTTGGAGTCTGCGCTTGCTTCCAAAGCAATCCCAAGCACAGCCATCTTGAAGCTGCCAAAAGGATTCTTCGATATTTGAAGGGCACTATCAACATGGGTCTGTGGTATCCAGCGGAGGACAATTTGGAGCTCACTGGATACTCCGATGCTGACTATGGAGGGTGCCGAGTCGATAGGAAGTCAACTTCGGGCACATGTCAGTTCTTGGGAAGCAAGCTGATCTCGTGGTTCTCAAAGAAGCAAACAAGCGTAGCCACTTCAACAACTGAAGCTGAATATATGGCCGCAGGAAGCTGCTGTTCTCAAATCCTATGGCTTCGTCAACAGTTGAAGGACTACAAAGTTGAAGCGAATGAAATTCCGATCTTCTGCGACAACAACAGTGCCATATGCATTTCGCAGAATCCAGTGCTTCACACCAGATGCAAGCACGTGGAGATCCGACATCACTTCATTCGAGATCATGTCGAGAAGAAGGATATCAAGCTCGAGAAAATTCATACCGATCTCCAGCGAGCAGATATCCTCAAAAAGCCTCTAGCTGAGTCTCGTTTCAACCAGCTATGCATTGAATTAGGGTTATTAGACCCTGGTGAAGAATGCTAGATTCAGGATGCACGAAGGAGTGACCGCTAGTTTTTCGTAGCGTCACTCGCTTCGGATCTTCACCAACTCAAGCGAGTCACTTCAAAATCTCACTCGCTTGAAGAAGGAGAAACAAGGTGGAGTAAGGTGGAGTGTTGGAAGATGTTCTCTACCCGCTTACAGGAATTGTTAAGCCATCGGTTAAGGGGGAACTATTGTTTGCTCTCGGAGCAAGCTACTTCCAAAGCGAGCAAGGAAAGCTGCTACCTAGCCTAGGATTCCTAGCGAGTGGGTATAAACACTCGCAAGTGCCGTTTCTAGTAACGGTTGTGGGGTCTTGTATCGGGCCTTCCCACGTAAAAATGGTGAAAGCTTAGGCAGGGCTGGCACCTAGACCTTGTGTCCTCTTCCCATCTTTCCGCCGAAGAGGAGCAAGTCTTCTCATCTCCTTCATCGTGGATAAATGTTCATTCCTTACTCACTCTTTACTGAGTTGAGCTGCCGGATGTCTATCCATTCCCCTCTCTCTTTGAATTTTGCATCACCTCAATTTGCCCAAGCTTGGGTCAAAGCGAGTCGATTGCAAGTTCATTCTGTAGCATGTAGGAGGATGCTTGAAGGTTTACCTTTTTATACAAAAGGTTGTAGGGCTGGTGACATGCTTCTGCGTAAAATACGAGATTGTCTTGTCAGAGCATTCTCATTGTCATCCTGTCCATCTCTGCTCTGAGATAAGGACTTGTACTCATCCCCCATTCATCGTGAATAAGTACACTTACATGATACTCCTTTCGGGTTGTAGTAAGCTTGTGTACTATATTCATTTCCTCCCTCATTCACTTCGATGGAGGACTCTCTAATTCGTAGAGGAAGATGAATGCCATGAAGACTAATGCCAAGAAGTTGAATTACGAATTGGGTAGCATCAACAAGCTTCAAAGCAAACAAGTGGATTCTACAATCTGAAGTCCAAAATCAAAAGAAGTCTTCAAATAAGTGGTATCAATCTCCTACGAAGTGAGATTGACTGGTAAGTGTTTCAATTTTAAGTACACTAAGTGAGCTGAAGCGTGCTAGAAACCTTCACTCGCTACGTGGAAAATATGAAATGAATCTGACACAAATACAAAGAGGAAAACACTCTTGTTTATCCTCGAAGTATGTTAGTCAGAAACATTTTAAATTTAAGTAAAGAAATTCAGTTTCTTATTCCAGTCGCTTCAGATGGCCAAGCGAGTGCTACGTCACTCAAAGCTAGCCATCGCAAGCTAGTGCGGAACAGTCACGTGAAGCGAGTACTCCGCAAGCGAGTGGATGCTGAAGCGGCTACACTCGAAGCAAGCGGATACGTAGCGAAGCGTATGAGCTGTCAGCACTCGAGTGCCTATTTTACTTTCTGCCAAGCATTTAATGCAGCGGCGCGTAGAAGAAGAAACGACAGGCGCGTGGACGTCAAAGCCGAGGAAAGCGGGAAAAACCGCACTCAATCCAGCCGTCGAATCTGAACCGTCTCTAAATCTCAACCGCTGGATTGACTACTATTGGAAGAGACGAATCAAAATCTGCCACGTGGCCACGTCAAACCAAATTGGCGGTTCACTTTTCCAGTGATGACGCCGGACACGTCAGATCCATCACCGAAGGTCTGCCACCCCTGCACAGGATCTTGGAAGATTTTACTGTCTTGCCCCTGCCTCGTCAGCCGAACCCTAGTTCTATATATATGCAACATCAAAGGCTGCAGAAAAATTTCAAAGTCCCAAAACTACCATTCTAGTGAAACCTCTGCACCTCTGAAATCTCAAACCTAAAATCCCTCAAAGCCTTAACTTTTTCTCAACCCTCTCTACAAGTATACACCATGGGAAAGAAGGAGAAAACTGAAACAATGAAGGAATTCCTGAAAAACCTCGACGACAACGTCTTCATTGAACCGCATCTTAATGAAGATGTGGTAATGGAGAATGGCTTTCTCCGCAGGGCTGTGACCACGGCCGGCCTGTGGAAGTTCGTGACTGCCAAGCCGCAAAAGATTCTGAGCAAGGCCGTTGCCGAGGTTCTTCTAAATCTCAAAAAGGGAGAAGATACGTCAACTTTCTCTCATCCACTGAGAGGAACACCCGTGGAGATCGAGCTAGACAGGATAGCACGAGTATTCGATTTGCCGTCAACCGGACCAGTATCTCTGTCAGAACTGGGCATGTCAACTCAGGTGGAGTATGCTCGCTTCGCCAAACAAAGAGGTGTAAAGTTTGGGAACCCTAAGTTGAGCAACATCAGAAGCGACTTGAAGGCTCCATTCAATCTGATCTGCGAGATGTACACGAAGTCCATTCTCTGTGGAGTTGGTTCGCTCAGCCAACTGTCAGACACCAAGATCTACGCCACCTCCGTAATTGTAGACAGCTTAAATGGAACAAAATTCAACTGGCATCGCTGGTTTATCAACCAGATTCATGAAGTTGCGGCGGATTTCGAATACGAGAAGGGAAGCACGAGTGAAATCGTCCGCAAAGGAAAGTTGAAGTTTTTCTCCAGGATCTCCTACGCCCTGGAAAAACTGTTCAAAGACATGCCATGGACAGATACTGCTCCATACAAGAAGAACACTCTTTACTTTGATTCATGGAAATCTGAGAAGCTTCCGATGGACCAGGATTGTGTTGATGTGTTAGTTCTTCCTTCTGTTCCAGTCGCTGAATCCTGCAGCGAGGCGGAAGAAGAAATCGAAGCTTCGTCACCATTGAAGCGAGTATCGAGGAAAGCAAGGTCTAAGAGGCCTCAACGATTGAGAAGTGTTTCAACAATAATCGGAACGAGCGAGGCTGAGGAGCAGCCGCTCGAGAAGATCGTTGAAGAAGAAAATCCCCAACCCTCACCGGAAAAAGATCTACCTCAGCCTTCACCAACCAAAATCCAATCACCCTCTATCCAAATTCAAACCCAAACCCAGCCGCTACCAGAACCTCAAACATCAACCACTGCCATTCCCATCACTCAAACATCATCCTCACCACAAGAATCAACCCACTCATCTTTTCAAATTCCTAACATACCTTTTCTGGGCACGGACCTCACCGATGCCTACAAACTTTTCTCTGTCCCACTCAATCCTCAACCAGAATCCAACCAACCTGAAGCTACTGAAGCTTCCACCCCCAGCTCTCAATCCTCATCAGCCGAAAGCGCTGATACCGCCCAAACTGCCAAAACAATCAACACCTATCCCAACATCATCCCAGATTCTTCCCAAACTCCAACCGAAAAGGAATTGGTCCTTGAACGGTACCTGAAGGACCGAGAACAAGCTGCCGAGCTCATCCGTGAGCGATACCTCTCTGTGAAAATGGCCGATGACTTCTTCACCCGCGCAGTAGATTTCCTCACGTACATCACGTACAGAGGAACAGAGTTCTACAAAATCTTTAACCTGCGCAAGGCGATGGAAGAAGAGGTGATAGAAGCCATGGAGGTTGAAGTGCTCAAATTTTCCCAAGTAGACGGTTTCCACACCTTCCTCAGTGAGGCAAAGTACTGGGAGGCGCTTGATGCAAGAGTAAAGATGGAGTATCCCGATGCGCACATCCCAGAGCGTGAGCCTTCACTACATGAGCTCCGGTTGATCAAGGATCATGAAGCTGAAGTAAGAGAAAAAGACGCGGTGATCTCTAATTTGCAAAATGAGATCACCAAGAAGGATGCTGAGCTAACTTCGAAAATATTGGAGGTCACTAATCTGCGTGCAGTTTGTGACAAGAGGAAGACGGAAATGGAGGAGTTAGTTGTGGAAAAGACAAAGCTTGTGAATGAGAAAGCAAGTTTGTCAAAGCAGGTAGAGGAGTTAGAGAAAGGAAGTCAGGAAATGAACCAATCCCTAGATGCTGAGAGAAGCAGGCTTAGGGAAGCAAACACGAAGTTGGTGGAAGTGAGTGGAGAGAAGGAGAAGCTAGAGAAGGTGGTGGAGTCAGAAAAGGAGGAGAAGAGGATCATGAGAAACAAGTACAGAGAGAATATCAACAAAGCAACTGGTAATGTTGAGAAGATGGAGAAGCAGATCTCCAATAATGAGGAAAAGATAAGGAAGCTGGAGAGCGAGCTGACGAGAGGAAAAGTGAAAGCTCTCAGTCTTGAAAAAGAAGTTGAAATCCTCACCAGCAAGCTTGACGAAGCAAATGCCGAGTTGAACAGCCGAAGGAAAGCTGGTCTCGATGTAGCTCTCAAGCAGGCAGGCTCAACTTGCTAATGACATCGAGAAGGCACAAAAGACGGCCGGAGAATTTGCTGCCCGCATGGCTGGAGCTGCCCAGGTCTATGTGACCTTAAAGCAAAAACAGAACGCTCTTGCCACTGCTCAAGCGGAACTGGAAGCTTCGCAGAACTTCTTCAACCTCAAGCTGGAGGAAGAGAGCAAGCTTATCCGTGCAGATATTGAAGCGGAGCTGGATGCTCGCTTTAGAGCAGTAGAACCATTAGAAAACTTGATGCGGTCGGTAAAGGAGAGAGAGGACCAGTGCAAGTATCTCCTTGAAGAAATTTCTATAAAGACAGCAGAGCTCGTCCTCGCCAAGGAAAATGTGTTTGCAGCACGGTCTGAAAAGATGCTACAAGATGTGCTAGGCAAGCTGACAAACATTCACCAATCCATCAGCGGAACGGTGTTTACAATCGCCCCCGGCAGTCTTGATGATGCCAAAAAGGGGGAAAACATTGAAAAAGCTCTCATTCAATCAAGTGAAGTTGGAGGATCGAGCAACGCAGGAAGGGCGATAGAAGCCAGAGGCTTGATCGAAGGAGGTGTTGGAGGGTCTGGAGGCTGTGAAATCATTGAGATTGAGAAGATGCTAGAAGGAGGAAGTAGTGCAGTGGAGGAAATGGCTGATGAAGCTAGAACTGAACTAGCAAGGACAAAAGGCAAAGAGAAGGTTACGGAGGAGCCCCGCTTGCCGACGGCCGGAAAACTGTTAGGTTCATCAATCGCCACTCATCCCGTTATTCCTGGTGTTCCTTTATCCAAAGAACAAAGGGAGCGACAGATTGCACAGGATGAAGCCTACGCACGAGCCTTGGAAGTGGAGCTTGAGCTCAAAAGAACTGTCACTCAAGATGGTGCATCTTTGCATGCACCCGCTTCATCTTCGCGAACGGTTGCTTCGCCCTCTGCCCCTGTCTCTGCACAGGCACTCACTTCAGTATTGGCTGGAATTGTTTCTGCCAAAGAAACTGCAACTCAAATGCCACCACCGCCACCTCCTGTTCAGAAAGTTTCCTTGAAGCGATCAACGCCTGAAACAAAGGAAGATGACACTACTGCCAAACGTCAGAAAATGCAGCAAGTGGTCAAAGAGAAGGCTAGTCGCTTCGAGAAGAGGCAAAAGAAGACAGAGGAGAAGAAGAGAAGAAGGGAGAAGGATGAGGAAGTAAGGGAGAAAAGACTGATGAAATTGGATGAACGGATCGAGTCCAAATGGAATGAAGTAAGGCTCATCCAATCTGCCATCACGCGCAGTGCTTACATTCCTCACTTGCCTGAAGAGTCTGATGCTGTCAACCTCCAAGCCTGGATGGATACTGGCAGAGTTACGCTGAAAGAAATGATCAATTCCGGTCGCTACTCGACTGAAGAGCATGACTTCATTCGGAAGCGAATTAACGATATGCTTCCGAAGTGGAATGGTGATGCCAGCACACAATTTAACTCAATCATGAAGGAGTTGAAAAGCAGGACAGAAGAGGAGCTGGCTATGCGGAGAGATCATCATCCGGACTCCAGACAAATCGAGGATTTCATCCCAAGAGACCTTCTCGACACTTGGCTGATTCTAAAGGATAAGTTCATAAAAGCCTACTACTGGTGGAAAGTAGTACCGTATCAAGACAAGTGTCCTAGAATGGAGGCTCTCAGCAACTTCCTGCATCAATACAATGAGAGATTGAGGCGAAAGATCTTCACGTTGGCAGAAGAAGCAAAACCCCTTCCACTTATTGTCAAAGTGCCAGCTGCGAAAAAGTTTCCTATGCCTCTCAAACCAAATTCAGAGATTCCTAATCGAAAGGAAATTGATGCAGAAGTGGATGAAGCACTAAGATTGGAGAAAAGCTGGAGAGACAACCAGTACAACATCCGGACAATGGAGTTGAATGTCCGATCTGCTTACTATTCAGAGAAGAAGAAAGAAAGAGGAGGAGAAGAAGAAACGTGATGAAACTGCAGGAAACCGTTGAGTTTCAAGTTTCATATTTTTGACTATGTGAACTGCTTGTTCATCTATCAAATTTCAATTTCTGTCAAAATTTGTCATTTACCTGCTTTGTGAATGACCTTACCTTTTGCTACAAACTTAAATAATTTAACCGAAAAAAAAAAAGGGAAAGGAACTTAAAAAAAAAAAAAAAAAAATTTACAAACGAAGCTGCAAAGGAAGCAGTCGCTTGGAGTTCCCTTCACGGTTAGATAGGCTGGAATTTTCTAAGTCTTAGCCTTTGGGTTTTGGTATCATCAAAAAGGGGGAAATTGTTGGGAATTGTTATGGACCAACTTGTTAAGGGGGAACTATGTAGGATACTTGATAAACGAAGTCATTTGTTTTGATTGGATCCCAAAACCCCAAGTGTCCAACTCCCAAGTGACCCACTTTGATGTAGTTAATAGGTTAGAATTTTTCTAAGCCTACTCTGTTAGGATGGCTCTTTTATTTTGCTTAGATAAGGCTTCAAAAGTTCAAGTGAAGGCCACTCGCTTGAGTGTGTTTTTCAAAGCGAAGCAAGCCAAGCATATTGAAGTGAAGCGTGTCGAAGAACAGAATAGCGAAGCAATCGCTACAGTGGAATCAAGTGAACCCACTAAAGCGAAGCGAAGCGTGCGCTACAAAGAAAAGCCGAAGCGAGTCAACACTTAATTTAGTAGTGTCACGGGAAATTTATTTCTCAAGTGACTCACTACAAATTTGACTGTGAAGCGACTCACTTCAGAGCGGCCGCTACAACTTCAAAGCGAAGCGAGCCACTACCTACCAGAAAGCGACAGCACAACTCCCGCCCATATTTTGAACTCCAGTCAACAGGAGATCGTAGCATTAATTACGAGATCTCCACGTGTCGAAGGCGGAGTGGAGCGGAAGAGTTGACTGCCAGGCCGACAAGGCGCCGTAACTGTACTGGGTCGCTCCAGTTACTGTTGAAATTGGAACTTAGCCATTTCCGGCAAAAATCCAAAACTGCGCATCTGAAAAGTTGCCAGCCTGCGCAAGTACTGTCGAGAGGAGGAGGGACAAGGCCACCAACCAAGCAACGGATCTCAGCCAACCCTCCGCCTATAAATAGTGAAGGACGAAGACGAAGAAGAGTAGAACACTACCTGAGCATTCGAGCGCATACAGCAAACAAACACTCCCAGCTTTCATAGCAATCTTCGAGTCTTTGTTTTCCAGTGTTCTCCGAGTTTCCAGTTCATCGGAACTCGTCTTCACAACCTTCACACTTAGATTCTAAGCCCACTTCATATATCCAAAGCTTAGAAGAAGAACTCTAGCCAATCTTTGCATCTACTGTAAAGAGTTCTTCATAGTGTGTCGTCAACCAAAAACCCTATACTTTGTCTGTTAGGTTTTTGAGTGTTGTCATTAGGTTGTCCAGATCCAAGGCCCTTCTTTCATCGATTGAAGAAGCCTCGATCGTAGAGTTGAGATCCAAGCTTACACTTACATCGTTTTTGTAAAGCTCGATCGAAGCTAGGCTGTAAGGAGAGCCCGCAATCTCCTTGTTCGACTGAAGCAAGTGAAGCTTGCAGTCTTTGTTAGGTTTGTGTAGTGAACCATCAATCACTACGTCTGTCGTTTGATCTAGGCGAGTGAAGCCCGATCTCGACCAGGTTTTTGAAGGACCCGTAACCTTCAAGTTCTTGAGTGAAAAGAACAGTTGCCGTCGTGCAACAAAGTGGACGTAGGAGCGTTATCTCCGAACCACTATAAATCTTCGTGTCGTATCTCTCTTACCTTAATCTCTTTACAGTATTCGATTATCCATTGCACGTGCATATAAACAAACTTAACTTGGATTTTCAATTACTTAGGAAAGATTATAGCTCACCAAATTCCGCACATACGAGTAAAGACTCCCTCTTGATCAAGTATTCACTTCGGTCAAGTAGGCAAGCTACGTACTGTAGATCTAGCTTCAGCTAGGTCTTAAGTTTCAAAAAGAGCTCTTTACTTGTTACTCTGAGTTAAGGGATTTGAAGTTGAAAAACTTCAAAATACGTATTCACCCCCCCCCCCCTCTACGTATTTTGCCTATTAACAAACCGGGACCAACAGTGATGAACTTGTCGAAAACTTCATCCGGTGCCGGTGGTATAGGAGGTTTCAAGACTTGAATGGCAAAAACATTCTCTCGATGATCATCGGGCCTCTTCATCGCTTCATAAATGGAGATCTTCAGCTCCTCTCCATTGACTCTAAATGTCAAATCTCCATCTTAAATGTCGATCAAAGCTCTCACCGTAGCTAGGAATGGCCGTCCTAAGATCAATGGTTGATTTGCATCCTCGGGCATGTCCAACACTACAAAATCAGCTGGGAACACGAGATTTTGAACTTGTACGAGCACATCCTCAACTATCCCCCTTGGATAAGAAACTAATCGATCCGCCATGAGAAGGGAAATAGTAGTCGGCTTCATCTTTCCAATCTTGAGCCGGTTGAAGATAGAGAGAGGCATCAAATTGATGCTAGCACCAAGATCACAAAGGACATTTTGAAAGACATGATCCCCAATCTTGCACGATAGAGTGAACCTCCCGGGATCCTTTTGCTTCAACGGGAGCTTCTTTTGAATCACCGCACTGCATTCCTCCGTCAAGTTGATTGTCTCGAACTTCCCCCACTTCTTCTTTCCCGATACCGCATCCTTGATGAACTTCATGTTGTTTGGCATGTCTCGAAGAGCATCGAGAAGTGGAATGTTGATGTTGACCTTTTGAAGCATCTCCAAAAATCGTTGATACTTCTCGTTTTGTTTTGTCTTGGCCAATCGTTGTGGAAAAGGGGCCTTCGGAGTGTACGTCGGGAATTGGGGTGGCTGCATGGCCTCTCGATCACCCTCTCAATCGAGAGAGGTGTCGAGAGGTCCCTTCTGACCTCGAACTTTGACCTCTCGACCCCCTTCTCGATCGAGAAAGGTGTCGAGAGGTTTCTGCTGCTTTTGCTGGGCGACCTCTCGACAGGCCTCTCGATTGAGAGAGGTGTCGAGTGGGTCACATTGGATCTCCTCGTCGTAGAGCTCTCGATCCTCCTCTCGATCGATAGGGGTATCGAGAGAACCCTTCTAGACTCCAGTTTTGACCTCTCGATCCCCCTCTCGATTGAGAGAGGTGTCGAGAGGTCCTCGCCTCGACACTTGGTTCCTCGTTTCCTCGAACTCCGCATTCTTGAGGTTCCCGTCTCCAGTCTTCTCAGCTTCCAATGATGGATTTGTGTACTTTGTGCCACTCCGAAGCTCAATAGCATGAACATGATGGTTGTCCTTCGGGTTTTGCTCGGTGTTGCTTGGGAATTGGCTGGGCTTATGGACTCCTCCTTGAGCATTGGCTATTTGACTCACTTGCATCTCCAATATTTGCATTTGCTTGGTTAAGGCGTTGAAGCTACTCCCCAAGTTGTTACTCAAAGTAGTTTGAGTAAGCTCCAATGTCCTCAACTTCACATCTTGTTGTGCCATCCTCATCTCCGATTGAGCCATATAATGTCGAATCAAATCGTCGGTTGACATCTCCTTCTTCGGCTCTTGGATGACTCCATTCTCAACATGAAAGCCGGGAGGTGGTTGCAAGGCGTTGTTCGGGTTGGCATACGAGAAGTTCGGATGGTTGCGGTTGCTGGGAACATAAGGCTTCTTGTAGCCTCCTTGATAATTCGACCCTCCTCGTCCACCTTGCCAATTTCTTCCTTGATTTTGTTGCCACTTGCCACCTGGTTGCATGAAATTGGCATCTTCTCCTTCGGGTTGGGGTGTTTGTTCATCAACTATAGCATCACACCGAAGCACTCCTTTCTTGACGTTATCCAACTCCTTTGCCGTTTTTGTGTTCTTCTCCATCAAGTCATCGTAAGCGTTTATCCCAATAGTAGCAACTCTCCTCCTTCCAACGTGTCGGTCAGTAGCCTCTTCATAACTCGAATTGACAGTAAGCTCAATAATCTCCAAAGCCACATCATACTCATTGTTCAAAAATCCTCCTTTGGAAGCATAGTCGAGCTCCTTCCTACACATCTTGTTCAAACCACGATAGAAGCACGTGATTTGATCCTCCTTGCTAATTCCATGGTTCGGGCATGCTCGTAGTAGCTTCTTGAATCTTCCCCATGCCTCGTAAAAGTACTCATCCTCGTATTGTTGGAATTGGTTGATCTCGTTGATGAGTTTCTGAGCTCTCGAGGGTGGGAAAAATTTGTTGAGAAACTTCGTGCACATATCGCTCCAAGTAGTGACCTCCTTCTTGTCCAATCCATCTAACCATTCTCTTGCATCGTCCTTGAGAGACCACACGAATAGGCTAAGCTTGAGGTAATCCGAAGACACTCCATTGGCCTTGTATGTAGCACAAATATCCAAAAACTGCTTCAAGTGAGCGTTTGGGTCCTCCATCGGTGTGCCTCCATATTGGTCGGATTGCACCATGTTGATGAGGGACGTCTTGATCTCATAGTTGTTAGCGTCCGTGGTCCCCCATCCTCCTTGCTGAAATTGATCAATGACCGGCTTGAACCGATCGTTCAAAGTCCTCCTCGCCGCTTGATCCCCCATTGAATCGTAACTCCTTGGTGAATCGGGTGGTGAAGAGGGTGGTGTATCAATCTTGCTTGCTTCCTCCTCTCATCTCAATGCCCTTAGTGAGCGCTCAATCTCCAAGTATATCAGAATATGATTTATTCCTTTAGACCTTGTGTTCATGCACTACCTAAAACCAAAGAGGAGAAAAGAAAAAGTTAGATCAATAACCCGAAAAACAGAAAATTAAAGCGTCTAAATCACCTATTAATTCTATTTCAAAATATGTGTATGAAATCTAATCAATCCCCGACAACGGCGCCAAAATTTGATCGCACTATTTTCTACCACACAAAAATAGGTATAGTATAAAGAAGTACGAGTATCGTATCCACAAGGATTGATATACCGAAACCACACATAATACCTCTACTTTAGAACTAAACTGATGTCTAGGCAGATAAGAGTTTAGAATTGTGGTATTTATAACTAGGCAAATAAATAAAAGACTCAATTAAACAAATAAAGAAATAAACAAATAATAGAGCAAATAATAAATAAAGCAAATAACAAATAAGGCAAATAAACAAATAAGGATAAAACTCAAATAAGGAAAAGTGTTGATTCTAGGGAAGTCTACCTAATCAAATATATGCAAGCAATTAATGAGTACAATTAACCAATTTAATCCAATCTAAATGTGATACACAAAAATAACCTAACACTCCGATTAAGGCAATGCAAGTCGTCACCTAATAAGATCCTAACATCCTCTCGGACTCATAGATATCAAATCAAGTGCAAAATAGAACAAGTATCAATAATATAATCAACTTGGTTCAACTATGACACCTAAATCGACTATATATGAACATGTGATAATTCAACCTCGAGTAAGATAATCAAATCACCATACCATGTATTCATGAGATCAATTATGCAATTATCCTATTAAGGCATAAAAACATAACTATGCATACATAATTAGTGGCCAATTAATCATGCATGAGAATAAGCACCATGAAACATGCACCTAGATTGGAAGGCTAATTGTAAACAAAAACACTCACATAAATTCAATTAGGCATTCAATCCCTAAAATCAACTAAGGAATTTAGCTAGACATAATTAAAAGAAAGGTAGAAGGAAGAATAAACATAATTAAAAGCATAAATAAAAGAGAAAGGGATAGAAAAACTCTTGAATCTTGAATAAATCTTCAATTTTCAATGGTCTTCATACATAAAATAAATATAAATCTAAAGTATAAAAGTAGAGAAAAGAATAAAAACTAATCTAAGGTAGGGGAGAACTAATGTTGGCTCCTTACAATGATAAGTTTAGAGGTATTTATAGGGTAGAAGTTTATATCTAATACCTAATTGTACAAGGAAACCAAGAAGGAATTAAAAATTGTCTTTTAGGAAAAATCCCGTCTGGAAAACAGGGGTTTCCTCTCGACACCTCTCTCGATCGAGAGGGTGGTCGAGAGGGTCGAGAGGGTTCTGCGCAACTTTCTTGTTTCGGCCATATCTTCCTCGTCCGAACTCCGAATTGACCTCCGTTTTCGCCTACGTGCTCCTATCGAACTCCTCTTCAATGCTATGCATTCAATTTTCCAGAATAACTCTTCCAAAAAATCGTGAGAAGTCAGAACTTGGGATCAATACTTCATCTCTTCCTTGGTTTCATCGTCTCTCATCTCATCTTAGGTTTTCTCGACTAAAAAGCCCTAAAAACATTCAAAACAACCCAAAAGCATAATCTAGCTCAAAATAATGTAAACAATACAAAACATGTGCTAAACTATCAAAATAATACAAGAAAACAATGATATAACACTTAGATAATAGGGTAAAAATACACCTTATCACCTATGCAGCGGCTAAGAAATTCAAGGTCTATCAAATGGACATCAAAAGCACATTTCTCAATGGAGAGCTCAAAGAAGAAGTGTATGTGGAGCAGCCGCCGGGATTTGAGCAAGGAGATAAGGTGTATCGATTGAAGAAGGCCCTGTATGGATTGAAGCAGGCGCCTAGAGCGTGGTATGATACGCTATCTCAGTTCCTAGTGGATAATGGATTCCACAAAGGAAAGATAGATCGGACTCTCTTCACCATTAATCATGGAGAAGATATGCTATGGGTCCAGATCTACGTGGATGATATCATATTTGGGTCACCAAACCAGTCGCTTAGCGAGAAGTTTGGAGAGTTGATGAAGACCAAATATGAAATGTCGATGATAGGCTTGATGAGTTGCTTCCTAGATCTTCAAGTGAAGCAGCAAGATGATGGGATTTTCATCAATAAAGCAAAGTATACTCGAGATATGCTTGCCAAGTTTGGTGTTCAACATGCTAAAGCTGTGAAGATTCCGATGAACACCAACTGGAAGATGGAGCCAGACCTAGAAGGGAAGTCTGTGGATGCTACAGACTATCGTACCTTGATCGGGTCCCTTCTATATCTCACTGCAAGCAGGCCGGATATTGCGTTTGCAGTTGGAGTGTGCGCTCGCTTCCAAAGCAATCCCAAGCATAGCCACCTTGAAGCTGCCAAGCGAATCCTTCGCTACCTCAAAGGCACCGTCAATATGGTGCTATGGTATCCTGCAGAAGATAATCTAGAGCTTATATACAGGATACTCCGATGCTGACTATGGAGGATGCCGAGTTGATAGTAAATCAACTTCGGGCACATGTCAGTTTTTGGGAAGCAAGCTTATCTCATGGTTCTCAAAGATGCAGACAAGCGTAGCAACTTCAACGACTGAAGCCGAGTACATGGCCGCCGGAAGCTGTTGTTCTCAAATATTGTGGCTTCGTCAGCAGTTGAAGGACTACAGAGTTGAAGCGAATGAGATTCCAATATTCTGCGATAATAACAGTGCTATATGTATCTCGCAGAATCCAGTACTCCACACCAGATGCAAGCACGTGGAATTCCGACATCACTTCATTCGTGATCATGTCGAGAAGAAGGATATCAAGCTCGAGAAAATCCATACCGATCTCCAGCGAGCAGATATCCTCACCAAGCCTCTAGCTGAGTCTCGCTTCAACCAGCTATGCATGGAATTAGGGTTATTAGACCCTGGTGAAGAATGCTAGATCCAGGATGCACAAAGGAGTGGACGCTTGCCGTCAAGTATCCCTCGCTTTGGATCTTCACCAATTCAAGCGAGTCGCTTCAAAACTCACTCGCTTGAAGAAGGAGAAATAAGGTGGAGAAAGGTGGAGTGTTGGAAGACGTTCCCTACCAACTAACAGGATTGTTAAAGCTATGGTTAAGGGGGAACTATTGATTACTCTCGGAGTAATCTACTTCCAAAGAGAGCAAGGAAAGCTGCTACCTAGCCTAGGATTCCTAGCGAGTGGGTATAATCACTCGCAAGTACCGTTTCTAGTAACGGTTGTGGGGTCTTGTATCGGGCCTTCCCACGTAAAAACGGTGAAAGCTTAGACAGGGCTGACACCTAGACCTTGCGTGCTCTTCCCATCTTTCCGCCGAAGAGGAGTATGTCTTCTCATCTCCTTCGTCGTGAATAATCATTCACTCATTACTCACTCTTCATTGAGTTGAGCTGTTGGGTGATTATTCATTCATCTCCCACCCTGAATATTGCATCGCTTCAATTTTACCTATTTTGGGTCAAGCGAGCCGAATGCATATTCATTCTGTAGATTCTAGAGGAGAGCTTGAAGAGTTACCTTTTACTTCAAAAGGTTGCAGGGCTGGTGACATGCTTCTGCATAAAACCGAGATTGTCATGTCAGAGCATTCTCATTGTCATCCTGTCCTATTCTGCCCTGAGATAAGGACTTGTACTCATCTCCCATTCATCGTGAATAAGTACACCATAGTGAGTCTCCCCTCGGGTTGAAGAAAGCTAGTTTACATTATTCATTCTCTCCCCCATTCACTTCGATGGAGGACTCTCTAAATCGTAGAGGAAGATGGAAGAGATGAATGCCAAGAAGATAAGGCTTGCAAGGGACCAACGAAGGACCAACAAGCAGCATAAAACATCTACATGTGGTATCAATCTCCTACGAAGTGAGATTGACTGGTGAGTTTTTCAATTTAAGTACACTAAGCAAAGTGAAGCGTGCTAGAAACCTTTACTTGCTATGTGGAAAATATGAAATGAATCTGACACAAATACAAAGAGGAAAACACTCTTGTTTATCCTCGAAGTATGTAAGTCAGAAACATTTTAAATTAAGAAAAGAAATTTCAATTTCTAATACCAGTCGCTTTAGATGGTCAAACGAGTGCTTCATCACTCAAGCGAGCCATCGCAAGCGAGTGTGGAAGAGTCACGCCAAGAGAGTACTTCGCAAGCGAGTAAAAGCCAAGCGGCCACACTCGAAGCGAGCGGGTACGAAGCGAGCGTATGAGCTGTACACACTCGAGTGCAAATTACGCTTTTACTTTGCATTAAATGCAGTTCACGTACAAGGTAGAAATTTCGGGCGCGTGTTGCACACTTCAAATTTGAAGCGGGAACTTCGGGCACGATCCAACCGTTGAATCTCAATAGTTTTTGAATCTCAGCCGGTGGATCGATGCCGCGTGAATAGACGAATCACGGAAGGCCACGTGGAGTGCCAAGTCAACTCGGCTCACTTTATACTGTGGTGACGTCGAACACGTCAGTCACATCGCCGAGAGCCGCCGCCTACACACATCACTTTCGGGGAAATTACCGACTCACCCCTGCCACGTCAGCCAAACCCTAAATCTATATAAAGGGTCGACGCAGAACTGCAGAAGCTTTATCACCTCCCCAAGTTTGCTATTCTCATGAAATTTCTGCAAATCCTGCAAACTCACGAGTCTCAACCCCTCTTTAAATCTTCACTCATAATTCTCTAAATTTCAACCATGGTGAAGAAAGCAGCAACACAGACGATGGAGAAATTTCTAGCCACCATCAGTGATAATATAAACGTCGAGCCCCATCTCGATGCGAAGGTTGTAGAAGCGATGGCTTCTTCCGCAAGGCTGTGACCACGGCCGGCTTGTGGGAGTTTGTCACCGTAAAGCCAGAGAAGATCTTAGCCAAGTCTGTGGCTGAGTTTCTGTTGAATTTGGAGGAAGGACAAACCTCATCTACATTCACCGACCCGGAGGATGGAAAGCAGGTGGAAGTAGATCTAGATGTTGTTGCCGGAGTATTCAACTTGCCGAAAGAAGGAGCGGATTCTTTCTCGGACTTGGAGTTGTCCGTTGACGTTGAGTTTGCCCGTTTTGCCACCGACAAAAATGCTGAGTTTGAGGTGAAGCATAACAACATAAGGACTGACCTGGAAACTCCATTCAACTATATCTACGAACTATACACCAAGTTTATGGTGTGCAGTATCGGGACCTTGGGACAGGTCTCCAACACGAAGATCTTCGCCACAACCGTCATTGTTGATAGTCTCACCGGCACAAAATTCAACTGGCATAGTTGGTTCATCAACCAAATGCACGAGGTCGCCAAGGACTTCAAATACGAGAAGGGAAGCACCGAAGAAATCCTTCGAAAGGGGAAGCTTCGCTTTTTCTCAAGACTCTCGTTTGCACTGGAAAAATTGTTCCCAAACAGGAGATGGACAAATACCGTGGAGTACAAGAAGAACACAATATTCTATGATTTGTACAAAACCGAGAGGATAGCTGTGGTTGGACTTGGGATTTCTTGACGTGGATGTGCTCCCCGCAGCTCCCGTCGCCGAAAGGCGAAGCGAGAAGAAATTGAACGAGCCGCTTCACCTGCGAAGCCGCTTCGCCTGCAAAGCGAGCGGCTCCCAAGTGGGACAAGAAAGTGAAGCGAGTGGCTTCACTGATTGGAGCGAGCGAGGAGGAGGAGCAGCCGCTTGCGAAGGAAGTGGAAGTAGACCAACCCCAAGCCTCTCCAGCCAAAATCGCAAAACAAAGACCAACTGACGCAAACAAACCCCAACCCTCTCCAGCCAAAGCTCAAACCATTCCCCAACCTTCTACCGCTCAAATTCAAACCCAGCAACCCCAAGAACCACAAACTTCATCAACCGCACAGCCACAAACTCAACCCCAACCCCAAGCATCCAACCACTCACCCTACGAGGAAGAATCTGCTTCCTCGGTTCCCCTTCCTAAATTACCATTCCTAAGCACTGATCTTGAAGATGCCTACACATTGTATGAACCTACTCAACAACAGCAACAGGCACCACCCCAAACCATCCAAGCCTCAACCCCCAATTCTCCCACCGAATCAGCCTATACCACCCAAACAGCCAACACAGAAATAACCATTAAACCACCAACAAAACCCCCACCCCCAACCACGGAGGAAAGAGCCCTACGCCGCTACATTGCGGATAGGAAGATAGCCACAGACAAAATCCTAAATCGCTACCCCAACACCCAAATGTCTGATGAATTCTTCAACAAAGCCACTGACTTCCTAACTACCTATCGGGGCACCGAGTATTTCAAGATCTTCGCAATCCGACAGGCTTTCTTGGAGAGTACTCTTGCGATAAGGAAGCAGAGGTGCTACAGTTCGTGGGTGTAGATGGCTTCCACACCTTCATCAACGAAGGTCGATACTGGGAACTGCTAGACGCTAGAGTGAAGCGTGCATATCCCGACACAGTAATCCCAGAACGAACGCCAACAGCTCACGAACAGAAACTGATAGAACATCATGAGGCAGAATTGACGGTGAAGGAGGAGGAGATTGCTCACCTCGGGGAGGAGATAAGGAGGGTTAGTGAGGAAATGGAGAAGAAGAAAGAGGAGATCGAGAGTCTACATAAAGACTTCGATGTAAAGAAAGCCGAGCTGGAGGGTAAGCTCGAGGCTGAGTTGAAGCGAGTGGAGGAGAAGGAGAAGCGAGTGGAGGAGCTCAAACAGTCACTTAAGGCTGAAAGAAGTAGGTTGAGAGACATCAACTCCAAATTAGTTACCATGGAAGAAGAAAAGAAGAAAATCTCTAGCCATCTAGAGAAAATGAGGAAGGTGGTAGAGGAGAAGGATGGAGAATTGATAAAGCTTGGGAGCGAGCTGAACAGGACCAATCTCCAACTCAACGCGCTTGAGAAAGAAATAGAGTTACTAATACTCAAGCGTGCGGAAGAATCAAGCGAGTTGGAGAGCAGACGTAGAGTTGCCCAAGATGTTGATCTGAAGCAGGCAGAGCTGGCTATCAAGCTTGATGAGACACAGAAATTGGCAGGAGACTTTGCCGTCAAAATAGTTGCTGCATCTCGGGTCAACGTGGCGCTCAACAAATGGAAGCGTAGCATCGCTACCCAAAGGGACGAACTTGAAGCAGCCCAGACTCACTTCGAATTGGACCTGCAGGAGAAGCGCAGGAAAATTCGTGCTAAAATTGAAGCGGAGTTGGACGCTCGCTTCAAGGCTGTTGAGCCCCTTGAAAATTTGATGGCATCAGTGAAGGAAAGGGAAGAGCAGTGTCAATATCTGCTAGAAGAAATCTCCGAAAAGACGGCAGAAATTGTGCTACCCCAAGAGCACACTTTCGCGAAGCGAGCAGAGGGGATGCTTCACGCCGTCTACAATGAGTTTTCTGCAATCCTCCATACCCTTACCGGAAAGTCACTCACCACCATTCCCTCTGGCAGTCTTGATGATGCCAAAAAGGGGGAAAGGATTGTAGAAAGAGAAGAACAAGGGGGAAGGACTGGAGACGGAAGGATGATTGAAGGAGGAAGTGGAGGAGAGAAGGCAGTTGGAGAAGAGGAGGAAATGGACGAAGAAGTACGGGCGGAGCTGGCGCGCATGAAAGGAAAGGATGTGGTGATTTTTGAGGAGAGAAAGCCACAGGCTGGAAAGCTTCTAGCCGCGTCACTTGCTGCTCATCCCGTCTCTGCTGCACATACCCAGAAACAAATTGCAGATGACGAGGCTCTCGCTTTGGCCTTGCAGCAGGAGTTTGATCTGAAAAGGAAGGGGATCACTGAAATTCCTCAAGTGAAGCTGCTTCAATCTGTGACTTCCCAAGCAGGCGCTTCAAGTGCATCTATTCAAGCGCCCGCTTCAACTGCTGCTCTCGCTACATCCACTGTAGCTGCCGCTTCAGCCAACAAAGTGATCATCCCTCCTGCATCCGAAGAAAAGAAGAAAATGCCGCCCCCTCCACCACCTCCGGTAGCAAAAACTCTGTTAAAGCGAACTGCTCCGGAATATAGGGAATTGGATCCCTCGGCTAAGCGCCAAAAGATCCAACAGTCTGTCATTGCAAAATCCAGTCGCTTGGAGCAGAGGAAGAAGGGTGAGGAAGAGAGGAACTGAAAAGCTGAGAAGGATGAGAAGCTCAGGATTGCTAGAATCAAGAAGGTGGAAGAGCGAGTCGAGGCTCACTGGAATGAAGTGAGGCTTATCCAATCCGCTGTTTCACGGAGTGCTTTCATCCCCTTCACACCTGATGAATCGGAAGCTTTCCAGACTCAAGCTTGGATTGACATTTGTCGGGTCACTATAAAAGAGATGATTGACTCCGGCCGCTACACTTCTGATGAATACGATCTCATCCGCAAGCGTGTCAATGAAAGAAATCCACAATTCAACACTGCTGCAAGTGCAAAGTTCAATTAGATAATGAAAGAGTTGACAAGCAGATCGGAGGAAGAGATGGATGTAAGGAGGGTGAATCATCCCGATGCATGCGAGATTGAAAACTTCATTTCCAATGATCTGTTAGAGATGTGGAGCATCTGCAAGGAAAAATTTATCAAGGCCTACTACTTTAGGCAAGTAGTGCCTCTCTAGGATAACTGCTCAAAACTGGATGCTCTCAACAATTTCTTGTGCCTCTACAATGAAGAATTGCGCCGGAAAATCTTCATGCAGGCAGAACTCTCGGAGCCCAAACCAAAAATAATTAAAGTGCCAGCAATGAAATAGTTTCTGATGCCGCTCTTGCCAAATTCAAGCATTCCAGATCGGAGGATAATCGAGGAGGAAGTGGATGAAGCTCTGTTTATGGAGAGCACTCCCAGAGAAAACCAATACAATGTGAAGACTATGGAAGTGAAGGTTTTATCTGCCTACTTTACCAAGGAAGAGGAGGAGAAGCCAGCAGATGAATCCTAAACTCTCATATCTTGTGAACTGCTTGTTCATAAATCTATCTTTACTTTCTGTCAAATTGTGTCATTTACAAGCTTTGTGAATGATTTATCCTTATGCTACAAACTCACAATATTAACCGAAAAAAAAGGGGGAAAAGAACAAAAAAATGAACAAGTCTGCAAAGGAAGAAGCCGCTTGAAGTTCTTTTCACGGTTAAGTTTAATTGGGTTTTGGCATCATCATAAAGGGGGAAATTGTTGGGAATTGTGAAGGATAACATATTAAGGGGGAACTCACTTTGGAACGCTTTAAAATTAAAATGTGTATTTTGATTCGATCCCAAAACCCCTAAGTGTCCTATTCCCAAGCGACCCTAATTGATGTAGAAATAGGTTAGAATTTTTCTAAGCCTATACTATTAGGATGGCTTCTTTATTACTTTAGATGCTTAGGTTTTAGACTGTAGGATTTCCAAAGTGAAGGTCACTCGCTTGAGTGTGTTTTCCAAGCGAAGCGAGTCTACTGAACCGAAGCGAAGCGTGCCAAAGAATAGCGAAGCGAAGCGAGCGCTACAGAAGAATCGAAGCGAGTCTACTAAAGCAGAGCGAAGCGAACGCTACAGTAGAATCGAAGCGAGTCTACTAAAGCAGAGCGAAGCGAGCGCTACAGTAGAAGTCAAATCGAGTCAAAATTCACTTAAGTGATACTCGGGAAATTTATTTCCAAAGTATACGCTACAGTACTATGACCCGAAGCGACTCGTTTGAAGCGGACGCTCCAAATCTAAAGCGAACCGAGCCCCTACCTAACAGATTGCGACAGCTCAATTCCCGCTCCAATTTGAACTACGAGTTCAAACTCCAGTCAAGAGGAGATCGACGCAATTAATTGCGTATCTCCACGTGTCGAATGAAGAGAGGAGCAACGGAGTTGACCGCCAGGCTGACAAGGGCGCCGCAACAGTGCTGGACCGCTCCAGTTACTGTTGAATTGGAACTTAGCCATTTTTGGCAAAGTGACAAATCTGCGCGTCTGAAAAGCAGCAGGACTGTGCAAGTACTGTCGAGAGGAGGAGGGACAAAGCCACCAACCAAGCAACGGATCCTGGCCAACCCTCCGCCTATAAATAGTGAAGGATGGAGACGAAGAAGAGTAGAACACTAATTGAGCATTCAGCGCATACAGCAAACAAATACTCCCAGCCTTCGAGCAATCTTCGAGTTTTTGTTTAAGTGTTCTCCGAGTTTCTGCGACATCGAAACTCATCTCCACAACCTTCACATGTAGAAATCTAAGCCCATTCCATATCCAAGCTTAGAGGAGAACTCTAGCCTTCTTTGCACTCGTTGTAAAGAGTTCTTCATTAGTGTGTCTGTCGAAAACCAAAAACCCTAACCCTAAGTTCTGTTTGTTAGGTTTTGTGTTTGTCGAAAGGTTGTAACGATCCAAGACTCTACTTTCCTCGATAGTAGAAGTCTCGATCATAGAGTCTAGATCCAAGCTAGCACAGTCCTCGATTGTGTGAAGCTCGATCGAAACTAGGTTTGTGTGGAGAGCCTGTAATCTCCCAGTTTAGGACTGAAGCGAGTGAAGCTTAGTCCAGTCTAGGTCTTAAGGAGAACCTGCAATCTCCCTGTCTTCGTCAGATCCAAGCAAGTGAAGCTCTATCTTGACCAGGTTTTTGAAGAACTCGTAATCTTCAAGGTTCTTGAGTGAAGAGAATCAGTTGCCTTGTGCAACAAAGTGGACGTAACCGAACAACTATAAACCCTTGTGTCGTATCTCTTGTTGGGACCGGCTGCTTGAAAGCCGCCCCGACCCAGATCTTGGTTCGGATGTGTTGATTCGATCATGCACATAAGTTCATGCAAGGGCTCGAGTACATACCTTGATTATGAAGAACGTGCAATCTGAGTCGTGTCTGATCGATCTACGGTTCTGATCTTCTAGGATGTGATCCCACACCTTCAGATCTGAGACTTGGTGGACGTCTCAAGATCACTGGAACCTCGATCTCTCTTTCTCTCAGACTCGCGGCCGACTCTCTCTCTCTCACGCCTAGGGATTCACGCAGAACCTCTCTCACAATTCTCGTATGTTACGGCTATATGTGAACTAGGGTTTAGATGAGAGACTTGAGAGTATTTATATGGTTCATAAATAAGGAGATATGATTCCTCATTTATCTCTAACCATATCTATGCCAATCCCATATTTATTCTCTTTCCATAACTTACAAATCTTATTCCTTTATTAATACGAAATTAATAAGGAATTAATTTGTTCAGTTATGCAACTGTATATCCGAAATTAATTCTAACAAATATAATTTATTCTAATTCCAGTAGAAGAATAAATAAATATATACTTAATATATTTATATATGATATTTATCCCCATAAGATTTAATTAAATAAATCTTTTCTTATTAGATTTAATCTTATCCGTGAATAACTAAATAATAAGTAATCAGATCTAATCCCATAGGATATAAATCTCAATTAATTATATTTATTATCCATTCACCGGATATAAATCCAATATATATCATATACTGGGCCTGAGTACAATTATTGAGCCCATACTCAATAATACTGTTTAGATCGATTCCTGAGGTCTGTTTGGGCCATCCTAGGGATCGGATACCAGACAGAGTTGGGCCTTATCTAGTTCGATATTTCCATGTCCACCCCTGAACATGTATCTCATTAGAACTATGACGCACTCCACTAAAGTGTCATAGCTGAATCACCGCTCTGTCCCAATTATGTAGATTGGGTAGGTATTTTGTATAGTTCGACCCCCGTGTTTAAGACCTCCTTATCCGTTAATCAATTAGAGTTACCATGACTGCTCCTAATTGTTAACATCTATTCCTCAGGTAGTACCCGTTCACTCCTCATTATTATACCTGAACTTAATCAGCATGCATGACTTGGTATAATAAACATTGTGAACTCCCTGAGGGGATAACGTCAGCCTGCACTCACACAGGACACGGCTTATTGATAACACTTATTAGACATACTATGCATCTTCGTGTTACCCAAAGTACGACATGATTAAGATGAACTAACGAAGTTCATATCTTCGTAAATCAAAGTAACATCGAAGAATACATATACATCTAATAGTTTACCAAGGTTAAGATCGAGCTAGAGCCTGAGATCTATAGCTCTTCACCTATATCACCTTTGATACAGGGTCAGTATCAGAAGAGCATTATCTCTATTGATCCTCAATACGTTCCACCGTACCAGCATAACTAGTGATTAGGACTCATTGATTGGTGTGTAAATGTTATGATTTTCGTAGTATTTTCGAGTCCGTTTTCGTAATGTTTTCGTGTCTTTGAGTGTGTTTATGGCTATGATTCGTTTGTTTGGAGTTTTTGGGACTTGTAGGTGATTCTGGATGAAAAGGAGCGGAAACGGGCCGAAAAGAGAGAAAAGACGACGATCGAGCGAACGAGGACAGATTCGCGATCTGGACGCCGTCCAGATGAAGTTGGACGCCGTCCAGATGATGTTGGACGCCGTCCACAGTGCCGTCCAAGTCCACGTCCAAAGCTGGACGGGCGAGAGAGGGATGAAGCAAATCATGTAGAGTCAGCTTCTGGACGCCGTCCAGAATAAGTTGGACGCCGTCCAACTTAGGCGGCCAGGCTGTTCTTTCCTTTTTCATCTAGGTTTTTACCTAGTATATATATATCATCCTTGTGCACGAATTTGTATCATCTTTTATCATATTTTAGCTTTAGTTTCCAGCACTTAAACACTTTTATTAGCTCTCTATTGTTCGGATCCGGATTCGTTGTTCGTTGCAATTTAATTCAAGGCTTTTCGTTTAATTCAAGTTCTTCGTTCTTCGTTTAATTCTCGTAAGTTCTTTATTGCTTTCGTTTACTTGCTTTTAATTGTTTGCTTTAGTTTTAGATTCGTTTTCTTAATTGCTTCGTTTAATTTCCTTAGTTTAATTTCGTTCTTTCGATTTCTAGTTTAAAGTGTTGATTCGTTTTCCCTTTGATTTCAATTCTTTCGTTTTTCAAAGTTTTTTTTAAGTTAGATTTATTTGCCTTTAATTTCCAGATTTCAATTCATCATGTCTAGATTTATTTATGCTTCTTTCTTTGCTTTCGTTTTCTTCATTGCTTCCTTTATTGCTTTCTTTTCGATTCTTGCCTAGGTAGATTAATCGTTTTTCTTTAGTTTAATTCTAGATTTATTTCCTCGTTCTTAGATTAGTTATTACTCGCTTTTATTTATTGCTTTGATTTATTTTATTTGCCTAGGATTTAAAACAAAAACCCCTAAAAATCTTCTTTACTTGCTTTCCTAGATTTAGGCTAGATTAGATTTTTACTACATAATTGATTGCCCTGTTAAGTTTTCCTTGAGATTCGATACTTAGGTTTTACTTGCTAGTGCTACGATAGATTTCGTCTATTGCGAACACTTTTTAGTGAAACAAATTTTGGCGTCCTCCACCATATAATAACCCCTATCCTCCTCCACCAAATCCCGACTACTCTCATCCACCACCACCATATTATCCACCACCACAATATCCCCCCAATCCATATTATCCACCACCTCCATATTACCCTCCTCAACCTACTCCTACTCCACCACCACCATATCCAAATTCTCGTCCTCAAGGACCTCCACAAAAGCCCCCCGTCGATGAGGATCATCTCCATGCACTTGATGCAAACATGAAGCGGCTCGAGACGGCCATTGGCCAAATTTCTGGATCCATGCACTTGATGCAACAACCGGGGCGAATTCCGAGTCAAGGGATTCAACCCCAACAAGCCAACGAGGTGCAAGCCCCATATCCCCCGTACGTTCCTCCTTTTCCACCTCATCAAGCTCAAGCGGTTTCGGTGTTGCGGAGCGGAAGGCAGGTGGACAACGGTGTTAATATGCCACCTCAAGGGCATTCAAGTGATAGATGGAGCCCGAGCAAGCAATGGAGCGAAGGAAAAAATCGGGCAGAACCAGGTTTTGGACGGCGTCCAGAGTCTGTTGGACGGCGTCCAACTTGGATGGCGTCCAACTCTGGACGGCCGTCCACCCCTTCTGGACGGGCACCCCAGGCGCAGCCCCAAAATCATACAGAATCAGGATCTGGACGGCGTCCAGATCCAACTTGGACGGCGTCCAAACCCGACGAGCAGCACACGGAGCCCAAGGAACCCGAGACGGAGCCCAAGGAGCCCGAGAAGGAGTCCCCACCTCTACACAAGACTTCCAACCCTTATGTTCCTCCCATTCCTTATCCAAGTCGTGTGAAGAACAAGAAGCGAGATCAACAATTCATGGATCTTTACAAGCTTCTATCGAAGGTGGACGTGAACTTGCCTCTTCTTGATGTTATTCGCAACGTGCCACCGTTCGTGAGGTTCGTGAAGGAGCTGACATCGAGGAAGAAGCCGTTCGATGAGATGGAGACAATTGCGGTATCGGAGGTGGCGACATCCATCATGCAACACCCTCTTCCACCTAAGCAACGAGATCCAGGTTCTTTCGTTATCACTATCTCTTTAGGTAATGGTAAGGAAGCATGTGGTATGCTAGATTTAGGTGCCGATATTAATCTTATGCCTTATTCTATCTTTAAGCAATTAGAGTTAGGAGAACTTAAACCCACTCGCATGAGCCTTCAATTGGCGGATAGGTCTATTAGGTACCCTAGAGGTATTATTAAAGATATTCTTGTTCGTGTAGGGGGTTTGATTGTTCCCGTTGATTTTGTGGTTTTAGAGATAGGTGAGGTACAAGAGAATGGTATTGAGCACACACTTTTGCTAGGTCGTCCTTTCATGGCTACTACTAATACCTTGATAGATGTGAAGAATGGTGTGATTAAGATGTCGGTTTTAGGAGAGGATGTCTCGTTTTCTGTGCATAAGAGTCGACCTATGTCATCGGTCAATTTAATTGATAATTGTTCTTTCATCGATAAGGTTGATGCCTTGGCCGAGTGCTCTTTTGTGCAGGATTTTGACATTGAGGAAGTGTGTTGGGGATCCGGAGATCAAATGGAGTGGGAGCGAATGGAGAGAGACATCGGGATCAAACTCCTGTTTCCCCCTCAAGACCCTGAGCCCGGTTCGAAGATTCCGGAGCCGTTGGAGTTGAAAGAGCTGCCATCGCATTTGAAATATGTGTTTTTAGAGGGAGGAAATCAAAAACCCGTAATCATCTCTTCTTCTTTGTCTCTTGCAGAGGAAGGAGCTTTGGTGGGCATACTCAAGGAGAACAAGCTCGCTTTTGGATGGAGCTTGGCGGATATTCGAGGTATTAGCCCAGCCACGTGCATGCACCGCATCAATCTCGAAGAAGGCGCTCGCCCCAAACGAGATGGACAACGGAGGCTCAACCCAATGCTCATGGAGGTCGTGCGCAAGGAAATCTACAAGCTATTCGCGGAGGGTATTATCTATGCCATCGCCGATAGTGAGTGGGTTAGCCTGGTGCACGTCGTTCCAAAGAAGGGAGGAATTACGGTGTCAAAGAATGAGAAGGACGAGTTGGTCGCCTCGCGCCCGGTTACCGGTTGGAGGATGTGCATCGATTATAGGAAGCTCAACGCTTCCACCAAAAAGGACCACTTTCCTCTCCCTTTTATTGATCAAATGCTTGATAAGTTAGCCGGGCAAGAATTTTATTGTTTTCTAGATGGCTTGTCAGGTTACTACCAAATTGCGATAGCTCCGGAGGATCAATCAAAGACGGCCTTCACAAGCCCTTTTGGGACCTACGCTTATAGGAGGATGCCATTTGGTCTCTGCAACGCACCGGGTACGTTCCAAAGATGCATGATGTCTATTTTTTCGGAATTTATCGGTGACTTTGTTGAGATTTTCATGGATGATTTTTCTGTTTTTGGGTCGTCTTTTCATGATTGCTTGATGAAAATAGAGAGAGTCCTTAAGAGATGCATTGAGAGTGGGCTTACTTTGAGTTGGGAAAAGAGTCATTTTATGGTTAGAAGTGGAATTGTTTTAGGCCATATAGTCTCGAGTAAGGGTATAGAGGTCGACAAAGCGAAAGTGGAGGTAATTGAAAAATTGCCACCACCTAGTGATGTCAAAGGCATTAGGAGTTTCCTTGGTCATGCGGGCTTTTATAGATGATTTATTAAGGATTTTTCTAAGATTAGTCAACCTCTTTGTCGTTTACTTGCTCAAGATGTGCCTTTCCACTTTGATGATTCTTGTATGCATGCTTTTCTCACCTTGAAGGAAAAACTCATCTCCGCTCCCGTTGTAGTTGGACCCGATTGGTCATTGCCTTTTGAAATTATGTGTGATGCGTCTAATAATGCCGTAGGGGCTGTTTTGGGTCAAAGAGTCGATAAGATGCTTCGTGTAATTTACTATGCTAGTTTAACTCTTAATCCGGCTCAAGTGAATTACACCACCACCGAACAAGAGATGCTTGCCGTTGTTTTTGCTTTAGATAAGTTTAGATCTTATATCATAGGGTCTAAGGTGATTATTTATAGTGATCATGGTGCTCTTAAACATCTTTTGACTAAAGCCCAAGCAAAACCTAGGTTGATTAGATGGGTCTTATTATTGCAAGAATTTGATATTGAGATTCGTGATAGAAAAGGTAGTGATAATCTTGTGGCCGACCACCTCTCTCGTCTCGATTCACCTCCCCCGTATGCTTCTCTTGATGACATTTGTGATTCTTTTCCTTTTGAGCATGTTAATGAAGTGGATGTTACTCCTTGGTTTGCCGATATTGCTAATTACTTGGCCGATAAGGACACTAAACCCGTCCTTAACGCTCAAGAAGAGAAAAGGTTTCTTCGTTTGTGTAGGCAATACTATTGGGAGGACCCTCACTTATTCAAGCTTGGGAAGGACGAGGTGATTCGAAGATGTGTTCCCGACCACGAGCAAGCCGAGGTGTTGCGACATTGTCACGAGGAACCGAGTGGAGGCCATTTTGGTGGGCAAAAGACTGCACATAAGGAAAATATTTTGTGTAGGTTTGGTTTCCCTTGTGTGATCATTAGTGATGGGGGAAAGCATTTTTGCAACAAATTGTTCGCCAAGCTCATGAAGAAGAACGCCATCACTCACAAGGTGGCGACTCCTTATCATCCACAAACTTCGGGACAAGCGGAGACGAGCAATCGACAAATCAAAGGGATCCTTGAGAAGACGGTGAAACCATCAAGGAAGGATTGGGCCGACAAGTTGAACGACGCTCTTTGGGCATATCGCGGCTTACAAAGGCGTGCTTGGGATGAGTCCCTATAGGCTCGTCTATGGTAAGTCGTGCCATTTGCCCGTTGAGATCGAATTCAAGGCATATTGGGCTCTCAAGCGCATCAACTTCGACCTCGACGATGCTCATGATCGGAGAATTTTGCAAATGGAGGAGCTTGACGAGCTAAGGAACGAAGCCTACGACAATGCCAAGATCTACAAGGACAAAGTGAAACGTCTACATGATAGACGCATAGCCTACAAGGAGTTCAAACCCGGAATGAAGGTACTTCTCTTTCACTCTCGTCTTCGATTATTTCCGGGTAAGCTTAAGTCTAGGTGGGGAGGTCCATACACGGTGGTGCAAGTTTTCCCCCATGGTGCGGTAGAGATCAAGAACGAGGATTCGGGATACATCTTCTCGGTCAACGGGCAACGATTGAAGCCGTACATCGAAGGGTTAACTTGCCTCAAACGGTGGAGACGATTCTCATCTCCGATCCCCCACGTTCCGAATGAGTTTTTGGTACGTCAAGCTAATGACGTTAAACAAGCGCTTGGTGGGAGGCAACCCACGTAAAAAAATATAAATATGTAGTTTAGGTTTCATTTTTCTTGTTATTTTCGTGTTTTCGTTGTTTTTCTTTTTGGATTTTCGTGCAGGGAGTAATACACATGGATTGGCGTGAAGAGAGGTTGAGACGAGGACGAAAACTCGAAATCAAAATTTTTGGTCAGATTCGACTTTTGGACAGCGTCCAACTTGGTTCTGGACGCCGTCCAGAAAGGCCCGTCCAGCTCAGCTTAAAGAATTGGACGCCGTCCAATTACTTAAGGGTGGACGCCGTCCAACTTATACTGGACGCCGTCCAACCTGAACGGGATTTCGATTTTTGCCAATTTGAATCTCCTCTTCTTAACCTAATTGCAAGTTTTTGCCTCTCACGACCCTCTCTCTCTTTCAATTGACAATTGCAGTAGCCACCCATCGCCATTCTCCGCCACTCTCCGCCAATCGCCATCGCCGCCGTTGCTAATTGCGCCGCCGCCGCTGCTCTTGCTGTCGCCGTTTGCTGCTGCCTTGTCAACGCCGCTGCTGTCGCCGTTTGCTGCTGCCACCACCCGCATCGCCATGTCGTCGCCGTTCAACGCCGTCGCCGTTACAGTAGCCGCCTCCAGCCCAGCGGTCAGTCGCCGCCGTTCCCCGTCGGAATAGCCAGCCCGCGTCCAATTTACAAGTTGGACACCGTCCAACATACTCTGGACGCCGTCCAGAATCCCATTCTGTCCCGGTGCGAGTTTTTTCCCGTTTCACCCGTTCTCATCCCGTCTTCATTCCCCAGCCTTCTACTTCAACCATGGCACGTGGCAATGCTTTCAACAGCGCTCGGATCAACCGACTCGAGGTCGAACGACCCACCGGAGCTACACCGCAGCAACTAGGTATACTCCGAGGCGTTCCGTTTCCCACTGAACGGATCGCTACTCCCATATTTATCTTCGTTTGCATGAACTTGATATTAGGCCTCTTAGACATTTTCGTATGAATTTTCTTCGTAATTTGCCGGTGTGGAATACACTTAGAGGGTATTTGAATTGTTTAGGATTGTCTACGTTGGTTTCGAATGCATGGGATGGCCATACTAGCCTTTGTTTGGAGATGTGCAGTAGTTTTAGGTTGGAATTGAATGAGGGAGGGGAGTTATGCATGTTTTGTACTTTTGAAGGTGAATTGGTAGAAATAACTAGGGATGTTATGAATGAGGTGTTTGGATTCCACCATGGTGATGATTTGGTTGAATTCGTGCCTTCGAACTTTGATGTGGCTGCTGCTTGGTATGAACTGTCGGGGGTAGCAAATTATAAGACTTCGGGGGTTCCGAGTGCCTTTATTCGTGATGATGATTTAGTTATCCTTCACCGTTTCTTGTCGTGCATGATTACTGCTAAGAAGGAACATAGCAAAGTTAATGCTGTTGAGATTTACTTGCTTACTTGTGCTCGAAATGGTACTCGTGTTGGTTTGGCCCCTTTTATTTGGGCTCAGTTGGCTAACGTGCAAAACAAGAGGGGTGCACACCCTACTTTAAGTTACATTGCCACAGGTTTAGCTCGCCACTTCCAAGTCGATGTTGCACAATGTGAAGGGCTAACCCCGAGCCAAGAGATCACGCCTTCCGACTTCATCAGGGCCCATCTCATGATTTCCCCGACCGAGTTCGTCCCTGTGCAAGAGCGCCCTTCGGTGAAAGCTCATTACGAAAATCTTAGACAACGAGGGATTGTATACGAGGAGGAGCAAGCCCACGAGGCCGGAGGTGATGATGAAGAGGGAGGTGGTGATGAAGAAGAGCAGCAAGAAGAGCAACAAGTGGAGCACCAAGAGGTCCCGGCCGATGACGACCTCCTAGCGCACCACTTTCACCGCCGCGATCATGTTCGAGGCCGTCGAGCCATGGAGGCTGAGACTCCCCCGTATTGGGCTGAGTTTCGAGGCGATTTTACACACTTTCAACAAGGTGTGTTTGATCGTTTCGATGCATTGACTACCCAAATGACGGGCTTGTCTACCCACGTGTCGGGCTTGGATAGGAGGGTGTCCAACATAGAGAGCCACTTGATGCGCTACACCGATTTTTCGATTGGCTCCACCTCCGCTCCTCCGAACCCGAATGATCCACGTTATTGGTCTCCCCATGATCCTCGATGGAATGAACCACGGTTCGCAGGTCCTTTCAACTAATCTTAGCCTTGTTTTTGTGTCTTTTATTTGGTTTTGAGTCTTTTGTTTTGTTTCTCTTTATTTTGTTTGATTTTACGCTTTGGTATTTGTGTTTTGTGTTTGTTTTGTAGGTGATACTTGGAGTCTCTCGAGATTTTGGGTATTTGTGTTCGTCATTTTGCGATAAGTTCTTTCTTTCCCTTTCCTTTTTATTTTCTCGCAATGGGGACATTGCTTGATTTTAAGTGTGTGGGGGGGGGGGGGGGGGGGGGGGTCTTTGAACTTTTTCCATGTAGTTTTTAATTTTGTTGAGTCTTAGGAGTTAATTGAGTCGTTGAGTCAAATGAGCATGTGATGATAGTATTGTGGACTTGGCCAATGATAGAGAATTGCGTTGATTTTTGGAAAAATTCATGATCTTTATTATGCATGGAACCTTGGCGAAGCGACGCTTTTTATTTGATGAATTTGATGTATGCTATGATGTCGGGAACTAGTTAGTTTGAACCCATGAGATTTGAGCTATTTGTGCATATTTATGCCTATTCTTTGATTGAGTGATCATGCATGTTTCATTGTTTCTAGAACTTGCCTTGTTTCTCCATCAAGACCTTAGTATATTTACCAACTATGAGATGATCTTAGGCCATTCTTTCGTAGCCACATGATTCCTATACACTAACCTTGTTCATAATCCTTTGTTTACCCCTTTTGAGCCTTTATTAGCCGTTCTTTGTGAAACCGGATGATAGGAGGTTTGAATGATTATGGGTATCCTTAGTTGTAGTTGGTGATATGGAAGGAGATAATTGGAAAATATTTGTTGTGCTGTAGAAGGAGAGAAAGAGAAGAAATTTTAGATGCTTGTTTAAGTGTAGTTAGCTATCCCTATGAGCTTAGAAAAAAAAAAGAAAAAATAAAAAGAGATGAGGAAAAATAGAGCCTTTGTTCAAATTAGAAAGAACATGTATTAGTTGAGCTCTAGAAAAAAAAAGGAAAAAAAAAAGAAAAAGAGAAAAAATAAGCATAAGGGGATAGTTAGGTTTGATTTGTATAGTTGATATTTTAGCATCTTTGAGTTTGTATTTGGTGTGTTGGAGGGTAGAAGATGGAGATAAAAATCCATACTTTGATCGAAGTTGAAAAAGAGGTTGATGATTTAGAGCATTTTGAGTCACTTAGCCTATATATTCCCTACCTTAACCAATGTCCCTACATTACAAGCTTGTATAAAGACCTTTTTGATCCTAGTTTGTAAGTATTACATTAGGTGGAGATGTTGAGATTGAAGGCAAGCCTATGGTAAACATGTTGCATTGCATTGATGTTGAGTGAACCCTCTTGATGTGCATTATATTACATCTTTTCTTTGAGAGAGTTGAGTGTTCACTTTCATATACAAAATTTCACATGTTGGAGAGTGTTCTTTGATGGATTAGCATACTTTAAATTAGTTGAATAGATTGTGTTGATTGATGCTAAGGTTGTGTGCATAGTTTTGATCATGATCATGAGAGTTTGTTTTTGAAAAGTTTTGAGGCCTATATAGTTCACGATACTTGAGTCTATTGTTTATTTTGTTTTACTTGAGTCTATTGTTTATTTTGTTTTGCTTGAGGACAAGCAAAGGTCTAAGTGTGGGGGAGTTTGATTGGTGTGTAAATGTTAGGATTTTCGTAGTATTTTCGAGTCCGTTTTCGTAATGTTTTCGTGTCTTTGTGTGTGTTTATGGCTATGATTCGTTTGTTTGGAGTTTTTGGGACTTGTAGGTGATTCTGGATGAAAAGGAGCGGAAACGGACCAAAAAGGGAGAAAAGACGACGATCGAGCGAACGAGGACAGATTCGCGATCTGGACGCCGTCCAGATGAAGTTGGACGCCGTCCAAATGATGTTGGACGCCGTCCACAGTGCCGTCCAAGTCCACGTCCAAAGCTGGACGGGCGAGAGAGGGATGAAGCAAATCATGCAGAGTCAGCTTCTGGACGCCGTCCAGAATAAGTTGGAAACCGTCCAACTTAGGCGGCCAGGCTGTTCTTTCCTTTTTCATCTAGGTTTTTACCTAGTATATATATATCATCCTTGTGCACGAATTTGTATCATCTTTTATCATATTTTAGCTTTAGTTTCCAGCACTTAAACACTTTTATTAGCTCTCTATTGTTCGGATCCGGATTCGTTGTTCGTTGCAATTTAATTCAAGGCTTTTCGTTTAATTCAAGTTCTTCGTTCTTCGTTTAATTCTCGTAAGTTCTTTATTGCTTTCGTTTACTTGCTTTTAATTGCTTGCTTTAGTTTTAGATTCGTTTTCTTAATTGCTTCGTTTAATTTCCTTAGTTTAATTTCGTTCTTTCGATTTCTAGTTTAAAGTTTAGATTCGTTTTCCCTTTGATTTCAATTCTTTCGTTTTTCAAAGTTTTTTTTTAAGTTAGATTTATTTGCCTTTAATTTCCAGATTTCAATTCATCATGTCTAGATTTATTTATGCTTCTTTCTTTGCTTTCGTTTTCTTCGTTGCTTCCTTTATTGCTTTCTTTTCGATTCTTGCCTAGGTAGATTAATCGTTTTTCTTTAGTTTAATTCTAGATTTATTTCCTCGTTCTTAGATTAGTTATTACTCGCTTTTAGTTATTGCTTTGATTTATTTTATTTGCCTAGGATTTAAAACAAAAACCCCTAAAAATCTTCTTTACTTGCTTTCCTAGATTTAGGCTAGATTAGATTTTTACTACATAATTGATTGCCCTGTTAAGTTTTCCTTGAGATTCGATACTTAGGTTTTACTTGCTAGTGCTACGATAGATTTCGTCTATTGCGAACACTTTTTAGTGAAACACTCATCACTACCATTAAGCTGCAGTCTAGACCGATAGCTCAGCCCAAGCTATCTTGACTGTGAACCGTTTATATCTCATCATTATCAACGACCTTCGTGATCCTCTCCGAACTCAGATCGACACGTGGTCTAAAACATGAGATAATGGGCTTTATTCTTGCTTATACATATTCTTCCAGATAGGGATTGTTAACAGTGGACCTGTGTCGTAACCACTAAAACAACTGGTTTTGCTTTAGTTATACAACAACCCCAACAATCTCCCACTTATACTAAAGTAAAACATTTTAGTATACCAACGCGTCTACAGGAAACCATATGACTTCATCCATGTACAATGTTAACAATCGCACGATCGCAATCGTAAACAACCATCATACACTTTTTCTCCCACTTATACTCAAAGATTTTACCTTTTAGTGTACCTTGCCGTGGGAGGCTCACTAAGACATGTCAGCCACGTGCTACAGTATACCTGACATGTGACACTTAATGACGGAACCGTCATCGTACATTCCTCTAGTGTTTCTATTTGTCCCGCGAAATCACCTTAATGTAAGGTACTCACTATGTTGTTACCGGCATTTCCAAATCTCAAAATTTTGCCACTGCACTTAGAATCCTTCCAGGGGGATGTAAGAATTCTAGCAAATTTGAGGTTACTGCCTATTTACGAAGCCAAGCCCTGAATTATCTAGCTCCCTCTCAGCATTTCACTGTGTGAGAATCTTCAAGACAATTTTGCTTCTTACGTGAATCCATAGTAAAAGGTCGATGATGTCGTTTCTCTAGCTACCATTCGATTATCCGTGTCCTCAAACGATTAAGAATGATAGACTATACCCGTTACCATGCACACAGCATTAACATATATCTGGCTCTTTATGCAATCTCCAAGTGTATTGCAAACTTTGCCATAAACAGTAGTCTATGAAGAGTACTTGAATAATGTTGTACTATCCGCAGTATATCTAACATTACTCCTAACTTTCATTCTAAACTGTTCGGATAATCACCACCTATTGTGTCAGATAATACTTTCACATTGTCTCCAAGTGCTAGTAATATTATCTCACAATGTACAAGACAACCAATTCAACGTCTTTTGTATATGAAAGATATACCATTTGTCAACACATTTCATGAACGAATCAATCTGTGTTATATGACAAAATGAATGCTTTATATCATTGAACCACACATATCAATGTGTTTATCCCGAAATATGGAACTTTTGAGAGAATGACTCACTTTTCTCAAACTACATCCATTTTCCTATATGTACCTCAACTAATACTAGCATACAACTTACCAGTCTTGCGAGTGTTAAACTCATAGACTTATCAATGATATGCAAACACTTTCATCTAACTTATCCTTAACAGTCAACTCGGTCTGTTCATTGTCCAAGAAATAGATTTCTTGATGAACAATTCACAATTTTCGAGACACACCCGAAAATACTCCCACTGTGACAAGGATTCTTAAATAATCTTGTGCAGATCCTTTTGGTTATCTGTCTTGTACTTCCGGCCTTATGATGTTCCAACCCATAATTTCTTTTCATTCTTGGACGTTAATCAAGAATAAATGATTGTCTTTCGTTGAAAAATAACTACTTGTCCAACTAATTACTAAATCTAACATCAAAATTGCGACACTTCGTGTGCAAATTATCCTTATTTCCGAACAGATTTAACCAATGAAATTTACAATTAGCATCTCCGTGGGAAGGGAAAAACGCGATCTCAGCGCGAATGCTAATCAATTCATATTAAATCACAATGAAATCTATGATCAACATAAATGCTAATCACTTCATTTCAAATAGGGAAAGGAAATAGATTTAGACATAGTGACTTAGTATTTTGTTAAAAGACAATTCTGAACAAAAAGTGCAACATTTATCATAACACATTTTGGAATATCTCTTAAGATTCAAAATTATTACTCCCACTACGAGTGATATATCAAAACAACCAGTATTAAAGAGATAAATCTCTAATACAATGTAAGAAAACTATCATCCACCAATATCCAAAAACATAAGTATCCGCCAAAACGAGGCAACTAATGTAGTGAGTGAGTAATAGATCAAATCCAATATCCAAAAACCAAGATAAAACTAAGATGAGAAATCTTCAAGTCTTCTAGACAACTGCATCATCGGAATGACGCTTGTCGAGCTCAAGAACTTGAAGTCGTCCTACTCGTTCTTCGTAGCTGAACCTTCAAAGATTGCAACAAACCTTAATTAATATCCACCAGTTAAATCCGTTCGCGAGGACTGAACTAGTATAATTTGGTTTTTCATGTTATAAGAGTCTGACATACCTCCATCTATCTTCAACTTCTTGTTCCTCCTCTGATAGACCTTTATTATCGGAGGTCTCTCCTTCCTGACATCATTCACTTCCTGAGTAGGCTGATCAAAGCTCAGCTCATTCACATCGTGAACGAGTCTATCAGGCTCAAAATCGCCCACTACCTGGATGGATTGATCAGAGTTCAGCTCATTCACATCGTGAACGAGTCCGTCATACTCAAGATCATCAATCCTCAGTGAATGGAGGTACTCGTCTATGATCGTCTCATTATCCTGAGCATAAAAATGCTCAATCAAATCGACGTCCTTATCAACAGGCTGATCCCAAAAGTTCCTTTCTGCCTCATAGGCACTCCGTAGAATATCAATCCTCTACCTGTCAACCACGAGCAATTCCCCAATAAGGGCAATTGGATCCTCATGAATGATGTGGTTAGGGACGACCGCATCCCTAAGAGCAAGGAACCAACCCGGAAAATGTGCAAGAAGAACCTCGCACACAGACTTTCCCGACATAACGCCTCCATACGACACGTACATGTATACAAGGTTTTTAAACCTCATAATGAATTCCTTGAAGTTGAGGAAATCCTCAAACCTCAGGAAACTAATCTCCTTCCGTGCCAGGAAACTGAGTAGTCGAAATCGAAAGGAATCCGGAACACCATCGGAAAAAGCAAAACGACAAATCTTCGTGCGAATAGAAACAATAGACATATCTGAAATAAATAACAAGTAAACAAAACACTCGTAAGCAAAAATAATTTATGTCATCAGTGTTATAAACCCAATAATAACATTGAACCAACAAACGAGTAGCCCGATACTATTTACAAATAGTCCACTATAGGTGGATGCTACCTATAAAATTATCGACCATGACCGCAGTCTATTTTATTTCTTATCCCATCACACGGACCATAGTGAAACAAAGAAATAATAACCCGTGCCTCAGGACCCTGCTAATTCGAGAAGTGACCTCTATAGGAGGATTCATCAATAAGCAGCTAAGCTACAACCATATTTTAATATTCCGAAAAATTAATTCTATTAAGAGTAACCCACCCGTTAAGGAGGAATTACCTTTATAAAATCATTTTTCCATATTATCAATTTTGAATTTAACCAATGAACTATAATCAGTGTCTCCTATAGGGAGGAAGACTCATTGTCAACGCGAACACTAATTATTTCATTTTAAATCAAATTATCTTTTTGAAGTCTAAACCAATGAAATCCATAACCAGCATCTCCTATAGGGAGGAAGACTCATCGTCAACGCGAATGCTAATTATTTCATTTTTAAACCAAATATGGAGGTCCTTTAAATCAATTAACCAATAATCGATTAACTATACCGCTTAGTCTTTTTAAGGGTTTGTGTGACAATCGTAGCACATAGACAATTAAGTCCTATCACATGATTTCTAAGCGCAAGTAATAAAACATGCTCGCATTGAAATCATTAAAACCGGCATGCTATGACCCCTATGCATGTTATTTCTATTACGCAAACAATGAAAAGCAACTATAACATGCAAAACATGCTAATCATCTCATCGCGTAATTTAAATCATCGATAGCATGCAAATAATTAAATCAATAAATAGGTTGCCGACCGGGAATAGAAAGCCCTATCTATTACATTTAATTAAAAAAAATCCCGGAACAAGCTCCGGTCTTCAATCTTCGATTTGGAAGTCTACCCCGGTCTTCAAGTCTACCTTCCAAAAATAGCAACTGCTCGAAATAACTAGGGTGCGGAAAACCCTAATTACCAAAAACGGAAAGCGAAATTTTCGAAACGAACTAGGGTACGAAAACCCTAGCCGTCGACGATCATGCCAAGGTTTCGGAAAACCCTAGCCGTCGTCAACGTCATGGGCTGAATCGTCAAAAGACGAACAGCCCTCGTTTGAAAATTCAGCCACGCGCCGCCGCCGAGCCACGCGTGTAGCACACGCGCCGCCGTAGCGCGTACCGGGACCACCGTCTTGGATCCACGACAAGCCTAACGTGGCTGGGTCCGGGCTAGGTGCGTCCGTTGCAACCCAGCCCGAGCCACTGCTCGTCACCGTCGCCAAAACCGCCGTCGCCTTTGCCGTTATCCGCTGCAAGAAGCAGCGCCGCCGCCGCGAGCCACCGCCGGTGGCTGGCACGCCACCGGTCGCTCCCACTAGCTCGCGGGCGTCCCCAGCACCACCGGAGGTGCTGGCTTCGAGCCTGAGCCGCCGCGGCACGATCCGGCAGCAGCGCGCGCGCCGGGGAAAAACCCAGCCGCCGCCGATGCCGTGTGATCACGCCACAGCCGCCGCCGCCGGTGGTTCCCAGACCACCGGACCTGCTGTCCGCCATCGTCCGCGCCTCCCTGTCGTCGTCGAGCCACCGTCGGGCCGCGGGCTTGAGCCCAGCAGTGCGCGCGAACCAAGAACCCGTTAGGGTTTCGGCCGCTACTGCTGTAACTCGCTGCCGCAGCCCCTGCCGCGTCGCCACCGGTCGTCTGGCGCCGTCACGGCTCCGTTCCAACGTCGAGCCAGGCGCTGGACCGCCGGGTAGGCCACGGTTCAAGCCCAGCAGCTCGCGCGCGAACCGAAACCCTAGGGGTTTCACGTCGCCGCCGCTGCCTTGGCCCGTCCCGCCGTCCACCGCCGATTCTGCCGCCGCCGCCTCTCGTCTCCGGCTCTCCTGAAACCTAGGATGAACCCTAGGGTTCAGTCGCCGTGGAGGAGCAGCCGCGCAAAACCGCGGCAGATTACGCCACCGCCGTTGTGCGTCCGACGCGCCGCCGCCTGCGGCTGTCGTCCCTTTCGTCTCTTGTTCGTTCCTCGGACCTCGTTCCTCAACAATTCTCCAATTTTACAGAAATAATACGATACAAAAATCGAAAAATACAAGAAAAATGAATCCTATTCTAATCGGCACCTTATTATCTCGCCGATTTAAAATTAAAACGAACAACGATAAATCGAAAAACGATAAAATCAACGCACGTAAATCCCGGACAGCAGCATGCACACATAATCATGATGACTCGAATGCATGAACATTAAATTTGACTCAACACAGAGCCGATCCAAAAACCTCGGGCTCTGATACCACTTGTTGGGACCGGCTGCTTGAAAGCCGCCCCGACCATGATCTTGGTTCGGATGTGTTGATTCGATCATGCACATAAGTTCATGCAAGGGCTCGAGTACATACATTGATTATGAAGAACGTGCAATCTAAGTCGTGTCTGATCGATCTACGGTTCTGATCTTCTAGGATGTGATCCCATACCTTCAGATATGAGACTTGGTGGACGTCTCAAGATCACTGGAACCTCGATCTCCCTTTCTCTCAGACTCGCGGCCGACTCTCTCTCTCTCTCACGCCTAGGGATTCACGCAGAATCTCTCTCACAATTCTCGTATGTGACGGCTATATGTGAACTAGGGTTTAGATGAGAGACTTGAGAGTATTTATATGGTTCATAAATAAGGAGATATGATTCCTCATTTATCTCTAACCATATCTATGCCAATCCCATATTTATTCTCTTTCCATAACTTACAAATCTTATTCCTTTATTAATACGGAATTAATAAGGAATTAATTTGTTCAGTTATGCAACTGTACATCCGGAATTAATTCTAACAAATAGAATTTATTCTAATTCCAGTAGAAGAATAAATAAATATATACTTAATATATTTATATATGATATTTATCCCCATAAGATTTAATTAAATAAATCTTATCTTATTAGATTTAATCTTATCCGTGAATAACTAAATAATAAGTAATTAGATCTAATCCCATAGGATATAAATCTCAATTAATTATATTTATTATCCATTCACCGGATATAAATCCAATATATATCATATACTGGGCCTGAGTACAATTATTGAGCCCATACTCAATAATATTGTTTAGATCGATTCCTGAGGTCTGTTTGGGCCATCCTAGGGATCGGATACCAGACAGAGTTGGGCCTTATCTAATTCGATATTTCCATGTCCACCCCTGAACATGTATCTCATTAGAACTATGACGCACTCCACTAAAGTGTCATAGCTGAATCACCGCTCTGTCCCAATTATATATGTAGATTGGGTAGGTATTTGGTATAGTTCGACCCCCGTGTTTAAGACCTTCAATATCCGTTAACCAATTAGAGCTACCATGACTGCTCCTAATTGTTAACATCTATTCCTCAGGTAGTACCCGTTCACTCCTCATTATTATACCTGAACTTAATCAGCATGCATGACATGGTATAATAAACATTGTGAACTCCCTGGGGATAACGTCAGCCTGCACTCACACAGGACACGGCTTATTGATAACACTTATTAGACATACTATGCATCTTTGTGTTACCCAAAGTACGACATGATTAAGATGAACTAACGAAGTTCATATCTTCGTAAATCAATGTAACATCGAAGAATACATATACATCTAATAGTTTACCAAGGTTAAGATCGAGCTAGAGCCTGAGATCTATAGCTCTTCACCTATATCACCTTTGATACAGGGTCAGTATCAGAAGAGCATTATCTCTATTGATCCTCAATACGTTCCACCGTACCAGCATAACTATTGATTAGGACTCATCACTACCATTAAGCTGCAGTCTAGACCGATAGCTCAGCCCAAGCTATCTCGACTGTGAACCGTTTATATCTCATCATTATCAATGACCTTCGTGATCCTCTCCGAACTCAGATCGACACGTGGTCTAAAACATGAGATAATGAGCTTTATTCTTGCTTATACATATTCTTCCAGATAGGGATTGTTAACAGTGGACCTGTGTCGTAACCACTAAAACAACTGGTTTTGCTTTAGTTATACAACAACCCCAACAGCCTCAACGCTATGGGAGGCGCGCTTTCTTAACATTTAGAATTATTTACGTGGCAGGGCTGATATTAGTCCCTATCATCTCCCTCTCTCTCTACTTGCTCTCTATTTTGCTCTCTTGTGTGTTTGTTTGAATGAGTGATTGAAGACTAACTTGTCTCTTGTTTTGTGTAGGGTGGAGGCTCTTTCTTGTGAGATGGGTGTTCAATCATGGCATGAAGAGAGGGAAAGGAGTTGGATCGGGGAGAGTTCTCTTCAAGAGTGGTTCTTGCATGGGTGGAGTGGTGAGAGGAGAAGTTGGGGACAATTAAGGAAGATGAAGGGTTGGGCGGCTATGGCTCTAGCTCTCATTTCCCCATGCATCTTTTCAATTATGTTTGAACTAATGGTGTACTAAACCTCCCATAATTGTGCTTAAGTGTATTTATCCTTCTCTAACTTGTTGTTGAGTGGGATTAGTAGAACTAATTTCCCAGATTGTGTTTTAAGTGTTATGCCGCCATTCTTCATTCTTTTCTTTTCCTTTTTTTTTTTTATTCATTTATTTTCCATGTATATGTGGATAAATATATCCACATGGAATATTATTGTGGGCTTAGAGCTATTAATCTTGGGCCTCTTAATTATTGTTGGATATTTAACGAATGTGGGCTCTCATTCTTAGGCTGAATAAAATCGAGCATCTATTTGTGAAGTGGGCCTCGAAAATCAAATGGGCTTGAAAATGTTAAGTGGGCCTCAAGAGTGTTAAGTGGCCTCGGCCCCTAAAAAAAAAGTATCAATTTACCGATTCATTTTATCGGCCTTCTTTAATTAGTTCGATCCTCATTTCGGGCCTACTAATATTACTAAATGTGACACTACTTACTAAATTTTATTTTACTCATAATACTAATAATAATAATACTCTCAATAATTCTCTTACTATTAAATTAATGCCGAAGTTTTTATTAATCACTAAGAAAAACTGCGGCCATTACAACTTTTTTTTTTTTTTTTTTTTTTTTTTGTGGCCCATGGAGGCACGCCCAGAGAAGGTAAGACCTGTCTTTGGAATTAATTAAATTCCAGTGCAGTGGGTGGGACGCGTTCTCCCTTCCCTTCTCTCGCGCTTTTGCCTTTATTTTCTTTCTTTCCCGAATTTATAGGTAGTAGTTGCTCGTCCCTCTTTATATTCTTCTAGTGCTTCAAAGGAAAAGAAAAGCCTTTCCACCGTTTTCGATTTCTCGACGTTTCTACTTCCCCATTGCACAGGTACTCTTGCCTTTTACTCTTTCTCTTAGATTTTCCGCTTTCATCTCTTAGACAATCGCTATGAAACCTTCTTCTTCCCGGCGGGGTATTTCCGACCATCAGGGCCGTAACAGGTCTACTAGATCTGCTCAAGGGCCTGAATCCCGGAGAGACAATACCGAGGGTAAACCAAAGAAACAGATTATACCCTTGGATGAATATGGGCCTTCCACCCTAGATAAAACAGCTTTAGATATTTTCACCAAGAGAGTGCAAAAATTTGGGGCATTTTCGCTGAAAATCCCCGGGGAGAGTGAGCGCCCTTCGCTGTCAACGTCCCTCTTCAAAACCTTCTGGTTTTCTCAGTTAGGGGCCGGGCTGCACTTCCCCGTGCCCCCCTTTTTTGCTCGTGTTGCTTATTTATACAATGTGACTTTGAATCAATTGAACCCAGCTTCTATCTGCAAGGCTGCCTTTTTCCATATAATTGCTAGCCTATAAGGGGTGAAGGACGCATCATTCCTTTTCTTTCGTACCCATGAATTAAAATACAGAGATTCTCATATGTATTTCTCTCCAAATGTCCGTTTTGCAAATATATACGGCAAGTATGAGTCCAAAGATAAGGACTGGCATGAATGTTATTTAACAGTTAGTCCTCCTCCTGGTGCTTCTTGGAATATCCCTGACATTAGCTTGTATAGGAATCCTAGCAGAGAGAAACCTTCTCGGACTCTCCCTCTCCTATCTCCCTGGGAAGAAGGGATAATGTCCGCACTTTTGTCCGAATATCCCTCTGATCATACCATGCTTAGGCCCTTTGTAGAGAGTGAAGAAACTCTATCTTTCTTTGGCTTAAAACCCAACATCCCTTGGTCTTCATCAATGGGTAAAATTCTTTTGATTTTACTGTTGTTTTCCAGTCTTTCATATATCCTTCGTTAAGTGTGTGAGCAATGCTAATCTTCTCAATTTGTACAGGAATGGACATTTCCAAACAGAATTTGAAGAAGAAAGCGTATGACAAGCTTCTACGGCTGATTGCAGAGGCTAGCCCTGAGGATGGGGCTCCTGGTGTTGTTAAGGAGGCTTCCTCAGCTGAGTGTGAAGCCTTCTCTTCACCTGCAGGGGGCTCTGCAAGCTCGCCCAAACCTTTGAGAGGAACAGGTGCCTCTTCCTTTACTCGGCCAAAGGCAACAACCCATCAAAAGGGGAAAAGCAAAGTTTCCCTTGATTCAACTCCGCCTTTTGTTACTCGTTGTACTTCTCAAGATCCCAAGGACTCTTTGTCCTTACCTTCTCAAGCTTTGGCTCCTACTTCCACTGAGCCGGGCTCAATGGTCGGTGCGGGGGGTCACATTCCCTCCTCCCCTCTTTCTGTTACCAATCCTTCTATGGAATGCTTTGGTTTTTCTTCGTCAGGAAGGGATCTGCCATCTACAGAGGCTTCTCCTACCTTTATGCAGGATCTGAAAGCTACTTCGGTGAATCCTCTTCGGCCTCTGCTAAGAGGAAAGGTTCATCTCCTCCTTCTTCCTCACCCAAGAGGGGGAGGCTCGACTCTGGCGCAGTGGTAACCTGCTCCACCCTGGGGGCTATGGTCCCCTTGCCTTTGGATTCTGATGTCCCCACATCCTCTGCTCTGAATGAGCGTGACTTTCAGGTTCGGGCATTGAGCCCTTTAGCCTCGTTTGCCCATGTCAACCCCTATCTTCCTCAGAAAGAGGCCCGAGCTCCTCAGCCCCGCCTTTCCTCATCGTCTACCAGCTCTTTATCTTTCATTCATTCTCTTCGCCAGAAAGGTTTAGACGTTCCTCCTGCCACCATGCAAGGGACAGGTGCAAGCGTTTCTTTCCCCGGGATGGTTGATGCCATAGATGGGGGATTGGCTGCTATGATCCTAGATAGCATTCCCCGAGAGAAAGACTGGCGATTGGCAGAGGCCCATCCTTCAGACTTCTTGCTGAAGAGGGGCGCTAGCCTCGAATTACAGGTATATTTGATTTATCTACTTTCATTTTCCGGATAGGAAAGTAGTTGTAGGACTACGTTAATTGCTTATATTACTTTCAGGCTGCTAGCTGTAGGTCTATACTAGGCATCCGCGGTTTGGCATATGACAGCTTACACGCCCACCATTCTCACGCGGAGAGAGAAAAGGAGAAACTTCGGGCTGAAATACATCGCCTCCAGGAAGGAGCTCGTCAACGCGAGGCTTTTCAGACTCTCCAGGCCCAGAAAGCAGAGCTTGAGGGGGAGCTGTCCGAGTTGAGAAAGAAAGATCAAGACAGGGAGACCTATCTGCAAGCCCGAGAGAAGGAAGTTTCCCAACTCCGAATCAGTTCTGCCTCCTATGCTCAACAGGCACATGATTTCCACGAGGCTTTAAAGGCTTCTATCCTACAGATAGCGGGGGCACATGATGCCCACTTTGCAGAAGTGGAACAGCTTAAAAGGCAATATGAGCAAGAATTGGCATGAGCGAAGATCTCTTCTCGCGCTGAGGGATTAAAGGAAGGGCTGGAGCAGGGTCTTATTAGGGGCATGAGAAGCTGCCGATCCCAGCTCCTGCTTACTCCCTATGGGCAGGCTTTCCTTGATCACCTGATTAATCACTTACCGGAGGCATATCTCCACTCTCCCAGTTTTTGGGCTAGGATGACCGAGCCTCTTTCTGAATGGGTGGCTAAGTCTGTGTTTGAATGTTGCAAAATGCTGGGTGTTCTTGAGAGGGCCGCATCTGTGAATCTGGGCCCTATTGTGCAGGCCTTCAGTCGGGCACCCGAGACCCTGGCACTTTATCGCAAGATTAGTGACCAGAACCCTTGGTATCTCCAAGTGTTTCGGAAGGCGGCCGACATCCTTCATCGCCCCCATGACCACTTGGAGCCATCACCCTCCTGGGGCTCTCCTCGCATTCAAACCTCTCTTCCTAATGCTGAAACCCAGGGGTTCTTGAAGAGGGCTTTCGAAGAGGTATTGCTTTATTATCTAAGAACCCCTTTTTTTATTTGTGTTTGCGTTATTTATGCTTTGTCATTAGCAATTCCTTTTATTTCATTCATTTTTCTCATCTTCTCTCTTTCTCTCTCTCTTTTTTTTTTTTTTTAGGAAAAGGAGTCTCCTGATTTGCTCCCGCCCAGATGCGAGTTTCCCTTTGAAATCTTCTCTCCCGAGTTGTCTTTATCTGATTCCTCAGATACAGAATCTGATGGCGACGTGCGCACTCTTGCTGAGCAAGTTGCCTCGCTCAAAGGCCCCACGAAGGTTCCTTCTAACTCCGTGGAAGCTCAGGTGGAGAGTGTGACAGAGACTGGTGCCCCCACTTCCGAAGTTGAGCAGGTCAACGAGGGTTCCGCAACTGCTTCTAATCCGTCCTTAGCTTCTTCTACTGTCGATGCTTCAGCTCCCCGTGTTTGGGATCCCGCAAATCCTACTCAGGATGCTACTGACCGCTTTGTGGCCAATTTATTCAATTCTGATGCTGCCGAGCCTTCTGCTCAAAACTAGGATTCCTTTATTGGCTTCTCCTTTATGTCGGTTGATGTTTCAAAACAAATCTTTTTAATTTTTGTTCTAGTTTTTACTCTAAGTTTTTGGATGGTTGGAGTAATTTTATTTTTCAGAATCTGCTTTTTGTTTTTGCTGGCATGATCTATTTTCTATTCTTGCGGGTATGCAACTCCTTATCTTATTTATGCTTGTTATTTACATAGATATCGACATAGGAGAAGCATTTTAAGATAATGGAATATAGATATCACCCTAGGGGGATACTCCCTACTCCCCCCCCCCCCCCCCCCAAGTGAGGTATAAGGAGCCGGAGGAATTATACCTCATTCTAGGTAGTGTTTCTTTCAAAATGCCCATTCTCCCTTTCGGTATTAGGGACTTAGTTTGCTTCTTCCATATATTAACAAACTAAAAAAGTAAACATAGATGAAGGGTATGATTGGCTTTGCTCTTTTTTTCCTCTCACAGAGTAGTACTTACTCTTCCATGGTCGCGGGGGTGTTTTTCCTAGTATGGCTCCCATATATCATGTTAATGACACCTTTAAACTCCGGTGTTCCTTCTGCCTCAGACATTTTGTCCTCCGCCTCTTTTCGCTTCTTATTTTGATCACCTTCCCTTTTGACATATTCCAGGAGTTCCCCCTCCTGGATCAGTTTTTTAATAGCTATTTTCAGATTTCTGCATTCGTTGGTCATGTGTCCGTAATCATTTGTCAGAGGGTGGTTTCCTCGGAGGATGCCTATGTCCCATGGGGATTTGCACTCCTGGCTTTTTCATAACTATTTCGAATAAGTCATCGAGCTGTTTAACAGAGGCGTGAAAGGCCTTAAGAACCACTCGTTCTGATCAGTTCTTCTAGCATTTGTAGCTGATCTTTTCTTTTCCTCTGGCCTTTTATCTTTTTGAGAAGTGAGTTCGGCCCTTTTGCTGCTCAGGGCCTCCTCCATATGAATGTACTTTTGAACTCTGGTCAGTAATTCCTCGAAAGAAGTAGTTTCTTTTTTAATGAGAGAGGCAAAGAATTGCCCCGGCTTCAGACCATCCACACAAGCATGCACTTTTAGTTTTCGCTCCACCCCTGGGATTTCTAAGACGGCCTCATTAAAACGTGTCATATAGTCTCTCAGACTTTTGTTGGCCCCTTGTTTAATAGTCGTCAGATGCAAGGAGTTCCGAGTAGTCCTTTTAGCACTAACGAACTGCTGTAGAAAAACCTCCCTCAGATCCAGGAAGGAGTGAATAGAGGCCCTTGGTAATTGCTTGAACCAATGTTGAGCAGTTCCAAACAGAGTTGTGAGGAACACCCTGCATTTGACACCTTCCGAATACTGGTGGAGAAGGCATAAGCTTTCGAATTTCATCAGATGCTCTTCTAGGTCGCCCTTCCCCTGGTATTCGCAGGAGATTGTTTTGAAATTGTTTGGGACAAGATCTGTTTGGATATCTACTGAGAACGGGCTATTCTCGTCAATGTATACAGAGAAGAGTTCCGACCTGTATCCTCCACTTTTTGGAGCTGGAATATACTTTCGGTTTCCTGCCTCATTCGCAGAACGAATTTCTCCTTCGCCTGCCTCTGCTTCTTTCGAGGTCCTCTCTAGGACTTGCTTCTGCTTTTTCAGCTTTTACACTTCTTTGGCTAAGAGTTTCATTTGCTCTCGCTGCTGGGCACATTTCTTAGCCCATGCATGATCAATGTCCTCCACGAGGTTGTCCTCGTGTTCCTTAGGATCTCCCTCATCCGGGGCTTCCCAGTCAATAATGAATCCCTCTTCCTATCCTGCAGCTATTGATGGAAGTCTAGTGGCCAGTTCCCGCGTTATGCTTGGGGCTACAGGCTTCTGTTTGTGTACTTAGGGGGTGCTTTTACTCCCCCCTCCTTCTTGGGTTTTACCCGGAGGATTTGCGTTTTGAGAGTTCATTCCCAAAATATGAAGTCTTTTTTTGATGGCTCCCTCGACTACGCCCCCTATGAGCGTTTTCATCTGATGGAGCATGGTCGGAGAGAACTGAGCTTCCATGTTGACACTGGCTTCTGTCGCCACAGTGTCCTTCCCTCCGTTCCTGGGCAGAGAATTTTCTGGATTCCCAGTAGCTTGGCCGGCTTCTTTTGAAGCAGCATCTGAGCTAGTGTTCATCTTTGTGAAGTTCTGCGAATGTTTGAAGATTTTCAGAGAATTAGTTCCGGATGCTCTTAAAATGAGGCTTTAAATAGATACGATTTGCACTCCTGGCAAATCTTTTATGATTGGGAATCATTTGTACAAGTTTTTATAGATATTGCCTGCTTATGCAAGGTTTAAGGGGTGGCATCTGCTTGTATAAGGCAAGAATGGATGATGTCTGTTTTCACAGGGCTTAATGCATAGCGTCCATTTTAATGGGGCTTAACGTATGAGGCCTATTTTCATAGGGCTTAATGTAGGATGCCTATTCTCATAGGGCTTGATGGATGAGGCCTATTTTCATAGGGCTTAATGTATGATGCCTATTTTCATAGGGCTTAATGGATGATGCCTAACTGTGTAGGGCTTTTTGAATCATGTCTAACTATGTAGGGCTTTTTATGTGCTGCCTAACTATTGTAGGACTTTTCTGAGGGTTCTGCCTACGGTGTAGGGCTTATGAAGTTTATGCCTATTGAATAGGGCTTCTGAGGACTCTGCCTATTGTATAGGGCTTACGAGAATGTTGCCTATTAAATAGGGCTTTTGAGGGTTCTACCTATTATATAGGGCTTACAGGAATGTTGCCTATTAGATAGGGCTTATGGGAATTTTGCCTATTATATAGGGCTTACAAGAATGTTGCCTATTAGATAGGGCTTCTGGGAGGTTTTGCCTTCAAATGTGGGGCCCCTTCATCAAGGTGAGTGGGGTTACCTCGTCATTTTCGGCCCTCTATTTTCGGCGTTTTCACTCTGTGTGTTTTTGGTTCATGGCAATACAGGGGCCTACGACTGAATTTGAGTCGTAGTGCTTCCTCTGTAGCTACCAATCCCTCATAACCCACGAGCTAACTTTATGTTTTTGCAATATTTAATGGAACTTTAAACTCACCAATTATGAAAGATGAACTGAATGCGTCCTAAGATTGCTGCAATTTTGATTCAACTTTTCCTTCAAATCCTTCACAACCTTCGAACTAAACACAGAAAACAGTTCAGTTATCACCATTTATATTATGAGGAGAACATGATCTCAAAATCACCTCTGATTTCGTGACTCAACATCATGAAAAATTCAACTGAAATCAATTTACAGTATCCATACCCAAGTTTCCTAAGAAAACCACTAAATTAACGTCGAATATGCGTTCATTCTAACATCCCTCTTTCGGGCATCTCTTGCACAAGGAAATTAACAGAGAGAATTCATGACAATATTACCACAACCAGCTATAATTCCAATAATAATGAAGAGATTAACATCTCAGATTCAAAAGCTTCTACAACATTACAAATAGCAAGCTAAAAATTCGCATACGAGAAAGGAAATCAACGTCTTAAACTTAAAATTCCCACAGACGGCGCCAGTTGATAGATCTCGGTTGAAGATCTACAACAATTGTGTGATTATTCATCATATTTGTAAAGAGCATTCATAGATAAAGGATTATAACGGTAGAGAGTAAGAGATTCATGTGATTTATTAGCCATAGCGACTCATTTTCTACAGAGCATCTTCCGTTAAACATAAAAGAGAGGATCGAGCTAAATGTTAATCAAAGGGTGTTTATGACTAGAGAATCAACCGAATCCACGGAGCTTAGAGCTCATTCGGGCAGAAAAACAAAGAGGAAAGAAGGGGGCGAAGTGGAAAACGCAAGGCGTCTTCGTGCTTTGTCCTCCCTTGGTAACGAGAATTATACCTTCGGCTGTGAGCTGTTGGGAGTCCCTTTTTCACCGAGGAGAATGTGGATGAAAATGACGAGAGAATGGAAGTCCTTGAGGCGGGAATTCGGTTGCTCCGGCTTGAGTGAGTACAAGGTAGAGTATGAATGTAATAGTGTGTGTATGAAGAGTGGAGTTGAGTTTTTTGGAATGGTAAGATCACCCTCTATTTATAGGTGTGGCTAGGACGAAAAGGTGAACATTCGTGTGGAAGGAGGGCAAGAAAGGTATTTCTAAAGAGGCAAGATTCTCTTCGTCATTAATTTGGTGGTCCTCACCCTAAGGTATGTAGGGTCATGCGGACTGCGTGTTTGGCAGATCCTCAAGTCCTAGCAGATGCAAGCAAAACCCAGATGGCTTCTGCATGAGCCAGGGTTTGCTCAGAACCTTATGGCCTCTGCGCGAGCTTAGGCATCTGTACCGAGCAGGTCATCTGAGGCTTCTGGAAAGATGGTCTAGTCAGCACTTAAGAGCGCCACGTGGCAAGGCTGATATTTGTCCCTATCAGGGTTGATATTGTCAACTTTTGCTCTTAGTCACTCTACTATTCCTGGCTCTATAAAATTATGAGTGTTGCCACTATCAATCAAAACATGTACCGACACCCCCTGAGTCTGCCCCACATCCTTAAAGACCGTGGATTACCTGAGAGGGAATTCAAACTAGAAATGTCGCCAATAATTACTTCCTCTTCTTCAAGAATAATCTCTATCCCTTCCTCTTTCTCATCCTCACCAACCAGTAACATAACCTTTCCACCACATTGATGCGTGGTACTCCACTTCTTATCACAATTAAAGCATAAACCTTGAGCGCATTTCTCCCGCATCTCCTTTGGCGTCATTCGCCACACAGTAGTCCCAGATTGTTCCGCTCGCTGGACTTGCCCCATCACCTGATTTCGGATTGAACGTTCACTTGACGACATATATTGGTTCCCTTGAAAATTAGATGAGTTGTTCCCAGATATGTTAGGTGATGGAGTCCAAGGTTCGATGAATCAAAATCCTGTTCGTGTTCCCGAAGGGCCGGTGACGAGAGCTCGAGCTAAGAAGTTCAAGGAAGGCTTGCAAGGATTGATCCAAGAAGTTTGGGCTCAAGAATTGATGAAGAAGCCCATTGGAGAAGGCGAACCGGACAGCCCGCGAGTCATCAACTTTATCGAGTGCGTTCGGGCTGAAAAATGAAGACTTTATTTTTATTTTCGTGTGTTTTGAGTCAGGCCACGTTTTTGGGCCTTAAAAGACTTGTTTTTGGGTTTTTATCATGTTGGTTAATGGGTTGGGCCATACCAATGACTTTGGGTCAGTTATTTCCTAGTTAGATTAGGTTTAGATGGTTTTATTTGCCTCCCTATATAAGGGGTCTTTGTGGACGAAAATTAGACAGATCATTGATTAATATTATTGTGAGTTTATTCTCTCTTGAGAGTTCTTCGAATTCCTCTTGATTATTCCAAGACGAATTCATTATCCGGCGAATCAGCGAGTCTATCAAACCTCGTTGTGTGTCATTCATCGTTCCCGTGTGACTAAGACGATCGCTATTTGGGGTATAGGCTGTTCGTAGAACTGACTTATATCATTTATAGGATTAGATCTTAGGTATATTGGAATATCCATCAGTTTCGTTCGTTCTTATTAATTCCTTCCGCGTGCGTCTTCAATTCGGTCGTCAAGGATCGTATCATTTGGCACCAGAGCCAGGTTTACGAAATCCAGGTTCTATCTTCCCTTTCATCTTTTCGTTCGTAGCGTTTTTTATTCGTGTCATTCTATTTTCGTGTCGTTCGTTCGAGTCTTCGTCTAACTATTCGTTCGTGTCAAAAAAAAAAAAAAATTCGTATCTGTTCATAGAGTCAATCGTTCTTTGTAGCTTTTTTTCTTTCGTGTCAAGTATTCAGATTCGTTTTGATACTCAGTCAAAGTTGTTTTCTTGGTCATTAAGGAGTAGAAGATTTCTTTCCTTATAAGAATAGGAAACTTAATCAGAATATCTATATCCCATAACTATAACACGTTTTAGAGTGTTTCTTCTACACGTTGTCGTGACATATTAGGGGCAAAAGTTTCGATCAAAAAAAAAAAAAAAAAATATTTGCAGGTATGGCCGAAGAAGAGACGTTGGATCCCAAGATGAAGTTCATGTTTGAGGCATTGAAATCCGAGTTGGGCAAGGTTATGGAATCCAAGTTGGAAGGAGTTTATGATAGAATCGGTGAAGTAGAGTCAGTTTCCAAACAGCTTCAGCATCATCGAGGTGGAAGAGGAGGACGAGGTGGCAGAGGAGGTTATCATAACCATCGAGATTATGGGCCGTTTGAGGAGGAGTTTTATGTCGAAGGAGAAGAGGAATGGGAGGAACCAAGGAACAGGCCTGATAATAATTTGGGCAACATCAAGCTGAATATTCCTTCATTCCAAGGGAGGAATGATCCAGATGCGTACGTTGAGTGGGAGAGGAAGCTTGATCTCATGTTCGACTGTCACAATTACTCCGAGCTGAAGAAGGTGAAGTTGGCAGCGATAGAGTTCTCCGATTACGCTCTAGTTTGGTGGGATCAATTGGAGAAGAGTAGGAGAAGGAATGGGGAGCCACCAGTTCAGACTTGGAACGAGATGAAGGGAATCATGAGGAAACGATTTATTCCAGCTCACTACTATAGAGAACTGCACAACAAGCTCCAAAGCTTGAGACAGGGATCTAAGAGCGTGGATGAATACTACAAGGAGATGGAGGTAGCCATGATTCGAGCTAATGTTGTGGAGGACAGTGAGGCGACGATGGCGAGATTCTTGGCTGGTTTGAATTGGGAGATTCGGAATGGAGTGGAACTGCAGCATTATGTCGAGATAGAGGACATGGTGAACATGGCTGTGAAGATAGAGAATCAGCTCAAGAGGAGGGGCAACAATGGCTACAACAAGCAGAATCAGTCCAATTGGAAGCAATCTCAGCCTGCTGCTAGTGGTTCCATTTCGAGAGGGAATCAATGGAAGAAGGAGGAGTCGCCGAAGGATGAGAGGAAACCATTCGTGAAGGCGCGATCAGATTTGACGAGCTCTAACAACCAAGGCAAACCAGTAGTGACTGAGGGTCGTAATCGTGATCGTAAGTGCTTCAAGTGTCAAGGATTCGGACATATCATGAGTGACTGCCCGAATCGGAGAGTGATGATCATGAGAGATGATGGAGAAGTCGTGACTGATGATGAAGTTGATCCGGAGATGCCTGGTTTGGAGGAGTCTGAGGACGAAGAAGAGGATATTCAGCCGCCTGCAGGACGCATTTGTGTGGCCAGAAGAGCATTAAGCGTTCAGAATCATGTGGACGAATTGGTGCAGCGCGAAAATATCTTTCACACGAGATGTCAGGTGAAGGATCAGTTGTGTAGCGTGATTATTGATGGAGGGAGCTGCACCAACGTTGCTAGCGTGGCCATGGTTCGAAAATTAGGGCTACCTGTGATACAGCATCCCAAACCGTACCGGTTGCAGTGGCTCAACAAAACTGGTGTGGTCAAAGTAACGAAGCAGGTGAAGGTCCCGTTTAGCATCGGAAAATATGAGGATGAGATATTATGTGATGTGGTGCCGATGCAAGCGAGCCATATACTGTTGGGGCGTCCATGGCAGTTCGACAGGAGGGTGACACATGACGGCTTCACCAACAAATATTCGTTCGAGTACAAGCAGAAGAAGGTGTCGCTTGTTCCTCTTACTCCCAAACAAGTGTATGAGGATCAAGTGCTGCTGCAAAAGGAGGCTGAGCGGTTGAAGTTGGAGGAGCAGAAGGTGGAGAATAGGGAGAAGGGAGATAAGGAGAAGGGTGTGGTACAAAAATCGTGTTTCGCGAGGGCGAGTGATCTGAAGTTAGCGGTGCAGGAGGAGAGGGCCTTGATCGTACTTCTGTACAAGGGGAACTTTCTATCTACTAACGATCTCGATTCTCTACCCCCTTTGTTGGGAAACGGCTACTTGAAAGCCGCCCCGACCCAGATCTTGGTTCGGATGTGTTGATTCGATCGTGCACATAAATTCATGCAATGGTTCGAGTACATACCTTGATTATGAAGAACGTGCAATCTGAGTCGTGTCTGATCGATCTACGGTTCTGATCTTCTAGGATGTGATCCCACACCTTGAAATCCGAGACTTGGTGGGCGTCTCGAGATCACTGGAACCACGATCTCCCTTACTCAGACTCGGCCGACTCTCTCTCTCTCGCCTAGGGTTACACGCCAATCTCGTAGAGAATTCTGGTGTGTGGTGGCTAGGTCAGATTAGAATTTTTTTATGAGAGACTTGAGAGTATTTATATATGGTTTATAAATAAGGAGATATGATTCCTTATTTATCTCCAACCATATCTTTGTAATCCCATATTTATTCTTTTTCCATAACTTACAAATCCTATTCCTTTATTAATACGGAATTAATAAGGAATTAATCTGTTCTGTTATGCAACTGAATATCCGGAATTAATTCTAACAAATAGAATTTATTCTAATATCAGTAGAAGAATAAATAACTAAATATATACCAAATATATTCAGATATGATATTTATCCCCACAAGATTTAATTAAATAAATCTTATCTTATTAGATTTAATCTTATCCTTGAATAACTAAATAATAACTAATTAGATTTAATCTTATCCAACAAGATATAAATCTAAATTAATTATATTTAATATCCATTCAAAGGATATAAATCCAATATATATCATATACTGGGCCTGAGTACAATTATTGAGTCCAAACTCAATAATACTATTTAGATCGATTCCCGAGGTCTGTTTGGGCCATCCTAGGGATCGGATACCAGACAGAGTTGGGCCTTATCTAATTCGATATTTCAATGTCCACCCCTGAACATGTATCTCATTAGAACTATGACGCACTCCACTAAAGTGTCATAGCGGAATCACCGCTCTGTCCCAATTATGTAGATTGGGTAGGTATTTTGTATAGTTCGACCCCCGTGTTTAAGACCTCCTTATCCGTTAATCAATTAGAGCTACCATGACTGCTCCTAATTGTTAACATCTATTCCTCAGGTAGTACCCGTTCACTCCTCATTATTATACCTGAACTTAATCAGCATGCATGACTTGGTATAATAAACATTGTGAACTCCCTTGAGGGGATAACGTCAGCCTGCACTCACACAGGACACGGCTTATTGATAACACTTATTAGACATACTATGCATCTTCGTGTTACCCAAAGTACGACATGATTTAGATGAACTAACGAAGTTCATATCTTCGTAAATCAAAGTAACATCGAAGAATACATATACATCTAATAGTTTACCAAGGTTAAGATCGAGCTAGAGCCTGAGATCTATAGCTCTTCACCTATATCACCTTTGATACAGGGTCAGTATCAGAAGAGCATTATCTCTGTTGATCCTTCAATACGTTCCACCGTACCAGCATAACAAGTGATTAGGACTCATCACTACCATTAAGCTGCTGTCAAGACCGACAGCTCAGCCCAAGCTGTCTCGACTGTGAACTGTTTATATCTCATCATTATCAACGACCTTCGTGATCCTCTCCGAACTCAGATCGACACGTGGTCTAAAACATGAGATAATGGACTTTATTCTTGCTTATACATATTCTTCCAGATAGGGATTGTTAACAGTGGACCTGTGTCGTAACCACTAAAACAACTGGTTTTGCTTTAGGTATACAACAACCCCAACAATCTCCCACTTATACTAAAGTAAAACCTTTTAGTATACCAACGCGTCTACAGGAAACCATATGACTTCATCCATGTACATGTTAACAATCGCACGATCGCAATCGTTAACAACCATCATACACTTTTTCTCCCACTTATACTCAAAGATTTTACCTTTACCTTGTACCTTTTAGTGGGAGGCTCACTAAGACATGTCAGCCACGTGCTACAGTATACCTGACATGGTGCACTTAGTGAAGGAACCGTCATCGTACATTCCTCTAGTGTTTCTATTTTCTCTACGAAATCGCCTTATTTAAGGTACTCACTATGTTGTTACCGGCATTTCCAAATCTCTAAAATTCGCCACTGCGCTTAGAATCCTTCCAGGGGTGTAAGAATTCTAGCAAATTTGAGATTACTGCCAATTCACGAAGTCAAGCCCTGAATTATCTAGCTCCCTCTCAGCATTTCACTGCGTGAGAATCTTCAAGATAATTCTGCTTCTTACGTGAATCCATAGTAAAAGGTCGATGATGTCGTTTCCAGCTACCATTCGATTATCCGTGTCCACAAACATAATGGACTATATCCGTTACTATGCACACAGCACTAACATATATTTGGCTCTTTATGCAATATTCAAGTGTATTGCAAACTTTGCCATAACAGTAGTCTATGAAGAGTTCTTGAATAATGTTGTACTATCCGCAGATATATCTAACATTACTCCTAACCATCATTCTAAACTGTTCGGATAATCACCACTTATTGTGTCAGATAATACTTTCACACCTTATTCAAGTGCTAGTAATATTATCACACAATGTTCAAGACAACCATTTCAACGTCCTTTGTAGATGAAAGATATACCATTTGTCAACACATTTCATGAACGAATCTATATGTGTTGTCTGACAAATGAATGCTTTAATCATTGTACTACACATTGCAATGTGTCTGCCCCGAAACATAGAACTTTTGAGAGAATTCTTCCCTTTTCTCAAATTACATCCATGTTCCCTCATGTATGTCCTCAACGAATATGAGCATACAACTTGCAAGTCTTTCGAGTGTTAAACTCATAGACTAATCAATGATAGGTAACTACTTTCATCTAACTAATCCTTATTAGTCAACTTGGTTTGTTCACTATCCAAGAAATTAGATTTCTCGATGAACAATTCACCAATTTCGAGACACACTCGAAAAAGCTCCCACTGTGACTAGGATCCTAAAATAACATTGTGCAGATCCTTTTGGTTATCAGTCTTGTACTTCCGGCCTTATAATGTTCCAATCCATAATTTCTCTTTATTCTTGGACGTTAATCAAGAATAAATGATTGTCTTTCCTTGAAAAATGACTACTTGTCCAACTAATTACTAAATCTATCATTGAAATTGCGACACTTCGTGTGCAAATCATCCTTATTTCGGAACAGATTTAACCAATGAAATCTGTAATTAGCATCTCCTATAGGGAGGAAGACTCATTGTCAACGCGAATGCTAATCAATTTCATTTTAAATCACAATGAAATCCATGATCAACATAAATGCTAATCACTTCATTTCAAATAAGGAAAGGAAAAAGATTTGGACATAGTGACGTAGTATTTTGTTAAAAGACAATTCTGAACAAGAAGTGTGACATTTATCATAACACATTTTGGAATATCTTTCAAAATTCACAGTTATTACTCCCACTACGAATGATATATCAAAACAACCAGTATTAAAGAAGCAAATCTCTAATACAATGTCAGAAAGTAATCATCTAACAATATCTGAAAACATAAGTATCCTGCCAAAATAAGGCAACCAAATGTGGTAAAAGAGTAATAAACTAGAATCTAGTATCCAAAAACTAAGATAAAACGTAAGATAGAAATCTCCAAGTCTGCTAGACAACTGTATCAACTGAATGTTGCTTGTCAAGCTCAAGAACTTGAAGTCATCCTACTCGTTCCTTGTAGTCGAACCTACAAAGATTGCAACAAACCACAATTAGTATCCACTAGTTAAATCCGTCCGTGAGGACTAAACAAGTATAATTTGGTTTTTAATGTTACAAGAGTCTGACATACCTCCATCTACCTTTAACTTCTTGTTCCTCCTCTGATAAACCTTTATAGTCGGAGGTCTCTCCTTCCTGGCATCATTCACTTCCTGAGTAGGCTGATCGGAGTTCAGCTCATTCACATCGTGGACAAGACTTACAGACTCGGAATCGCCCACTCCCGCCATGGATTGATCAGAGATCAGCTCATTCACATCGTGAACGAGTCCGTCAAAATCAAAATCATCAATCCTCAGTGACTGAAGGTACTCATCAATGATGGACTCGTTGTCCCGGGCCGTAAAATGCCGATTAACATCGACATTCCTAATAGGACGATCCCAGAACTTCCTCTGCGCCTCATAAGCAGTCTGCAATATATCAATCCTCTCCGCATCTTCCACGAGTAACTCCCCAATGAGAGCCATTGGATCCTCGTGAACGATGTGGGTCGGGACGACCGCTTCTCTGAGAGCCAGGAACCAAGTCGGGAAACATGCAAGGAGAAGCTCGCAAACAGTCTTTCCCGTCATAACACCACCATAGAACACGTACATCCGTACAAGGTTTTTAAACCTCATGAGAAATCTCTTTAGGTTAGGGAAATCATCGAAATCCTCGTACCTCAAGAAATCTATCTCTTTCCGTGCCAGGAAACCGAGTAGTCGAAATCGAAAGGAGTCCGGAACACCATCGGAATAAGCTAAACGACAAATCTTCGTGCGAATAGAATAATTAGACATATCTGAAATAAATAACAAGTAAACAACTTATAAGCACAAATAATTTATGTTATCAATGTTAGAAACCCAATAATAACATTGAACCAACAAACGAGTAGCCCGATACTATTTACAAATAGTCCACTATAGGTGGATGCTACCTATAAAATTATCGACCATGACCGCAGTCTATTTTATTTCTTATCCCATCACACGGACCACAGTGAAACAAAGAAATAATAACCCGTGCCTCAGGACCCTGCTAATTCGAGAAGTGACCTCTATAGGAGGATTCATCAATAAGCAGCTAAGCTACAACCATATTTTAATATTCCGAAAAATTAATTCTATTAAGAGTAACCCACCCGTTGAGGAGGAATTACCTTTATAAAATCATTTTTCCATATTATCAATTTTGAATTTAACCAATGAACTATAATCAGTGTCTCCTATAGGGAGGAAGACTCATTGTCAACGCGAACACTAATTATTTCATTTTAAATCAAATTATCCTTTTGAAGTCTAAACCAATGAAATCCATAACTAGCATCTCCTATAGGGAGGAAGACTCATCGTCAACGCGAATGCTAATTACTTCATTTTTAAACCAAATATGGAGGTCCTTTAAATCAATTAACAGATAATCGATTAACTATACCGCTTAGTCTTTTTAAGGGTTTGTGTGACAATCGTAGCACATAGACAATTAAGTCCTATCACATGATTTCTAAGCGCAAGTAATAAAACATGCTCGCATTGAAATCATTAAAACCGGCATGCAATGACCCCTATGCATGTTATTTCTATTACGCAAACAATGAAAAGCAACTATAACATGCAAAACATGTTGATCATCTTCATCGCGTAATTTAAATCCATCCATAGCATGCATAATAATTAAAACAAATAAATAGGCTGCCGACCGGGAATAGAAAGCCCTATCTATTACATTTAATTAAATAAAACCCCGGAACAAGCTCCGGTCTTTAATCTTCGATTTGAAAGCCAATCCCGATCTTCAAGTCCACCATCCAAAAATAGCAAGTGCTAGAAATAACTAGGGTGCGGAAAACCCTACTTACCAAAAAAAACGGAAAGCGAATTAATTCCGAACGAACTAGGGTACGAAAACCCTAGCCGTCGACGATCATGCCTAGGTTTCGTAAAACCCTAGCCTTCGTCAACGTAATGGGCTGAACGTCGTAAAAACGAACAGCCCTCGTTCGAAAATCCGGCCACGCGCCGCCGCCGAGCCACGCGTGTAGCACACGCGCCGCCGCGGCACGTGCCGGGGACACCGTCTCGGCTCCACGACGAGCCTGACGTGGCTGGGTCCGGGCTGGGTGCGTCCGTTGCGACCCAGCCCGAGCCACTGCTCGTCACCGTCGCCAAAACCCCGTCGCCGTCGCCGTTTTCGCTGCAAACTGCAGCGCCGCCGCCGCGAGCCGCCGCCGGTGGCTGGAACGCCACCGGTCACTCCCACTGAGCTCGCCGGCGTCCCAGCACCACCTGAGGTGCTGGGTTCGAGCCCGGGCAGCCGTGGCTGAATCCGGCAGCAGCGCGTGCGCAGGGGACAAACCCAGCCGCCACCGCTGCCGTTGATCGCGCCACAGCCGCCACCGCCGGTGGTTCCCAGACCACCGGACCTGCTGTCCGCCTCTGTCCGCGCCACCCCCGTCATCGTCGAGCCACCTCCGATCCGCGGTGGTTTGAGCCCTGCAGCGTGCGGGCCAAAAACCGCTAGGGTTTCGGCCGCCGCTGCTCCCACTCGCGTTCACCGCCGTCGTCGCGCCGCTGCTGGTCGTCCGGCGCTGACTGGGCTCCGTCTCCGACGTCGAGCCGGGCGCTGGACCGCCGGGCAGGCCACGGTTCAGGCCCAGCAGCGCGCACGAGCCCAAACCCGTTAGGGTTTCGCATCGCCGCCGCTGCCTTCGCCCGTTCCGCCGTCCGCCGCCGGTTCTGCCACCGCCGCCTCTCGTCTCCGGCTTGCCTGAACCCTAGGATGAACCCTAGGGTTCAGCCGCCATGAAAAACGACGAGGAGCAGCGGTGCTAAACCGAGGCAGATAACGCCGCCCACCGCCGCCGTGCGTCCGACGCGCCGCCGCCTGCGGCCGTCGTCTCCTTTTCGTCTCTTGCTCGTTCCTCGGACCTCGTTCCTCAGCAATTCTCCGATTTACAGCATACAATATAATACGAAAATTGAAAAATATAAGAAAAACGAATCCTATTCTAATCGGCACCTTATTATCTCGCCGATTCAAAACAAACGAACAACGATAAATCGAAAAACGATAAACAACGCACATAATTCCCGGACAGCAGCATGCACACATAATCATAATGACTCGAATGCATGAACATAAAATTCGACTCAACACAGAGCCGATCCAAAAACCTCGGGCTCTGATACCACTTGTTGGGAAACGGCTGCTTGAAAGCCGCCCCGACCCAGATCTTGGTTCGGATGTGTTGATTCGATCGTGCACATAAATTCATGCAATGGTTCGAGTACATTCCTTGATTATGAAGAACGTGCAATCTGAGTCGTGTTTGATCGATCTACGGTTCTGATCTTCTAGGATGTGATCCCACACCTAGAAATCCGAGACTTGGTGGGCGTCTCGAGATCACTGGAACCTCGATCTCCCTTACTCAGACTCGGCCGACTCTCTCTCTCTCGCCTAGGGTTACACGCCAATCTCGTAGAGAATTCTGGTGTGTGGTGGTTAGGTCAGATTAGAATTTTTTTATGAGAGACTTGAGAGTATATATATATGGTTTATAAATAAGGAGATATGATTCCTTATTTATCTCCAACCATATCTTTGCCATCCCATATTTATTCTCTTTCCATAACTTACAAATCCTATTCCTTTATTAATACGGAATTAATAAGGAATTAATCTGTTCTGTTATGCAACTGAATATCCGGAATTAATTCTAACAAATAGAATTTATTCTAATATCAGTAGAAGAATAAATAACTAAATATATACCAAATATATTCAGATAAGATATTTATCCCCACAAGATTTAATTAAATAAATCTTATCTTATTAGATTTAATCTTATCCTTGAATAACTAAATAATAACTAATTAGATTTAATCTTATCCAACAAGATATAAATCTAAATTAATTATATTTAATATCCATTCAAAGGATATAAATCCAATATATATCATATACTGGGCCTGAGTACAATTATTGAGTCCAAACTCAATAATACTATTTAGATCGATTCCCGAGGTCTGTTTGGGCCATCCTAGGGATCGGATACCAGACAGAGTTGGGCCTTATCTAATTCGATATTTTCATGTCCACCCCTGAACATGTATCTCATTAGAACTATGACGCACTCCACTAAAGTGTCATAGCTGAATCACCGCTCTGTCCCAATTATGTAGATTGGGTAGGTATTTTGTATAGTTCGACCCCCGTGTTTAAGACCTCCTTATCCGTTAATCAATTAGAGTTACCATGACTGCTCCTAATTGTTAACATCTATTCCTCAGGTAGTACCCGTTCACTCCTCATTATTATACCTGAACTTAATCAGCATGCATGACTTGGTATAATAAACATTGTGAACTCCCTTGAGGGGATAACGTCAGCCTGCACTCACACAGGACACGGCTTATTGATAACACTTATTAGACATACTATGCATCTTCGTGTTACCCAAAGTACGACATGATTTAGATGAACTAACGAAGTTCATATCTTCGTAAATCAAAGTAACATCGAAGAATACATATACATCTAATAGTTTACCAAGGTTAAGATCGAGCTAGAGCCTGAGATCTATAGCTCTTCACCTATATCACCTTTGATACAGGGTCAGTATCAGAAGAGCATTATCTCTGTTGATCCTTCAATACGTTCCACCGTACCAGCATAACAAGTGATTAGGACTCATCACTACCATTAAGCTGCAGTCAAGACCGACAGCTCAGCCCAAGCTGTCTCGACTGTGAACTGTTTATATCTCATCATTATCAACGACCTTCGTGATCCTCTCCGAACTCAGATCGACACGTGGTCTAAAACATGAGATAATGGACTTTATTCTTGCTTATACATATTCTTCCAGATAGGGATTGTTAACAGTGGACCTGTGTCGTAACCACTAAAACAACTGGTTTTGCTTTAGGTATACAACAACCCAACACCCTTCTATCTCTTCTGTTTTGCAGGAATTTGATGATGTCTTTCCCGAGGATACACCAGCTGGCTTACCACCAATTAGGGGGATAGAACATCAAATAGATTTTGTGCCTGGAGCAACACTTCCAAATAGGCCAGCCTATCGCACCAATCCCGAGGAGACGAAGGTGTTGGAGAGGCAGATTGGAGAGTTGTTGGCGAAAGGGCATATGAGGGAGAGTTTGAGTCCTTGTGCAGTTCCGGTGTTACTCGTACCCAAGAAGGACTCAACGATGAGGATGTGTTGCGATTGTCGAGCCATAAACAACATCACGGTAAAGTATCGACATCCTATCCCTCGTTTAGATGATATGCTTGATGAATTGCATGGCTCTTGTGTGTTTTCGAAAATTGATTTGCGTAGTGGATATCATCAGATTAGGATTAAGGAAGTGGATGAATGGAAAACTGCTTTTAAAACTAAACTTGGTTTGTATGAGTGGCTGGTTATGCCTTTTGGTTTGACTAATGCACCTAGCACATTTATGCGTCTTATGAACCATGTTTTGCGAGCTTTTATTGGTAGATTTGTAGTTGTCTACTTTGATGATATCCTAGTGTATAGCAAGAGTCATGATGAGCATGTTGGTCATTTGAGGTCTGTTTTAGATGTACTTAGAAAGGAGAGGCTGTTTGCTAACTTAAAGAAGTGCATCTTTTGTACGGACAAGCTTGTGTTTCTTGGATTTGTTGTTAGTGCACAGGGTGTACAGGTTGACGATGAGAAAATACGAGCTATTCAAGAGTGGCCGAGTCCGAAGAGCATTGGAGAAGTTAGGAGTTTCCACGGACTTGCTAGCTTTTATAGGAGATTCGTGCCTCATTTCAGTAGTGTTGCAGCCCCATTGACGGCCATCATCAAGAAGAATGTGGAGTTTGATTGGGGAGAAGACCAAGAGAAGGCATTTCAGCTTTTGAAGTACAAACTGACACACGCACCGGTATTATCTCTTCCTAACTTTTCTAAATCTTTTGAGATTGAATGTGATGCTTCTGGTGTTGGAATTGGTGCAGTGTTGATGCAAGAAGGTCGGCCGGTGGCGTACTTCAGCGAGAAGCTAAACGGAGCAACGTTGAGCTATCCAACGTACGATAAGGAGCTGTATGCATTGGTGAGAGCCTTGAAAACGTGGCAGCACTACTTGTGGACCAAGGAATTCGTCATTCACACCGATCATGAGTCCTTGAAGCACTTGAAGGGGCAGCACAAGTTAAACAAGAGGCATGCTAGGTGGATGGAGTTCATAGAGACGTTTCCTTACGTTATCAAGTACAAGCAAGGTAAAGAGAATGTAGTGGCTGATGCACTTTCACGGAGGTATGCCTTGATCTCTACTTTAGATGCTAAGTTGCTTGGTTTCGAGTGTTTGAAGAGTTTGTATGTGAATGATGCTGATTTTGGTGAGATTTATCGAGCATGTGAGAAATCTGGTTTTGAGGAGTACTTTAGGCATGATGATAATTTGTTTAAGAGAAATCGATTGTGTGTTCCTAAGTGTTCTCTTCGTGAATTATTGTTGCTTGAATCTCATGGTGGGGGTTTGATGGGACATTTTGGTGTTGCTAAGACTCTAGCTGTTTTGCATGAACACTTCTTTTGGCCTCATATGAAGAGAGATGTTGAACGAATTTGTGGTAGATGTGTCACTTGTAAACAAGCTAAGTCTAGAGTGAGTTCCCATGGTTTGTACACGCCATTGCCTATTCCTACTGCTCCTTGGATTGATATTTCTATGGATTTCGTGTTAGGGCTGCCTAGGACTAAGCATGGTAGTGATTCTGTTTTTGTGGTGGTTGATAGATTTTCTAAGATGGCGCATTTTATTCCATGTCATAAATCTGATAATGCATCGCATGTTGCTGATTTGTTCTTTCGAGAGATTGTTAGATTGCATGGAATGCCTAGGACTATTGTTTCGGATAGGGATGCGAAGTTCTTGAGTTACTTTTGGAAGACTTTGTGGGGTAAGTTAGGTACTAAACTGTTGTTTTCTACTACTTGTCATCCACAAACTGATGGTCAAACTGAAGTAGTCAATAGGACTTTGTCTACATTGCTTAGGGCTATAATTAAGAAGAACATTAAGTCTTGGGAAGAATGTTTGCCACATGTTGAGTTTGCATATAATCGTTCTGTTCATTCTGCTACTAAGTTTTCGCCTTTTGAGATTGTCTATGGGTTTAATCCTTTAACTCCTTTAGATTTATCTCCATTGCCTGAACATGAGCATACTAACCTTGATGGCCAGAAAAAGGCTGATTTTGTGAAACAGATTCATGAGAAGGCAAGGCTGAATATTGAAAGACGAACGGAGCAGTACGCCAAGCAAGCCAACAAGGGGAGGCGTCAAGTGGTGTTTGAACCCGGAGATTGGGTATGGCTGCATATGCGCAAGGAGAGGTTTCCATTGCAAAGGCGTTCGAAGTTGCTACCTCGAGGCGATGGACCTTTTCAAGTGTTGGAGCGTGATTGGTGTTTATTTGTTAGGTTTTTCGTTGCGTTTTCGTGTTAGTTTTCATTATGTTTTTGTGTCTTTTAGTGTGTCTTTTGGCTATGATTGTTTGTTTGGAGTTTTGGGTATCATAGGAGCAAAAGGGGAGAAATTGGAAGAAAACGGGACGAAAAGTGCACGAAGAGAAGGCAAAGCCGTGAGAAAGCAGTTCCTCATCTGGACGACCGTCCAGATTTTCTTCACAATCTGGACGATCGTCCAAACATGTGCGAAGCAGTTATCCAGCAGCTCATCTGGACGACCGTCCAGATTTCACTCCACAATCTGGACGATCGTCCAAAAGTCGGCGACCAGCTGTTCTTTCCTTATTTATCTAGGTTTTTACCTAGTATATATATACCATCCTTGTACACGAATTACAACCATCTTTTATCATTGTTTAGCTTTAGTTTTCAGATTAAAATACTTTAGTTTAGCTTTCTATTGTTCGGATCCGGATTTGTTCTTCGTTTATTGCAATTTAATTCAAGGCGTTTATTTAATTCAAGTTCTTCGTTCTTCGTCTCAATTTTCGTAAGTTCTTTTATTGCTTTCGTTTATTCGTTTTAATTGCTTGCTTTCGTTTTAGATTCGTTTTCTTAATTGCTCCGTTTAAATTCCTTAGTTTAATTTCGTTGTTTCGATTTCTAGTTTTAAGTTTAGATTCGTTTTCCTTCGATTTCAATTCCTTCGTTTTTCAAAGTTTTCAAGTTAGATTAATTTGCTTTTAATTTCCAGATTTCAATTCATCATGTCTAGATTTATTTATGCTTCTTTCTTTGCTTTCGTTTCCTTCGTTGCTTTCTTTATTGCTTTCTTTTCGATTCTTGCCTAGGTAGATTTAATTACTTTCTTCTAGTTTAAGTCTTAGATTTATTTCTTGAGTTCTAGATTAGTTATTTACTTGCTTTTATTTATTGCTTTGATTTATTTTATTTGCCTAGGATTTAAAACAAAAACCCCAAAATATTCTTTACTTGCTTTCTTAGTTTTAGGTTTACTACATAATTAATTGCCCTGTTAAGTTTTCCTTGAGATTCGATACTTTGGTTTTACTTGCTAGTGCTACGATAGGATTTCGTTCTATTGCGAACACTTTTTAGTGAAACAAATTTTGGCGCCGTTGCCGGGGAAAACTTTAGGCTTTTGATTGTGTAGTATTTTTATTTGCTTTATTTTTATTTGTGTTTATTTCGATTTCTTATCTCTCCCACTCGGTGCGTTTAACCCTTTTGTTGAGTGTTGTTTATGCATGGTCGCCGAAGTCTTCAAAGGAATTTAGCGCCCTACGTCGACAACGTCCATCAAAGGAAAGCGATCTTAGCCGCGAAGGAGAAGGAGGAGATCGATTCTCAAGACTTTGGTTTAGTCTTGTTGTTTGCAGAGCCCGAAGCCATGGCAGCTAGAGTCATGGGCGATTTTGCTCGCCCCACATTCACAGCCACCACTTCGGCGATTGTCCTGACGGAAGCGGTCAGGAATCATGAGCTTAAACCTCACCACATGGCGTTGCTTCCATCCTACCACGGGCTGGCCAATGAGGATGCGTTGACGTTCATCCGAGAGTTTTGCACGGTGGTGCAAACTTTCCCACTCGCGGGACTCACGGAGGACACCTTGAAGATGAAGTGCTTCCCGTACACCCTCAAGGATCGAGCAAGGTCATGGTATTTGGCGCTCCCGGCCAACTCTCTCGCCACATGGAATGCGGTGTGCGAGAAGTTCATGCTAAAGTACTATCCCAACCGCAAGACTCAAGAGGTGCGGTCAAAGATTATGAATTTCTCCCAAGACAACGATGAGCCATTTCACGAAGCATGGGAGAGGTTCCAAGAGCTGCTCCAACAATGCCCTCATCATCAAATGGCACCGGAGTTGCTTTGGCAATATTTCTACGACGCCCTCAACCAAACTTGCCAATTCATGGTAGATAGTTCGGCCGGAGGCAACATAGCGGTCAAGACGGCTGAAGAGTTGAAGGATATATTCGAGACGCTTGCTGCGAGTTCTCAACAAAAATCAGCTAGACCGAGGAAAGTGGAGGCGAGTGTAATTTCGATGAGCCCCGACTTGAAGAAGCAAATTGCCGACATGTATAGGGATCTCGAGAATTTGAAGGTTAAGCAAAGTGCACCGGCCCCGAAGGAGGAAGAGAGGAAGCCCGATCAATGCGAGTTTTGTGGAGAGCTTGGACACATCAAGGAGGTGTGCCACAACATGGGGGAGTTTCAATACGAGGGAGGAGCCGAGGTCTACGCCGCTCAAGGATACCCACCTCAAGTACCACATCAAGGATACCAAGGGGGATACAATGGACGCTACCAAAATCCGAGGCCGACACAAGGGCAAGGTAACCCCCCTACATATCCGAATAGGCGTCCTCCACCATATAATAACCCCTATCCTCCTCCACCAAATCACTACTATCCTCAACCTCCACCATATTATCCACCCCCTCAATACCCTCCAAATCCATATTATCCACCACCTCCATATTAACCTCCTCAATCTAATCCTACACCACCACCACCATATCCGAACTCTCGTCCTCGAGGACCTCCACAAAAGCCTCCCGCCGATGAGGATCGTTTCCATGCACTTGATGCAAACATGAAGCGGCTCGAGACGGCCATTGGCCAAATTTTGGGATCTATGCACTTGATGCAACAACCGGGGCGGATTCCGAGCCAAGGGATCCAACCACAACAAGCTAACGAGGTGCAATATCCCCCATATGTTCCTCCTTTTCCACCGCATCAAGCCCAAGCTGTCTCGGTGTTGCGGAGCGGGAGGCACGTGGACAATGGAGTGTCAATGCCACCTCAAGGACGCATGGGAGATAGATGGGGCCCGAGCCCCCGTTGGAATGGGCCGAAGACGCCGGCAGCACCTCCACATCAACACGCCCGTCCAGCACCCAATCTGGACGGTCGGCCAGATGCTGGACGAGCGGCCAAAACACAGGCGCCAGAACCCCGTCCAGTACCTGATCTGGACGGTCGTCCAGATTCTGGACGGTCGTCCAGATTACCCAATTCGCCCAACGACCCAGCAGCCAATCTGGACGATCGGCCAAGTCATCCCGACTCTGGCCGACCGTCCAAATCAGGTGAGCAGCATACGGAGTCCGACGAGCCCGAGAAGGAAGCCCCACCTCTACACAAGGCTTCCAATCCTTATGTTCCTCCCATTCCTTATCCAAGTCGTGTGAAGAACAAGAAGCGTGATCAACAATTCGCCGATCTTTACAAGCTTCTTTCAAAGGTGGACGTGAACTTGCCTCTCCTTGATGTTATTCGCAACGTGCCACCGTTCGTGAGGTTCGTGAAGGAGTTGACATCGAGGAAGAAGCCGTTCGATGAGATGGAGACAATTGCGGTATCGGAGGTGGCGACATCAATTATGCAACACCCTTTTCCACCTAAGCAACGAGATCCAGGTTCTTTCGTTATCACTATCTCTTTAGGTAATGGTAAGGAAGCATGTGGTATGCTAGATTTAGGTGCCGGTATTAATCTTATGCCTTATTCTATCTTTAAGCAATTAGAGTTAGGAGAACTTAAACCCACTCGCATGAGCCTTCAATTGGCGGATAGGTCTATTAGGTACCCTAGAGGTATTATTGAGGACATTCTTGTTCGCGTAGGGGGTTTGATTGTTCCCGTTGATTTTGTGGTTTTAGAGATAGGTGAGGTACAAGAAAATGGTATTGAGCACACACTTTTGCTAGGTCGTCCTTTCATGGCTACAACTAATACTTTGATTGATGTGAAGAGTGGTGTGATTAAGATGTCCGTTTTAGGAGAGGATGTCTCGTTTTCTGTGCATAAGAGTCGGCCTATGTCATCGGTCAATTTAATTGATAATTGTTCTTTCATCGATAAGGTTGATGCCTTGGCCGAGTGCTCTTTTGTGCAGGATTTTGACACGGAGGAGGTGTGTTGGGGATCCGGAGATCAAATGGAGTGGGAGCGAATGGAGAGAGACATTGGGATCAAGCTACCGTTTCCACCTCAAGATCCCGAGCCCGGCTCGAAGATTCCGGAGCCGTTGGAGTTGAAAGAGCTGCCTTCGCATTTGAAATATATATTTTTAGAGGGAGGCAATCAAAAACCCGTAATCATCTCTTCTTCTTTTTCTCTTGCAGAGGAAGGAGCTTTGGTGGGCATACTCAAGGAGAACAAGCTCGCTTTTGGATGGAGCTTGGCGGATATACGAGGAATTAGCCCGGCCACGTGCATGCATAGCATCAATCTCGAAGAAGGCGCTCGCCCCAAACGAGATGGACAAAGGAGGCTCAACCCAATGCTCATGGAGGTAGTGCGCAAGGAAATCTACAAGCTATTGGCGGAGGGTATTATCTATGCCATCGCCGATAGTGAGTGGGTTAGCCCGGTGCACGTCGTTCCAAAGAAGGGAGGAATCACGGTGTCAAAGAACGAGAAGGACGAGTTGGTCGCCTCGCGCCCGGTTACCGGTTGGAGGATGTGTATTGATTATCGGAAGCTCAACGCTTCCACCAAAAAGGACCACTTTCCTCTCCCTTTCATTGATCAAATGCTTGATAAGTTAGCCGGACAAGAGTTTTATTGTTTTCTAGATGGTTTGTCAGGTTACTATCAAATTGCGATAGCTCCGAAGGATCAAGCAAAGACGGCCTTCACAAGCCCTTTTGGGACCTACGCTTATAGGAGGATGCCATTTGGTCTCTGCAACGCACCGGGTACGTTCCAAAGATGCATGATGTCTATTTTTTCGGAATTTATCGGTGATTTTGTAGAGATTTTTATGGACGATTTTTCTGTTTTTGGGTCGTCTTTTCATGATTGCTTGATGAAAATAGAGAGAGTCCTTAAGAGATGCATTGAGAGTGGTCTTACTTTGAGTTGGGAAAAGAGTCATTTTATGGTTAGAAGTGGAATTGTTCTAGGCCATGTAGTTTCGAGTAAGGGCATAGAGGTCGACAAAGCGAAAGTGGAGGTGATTGAAAAATTGCCACCACCTAGTGATGTCAAAGGTATTAGGAGTTTCCTTGGTCATGCGGGCTTTTATAGACGATTCATTAAGGATTTTTCTAAAATTAGCCAACCTCTTTGTCAATTGCTTGCTCAAGATGTGCCTTTCCACTTTGATGAGTCTTGTATGAATGCTTTTCTCACTTTAAAAGAAAAACTCATCTCTGCTCCCGTTGTAGTCGGTTCTGATTGGTCATTGCCTTTTGAAATTATGTGTGATGCGTCTAATAATGCCGTGGGGGCTGTTTTGGGTCAAAGAGTCGATAAGATGCTTCGTGTGATTTACTATGCTAGTTTAACTCTTAATCCGGCTCAAGTGAATTACACCACCACCGAACAAGAGATGCTTGCCGTTGTTTTTGCCTTAGATAAATTTAGATCTTACATCATAGGGTCTAAGGTGATTATTTATAGTGATCATGGTGCTCTTAAACATCTTTTGACTAAAGCCCAAGCAAAACCTAGGTTGATTAGATGGGTCTTATTATTGCAAGAATTTGACATTGAAATTCGTGATAGGAAAGGTAGTGATAATCTTGTGGCCGACCATCTCTCTCATCTCGATTCACCTCCCCCTTATGCTTCTCTTGATGATATTTGTGATTCCTTTCCCTATGAGAATGTTAATGAAGTGAGTGCTACTCCTTGGTTTGCCGATATTGCTAATTACTTGGCCGATAAGGACACTAAACCCGTCCTTAACGCTCAAGAAGAGAAAAGGTTTCTTCGTTTGTGTAGGCAATACTATTGGGAGGATCCTCACTTGTTCAAGCTTGGGAAGGACGAGGTGATTCGAAGGTGCGTTCCCGACCACGAGCAAACCGAGGTGCTGCGACATTGTCACGAGGAGCCGAGTGGAGGACATTTTGGAGGTCAAAAGACTGCTCATAAGGTGCTACAAAGTGGATTATATTGGCCTACCTTGTTCAAGGATGCTCAAGCCTTCTACCTTGCATGCGATCGTTGCCAACGCACAGGTTCTATAGGTCGCCGTAATGAGATGCCCCTTAATCCTATTTTAGTGGTTGAGATTTTTGATGTGTGGGGCATCGATTTTATGGGACCTTTTCCTAAATCCCATGGTTTCGAATATATTTTACTTGCCGTCGATTACGTGTCTAAGTGGGTAGAAGCCATACCCACGAAGACATGTGATTCTCACGTTGTCTTGAAGTTTGTGCAGGAAAATATCTTGTGTAGGTTTGGTTTCCCTCGTGTGATCATTAGTGATGGGGGAAAACATTTTTGCAACAAGTTGTTCGCCAAGCTCATGAAGAAGAACGCCATCACACACAAGGTGGCGACTCCTTATCATCCACAAACCTCGGGACAAGCGGAGACGAGCAATCGCCAAATCAAGGGGATTTTAGAGAAGACGGTCAAGCCATCGAGGAAGGATTGGGCCGACAAGTTGAACGACGCTCTTTGGGCATATCGTACGGCTTACAAAGGCGTGCTTGGAATGAGTCCCTATAGGCTCGTCTATGGTAAGTCGTGCCATTTGCCCGTTGAGATCGAGTTCAAAGCATATTGGGCCCTCAAGCGCATCAATTTCGACCTCGACGATGCTCATGATCGGAGGATTTTGCAAATGGAGGAGCTCGACGAGCTAAGGAACGAAGCCTACGACAATGCCAAGATTTACAAGGACAAGGTGAAACGTCTACATGATAGACGCATAGCTTTCAAGGAGTTCAAACCCGGAATGAAGGTACTTCTCTTTCACTCTCGTCTTCGTTTATTTCCGGGTAAGCTTAAGTCTAGGTGGGGAGGTCCATACACGGTGGTGCAAGTTTTCCCCCATGGTGCGGTAGAAATCAAGAACGAGGATTCGGGATACATCTTCTCGGTCAATGGGCAACGATTGAAGCCGTACATCGAAGGGTCGACATTGCCTCAAACGGTGGAGACGATTCTCATATCCGACCCCCCACTCTCCTCTTGAGTTTTTGGTACGTCAAGCTAATGACGATAAACGAGCGCTTGGTGGGAGGCAACCCACGTAAAAAAAATATAAAAATTTTAGATTTAGTATTTTTCATTGTATTTCTTATTAATATTTGATTTTTCGTGTTAGTTTGAGTGTCTTTTTGCAGGAATAGGCGTCGACTACCAGCAGCTGATCTGGACGATCGGCCAGATTCCTTAAGGATTCTGGACGACCGTCCAGAACTGAGTGAACCAGATCGTGGCAGTAGCTAATCTGGACGACCGGCCAGATTCTTTACGAATCTGGACGATCGTCCAGAATTTCGTGGGCCCCACTCCTTTGCCTAGTCAAACTCGACTTCAGCCCATTACTTTTTAACCTACCTCTCTTCTCTCTTCTCTTATTCCTCCCACAGCTCCCATCCATCTCACACTCCAGCGCACGAACCAGCCACCACCACCACCGGACGCTGCTGCCGTGCACCACCGCCCGCCGCCGTCAGCCCCGCCGCTGTCAACCACCGCGCCGCTGCCGTCAGCCACAGCCTCAACCGCCGCCGTTAGCACCAACGCCGACGTCGTCCGTTCCGGCCACCTTCAGCCTCAGCCACCACCGCGCCACAGTCGCTCAGCCATCACCCAGTCGCCGCCGCGTCACCGCGCTCGGCCAGAATCACCACGCTCGGCCAGAATCTCCGCGTCCGGCCAGATTTTTGGACGACCGTCCAGAATTCAAGCTGAATCTGGACGACCGTCCAGATTGGAGGCTGCCCCGTTTTTCACTTTCGTTGTTCGTGCTCCGTTCGTGTGCCATCCTTCCTCAAACCACTTCACATCAACACCATGAATCGTACTCCCTACATTGTGAGTCTCGATCGCCACTCACCGGGTGACAATGAGCAACAGTACGGGCATCGCGAACGGGTTCCTTTCGAAACCGATAGGTACGCGACTACTAATCTCTACCTTCGTTTGAAAAATCTTGATATACGCCCTCCTAGGCATTACGATATGGATTTTTTTGAGGCGTTTGTCTATTTTTCCGACTATTCGCGAATATGCTCTTCGACTAGGATTAATGCGATGTATGTCTAGGCAATGGGAGGCGCATGATAGTTTGTGTCTAGAGATGTGTAGTAGTTTTCGTTTATCTAGACGTGGTAATTAGGTTGTGATGGAATGCACCTTTCGTGGTATCTTGTGTGAAGTTTCTAAGGAAACGATGAAATCAGTATTTGTTTTTCGTGCTAACCCTAATATCTCTGATTGTGTGCCTGCTGATTTTAATGTTAATGAGGCTTGGATGGATTTGACGGGTGTTAATAATTTTAGAACTTCGGGTGTGTCTAGTTCCTTTTTACGCGATGATGCTTTGATTATACTCCATCGCTTCATATCTAACATGGTCTCCGGTAAAAAGGAGGCCAGTAAGGTAACGGGCATGGAGGTCTATTTGCTTTGGTGTGCTAGGTACAATCGGAAGGTGTGTTTGGCCCCATTCATATGGACGCAGCTCTCACACGTGCAGTCGAAGAACGGCGCTCATCCCACTCTTGGATACGTCGCGACGGCTCTAGCTCGTCACTTTGGCGTAGATATTTCGGAGGTCGGAGGGTTGGTGCAAAGTGTGGAGATGTCATCCACGGAGTTGATCAATGCTCGCTTGATGAGGAGTCCAACCGAGTTCACTCGAGTTGAGGATCGAGCCTCTGTTCGTGCTTACTATTCTGACGCGCGTCGTATTCGAAGAGCCGGGCAAGAAGCTGCGCACCAAGAGGAGGAAGACGCTGAGGAAGAAGAAGAGGGAGAAGAAGAGGAAGAAGAGGAGGAAGTGGAAAACGAGGACGACGGGAATGGAGACGAGGAGGAGCAGCAGCATGTTCCGGACGATGATGAGCGCATTATTCACTACTATACTCGGAGAGATCGCGTCCGAGCTCGCCAGGCCATGGAGGCCGAGATTCCTCCATATTGGGCTGATTTTCAACAAGGGATGTTTGCTCGTTTCGATTCCATGTCCACCCAAATGACGGGTTTGTCTAACCAAATGGCAGGTTTGTCTACACACATGTCTGGTTTGGATAGGAGGGTGTCGAACATCGAGGGCCATTTGATGAGGTACACCGACTTCTCCATTGGCTCCACCTCCGCTCCACCAAACCCGAATGATCCCCGTTATTGGTCTCCCCACGATCCACGTTGGCAAGACCCACGGTTTGGAGGTCCATTCAATTGATCATAGCCATGTTTGTGTCTTTTATTTTTGTTGAGTCTTTTATTGTTTTCTCTTTATTTTGTTCGATTTTACGCTTTTGTGTTTTGTTTTGTGTTTGTTTTGTAGGTACTCACTTGGAACCTCCTCGGGATTTCGAGTGTGTTGTTTTTCTTCATGCGATAAGTTTTTCTATCCCTTTCCTTTTTATTTTCTCGCAATGGGGACATTGCTTGATTTTAAGTGTGGGGGGGGGGGGGGGGGGGGGGGTCTTTGAACTTTTGGCATGTAGTTTTTAATTTTGTTGAGTCTTAGGAGTTAATTGAGTCGTTGAGTCAAATAAGCATGTGATGATAGTATTGTGGACTTGGCCAATGATAGAGAATTGCGTAGATTTTTTTGGAAAAATTCATGATCTTTATTATGCATGGAACCTTGGCGAAGCGACGCATTTTATTCGATGAATTTGATGTATGCTATGATGTCGGGAACTAGATAGTTTGAACCCGTGAGATTTGAGCTTTTTGTGCATATTTATGCCTATTCTTGATTGAGTGATCATGCTTGCTTCGTTGTTTCTAGAACTTGCCTTGTTTCTCCATCAAGACCTTAGTATATTTACGAACTAGGAAATGATCTTAGGCCATTCTTTCGTAGCCACATGATTCCTATACACTAACCTTGTTCATAATCCTTTGTTTACCCCTTTTGAGCCTTTATTAGCCGTTCTTTGTGAAACCGGATGATAGGAGGTTTGGATGATTATGGGTATCCTTAGTTGTAGTTGGTGATATGGAAGGAGAAAATTTGAAAATACTTGTTGTGGTGTAGAAGGAGAGAAAGAAAAGAAATTTGAGATGCTTGTTTAAGTGTAGTTAGCTATCCCTATAAGCTTAGAAAAAAAAAAAAAGAGAGAAAAAAAATATAGAGCCTTTGTTCAAATTAGAAAGAACATGTATCAGTTGAGCTCTAGAGAAAAAAAAAAGAAAAAAAAAATAAGCATAAGGGGATAGTTAGCTTTGATTTGTATAGTTTAGCATCTTTGAGTTTGTAATTGGTGTGTTGGAGGGTAGAAGATGGAGATTAAAATCCATACTTTGGTTGGAGTTGAAAAAGAGGTTGATGATTTAGAGCATTTTGAGTCACTTAGCCTATATATTCCCTACCTTAACCAATGTCCCTACATTACAAGCTTATATAAAGACCTTTTTGATCCTTGTTTGTAGATATTACATTAGGTGGAGATGTTGAGATTAAAGGCAAGCTTATGGTAAACATGTTGCATTGCATTGATGTTGAGTGAACCTTCTTGATGTGCATTATATTACATCTTTTCTTTGAGAGAGTTGAATGTTCACTTTCATATACAAAATTTCACATGTTTGGGAGTGTTCTTTGATGGATTAGCATACTTTAAATTAGTTGAGTAGATTGTGTTGATTGATGCTAAGGTTGTGTGCATAGTTTTGATCATGAACAAGAGAGTTGTTTTTGAAAAGCTTTGAGGCCAATATAGTTCACGATACTTGAGTCTATTGTTTATTTTGTTTTGCTTGAGGACAAGCAAAGGTCTAAGTGTGGGGGAGTTTGATTGGTGTTTATTTGTTAGGTTTTTCGTTGCGTTTTCGTGTTAGTTTTCATTATGTTTTTGTGTCTTTTAGTGTGTCTTTTGGCTATGATTGTTTGTTTGGAGTTTTGGGTATCATAGGAGCAAAAGGGGAGAAATTGGAAGAAAACGGGACGAAAAGTGCACGAAGAGAAGGCAAAGCCGTGAGAAAGCAGTTCCCATCTGGACGACCGTCCAGATTTTCTTCACAATCTGGACGATCGTCCAAACATGTGCGAAGCAGTTATCCAGCAGCTCATCTGGACGACCGTCCAGATTTCACTCCACAATCTGGACGATCGTCCAAAAGTCGGCGACCAGCTGTTCTTTCCTTATTTATCTAGGTTTTTACCTAGTATATATATACCATCCTTGTACACGAATTACAACCATCTTTTATCATTGTTTAGCTTTAGTTTTCAGATTAAAATACTTTAGTTTAGCTTTCTATTGTTCGGATCCGGATTCGTTCTTCGTTTATTGCAATTTAATTCAAGGCGTTTATTTAATTCAAGTTCTTCGTTCTTCGTCTCAATTTTCGTAAGTTCTTTTATTGCTTTCGTTTATTCGTTTTAATTGCTTGTTTTCGTTTTAGATTCGTTTTCTTAATTGCTCCGTTTAAATTCCTTAGTTTAATTTCGTTGTTTCGATTTCTAGTTTTAAGTTTAGATTCGTTTTCCTTCGATTTCAATTCCTTCGTTTTTCAAAGTTTTCAAGTTAGATTAATTTGCTTTTAATTTCCAGATTTCAATTCATCATGTCTAGATTTATTTATGCTTCTTTCTTTGCTTTCGTTTCCTTCGTTGCTTTCTTTATTGCTTTCTTTTCGATTCTTGCCTAGGTAGATTTAATTACTTTCTTCTAGTTTAAGTCTTAGATTTATTTCTTGAGTTCTAGATTAGTTATTTACTTGCTTTTATTTATTGCTTTGATTTATTTTATTTGCCTAGGATTTAAAACAAAAACCCCAAAATATTCTTTACTTGCTTTCTTAGTTTTAGGTTTACTACATAATTAATTGCCCTGTTAAGTTTTCCTTGAGATTCGATACTTTGGTTTTACTTGCTAGTGCTACGATAGGATTTTGTTCTATTGCGAACACTTTTTAGTGAAACAAATTTTGGCGCCGTTGCCGGGGAAAACTTTAGGCTTTTGATTGTGTAGTATTTTTATTTGCTTTATTTTTATTTGTGTTTATTTCGATTTCTTATCTCTCCCACTCGGTGCGTTTAACCCTTTTGTTGAGTGTTGTTTATGCATGGTCGCCGAAGTCTTCAAAGGAATTTAGCGCCCTACGTCGACAACGTCCATCAAAGGAAAGCGATCTTAGCCGCGAAGGAGAAGGAGGAGATCGATTCTCAAGACTTTGGTTTAGTCTTGTTGTTTGCAGAGCCCGAAGCCATGGCAGCTAGAGTCATGGGCGATTTTGCTCGCCCCACATTCACAGCCACCACTTCGGCGATTGTCCTGACGGAAGCGGTCAGGAATCATGAGCTTAAACCTCACCACATGGCGTTGCTTCCATCCTACCACGGGCTGGCTAATGAGGATGCGTTGACGTTCATCCGAGAGTTTTGCACGGTGGTGCAAACTTTCCCACTCGCGGGACTCATGGAGGACACCTTGAAGATGAAGTGCTTCCCGTACACCCTCAAGGATCGAGCAAGGTCATGGTATTTGGCGCTCCCGGCCAACTCTCTCGCCACATGGAATGCGGTGTGCGAGAAGTTCATGCTAAAGTACTATCCCAACCGCAAGACTCAAGAGGTGCGGTCAAAGATTATGAATTTCTCCCAAGACAACGATGAGCCATTTCACGAAGCATGGGAGAGGTTCCAAGAGCTGCTCCAACAATGCCCTCATCATCAAATGGCACCGGAGTTGCTTTGGCAATATTTCTACGACGCCCTCAACCAAACTTGCCAATTCATGGTAGATAGTTCGGCCGGAGGCAACATAGCGGTCAAGACGGCTGAAGAGTTGAAGGATATATTCGAGACGCTTGCTGCGAGTTCTCAACAAAAATCAGCTAGACCGAGGAAAGTGGAGGCGAGTGTAATTTCGATGAGCCCCGACTTGAAGAAGCAAATTGCCGACATGTATAGGGATCTCGAGAATTTGAAGGTTAAGCAAAGTGCACCGGCCCCGAAGGAGGAAGAGAGGAAGCCCGATCAATGCGAGTTTTGTGGAGAGCTTGGACACATCAAGGAGGTGTGCCACAACATGGGGGAGTTTCAATACGAGGGAGGAGCCGAGGTCTACGCCGCTCAAGGATACCCACCTCAAGTACCACATCAAGGATACCAAGGGGGATACAATGGACGCTACCAAAATCCGAGGCCGACACAAGGGCAAGGTAACCCCCCTACCTATCCGAATAGGCGTCCTCCACCATATAATAACCCCTATCCTCCTCCACCAAATCACTACTATCCTCAACCTCCACCATATTATCCACCCCCTCAATACCCTCCAAATCCATATTATCCACCACCTCCATATTAACCTCCTCAATCTAATCCTACACCACCACCACCATATCCGAACTCTCGTCCTCGAGGACCTCCACAAAAGCCTCCCGCCGATGAGGATCGTTTCCATGCACTTGATGCAAACATGAAGCGGCTCGAGACGGCCATTGGCCAAATTTCGGGATCTATGCACTTGATGCAATAACCGGGGCGGATTCCGAGCCAAGGGATCCAACCACAACAAGCTAACGAGGTGCAATATCCCCCATATGTTCCTCCTTTTCCACCGCATCAAGCCCAAGCTGTCTCGGTGTTGCGGAGCGGGAGGCACGTGGACAATGGAGTGTCAATGCCACCTCAAGGACGCATGGGAGATAGATGGGGCCCGAGCCCCCGTTGGAATGGGCCGAAGACGCCGGCAGCACCTCCACATCAACACGCCCGTCCAGCACCCAATCTGGACGGTCGGCCAGATGCTGGACGAGCGGCCAAAACACAGGCGCCAGAACCCCGTCCAGTACCTGATCTGGACGGTCGTCCAGATTCTGGACGGTCGTCCAGATTACCCAATTCGCCCAACGACCCAGCAGCCAATCTGGACGATCGGCCAAGTCATCTTGACTCTGGCCGACCGTCCAAATCAGGTGAGCAGCATACGGAGTCCGACGAGCCCGAGAAGGAAGCCCCACCTCTACACAAGGCTTCCAATCCTTATGTTCCTCCCATTCCTTATCCAAGTCGTGTGAAGAACAAGAAGCGTGATCAACAATTCGCCGATCTTTACAAGCTTCTTTCAAAGGTGGACGTGAACTTGCCTCTCCTTGATGTTATTCGCAACGTGCCACCGTTCGTGAGGTTCGTGAAGGAGTTGACATCGAGGAAGAAGCCGTTCGATGAGATGGAGACAATTGCGGTATCGGAGGTGGCGACATCAATTATGCAACACCCTCTTCCACCTAAGCAACGAGATCCAGGTTCTTTCGTTATCACTATCTCTTTAGGTAATGGTAAGGAAGCATGTGGTATGCTAGATTTAGGTGCCGGTATTAATCTTATGCCTTATTCTATCTTTAAGCAATTAGAGTTAGGAGAACTTAAACCCACTCGCATGAGCCTTCAATTGGCGGATAGGTCTATTAGGTACCCTAGAGGTATTATTGAGGACATTCTTGTTCGCGTAGGGGGTTTGATTGTTCCCGTTGATTTTGTGGTTTTAGAGATAGGTGAGGTACAAGAAAATGGTATTGAGCACACACTTTTGCTAGGTCGTCCTTTCATGGCTACAACTAATACTTTGATTGATGTGAAGAGTGGTGTGATTAAGATGTCCGTTTTAGGAGAGGATGTCTCGTTTTCTGTGCATAAGAGTCGGCCTATGTCATCGGTCAATTTAATTGATAATTGTTCTTTCATCGATAAGGTTGATGCCTTGGCCGAGTGCTCTTTTGTGCAGGATTTTGACACGGAGGAGGTGTGTTGGGGATCCGGAGATCAAATGGAGTGGGAGCGAATGGAGAGAGACATTGGGATCAAGCTACCGTTTCCACCTCAAGATCCCGAGCCCGGCTCGAAGATTCCGGAGCCGTTGGAGTTGAAAGAGCTGCCTTCGCATTTGAAATATATATTTTTAGAGGGAGGCAATCAAAAACCCGTAATCATCTCTTCTTCTTTGTCTCTTGCAGAGGAAGGAGCTTTGGTGGGCATACTCAAGGAGAACAAGCTCGCTTTTGGATGGAGCTTGGCGGATATACGAGGAATTAGCCCGGCCACGTGCATGCATAGCATCAATCTCGAAGAAGGCGCTCGCCCCAAACGAGATGGACAAAGGAGGCTCAACCCAATGCTCATGGAGGTAGTGCGCAAGGAAATCTACAAGCTATTGGCGGAGGGTATTATCTATGCCATCGCCGATAGTGAGTGGGTTAGCCCGGTGCACGTCGTTCCAAAGAAGGGAGGAATCACGGTGTCAAAGAACGAGAAGGACGAGTTGGTCGCCTCGCGCCCGGTTACCGGTTGGAGGATGTGTATTGATTATCGGAAGCTCAACGCTTCCACCAAAAAGGACCACTTTCCTCTCCCTTTCATTGATCAAATGCTTGATAAGTTAGCCGGGCAAGAGTTTTATTGTTTTCTAGATGGTTTGTCAGGTTACTATCAAATTGCGATAGCTCCGAAGGATCAAGCAAAGACGGCCTTCACAAGCCCTTTTGGGACCTACGCTTATAGGAGGATGCCATTTGGTCTCTGCAACGCACCGGGTACGTTCCAAAGATGCATAATGTCTATTTTTTCGGAATTTATCGGTGATTTTGTAGAGATTTTTATGGACGATTTTTCTGTTTTTGGGTCGTCTTTTCATGATTGCTTGATGAAAATAGAGAGAGTCCTTAAGAGATGCATTGAGAGTGGTCTTACTTTGAGTTGGGAAAAGAGTCATTTTATGGTTAGAAGTGGAATTGTTCTAGGCCATGTAGTTTCGAGTAAGGGCATAGAGGTCGACAAAGCGAAAGTGGAGGTGATTGAAAAATTGCCACCACCTAGTGATGTCAAAGGTATTAGGAGTTTCCTTGGTCATGCGGGCTTTTATAGACGATTCATTAAGGATTTTTCTAAAATTAGCCAACCTCTTTGTCGATTGCTTACTCAAGATGTGCCTTTTCACTTTGATGAGTCTTGTATGAATGCTTTTCTCACTTTAAAAGAAAAACTCATCTCTGCTCCCGTTGTAGTCGGTCCCGAGTGGTCATTGCCTTTTGAAATTATGTGTGATGCGTCTAATAATGCCGTGGGGGCTGTTTTGGGTCAAAGAGTCGATAAGATGCTTCGTGTGATTTACTATGCTAGTTTAACTCTTAATCCGGCTCAAGTGAATTACACCACCACCGAACAAGAGATGCTTGCCGTTGTTTTTGCCTTAGATAAATTTAGATCTTACATCATAGGGTCTAAGGTGATTATTTATAGTGATCATGGTGCTCTTAAACATCTTTTGACTAAAGCCCAAGCAAAACCTAGGTTGATTAGATGGGTCTTATTATTGCAAGAATTTGACATTGAAATTCGTGATAGGAAAGGTAGTGATAATCTTGTGGCCGACCATCTCTCTCGTCTCGATTCACCTCCCCCTTATGCTTCTCTTGATGATATTTGTGATTCCTTTCCCTATGAGAATGTTAATGAAGTGAGTGCTACTCCTTGGTTTGCCGATATTGCTAATTACTTGGCCGATAAGGACACTAAACCCGTCCTTAACGCTCAAGAAGAGAAAAGGTTTCTTCGTTTGTGTAGGCAATACTATTGGGAGGATCCTCACTTGTTCAAGCTTGGGAAGGACGAGGTGATTCGAAGGTGCGTTCCCGACCACGAGCAAACCGAGGTGCTGCGACATTGTCACGAGGAGCCGAGTGGAGGACATTTTGGAGGTCAAAAGACTGCTCATAAGGTGCTACAAAGTGGATTATATTGGCCTACCTTGTTCAAGGATGCTCAAGCCTTCTACCTTGCATGCGATCGTTGCCAACGCACAGGTTCTATAGGTCGCCGTAATGAGATGCCCCTTAATCCTATTTTAGTGGTTGAGATTTTTGATGTGTGGGGCATCGATTTTATGGGACCTTTTCCTAAATCCCATGGTTTCGAATATATTTTACTTGCCGTCGATTACGTGTCTAAGTGGGTAGAAGCCATACCCACGAAGACATGTGATTCTCACGTTGTCTTGAAGTTTGTGCAGGAAAATATCTTGTGTAGGTTTGGTTTCCCTCGTGTGATCATTAGTGATGGGGGAAAACATTTTTGCAACAAGTTGTTCGCCAAGCTCATGAAGAAGAACGCCATCACACACAAGGTGGCGACTCCTTATCATCCACAAACCTCGGGACAAGCGGAGACGAGCAATCGCCAAATCAAGGGGATTTTAGAGAAGACGGTCAAGCCATCGAGGAAGGATTGGGCCGACAAGTTGAACGACGCTCTTTGGGCATATCGTACGGCTTACAAAGGCGTGCTTGGAATGAGTCCCTATAGGCTCGTCTATGGTAAGTCGTGCCATTTGCCCGTTGAGATCGAGTTCAAAGCATATTGGGCCCTCAAGCGCATCAATTTCGACCTCGACGATGCTCATGATCGGAGGATTTTGCAAATGGAGGAGCTCGACGAGCTAAGGAACGAAGCCTACGACAATGCCAAGATTTACAAGGACAAGGTGAAACGTCTACATGATAGACGCATAGCTTTCAAGGAGTTCAAACCCGGAATGAAGGTACTTCTCTTTCACTCTCGTCTTCGTTTATTTCCGGGTAAGCTTAAGTCTAGGTGGGGAGGTCCATACACGGTGGTGCAAGTTTTCCCCCATGGTGCGGTAGAAATCAAGAACGAGGATTCGGGATACATCTTCTCGGTCAATGGGCAACGATTGAAGCCGTACATCGAAGGGTCGACATTGCCTCAAACGGTGGAGACGATTCTCATATCCGACCCCCCACTCTCCTCTTGAGTTTTTGGTACGTCAAGCTAATGACGATAAACGAGCGCTTGGTGGGAGGCAACCCACGTAAAAAAAATATAAAAATTTTAGATTTAGTATTTTTCATTGTATTTCTTATTAATATTTGATTTTTCGTGTTAGTTTGAGTGTCTTTTTGCAGGAATAGGCGTCGACTACCAGCAGCTGATCTGGACGATCGGCCAGATTCCTTAAGGATTCTGGACGACCGTCCAGAACTGAGTGAACCAGATCGTGGCAGTAGCTAATCTGGACGACCGGCCAGATTCTTTACGAATCTGGACGATCGTCCAGAATTTCGTGGGCCCCACTCCTTTGCCTAGTCAAACTCGACTTCAGCCCATTACTTTTTAACCTACCTCTCTTCTCTCTTCTCTTATTCCTCCCACAGCTCCCATCCATCTCACACTCCAGCGCACGAACCAGCCACCACCACCACCGGACGCTGCTGCCGTGCACCACCGCCCGCCGCCGTCAGCCCCGCCGCTGTCAACCACCGCGCCGCTGCCGTCAGCCACAGCCTCAACCGCCGCCGTTAGCACCAACGCCGACGTCGTCCGTTCCGGCCACCTTCAGCCTCAGCCACCACCGCGCCACAGTCGCTCAGCCATCACCCAGTCGCCGCCGCGTCACCGCGCTCGGCCAGAATCACCACGCTCGGCCAGAATCTCCGCGTCCGGCCAGATTTTTGGACGACCGTCCAGAATTCAAGCTGAATCTGGACGACCGTCCAGATTGGAGGCTGCCCCGTTTTTCACTTTCGTTGTTCGTGCTCCGTTCGTGTGCCATCCTTCCTCAAACCACTTCACATCAACACCATGAATCGTACTCCCTACATTGTGAGTCTCGATCGCCACTCACCGGGTGACAATGAGCAACAGTACGGGCATCGCGAACGGGTTCCTTTCGAAACCGATAGGTACGCGACTACTAATCTCTACCTTCGTTTGAAAAATCTTGATATACGCCCTCCTAGGCATTACGATATGGATTTTTTTGAGGCGTTTGTCTATTTTTCCGACTATTCGCGAATATGCTCTTCGACTAGGATTAATGCGATGTATGTCTAGGCAATGGGAGGCGCATGATAGTTTGTGTCTAGAGATGTGTAGTAGTTTTCGTTTATCTAGACGTGGTAATTAGGTTGTGATGGAATGCACCTTTCGTGGTATCTTGTGTGAAGTTTCTAAGGAAACGATGAAATCAGTATTTGTTTTTCGTGCTAACCCTAATATCTCTGATTGTGTGCCTGCTGATTTTAATGTTAATGAGGCTTGGATGGATTTGACGGGTGTTAATAATTTTAGAACTTCGGGTGTGTCTAGTTCCTTTTTACGCGATGATGCTTTGATTATACTCCATCGCTTCATATCTAACATGGTCTCCGGTAAAAAGGAGGCCAGTAAGGTAACGGGCATGGAGGTCTATTTGCTTTGGTGTGCTAGGTACAATCGGAAGGTGTGTTTGGCCCCATTCATATGGACGCAGCTCTCACACGTGCAGTCGAAGAACGGCGCTCATCCCACTCTTGGATACGTCGCGACGGCTCTAGCTCGTCACTTTGGCGTAGATATTTCGGAGGTCGGAGGGTTGGTGCAAAGTGTGGAGATGTCATCCACGGAGTTGATCAATGCTCGCTTGATGAGGAGTCCAACCGAGTTCACTCGAGTTGAGGATCGAGCCTCTGTTCGTGCTTACTATTCTGACGCGCGTCGTATTCGAAGAGCCGGGCAAGAAGCTGCGCACCAAGAGGAGGAAGACGCTGAGGAAGAAGAAGAGGGAGAAGAAGAGGAAGAAGAGGAGGAAGTGGAAAACGAGGACGACGGGAATGGAGACGAGGAGGAGCAGCAGCATGTTCCGGACGATGATGAGCGCATTATTCACTACTATACTCGGAGAGATCGCGTCCGAGCTCGCCAGGCCATGGAGGCCGAGATTCCTCCATATTGGGCTGATTTTCAACAAGGGATGTTTGCTCGTTTCGATTCCATGTCCACCCAAATGACGGGTTTGTCTAACCAAATGGCGGGTTTGTCTACACACGTGTCTGGTTTGGATAGGAGGGTGTCGAACATCGAGGGCCATTTGATGAGGTACACCGACTTCTCCATTGGCTCCACCTCCGCTCCACCAAACCCGAATGATCCCCGTTATTGGTCTCCCCACGATCCACGTTCGCAAGACCCACGGTTTGGAGGTCCATTCAATTGATCATAGCCATGTTTGTGTCTTTTATTTTTGTTGAGTCTTTTATTGTTTTCTCTTTATTTTGTTCGATTTTACGCTTTTGTGTTTTGTTTTGTGTTTGTTTTGTAGGTACTCACTTGGAACCTCCTCGGGATTTCGAGTGTGTTGTTTGTCTTCATGCGATAAGTTTTTTTATCCCTTTCCTTTTTATTTTCTCGCAATGGGGACATTGCTTGATTTTAAGTGTGGGGGGGGGGGGGGGGTCTTTGAACTTTTGGCATGTAGTTTTTAATTTTGTTGAGTCTTAGGAGTTAATTGAGTCGTTGAGTCAAATAAGCATGTGATGATAGTATTGTGGACTTGGCCAATGATAGAGAATTGCGTAGATTTTTTTGGAAAAATTCATGATCTTTATTATGCATGGAACCTTGGCGAAGCGACGCATTTTATTCGATGAATTTGATGTATGCTATGATGTCGGGAACTAGATAGTTTGAACCCGTGAGATTTGAGCTTTTTGTGCATATTTATGCCTATTCTTGATTGAGTGATCATGCTTGCTTCGTTGTTTCTAGAACTTGCCTTGTTTCTCCATCAAGACCTTAGTATATTTACGAACTAGGAAATGATCTTAGGCCATTCTTTCGTAGCCACATGATTCCTATGCACTAACCTTGTTCATAATCCTTTGTTTACCCCTTTTGAGCCTTTATTAGCCGTTCTTTGTGAAACCGGATGATAGGAGGTTTGGATGATTATGGGTATCCTTAGTTGTAGTTGGTGATATGGAAGGAGAAAATTTGAAAATACTTGTTGTGGTGTAGAAGGAGAGAAAGAAAAGAAATTTGAGATGCTTGTTTAAGTGTAGTTAGCTATCCCTATAAGCTTAGAAAAAAAAAAAAAAAGAGAAAAAAAATATAGAGCCTTTGTTCAAATTAGAAAGAACATGTATTAGTTGAGCTCTAGAGAAAAAAAAAAAAGAAAAAAAAAAATAAGCATAAGGGGATAGTTAGCTTTGATTTGTATAGTTTAGCATCTTTGAGTTTGTAATTGGTGTGTTGGAGGGTAGAAGATGGAGATTAAAATCCATACTTTGGTTGGAGTTGAAAAAGAGGTTGATGATTTAGAGCATTTTGAGTCACTTAGCCTATATATTCCCTACCTTAACCAATGTCCCTACATTACAAGCTTATATAAAGACCTTTTTGATCCTTGTTTGTAGATATTACATTAGGTGGAGATGTTGAGATTAAAGGCAAGCTTATGGTAAACATGTTGCATTGCATTGATGTTGAGTGAACCTTCTTGATGTGCATTATATTACATCTTTTCTTTGAGAGAGTTGAATGTTCACTTTCATATACAAAATTTCACATGTTTGGGAGTGTTCTTTGATGGATTAGCATACTTTGAATTAGTTGAGTAGATTGTGTTGATTGATGCTAAGGTTGTGTGCATAGTTTTGATCATGAACAAGAGAGTTGTTTTTGAAAAGCTTTGAGGCCAATATAGTTCACGATACTTGAGTCTATTGTTTATTTTGTTTTGCTTGAGGACAAGCAAAGGTCTAAGTGTGGGGGAGTTTGATTGGTGTTTATTTGTTAGGTTTTTCGTTGCGTTTTCGTGTTAGTTTTCATTATGTTTTTGTGTCTTTTAGTGTGTCTTTTGGCTATGATTGTTTGTTTGGAGTTTTGGGTATCATAGGAGCAAAAGGGGAGAAATTGGAAGAAAACGGGACGAAAAGTGCACGAAGAGAAGGCAAAGCCGTGAGAAAGCAGTTCCTCATCTGGACGACCGTCCAGATTTTCTTCACAATCTGGACGATCGTCCAAACATGTGCGAAGCAGTTATCCAGCAGCTCATCTGGACGACCGTCCAGATTTCACTCCACAATCTGGACGATCGTCCAAAAGTCGGCGACCAGCTGTTCTTTCCTTATTTATCTAGGTTTTTAGCTAGTATATATATACCATCCTTGTACACGAATTACAACCATCTTTTATCATTGTTTAGCTTTAGTTTTCAGATTAAAATACTTTAGTTTAGCTTTCTATTGTTCGGATCCGGATTCGTTCTTCGTTTATTGCAATTTAATTCAAGGCGTTTATTTAATTCAAGTTCTTCGTTCTTCGTCTCAATTTTCGTAAGTTCTTTTATTGCTTTCGTTTATTCGTTTTAATTGCTTGCTTTCGTTTTAGATTCGTTTTCTTAATTGCTCCGTTTAAATTCCTTAGTTTAATTTCGTTGTTTCGATTTCTAGTTTTAAGTTTAGATTCGTTTTCCTTCGATTTCAATTCCTTCGTTTTTCAAAGTTTTCAAGTTAGATTAATTTGCTTTTAATTTCCAGATTTCAATTCATCATGTCTAGATTTATTTATGCTTCTTTCTTTGCTTTCGTTTCCTTCGTTGCTTTCTTTATTGCTTTCTTTTCGATTCTTGCCTAGGTAGATTTAATTACTTTCTTCTAGTTTAAGTCTTAGATTTATTTCTTGAGTTCTAGATTAGTTATTTACTTGCTTTTATTTATTGCTTTGATTTATTTTATTTGCCTAGGATTTAAAACAAAAACCCCAAAATATTCTTTACTTGCTTTCTTAGTTTTAGGTTTACTACATAATTAATTGCCCTGTTAAGTTTTCCTTGAGATTCGATACTTTGGTTTTACTTGCTAGTGCTACGATAGGATTTCGTTCTATTGCGAACACTTTTTAGTGAAACAGAGCGCATTAATGATAATGCCTACAAATTGGACTTACCCGGTGAGTATAATGTTAGTGCTACATTCAATGTGGCTGATTTGAGTCCTTTTGATGTAGGTGACGCCTTGGATTTGAGGACAAATCCTCTTCAAGAAGAGGGGAATGATGGAGTCCAAGGTTCGATGAATCAAAATCCTGTTCGTGTTCCCGAAGGGCCGGTGACGAGAGCTCGAGCTAAGAAGTTCAAGGAAGGCTTGCAAGGATTGATCCAAGAAGTTTGGGCTCAAGAATTGATGAAGAAGCCCATTGGAGAAGGCGAACCGGACAGCCCGCGAGTCATCAACTTTATCGAGTGCGTTCGGGCTGAAAAATGAAGACTTTATTTTTATTTTCGTGTGTTTTGAGTCAGGCCACGTTTTTGGGCCTTAAAAGACTTGTTTTTGGGTTTTTATCATGTTGGTTAATGGGTTGGGCCATACCAATGACTTTGGGTCAGTTATTTCCTAGTTAGATTAGGTTTAGATGGTTTTATTTGCCTCCCTATATAAGGGGGTCTTTGTGGACGAAAATTAGACAGATTATTGATTAATATTATTGTGAGTTTATTCTCTCTTGAGAGTTCTTCGAATTCCTCTTGATTATTCCAAGACGAATTCATTATCCGGCGAATCAGCAAGTCTATCAAACCTCGTTGTGTGTCATTCATCGTTCCCGTGTGACTAAGACTATCGCTATTTGGGGTATAGGCTGTTCGTAGAACTGACTTATATCATTTATAGGATTAGATCTTAGGTATATTGGAATATCCATCAGTTTCGTTCGTTCTTATTAATTCCTTCCGCGTGCGTCTTCAATTCGGTCGTCAAGGATCGTATCATTATGTTAGGCCACTTCGTAATGGATCATGCTACATCTTGTAGATCTTCGTTACGTGATTCAACAAACTTTGCTAAATTAAAAGCTTATGCAAGACTTGTTGGCCTCGATATCACGAGGTCTCGTTGTACTTCCTTGCGCAGTCCGGCTATAAATATAGATAGCAATACTGGTTCAGAGATTCCATTCACCTTGTTCATTAGCCCTTCAAAGGCGGCTTGATAATCAGCAACAGACCCCTTCTGCATCAACTTTGCTAACTTTCCCGTGTAATCTTCGAATTGAGAAGGCCCAAACCGATCCTTCATCTGCTTGAGAAAGTCACTCTAAGTTGTTAACCTTTTATTAGCTTTGAGCCATTGATACCACTCAAAAGCTTTTCCCTCCATATTGAACGTTGATATTCTCAATTGTTGTGCATCAGGAATATCGTGAAAGTCGAAATATTCTTGAACACGGAATTCCCAGCCTTGCGGATCTATTCCATCGAACCGAGGAGCTCTAACTTCATAGTATGTGATCTGAAATTACCTCCCGGATTCGCATCCCCGCCTGGTTTCTGAGTTCCTAACCCTTTAATAAACGCATAGACCTCATCCATTGAATTTGACAACTGATTTATTCTCATGAGCTGCTCCGTCTGCGCCACCGTGTGTTTATCGAACTGCTCCTGCAAACTCGATAAAAGCCTCGGTCCACTCTCCTGCCATCTCTCCAAAATTTAACCAAGAAACCCTGCTCCAAGATCTCCTTCGAAATAAAGGTTCAATGAAAGCACCAATGATACAACCTGCTACAAGTTATATCGATCTCACGGTTCTGAGCACGTGAAAACTCCAACTCTTACGTAAGCAAAATTAAGATATTGTTATTGATAACCTAAAAGAAAAACCCATACAAATATTTATATTCTCCAAAATAAAAGATTATCTATCCTACTAAGAATCTAAATCCTACTAAACCTAATTAAACACAAATATATTAAATTAAACGCAAATCCTAATCCTAATCTCGTAGCCTCACGGGAAACATACGACTTCGAACTCCTTTCCTTAATGCAATAGGTTTCTCATTCTCCTCATGCAAAGTTGCCGTATCATACCCTCCTTCTTCCCCTTCGCCACTATCATGGCACCTTTGCTAATCTTCTAACTGTTGCTGCCGAAAGTCACTGAATATCCCTCTACATCAAGTTACCAGAATGAAAGAAGGTTTCTTTTCAATCCCAGGATGTGCCTTACACCATTTAACTTCAACATCGAACCATTTGTGTGGATATCTGGACATCTCCCTTTCCCACGATCTTCAAAGGCTCATCATCAGCAAGGTAGACTTGTCCAAATTCGTCAATCACATTGTTCTCCATTATCCCAGCATCACTGCACGAATGGAGTGATGCTCCAGAATCCAACACCCACGACTCAAGCGGACTACTGACACTTAAGACCAACGCATCTCCAATATCCTCTATAGTTGCGTTTTATGTCTGCTTCTCATATGTCCCTTGTTATTTTTCTTGGATGATTTACGCTAGTTCTTATAGTGACCAAACTCCTGACAATTCCAGCACTGGATTGAATCTTTATCTTTCTTGGATTGATTCTTTCCTCTGGACTTTGATCTGCCATGATTTTTCTTATTCTTCAATCTACCCCTCTCTTCCGCATTCAGCGCTGACCCTGAGGTAGAACTCGATTCTTGCCTGCAAACCTCCTCGCTAATCATTAGATCCCTCACTTCATCAAGCGTCAAATTAGACTTTGCAGATGAAGCGCTGACTGCAGTTACTGTTGAAGCCCAACTGTCTGGTAGAGAAGATAACAAACTAAAGCAAGTACCTCATCATTGAAATCGATGTCTACAAAACTCAACTGCCCAATGATCATGTTGAACTCGTTCAGATGTTGCTGCACGGGTGTGCTCTTCGACATCCTGAAATTGAACAACCCTCTGATCAGGTGAACCTTGTTCGCGGTTGTGGGCTTCTGATACATCTCCTCCAAGATCTTCATCATCTCATTCGCGGTCTTCGCTTTAGTCGTATGGTAGGCCACGTTCATGGACAATGATAAACGTATCGCACTCATCGCCTTTCTATTCAGCACGTTCCACTCCTTCTGATCCATCTTTTCAGGCTTCCCCTCCTCCTCTAGGGGCTGGTACAGATCTTTACAGTAGAGGTAATCTTCAATATGCCTCTTCCAGAAACCGAAATTCGATCCGTCGAACTGATTGATTGAAACATTTTCGTCGCTCATCATTACTATTTCCCCTCGAACCTGGCTTTGATACCAATTGTTAGGAAAAACGCACACACACAATTACGAAAGACAAAAGAACACAAGATTTGATCACCCAGTTCGTCTCACGACTACTGTTGATTGTATGGGTGTGACTGCAAATAGTCAATTTTAGTTGGGGTGTTTTGTAATAACTTGGAAACTTAATGGGCTTGGAGATAAGCATGAGGAGTTATTATCCTACTAGGTTTAGGGATGGGAGAGCAGTATATATACACACATACATGCAGCGATTGAAACGAGAGGCAACTCGGAGAGGCCAGGAGACCAACACCGAGAGGTGTGATCTGAGAGAGCCGAGCGGGGGTGTGTGATCAAGGAGACCAACACCGAGAGGTGACATCGGAGAGGAGATCGACACCGGAGCAAAGGAGATTGGGTTATCGGCAGTAGGGTTTCTATCGTAGAGATGTGAGAGTGTAGAGTGATACACGCATGTGAGCTGTGAGAGAGAGAGAGGAGGTTTGGTAGGGTTTACGGGTGAGAGAATTATCTAGGGTTTTCTATTCTTTGCTTGGGTTTAGCTTAGATAGGGTGATTCGTTCTCGTTGTAAACTGTAATCTTCTCACATTTCTCATAGACTCCCGTGGACGTAGGATTTCAGATCTGAACCACATAAATTCTGGTGTGTTGTGCATGTTTACGTTTAAGTGTTCTTGAATGATCTTGCTTCTGCTCTTGAAGTTCAAGATCAATTATCTGCTTCTGTGATTTGTGTGTTCGTGGTTGATTTCTTGTTACGAATCCTAACAAGTGGTGCCGTCTGTGGGAAGAGGAGATCACGAATGGGTTTTGCAAAGTTTGATGTGAAGAAGTTCGATGGCAAGAACAACTTCGGCCTTTGGAGGATCAAGATGAAGGCATTGCTCATCCAACAGGGATTGGCAGATCCACTTAAATCTGAAGAAGAGATAAAGAAGACAGTAGCACCAGGGAAAATCAGTTAGATCAAGGAGAAAGCGCATAGCGTTATGATCTTGTGTTTGGCGGACAAGGTTTTGAGAGAAGTTTCAAAGGAGAAGACTGCAGTTGTGATAGGGACTAATATCAGCCCTTCCTGTATAAGTAAACTTGAACGTTGAGGAAAATCCACATTCCTTAAACCTTAAGAGTATTATCCCCAAATGGGAGTAAATAATACCTTATGGTAAGAGGAGAGTACCAACGTTGCCAATAAGGATCGGGTGCTTTAGCTTATGGTAAGGCTTCTGCACAGAAGCTAATCTACGCAGAAGCCGTCTTGATCTTATGAGGTTCTTATCAGAACCTAGGGATCTGCTTAGACATGTAATTGGTGTGACTCTAGTCCTCCTAGTATGAGGACCACAGCATTAATGGCGAAAATAAAAGAATATTGTTTTCATGGAAATTCCTTTCAGTCCTCCCTTTATATGAATATTCATTCTCTATATGCCTATAAATATTAAGTGAACTCACACTTTATCTATCATCACAATAACACATCACTCTCGGCGAACAACGCGCTCCGTGGCGTACTGTTCCATTCAATTCCATACTCCCTCCTACGAGCTCCTCTGAGCTCAAGCAGTCAAGGCGTTCAAAGCCTTCCTCCGGGAAGCTCTAGTTTCCCTTCATCTCCATCCTCTTTTCTCGACGCCGGGAAGAATCTCCATCTTAAACCCTGCCCTAAGCCTAAGGTAAAACCCTCATTGCCAAAAGGGAATGAGGCTCGACGGAGCTCCGTTCTCCTTGTTTCCCTCCTTTTTCCTGTTCCATTTCTTCAGTATCTGCTTATATGAGTGTAAAACTCCATGAATCTTGCTAGTTTATGGCTAAACATGCCTTTTATGCCCTACCCATAGCTCGACTATTATTTGTCATCACTACGCGAATCATGCTCTGTGTAAAATACTCATCTATGGTTCTATACGCACATGAATCTCTTGCTCTTTACTGCTTTAACGCTTTACCCATAAATGCTCTTTGTAAAACATGATAAACAATACTCTAAATTGTTGTGGATCTCAAACCCGGATCTATCAAGTTGGTATATGGACAAAGTTGGAGAGTCTCTACATGACGAAGACTTTCGCAAATCGACTATATATGAAGCAGAGATTGTATTCCTACACGATTACAGAGGAGAAGAATATCTTGGATCAGTTAGACGACTTCAACAAGGTTCTTGATGATCTAGAGAATGTAGATGTCAAGGTTGATGACGAGGATAAGGCGATTATCCTGTTGAACTCTTTGCCCAAGTCTTATGATCATTTGAAAGATGTTATGTTGTATGGTAGGGATGTTACCATCACCTTGGTGGAGGTGGAGTCTGCTTTGAGGGCAAAGTAGTTGCAGAAACTGAATGACACAAAGACATAGCCTATGGGAGAAAGCTTGAATGTGAAGGAGAAGTTCACAATGTCTGGGAAGTCGAAGAAGTTCTCTCAAGACGGGAAGAGGTCAGGCCGATCAAAGGAAAAGGATGGAGACGCCGAGGTAACAAGGGCGTGTTTCCATTGTAAGAAGCCAGTGCATCTCAAGAAGGACTGTTATTTATGAAAGAAACGGAATTCGGAGGATCAAAACCAAGACTCAGTAGATGTCACGGAGCATTGTGAATCTGAGGAGATGTTGAGTATGGTGAATTCTCATATTGAAGATGAGTGGATCTTGGATTCGGGGTGTTCGTTCCATATGTGTCCGTATGAGAATTGGTTTCTTTACCTGAAGTGTGAGAATTTGGGGTCTGTTCGTTTGTGGAACGGTCAAGTTTGTAGTGTCAAAGGGATTGGCAGCATAAAACTTAAGGTGCATGATGGCTCCTTCAAGATTCTCACGGAAGTAAGGTGTATTCCTCAGCTGAAGAGGAATTTGATTTCTCTTGGAACATTATTGTCTAAGGGATATTGTTTTAAGTCTGTTGGAGGTCACATCGATGTTACGAAAGGTTTGAAGACTATTATGAGAGGAGTTAGAAACAATGGTTTATACTATCTCATGGGTAAAACAGTTGTTGGTGAAGTGGAGACCAGTGTGAAGGATGAGTCAGATCTGTTGCATGCGAGGTTAGGCCATGTTAGTGAAAAGGAACAGAATAAGCTACTGAAGAAGAGATTGTTCAAGAATCCTACTAAGTTCAAGATTGACTCATGTGAATAGTGCATCATGGGTAAGTATAAGAAGCAGTAGGTGAAGGTTCCAGATGCGGTTTGGAATGGAAGGGCTGTTGTTCTTTCTTATCTGAGGAGTTTTGGATGTTTAACATATGCACATATAAGGCTAGGCAAGCTGGAGTCAAGGGCTCTAAAGTGCATGATGTTTGGGTATCCCAAAGGTGTAAAAGGTTACACGTTATGGTGCATGGAGCCTGGTAACAAGAAGATGGTGATCAGCAGAGACGTGGTTTTCAATGAGAAGGTGATGTCGTTCTTTGAAAATTCACAGGTGCCTCGAGTGGTGAGCAACAAGGGTATAGACACTACTGGATTTGAGATGGAGCTTACGGATGATCTCGAAGAAGATCCCAAGGAAGATCCTGAAGAAAAGACAGTTTCAGGAGTAGATCCAAATGCTTTTCAGGAGCATGGAGAGGATCTGAGAAGCTGCAGCTTGGCTCGTGATAGGCAGTCAAGGAGCTTTACTGAGGCAGTAAAGTGTGATGAAAAACACCAGTGGATACTTGCAATGGAGGAAGAACTTGATTTCTTGGAGAGAAATCAGACCTGGATTCTTGTGGATAGGCCAAAGTCACAGAAGAATGTGAGTTGTAAGTGGTTTTTTCAAGATGAAGGTGGAGGTTCCGGTGGAGGAACATGTGAGATTCCAAGCAAGGCTGGCGAAAAAGAATATGGTGGTAATACCATATTATAATGCGGTTGAAAGCATTATGTACACAATGGTGTGTATGAGGCCAGATCTAGCACACTTTATGTGTGTGGTGAATAGATATATGGCAGATCCTGGAAGATATCATTGGGAAGCATTGAAGTACATCTTGGGGTGCATGGAGAGAACATTAAAGATTGGTGGGATATCAAAGATTGGTGTGTTGTACCAGAGATGTGAAGAATCATAAACTATCACAGAGATGTTGGTATGGTTTGTTGATTCGGATTATGCTGTTACGGAGGATAGTGCAGCGGACATGCTAACTAAGTCATTACCTACAATGAAGTTTAGGTATTGTCTTAAGTTGGTGAATTTTCTTTCTCAGTGAGGAGGATCGTAGCTGTGTGATGGGGCTGGTTGGCGTGAAAATCGGTCAAGGAGATTGAGCTATTTCCAGTCAAGGTGGAGATTGTTGATTGTATGGGGTGTGACTGCAAATAGTCAATTCTAGTTGGGGTGTTTTGTAATAACTTGGAAACTTAATGGGCTTGGAGATAAGCATGAGGAGTTATTATCCTGCTAGGTTTAGGGATGGGAGAGCAGTATATATACACACATACATGCAACGATTGAAACGAGAGGCAACGCGGAGAGGCTAGGAGACCAACACCGAGAGGTGTGATCGGAGAGAGCCGAGCGGGGGTGTGTGATCATGGAGACCAACACCAAGAGGTGTCATCGGAGAGGAGATCGACACCGGAGAAAAGGAGATTGAGTTATCGGCAGTAGGGTTTCTGCCGTAGGAACGTGAGAGTGTAGAGCGATACACGCACGTGAGCTGTGAGAGAGAGGGGGAGGTTTGGTAGGGTTTACGGGTGAGAGAAGTATATAGGGTTTTCTATTCTTTGCTTGGGTTTAGCTTAGATAGGGTGATTCGTTCTCGTTGTAAACTGTAATCTTCTAATGTTTCTCATAGTGGAAGCAATCTCGGATTGACCCTCCCGTGGACGTAGGATTTCAGATCCGAACCACGTAAATTCTGGTGTGTTGTGCATGTTTACGTTTCAGTGTTCTTGAACGTGATCCTGCTTCTGCTCTTGAAGTTCAGGATCAATTATCTGCTTCTGCGATTTGTGTGTTCGTGGTTGATTTCTTGTTACGAATCCTAACAACTACGTCTGGGGCGATGCCAAGCCAGAATTTTCTCTCTAATATTTCAGATCTAGAATACAAGGAGTGGAAGCTATTTATACTAATAGCAGTAAACTCTAACCCTAAACCAATTAGGATTAACTGGGTCTAAACATGTGGGGCTAAATATAATTCAGACTCCACATCACAACAACAATAGATGTTTATGGAGAGTATATGAAACGAAAAACAAGAGATCTCTCAGGAAACCAGCCGCGCTGACCACGAATAGATTTTTATGGAGATAATCTGAAGCAAATAAGAAGAGATCTCGCCGAAACCAGCCGCCACGACCACGCGAAGAAAGAAGAAGAAGAGAGAGAGATAGAGTGTCTATTGAATGGATGGGTGGAGTGGAGGGACAAATAATGTATTTTGTCTTTTGGGGCACACTCCCATGCGGCTGGCCGCATGGTGAGGCCCATGGGAGAAGAAATATGAAGAAAAAAAGTGGGAGAAATAAAACTATAATAATTGGAGACAGCAGGTGTCAAACCCGCGACCCATCACTCATGAGTCAACGTGCAAATCCACTACGCTAGACAATCACATTGAATTCGAAACCGTAGTTAAATTTTTTATTAATACTACTGCCGCTTCTTTAATCTATATTATACATCCTTATGGTTGAAATTGAAGCATTGATTCTTTTCTTTAGAAAGTGTCAATCTCTGTGAAGGAAAATGTCAATCTTTCATAATCACAAAAAAACACAAAATTTTTCACTTTTACGATTACAACTACAATGTATAAGACACATTTTTTACGAGCTATGCATATTTACGCACTTGAGTCGGTGAAATAATTATTTCTAACTCATTTTCATGAAAGTGCCAATCTGTATGAAGGAAAGTGTCAATTTCTGTGAAGGAAAGTGCCAATCTTTCATAATCACAAAAATCACAAAAATTTTCACTTCTACGACTACAACTACAATGTATAACATACCGTTTTTACGAGCTATGCATATTTACGCACTTGAGTCGGTGAAATAATTATTTCTAACTCATTTCCGTGAAAGTGTCAATCTGTATGAAGGAAAGTGCCAATCTCTGTGAAGGAAAGTGCCAATCTTTCATAATCACAAAAATCATAAAAAGTTCCACTTTTACGACTACAACTACTATGTATAACATACTTTTTTTACGAGCTATGCATATTTACGCATTTGAGTCGGTGAAATAATTATTTCTAACTCATTTCCGTGAAAGTGCCAATCTGTATGAAGGAAAGCGCCAATCACTGTGAAGGAAAGTGCCAATCTTTCATAATCACAAAAATCACAAAAAATTTCACTTTTACGACTACAACTACAATGTATAAGACACATTTGTTACGAGCTATGCATATTTACGCACTTGAGTCGGTGAAATAATTATTTCTAACTCATTTCCATGAAAGTGTCAATCTGTATGAAGGAAAGTGCCAATCTTTCATAATCACAAAAATCACAAAAAATTTCACTTTTACGACTACAACTACAATGTATAACACACCTTTTTTACGAGCTATGCATATTTACAAAATTCACAATCAACTCCTCTTCAAACTGATTGCACAAATTACAAAAACTATCCATGAATCTGCATCAACAAAATTCTTGTTCTTGAAATAAATAGGCGAAAAATCGAGTAAAAGAATGCGCATTTGGATTAGTTAGATCCTAGTTTCATTACACCTCAAGCCCCCACAACCACCTCCCACGACTTCAAATTCCATCACCTTCATCAATCATTAGTGTTGCTACACATCTTCAACAGGCCAAGATGATGAGCAGTAGCTTTGTTTTTCTGGGTCCTTGCCATCTACAACAACAGAGAAACAAAACAATCAACTCATGTGAACCAAATCAAACAAGCACAAACGGGGCGAATCATTCGAACTTCTCAACCAAGAATGGCAAATGAAATCAACTAAATTCTCCAGCTAACCAATGCTCTGAGCAAACATATTCATTCAAAATTATCTCCAAATCAAAAGTTTCGACTCAATTTACTTCGTCATTCACTAACAACAACAATCATCTAGGCAACTAGTAGCACAAGCAACGAAAAACCTTTCATCCATTACTGCACTCGAAGAACCAACTGCTATCCATTTCAGCAAAAATCATAATACAGATCAATGGCATCATTAACACGGTCCCACAGCGTCTCAACATTGGAGTATTCAGCCTACCCAGAAAACAAGAACAATCATAACAAAAATTCAACTCAACCCAAAGGAAAAAAAAATCGAAAAAGGTGAAAACCTCAGAGTTGGCTTTGGAGTACATGATTTCCTCCGCTTTTAAAACCACAATAGGCAGCATTCCTGGAACTGTGAGTAGCATCAGTGATCCAGTTCACCCTCCCACACGTAGCTCTGTCACCGATAAGTCCTGTGGATCGCGAAAGAAAACAGATTCGACAAGCGTAAACGACTAGTTTTCGTGCGAGTTAACTTCCTATAGCTATTTGTATACACTGGCAAGAACATTCATATTCTGTAAATTTGGACATCAAACTTACAGTACATGAATAAATTACCCTTTTAATCAGTTTTTGTTAAACTTTAGCTCTCATTTTTCAAAAAAAATCTTTCTTAATTTTCAAGTTGATTAATTGTTTAAACAAGCCCATCAATTTCTTTCTTCATCAAGCTCATCCATAGTCCAATATCCCATCCAGTTATCACTTTCTCCCTCCTCAACAAGATTTTCTAATAATATGATAAATTTATGAATTAGATTTTGAGTCTTGTTTTGGTGTAAATTTCATAAAAATTTGAAACCAAATATCAGCATGCAACAAGAGAGAGAGAGAGAGAGAGAGAGAGAGAGAGAGAGAGAGAGAGGTGCTTACCAGGTTTGGGTGAGGGGTTGAAGGACATTAGAGGAGAAGAAGATAGGGAGAGAGCCATTTTAATTTGTTAAGAAATTTTGGGTTGAGAATGGCTGAATGAATGCAATCTCTCAAAGCACACAAACTAGATAAGCTAAGGCGCCATATTATTCTTGCCATTCTTTGTTCTTCTTAGTCGCAGCAGAGTGATTTTCGTGTACAAGCCTGCTCAAGAACACATTTTTTCAGAACAAAATTCACCTAAAACGACAACCCCACTGAAAGAGAAATCAACGAGAAAAACCCAGTACCTGAAAATCTGCTGGATAACTAAACCTCTCACGGGCTGGAGCATGTCGCTGTGCCAAGCTCTTCGCACGCACTCGTACGGTCTCGGTCCTGGTCTGGGCATCTCTCTTCAGCTAGACCAAATATCAAACAGTTGGTGCAATCAAACGGAAGAAAAACCCAAAACCCCTCAAACAGGGGAAAGTGAACAGGCAAGTGGAGAGGAAATCGAAAGGAGCAATAGAGTCCAAGAAGAGGCGGAGGAGGAGTATGGGGTTTTGAGTAAGGGAGAAAGAGGAGAGAGAGGGAGAGATGCTGGCGCTTTTCCCTGCATCTGAAAGAGGAGAGAGAGGAATATGGGGTTTTGAGTAGAGGGAGAAAGAGGAGAGAGAGGGAGAGAGGGACAGCTGCGGGCAAAAAATCTTCACGACGGCGACGCGGTGGCGGAGGAACAACGGCGACGCGGTGGCGAAGGAACAGCTGCGGGTTTCAGGGGTTCTGCACACGGGAATTTTTTTTTTTTTTTTTTTTAATATATTGAGCGGGTTCGGGTCGGGTTGGGCGAGTTGGGGCGGGTCAGGCGGATCCGGCCGCATGGTGCGGCCGGCCGCACAGGAGTTTTTGCCTTGTCTTTTAGGGGAGTGGAGAGAAGAGATGTTGAAATAAAACTTTGGTTAGATGATGTTGATATCTAGGGGTATTCTTGTTCACAATTTGAAATATCTAAACGGGTATTTGACCGTATTTACTCTTTTTTATATGCATGGCTTTGTATTTACGAGGAAGGAAGTTACTCCTCGGGCAAGAAAGGTTTGAGGAGGGGCCACTATATAAGTCGTCCGGAATTACCAAAATCTCCCTGCCTATTGACGTGCTGACGTATCATTTGAGCACCACTCTGAAAATTTAAGCCCTAATTCACCCGAAATAGAGAAAAGGGGTTTTAGCAAATCCACTTTCATAGCTATACTCCCTTAAACCCTTCCTCCCAAATTTCTCTCAGCAGCAATGTCACCTCTCTCGTGTTATGATTAAACTGTTGATTGCTTCTCGTTTAGGATTGATCGATTCCTGCAATGCCTGCTTCGCGCCTCTCCTCGCTCGCTGTGGCGGCCGCAGCGGCGGCGTCATACACCGCCGCCAATAACCATGCTTACGCTGATTCGCCGTTCCGTTTTTCTCCATTTTCGTCTCCGGCACCTCCCCCTTCTTCGTCGCAGCCGGAGGGCCCCCCTAGGGACAGTTCAGGTCAGGGAGAGGATCCTAAAGCTCCACCCGCCGTTGAAGTCTCTAAGCGCGGGTTTGACCCAGAAGCGCTTGAGAGGGGCGCCAAGGCGCTTAGAGAAATTAATAATTCTCCTCATGCTAAACAGGTTCTCTTAAGTTTTTTTATTTGTTTCGTTTGTTTGTTTTATTGGGAAGTTGTTTTGTCGTTATAATTGCTAATGAATACTATTAGTTTGTAATTTTTGACAACTTTGATGTTTCTTGCTTTGAAGGTTTTCGAGGTTATGAGGAAGCAGGAACAGACTAGGCTGGCCGAGTTGGATGCGGAGAAGGCTAATTTTGAGGCTATCCAAGCTCATGCTGATATTGTGAGTACTATTTTGTTATTCGAATTGATTAAGTGTTGCTTCTTATTTCTTATCTCCGCCTTGAATTAGGAGAGCTCTTCTTTATTTGTAGAGATATATTATTAATGCCATTGCCCACCTCGCCACTAAAGCTATAAATATATTTTCATTATATCTTTTAGATTTTTCTTTTTTGGAATGGTCCAAATTGCTATTGAGTGTCTTTACCAATGGACATAAAATAGGAAGGTTGAATTTGAGAACTTACAGCTTTGGTGCGTGAAGAAAGTTTCAATTTCCCATCTACAACAGTAGGATCTAGAGAGTTTCATGAAAAAAGGCTCAACTTATTTTTGTAGTAATGTTTCTGCGAAGGTCTGAGAATCATAGAATTACTTGCTTCATATTATCACATGTATACTCTTTTATTTTTGTTTGTATGCTCTTCCATTCTCACTCGACAAAATAAGCATTGTATCACCGCATTGTTCTCGTTTTCTTTAGCATAATATTGGACATATTTTTTTAGCTTTAGCTTCTCATCATCTCATGGCTCTTCTGTTATTGGCATCGACTTCTGCATCAAGGGAAGCATTGACATCACATGGGTTATACTTTCTTTTTTGGTTTCTTACTTATTGCTTTTGTATAATGTTCCAAGAAAGGGCTGCTGACTTGTTTACTAGTTTCATCCAGCCAAATGCATGCAGCTGTAATGAAATAATGAATAATTACCAACTGTTAAAACTTGTCAGTCAAAATAGATGCGGGCATAGCTCATTTAAAATCCTTTGTTCTGAAATAATGAATAATTACCAACTGTTAAAACTTGTCAGTCAAAATAGATGCGGACATAGCTCATTTAAAATCCTTTGTTCCATGATCTAATCTAGATCCTTGTTGAAATCTAACTCAATGTAACTACTAGTGGAGTTAAATGTCTTTACCTGAATTGAGAGCTTCGTCTACAGGAAAAACAGCGAAAGTGGGCTGAAGACCAGAGGAATCTATATCAACAGCAGGCGCAAGGTAAGGCGCAAATGATGAGATACGAAGATGAATTGACTCGCAAAAGAATGCAGGTGAGACCAATCTCACTTTTGTTTAATTAGTCTTTGATTTTGAATAAATGGAGATTTGTGAAATTCAAATGTGCATTTAGTCAATGTCAATGTGGACATCTATAGGTATCATTAACAGTGGCCATTTATGATTTATCTCATTCAAAATGTCAACTGTAAATGCTCCCTCAATGTTATGTAACATGAGTAGTGATGAATTGGGGATTTTGGCAATAGTGAAAGTGGTTTGACTTATTATCTCACATAACCTCAGACTGACCATGAAGCTCAAAGGCGTCATAATGCTGAGTTGGTTCAGATGCAAGAAGAGTCATCCTTAAGAAAAGAACAGGCAAGACGTGCTACAGAAGAGCAGATACAAGCTCAGAAAAGACAGACAGAGAAAGAGAGAGCTGAGATAGAGCGTGAAACAATAAGAGTGAAGGCTATGGCAGAAGCAGAAGGACGTGCTCATGAAGCAAAATTGACTGAAGATCATAACAGGAGGATGCTTTTGGAGAGAATCAATGGTGAAAGAGACAAGTGGCTTGCTGCAATAAACACAACTTTCAGTCATATTGAAGGTTTGAATCTGCCTTATTATCCGGATTGCAATTTTTCTCTGTCATTCCTCGTAGAATGTTTCACTTGTTACGCCCTCTATAGCATTCAAATTTCCCTTGAAAGCTATCACTTTTAACGCGTCATTTTTCTTGGTTGTATCTGTTATCTGCCAGACTGCAACCATGCAATTTTTCCATGTCTCTTAAAGCAGGATATTCTTTGATGTATTTCTTCCATGAATGTGTAATAATGATTCTCCCAGTTAAATGTTGGCTGACAAATATACTGAATCCGCAATAGACTGATTTGTTACTTAGGAAAGAAGAATGATTTGGTTGAAAGATTGTAAGATTAGTGTGTTTCATGTGCACTATGGTCTTTTTGTGGTATGGTTGGTTAGATACCGGAAGTCAGTATCTTTAACTACAGTGTTATTTCATACTCCCTCTGTCCCATTGAAGATGTCCCATTTCCTTATATGGAAATAATTAGTCCAGACCCAACATAGATTAGGAGCTCAATTAATTATGTAAATGGAAATCCTAATACGTAAATGTTAATTATTATGGAATATGAAAAAAATAATAAAGGTTATGCTAGTTACACGTCTTAAAAGAGTAAACATACTTAACAAGCAAAATATTTTTTATTTTGCCCAAACCAAATGGGGCATCTTCAATGGGACGGAGGGAGTATTTCGTTGAGTGAGAGCTATGAGTGTGAATTCTTCATATTCTTCTCGAGCAAGCTAAGTGTGTATAAACAGCTGAAATGTTGTTGTTCTGTATACCAGACAGTTGGTGCCAGCATCTAAATTGGCTGCCATGTAAGTTATATTACTGGAAGCCTTTTCTGCAACTGTCCCTACTTGTATATTATAAAGTAAAAATTTATATAAAAACAAATTAAATTTAAGCTTCAAAGGCACACTTTCATATTCATGAGATTGCTGCTGCCAATTATTGTGATGCATGAGCTTACTTTGTTCAGTTGAACAAGTCTTATTAAACAAGGTCAAATGGTCTTTCACTAGGTAAGGATCACAAATAGTTTCATTTCAAACGTTAGTGGTGATACCATTGCCACTGCTATACAATCCCTGAGAAGGAGATTAAAATTGTCTCAAGTGAATAATGACTTCTGTGCAGATAAATTAGGCTGTACAAGCTTATATTATTGCTAATCTTATCTTTTTTCCAAAAAATGATTGGTCCTATTCCTAGAGCAGTCACATTACTTGCTTTAACTTCTAGAAACAATCCTGCACCAGGTAGTTATGACTTATGAGGATACTCTTAAGCATGTTAGTTGTTACCTTGCTTGTACTATTTGGTAGCTAAAGTGTCTTCTCTGAATTCTTGTAGATGATTTCTTATTATGCAGGGGGCTTTAGGGTTCTGTTGACAGACAGAGGTAGATTGTTCATGACTGTTGGAGGAGCTACTGCCTTAGCTGCTGGAGTTTATACAACCAGGTTTGTTCAGTAATTTCTTCCTATTTTGTACTTAATTTACAAACAGGTCTATTTGGAAGGTTATGCACTTATTCTTAACTTTTAGCAATGTCTGTGCATGTGCATTCATTCCTCAATCATTCACATTAAATCTGGCGATCCTATGTCTTCTATATGAAATTCGTATAGATATTACATGGTTTAGATAAAGTGAGCATCTATTTTCTCTGCTACTTATGCCTGTTTTTATTGTCTGCATTTGACATATCAAAGCAGTATTCTTAACATTTATAGTGTTCAAATTTTATATTTAACAATAAAAGCTTGTACCGTGCTGCTTAAGCAGTACCCTTAGGTCTATAGTGTTTAAATTTTATATGTATTTACAAATAAATTTGGTTTCTGCTTAAGTGAACCCTAATAATTTACATGCTAAAGTGACACATCGCCTCTCAATACTTTTACATTGACAGGGAAGGAGCGAGAGTAATGTGGGGATATGTCAATAGGATTCTCGGCCAACCATCTCTAATTCGAGAATCATCATTGGCAAAATACCCATGGTCTGGAGTAGGTTCTAGAGTAGCCAATAAGGTCCGAAGCTTTAGTAGTGCTGCTGGGGCAGCAGCTGCTCAAAGTAAATCTGCTCTTGGGGATGTCATCTTGCATCCTTCACTGCAGAAAAGAATACAGCACCTTGCTCGGGCTACATCAAACACGAAAATCCATCAGGCACCATTTCGGAACATGCTCTTTTACGGGCCTCCTGGTACTGGGAAAACTATGGTTGCAAGGGAAATAGCTAGAAAATCGGTATAATATTCTTCCCTAGCATTCAAATGATCATCCAATGTGTCTGTCCTCTTAGAGATATTATGAAATGTCATTTATCTCTAACTAAGGGCCTAATCAGCAGACATCCATTGCTCCCTAATAATGCTTAACCCTGAATTTCCTTATCTTTTCTGTACAATGTGGTAATGGGACAGAGCATTGCTTATATTATTTAAGAGGATATTCTACGTTGTGAACTATAAATTATTTTCCATCTGTTATTACTGTTCTACATTTCCCGAAAGAACTCTTAAGCTGCTGAGACATTCAATTTTCCGAGAATGACACTATGTTGATGCTAGGTGGAACTTGCTTGATCTCCATTCTACTTGGTTCTTATATAAAATTTTGATTTAATTCCTCAGGGCTTGGACTATGCCATGATGACTGGAGGAGATGTTGCACCCTTGGGTCCCCAATCTGTTACCAAAATCCACGAGATATTCGATTGGGCCAAAAAGTCAAAGAGGGGTTTACTCTTGTTCATTGACGAGGCTGATGCTTTTCTTTGCCAGTAAGTAAATTGTTGGCCTCATGAAGTAGATATCACTCTAATTGGTTAAGAAACAGGCTTAATTTTTAGGTATCTGATTGCTTAAGAAAGATTAATTTCCAAGTTGATTAAATTTCTCGACCCTGCTACTGCTGTAATAGTCAATTAGATCTTAACAAAATTTCTATAGCACTAACTTCCCCAATTTGGCGCTGATAAACATTAAATGGATAACCTTGATATCCTTGCCTTCATATGCTATTTCTCTTGAACCCATCAAGTTTAGGGTGCCCTTCTTTGAGTTAAAGTTCTTCAAATTTCTTCTTTGTAGGCGTAATAGCACACACATGAGTGAAGCCCAACGAAGTGCTCTGAATGCCTTGCTCTTTCGAACTGGAGACCAATCTAGAGATATTGTTCTTGTTCTCGCCACAAACAGACCAGGGGATCTCGATAGTGCTATCACAGATCGCATTGATGAAGTTATTGAGTTCCCACTTCCACAGGAGGATGAGCGCTTCAAATTATTAAAGCTTTACTTGACAAAGTACCTGTGTGGCGAAGGTGATAAAGAGTTGAGATGGGGGAATTTCATCAAGAATTCACCACAAAAGATAACTGTAAAAGATATATCAGATGATGTACTACGAGAAGCTGCAAGAAAAACGGAAGGCTTCTCAGGCCGTGAGATTGCAAAACTGATGGCAGGTGTCCAAGCTGCTGTTTATGGAAGGCCCGACTGCATTCTCGATTCCACTCTCTTCCATGAGATTGTGGACTATAAAGTAGCGGAGCATCACCAACGGATTAAACTTGCAGCCGAGTCTTGAATTTTGTTCGTTTATTTTTTCCAATCAAGTTTTGGAAATGTGCCTTTTTGTTATCTGTGTAGAGGCAAAGAGTTACTTTCACGTGGTAAGTTTTCTACTTAATTGTTACGATTGGTTGATAATACCTTGTTTTCGAGACGAATAACTCATTTAAGAGCACATGATAGTTGATGTTTTTCTAGCCACACTTCATATGATATATCTTTGCTAATTTTGACTTGTAAATTATGGCTTCTACTTATATAGTTGTGAATTTAGGGGCTCTTTGGTAGCTTTGTTATAGAATAATCCAAGATAATATAAAAGTAAGATAATAGTATAAAGTTGATAAGATAGTTATGGAAGATGGCTCTTTGATAGCAATGCTTATTCACTTAGGGGTGATCATAGGTCGGTTAACCGACCATTTATCATATAAAAAACTAGACTGCAAGGAATTTAAGCCTGTTGGTTAGTTGTGAAAAAGTGATAAATAAAATCCGTTAACGGTTAACCTAAAAATCAGTTTGGTTAATCAATTATTCAACGGCTAACCATAATAACAAAATTTTATAAGGTTTATAATTTTTGTGATATGAAAAAGTTGCAAATTATAGAAGCTATATATGAATATCATACAACCTAGAAAAATATATCCCACCTAGTGGTTAACAAATACTCCCTCCGAACTTTTCAATTTGTTACATTTCTTTTTGGCACGGGAATTAAGGTAGAAGTGTTTAGTAGTTTAAGTGGATTTGATAATTGAGAAAAATAATGGATTAGGATTATAGAATAATACTTATATTATTTAATTAAAATTATAAAAAAAAACTTAAATTGTAAAAATTATTTTTTCAACTTTCAATTTATAATTAAGTAATTAATATTCTTCATTTTCTTTAAAATAAAATAAAAACTAAAAATTATTTTTAAAATAGAGCATTTATTTTATTAAAAAAGAAATTTTTAATAATTTATTTTTTTTTAATTTTCCAGTTAATAACTTATCAATAAAATAATAAAATAATATTTATTAATTATTCTTTTTACGTTTTTTTTTTTTGCAAATAAAAAACAAGAATTTAATTTTAAAACATAAGTGCCCAATTAGTGGGCCTTAATTTTTTGCTAATTGTGTCATTTAATCAGTCATAAAAGGAAAGAGGGATTATTTGAGATATCCATTCTCGCGTTTTAAAAATAAATTATATCCACCAACATAACTTCAATAAATTATACCCATATTTTATTTTTTTGGACAAAATTGCCCTCAATAATTCAAAACCAAAATTTTCGATGAAAACCTAATTGGACCGCTCTTTTTTAACTATTGCAAAAAAAAAAAAAGCGCAGAAAAGCGCAGCTCCCTCTCTCTCTCCGACTCTCCCCCCTCTCTCTCGCTCAACGCTCACTCCCTCTTCCCCTCCCCCTCCTCCCTCTTCCGGGGCAAAACTTCAGCTCTGGACTCTCTCTCTCGCGTGACGGCAACGACACTCACACTGTTTGAAGCACATCAGAAGCCTCAACAAAACCCTAAATCGCGTAGGAGATGGCCCCAACATCGACTACAAGTCGCAAAATGCAACTCCAGGTACTATTCATGGATTTCGAAGTATTTTTGGTGGGTTTTCTGCATCGATATTTTTGGTTCTTTATGCTCTAATTTTTTTTCAATTTTGCCGATTTAGATGTGGAATATTGTTGATTTTTGGTGGATTAGAATTCCGTTTAATTGGTTGTTTAAATTTATTTTTTCGGTGGATTTTCAAGTATATTACTGGATTTTTGGTTGATTTGCAACCTATCGATTTTCTCTCTCGCCTGCTGCATGTATTGGGCTGTTTGCAGGTGAGGCTTCTTTCATTGCTTTGAAGCTTATGTTCCTGCTCTTTAGATTTCTCCAGCAATTCATGAATGGACATATGACGCAATGTGTCATGATCTATTAGATCTGGATGGAAACAGATATGTAGCAGATGCAACGTGTTTCTAGTAAGATAGACATATTTTATATCATGGTTAGCTTATTGGGTAACTGTCCTCCATCTCTTTTATTTTCTTTCTAGGCCAGTTATGTATAATTTCTAATAAGCAGATAACCGAATATAAAGTGAAACACTTATTTGGCTAGTATACAAATGCATAGTCAATCACATTAGACAAAATGAAACCTGTATTCATTGCGGAAGGTTAGGTATGACTGGAAATTCGGAGAATTGTTTCATTGGTTTTTTCTGGTAGTGGGGGCTTAGTTTATGCATGCTCACCTCAAAACATTAGCAGCAAAATACTCTGAAATTCAATGAAGCTTATGCAACAAAAGCAATCTGAAGATTTTTTTTTTTTTTTTAATTGTGAGTATATTTGACTATTTGCAAAGATGCTGCAGAGCTGAAATATGCTAGAAATTTGGAAGTTTTAATAATTGTTATATGTTGTTTAAATGCTTTAAAGTAATATATTTTCACACCAACATATTTTACTGCATTGACATCTCAATTTTTCTTTGGGTAAAGTCTTGTTTTGAAGTATATTCTCGCCTTTTTAGTTGTAGAATGCCGTGACATTTAGAGTCGTAACTGCTTGTTGTTCGGTATGATAAAAATAAGGAACTTAGTGTTTATAATTATAATAAATGCTTCTGGTGCGCACATCTAAATATTGCTTTTGCAAATGTTGATTTCCAGCATCCAAAAAGGTGCATGGAAGTAGAAACATGGGCAAGGCTGCCAGAGGTACTTATGATCATGCAAAGGTTGTCAACAGGCCTTCTACTACTTCTACTACCGAGGAACTTGTGCAATTATTGAGGCAACAAGCATCAACTAAGCATAATATTCCTTCTACTACTTCTACTTCAGTTTTGCTAAGTACCTAAGTATGTTTTTTTGAACCAATCAAATAAATATGATTACAAGTTAGGTTCATTACTCAAAAGAAACACACACAATACTGACCCTCCATCTCTCTATCTCAGATTGCTGGGAAACTTAATAAAATTATCAGAGATACGGTACTACGAGAACTTGGGCAACTTGAGCAGGATCTTGTATTTGGTGATGCAGGAACAAAGGAGGTTATAATTTTTCTGAGAAAGAACCAGGTCCTTTCTTAATTTCTAAATTGAAATAGTTCACCGGCACTTATATTAATTATTGGTTCTTCTGTGAGATTAACTCTTGTTTTACCCTTCAGGACGAAAGAAGCAAGAAAAAAGTGCGGCTAATGATGATTTATGCTGATGTCTATCCTAAAATTTTTAAGGAGACAAAACATTAAAACTCATGCAGGTGAACAAATTGTGGCTTATGTACCGTGTAGGAATTTGTTCTATAAATATACACTAATACACCCCTTCTCCTTTATCATGCTTTTGCATAAATTGATGATTCCATTGCTATTATTATCTCCCAACTCCTAACAAGTAACAATTAACGGTTCTTGAAGCAGGTGGAAATAGCAAGCAATTTATTGGAGAGAAATGTTTGGAGCTAGGGCAATGTTGAAGATCAAGGGTGCTATCAAGGGTGATCAAAGATGCGTGTATCACAGGAAACAACAGCCGCCTCTATTGTAGTTGTATTGAGTAGTACTAGAATCCTAACATATTTTTAAACTTTAAAGCTACAGATGTTGGAAATTTTGTAATATATGAAAATGACACAAATATTTGGAATTATTTCATGATTATTAAATCATGCATAAATGTCTTCTACTTGTAGTGTTAATATTATTAATGCCGCATTACAATATACCTATGATAAAGATAGATCGTATGGAAAGATCCACTCTTGATGGTTAGAACATTTTGCAACTATCTATCACCTGTAACTTTTCTACATGTTACAACTTTAACTATTGGAACTATTTTAATAAATAGTATCAACTGTTCCACATTGGTTGGAACTATTTATTGAAATACTTGAAACAATTTGAACTATGTTTGTGAATAGTTAAAGTAGTTCCAAGTGTTAACCGGAACTATTTAGCATGGACGGAAGCACTATTGACATCGAGTCTGATTGGTACAATTAGAACTATTATGCTTAGTACGCTTGGAACAATTGGAACTATTGGAACTATTATACTTAGTACACTTGGAACAATTGGAACTGTTATGCTTAGTACACTTGGAACAACTGGAACTATTGGAACTATTATGCTTAGTACACTTTAAACAATTAGAACTATGCTTGCTAATATTGGAACTATTGGAACTATTATGCTTAGTACACTTAGAACAATTAGAATTATGCTTGCTAATAGTTACAGTAGTTCCAAGTGTTAACCAGAACTATTCTACAAAATACATTCATGTGTGATGACAAATATAATAAATGGTACTATTAAAACAATTACAATAAACAGTTCCAACGTTACTAGCTCTAACTTTATAAGAACCCTTAGAACTATTGGTACTAAAATTACTCAATAGTTCCTACTTCATTGGAACTATTGAAACTATGTAAAGTACGAGAAAATAGTTCCAACTACGTACCGCAACAGATGTCTTAGCTTAGAAATATAAGTACCATACGTATACAACAGTTCCAACTTTATTAGACAAAAACTATTAACAAAGATAATGATTGATATCAATTACATGTCTAACTGAACTGGTCCAACGATTTTTCAACAGAAGCAAAAGAAATATGCCCCTTACTGCCTAAACCCATAAAGGATTTCACTGCAGAATGGAAATTAACGAGACAACTGAAGTTGCCTTTGGCATTGACGTAGCTCTCCATTTCTAGCAAGACAAATCACAATCGCCGTTAAATTCCCCTAAAAAACACATAACGCAAACGGAGAGCTAGGCTACTAACATTCCTTTTGTATTAAAATTTAGAATACTACATCACCATGTGCAGATGGATGGACTACTTTAAAAGGAAAAAAAAAAAAAAAAAAAAAAAAAAAAAAAAAAAAAAAAAAAAAAAAAAAAAAAAAGAAGAAGAAGAAGAAGAAGAAGAAGAAGAAGAAGAAGAAGCAACAGCTACATCCATTGAAACATCATGTTCATGAAAATGGAGGGAGGGATAAGTAGTACATACATAGAAAGTGGTGAGAGGAGTTGTTGCATCCATGGAACAAATTTAATTGATTTGAAGTCCACAACTGACGCCCTATCATCATTCCTCCACTCCTCTGAACTAGAGTACAATTTATTTCATCATCAAATTAACATAGATCATTAATTGCATGTATATATGTATCTAAGACTCCATCAATATTTACCAACTCACCGGAACTCGGAAAACGTCTTCTTTCTCAACATTGTTCATGCGGATTCCCACTCTATATACATATGTCATGAGGGTGAGGTGGCGGTGTCCGCTTTGGTCGGAGACAGGAGGCAACAAAAACAATACACAGGAGCAAGCAGCCGCATACGGCAGAGAAAAGAATGCGGAAGCGGCTGCAGAATACTTTATGCATTGTCCATTTTCTCTTCTAACCTTAAATTCAATACTTATGATTAGTACAACATTAAAAGAGCTGCAAAAACTACAACATTACCTCAAGATAGCTAACACCGAAAGAAACATACTTCAAACAAAATGGGAAGCAAATTAATCAAAGAAGATAAATTTTGTTTCAATTTATGTTCTCTTCATACACCCTGGAAATCTCTACTACTCTACCTCATCTGTTACAACCATATACTATTTCTTCAAATCCTATGAGAGACAGGAACATAGTTGATAAATACTGATAACTCTCGGATAGAGTATTAGAACGGAAAGAGAGGGAGATAGAGGTAAATAAAGGGGCTAAAGAGGCCCAATTTGATATGAGAACCAACTTGACTACCTTAGCTCTTCTAGGTTCTTTTGCTCCCCTTTCTTCAAAAATTGATGACGAGAAACATTAAGCCATTATCGATTTCAAAATCGAAGCAAAATAGAAAGAACAAATCAATAGAGAGAGAGAGAGAGCTATAAAATGTAATTACCTTTTCTCCTGAGTCGGCAACAGCATGGAGCAACCAACAACAAGGGAGCTAGCGCTGGGCTTCTTCCTCGACGACGGCGAAGGACCAGGTAGTCCTGGTCGCGGCTTCGGCGAAAGGCAGAAGATGCACTTTGATTCATTTCTTGTAGTGTTCAAACGAGATGAAAAGGGGAGAAGAATGTGGAGAGACTAGAGAGAGAGAGAGGTGTTTGCTGACGAGAGATGAGACGCAGGGAACAACCAGCAACAAGGGAGCTAGGGCTGGGCTTCTTCCTCGACGACGGCAAAGAACCAGATAGTCGCGGCCGCGGCCGCGGCTCCGGCGAAAGACAAAAGACGCACTTGGATTCATTTCTTGTATTGTTCAATCGAGTGAAATGGAGAAGAAAAGGGGAGAATAATGTGGAGAGACTCGAGAGATGAGACGAGAAGGGGAGAAGAGAGGGGAAGAGGGGGGGAAATTCTCATAAAAGTGGGAGTAAAAGCTGGAGGAAAGCTGAGGAAAAATGCAAAACCCTAAGGGTATTTTCGTCCAAAAAAGCAAAAAATGGGTATAATTTATAAAAGTTATCTTATCGGACACGCTTTATTTTTCGAAATTGAAAATGGACATTTTGCACCATTGTGAGAAAAGGAAATGTAACAACTTGAAAGAGATGGTCTAAAAAGGAAAGTGTAACAACTTGAAAAGTCCAATCCAGAGGGAGTAAATATTAAAAACTAAATGAAAATATGTACACATTGTTTATACTCACAATGGTGCGAAATGTCCATTTTGACTTTCGGGAAATAAATTATGTCCGGTAAGATAAGTTACATAAAATATGTCCAATTTTTGCATTTTCGGACGAAAATGCCCCTAAAAGTTTTGACAAATTTTCACAATTCTCTCGGCTTTTCCCCCCCTTCAGCTCGAAAGTTTGAGCTCAAATTTTTGGTGAAATATTTGACTTGCTTCTCTCTCATCTCTCCCTCAGCTCTCCCTCTCTCCCTCCTCTCTCCTACAATTCTTCTCTCTCGCAACTCATCTCTCTCTCGTAACTCTTGCTTCTCTCTCCCTCATCTTTCTCGTACGGTTTTTGGTGGAGGATTCCGGCGGCATTTTAGGGCACCGAAACATACCGGTTCGATTCCGGCAGAGATTGCGCTATTCCGGCGATGACTCCGGCGAATTGAGTCTGGGGAATTTAGTGTTTCCCGAGCTTCCGTCTGGGCAGTTCATTCCGGGCAGAAGTTGCGTTATTCCGGCGACGACTCCGTCGAATTGAGTGTGGGCAATTTAGTTCTTCCCGAGCTTCCGTCTGGGCAGTTCGTTCCGGGCACAAATTGCGCGATTCCGGCGACGATTCCGGCAAATTGGGGCTGGGCCAATTTTCTTGAATTGGATTGATTTGAATTGAAGGTATTTGTCTTGTCTTGTTTCATGATTTTATGAGTTTCATTTGTTGTGAAAATGAATTAGTGAATCCAACCAGCTGCTGAAACTATCTCAAAAAAATAGGATTCATTTCTCCGATGAAAATTTTGGGGATTTTACTGAATAGAAGAACAAGTTGAAACTATTTTTACAAAATTAGTTCCAACAGTTAGAACTTTTCCAAACAGTTCCTCCTAGTTCGAACAATTCCAACAGTTCACAGTTCCAAGAGTTTCAATTATTTTTCAACAGTTAGAAGTATTTTAAGTTTTTTTATTTGCATTTTGCAGATGCCGCATTCTTCGAAGATAGTGATTGTTCATGGAGGGACATGGACCGGAAACGAACACAGTGGCGGAGATGAACAGTTGATGCTTATACCGCCGGTTGGTCCTATAAAGTTCACATATTTGTCGAGCAAGATTGAACAATGTCTCATGAAGCCTAAAAGTAGGTATGTTTATGAAATCTGTGCACTTGTGAGGTCCCCGTCAAGTCAGCCCATAAACTGAAGATTATGGATGATGTAGATGTCGATCACGTGTTGAATGAATTAGAAAAACCTACCTTCTACATTACTACAACTCCCATAAATGATGAATTATTAGAGATTGTAAATCATCAAGCATCACAGGGGACTAAGGCTAAGGTCACTAATCTGGCAACTAAAGCTTCGTTGAACAAATTCGGCGGTAGAAATTTGGAAACAAGAGAATTGGATCTTGGTTTTGGCAGGGGGTTGGATCAGGAATTGTCGGATCGGGATTTGGACAGGGGGTTGGATCGGGATTTAGACAGAGGGTGGGATCGGGATTTGGACAGAGGGTTGGATCAGGATTTGGACAGAGGTTTGGATAGAGGTCTGGACCGGGATTTGGATAGGGAGGAGGATGAGACAATTAGACTCGATGATGATGATGATGATGATGAAGTTGATAGGGACAGTCTTGATGATATGGATTGTGGCAGCATTCGACGGACTTGGGTGTCTCAAGGAAGTAATCACGTATTTGAGGGAGATCAACAATATATTGGGCAATGGATCATACCCGCTGCATCGTATCATCTTAACGAGCCCACATCAGTAGAAATCCCAGATTCTGAATGCATTTATGATGATACACTTCGCAAGGATGCTATATTTGCAAGCAAGGATAGATTGATAACCGTCTTAGGGTTATATCATCTTGCTAATCACGTATCCTTTTTAATGCCGCGGTCGTGTTTCATTCGATGCCACACAGTGTGCAAAAACCGTAATGCTAAATGTTGATGGATTTGTATACTAGAAAGCAGGCCTTTTAGCTTGTATGCATGTGTTGTCCATAGCCACTAACAATCTTCTATCTGATTAAGTATGAATTGTTATCTATGCATCAAACATCTGTCCATTATCTCAAAGTTGTAGGCTTTATGGTGTGTTGTAGATCACAGAAGACCATAGTTGCCGGTTCCTCACGAGATATAAAAGGGTATCACAGTTGAGACAGTTCTGGATATAACTGTCGGTTTAGGCTGTAGTATAGGCTGCATAAGTAGCTTGTCTTGGCTACTTGTCTATACTAGTACGTGCGTGTACTGATAGGATCACGGTGAGGTGTATTCTTCTATTTTGACCGAATGTAGAAAGAATCAAGACCTCGGTGACTTAAGATGAACCTTAACTCTAGTTGAGTCCTAAGGGTGTATAAGTTGTAGTCTGCTTCTTTGATTTACCATGGGTGAGAGTTCAGAGTATCTGTAACTCAATATGCTCCGTATCCTGGGAAGCAACTACAACTAGTACGACTCTTAGTGCAACTGCAACAGAGCACCATATCCTGGTAGAACAGGTTGATCACATCCCCTGAGGAATTCGTTAAGGATTATCATACCAAACCCTACAGGTGGATTAATTTCCGGTATGATGAATAAGGAATGAATGGTACTACTCAGGAATAAAAGAAGTTGAATAACACGAGCAGTCAGAAGCTCTAAGTTAATCAACGGATGTGGGATATCTTAAATATGGGGGTCGCTAAGTCTAATACTAGCCCTGAACTCAACAGGGGTAAAACAGGTAATTCAGTACTATTACTCTAGTGGAATGTTTTAGTACTTATGAACTAAATTATACTCTGGGCTGAGTATGGAGAATTTAGCCATTGGGAGGCCTCGGTTTTACCAGCTAGTAGATCCCTGATCTGGCCCAAAAAGCTCAACAGGCCACAGTATAAGGAATAAGTGGGCCACCACACAATTGGGCCCAGTATGGGGCGCCAATCTGCTAATGGACGCCTAGTCCATGTGTTGCAGGCCTGGCCTGCAACTTAAGCCCAAGTCTCACTTGGTCTCCTCTATATATACCCCCTCAAGGTCTTATTTTGACCTAATAGTCAGAATAATCGAGTGCACTTAAATATTCTGAACAAGAAAGGGAGGCTAGGGTTAGAGAGAGAGAGACGTGCGGCCGGCAGTAGCAGTTCGGTGGGGATCCCGTTTTCCGTGGCTGATTCCGAAGATCTTTTTCCATCCAACGTCAGAATCGAGCAGGGATACAGATCAGAAGATCTATTCGTGAGTTCTCTACTTCTTCAGGTAATCGATCTATAAACCCCCTATGATTCCGCACTTAATTCGTAGGAGCATGATAGGTTTAATTCGATAGTTAGATATCCGAAATAGATCCTCGAGCGAACTGATCTTCACCGATCAGATATGGTTCCTTTAAATGTTCGTTTGTTTTACGTGCACAAGCAATAGGTAGCGCATGGAAGATTCATGAATGGAGTCCACACAGTTGTCAAAAGGATTTGAGATATCAATCCGAACCAACCATATGCTCCAAGGTTTTAGGTGCATACTTTGTCCCAAATCTCTCTCTAGGGTTCCTCACTTCAAATCTCCTCCCACCGTTTTTCCGCTTCACCTCTCCACCCACTTCATTCCAGCGTTTTTCTTCACTTCACTTCAGTTCAACGAGTAGAGAATGTCGTCCTCCACCCGCTCCTCCTCCTCTGGTTGCCGACCTACACGGATCTCCCGTCCAAGTTGTGTGCACGGAGTGGAGGCTGATATTTTAACATCGCATACGGAAGAAAACCCTGGGCGTAGGTATTTTTGTTGTCCAATCAGAAAGGTATGTATTTTCTGTTATCTAATTAGGGCTTAACGATTCGTTTTTTATTGTTTTGTTAATAATGCTCGCTCGTTTATGCAGGAAGATGACTGCGACTTCTTCCAGTGGCTAGATTGCCCAGAACCTACCAGCTTCTGCCGAAACAATTGTGAACGTCGCATTGACATCATGATCCTCGAGCACGGTGAACAAATTTTTGAAGCACAACGGGTGGAGAAATCGTTGCTCGAGCAATTGAGGTTGAAAGAGCAGGAGCTTGAGGCTCTTAAAGCTGATTTTGAGGTTGCAGTTCGAGCCGAAGTATCGAAGAAGTGTACCGCATTGAAGAAAGTAGGGCTTCTAATGTTGATATTAACTGTTCTTATTAAACCTACATTTGCTTAATCACTAGCTTAGTGGACTGTTAAGGGCTAAATTTTCATAGTTAAGTTGGTACTATTTTATTTTGGTTGTGTATGAACTGTAGGTTCTGTTTGTTCGAACAGTTGGAATTGTCGTAGTTGTGTTGTAACTTATATGAAAAAAAAAAAAAAAAAAAAAAAAAAAAAAAAAAACAAGATATATGACATGTTTGACTCGAAAATAGGAGTTGTGTTTTGTTTTTGAATGCATTTAATGGGTGACAATAACACAACATTAAACTTCAAATTAGGAGTTGTGTTTTGTTTCCGTCACGCCATTTTTAACCCTCTCGTCATTTCTCACTTTTAGGATTATAGGGTTTTTATTGTATAGAAAATCGAAATGACCATTATCTCAAAATAAATGCAGGAATTAAAACACCCTATTATAATTGTTTTTTTTTTTAACAGTTCCAACTGTTCCAACTGTTAGAACTGTTAGTACTGTTTGTAATACGAGCAGTTTAAGTTCCAAGAGTATATTTGTTTGATGTACTAACACAAAATACAAATTAGATTAAAGGCTTAATACTATGAATTAATACAAAATACAAATTAGATTAAGACTACGAATTAATGCAAAATACAAAAACTGTCTGTTTGTTTCACACCACCAACAGCAAAATATTTACATGCATTGTTTGTTTCATACCCCACATCGAATAAATTGTTTTCTACTTACTTACCTCCCCTCAAATTCATTTCTGTAAATACGGGCTTTTCAATGCCCCAGCTGGTTTCCTCTGCCTCCTTGTCCTTCTGTAGGTCTGCACCTCTGTTGGCTCAGGTGGTGCAGCTTCTGCCTCCACCACTGCATCTGCTGAAGAGGCGTCTGGAGCTGCCTCTGGCTCTATCGGTGCTGCATCGAGGAAAGGATTGGGCAGGGGCCTTGGCTCTGTCGGTGCTGCATCGAGGAAAGGATTGGGCAGGGGTGGCTGGGGTGCATCGGTCATGTCCCTTTCGAACCGGTGCAACTGCTCACGATCCGTTTCCGTGAGGGGGGCATCGGCGTCGATTGGCTCATTGACCTGTTGACATCAAAATTGCTCATTATATTATCAAATAAACTTAAAAATAATTACAGTAAAGGTCCGTTTTATTACCAAATGAAATATGGATCTGAAACGCATCTTAGGCCCTAAGGACACAGCAACAGTTGATCCAGATCTGACCGCCGTCTGCTGCCCGACGGACACGGCACCCCTCGATCCCTCAACATCGTCCTCCTCGGCCTCCTCGACCTCCTCATCCTCCTGCCCATTGTGTAATATAATAAATTAAAGAAACTGATGAATTGAGTTTATTTATTGAAAAGAGGAGGAGTTTAAACCTCTTCTTCTTCATCTTCATCTGCTGCTGCATCACCCTCACGCTCCTCGTCTTGCATCTCCTCGTCCACCACATCCACCATCTCATTACCTTCTCCCCGGCCACTGGAACCACCTGCCTCTACATGCCCGGTTTGGTTGAAGTTGAATGTTTTCAACTTCTCAAAGACCAACCCGGCCACGTGTTCGGCGAACGACCCCATCAGCTCCTGCTTGAGCTCCTCCTTCACTTTCCCAACTTCCCTCGCAACAAGATCCTTGACCTTGGCCCTCTTACCACCCTTGCTTTCAGTTGGGACTTCGGCCTCTTGACCAGCTTGGACTTCAGCCCCATCGGCTTGGACTTGGGCTTCAACCTCTTCTTCATTTCCTTCTTCAGAAGTCCCCCTCCTCCTCTTTGCACGGGGTGCACGGGGTGCACGGGCTGCAAGGGATACGCGGGAAGGATCGTATTGGAAAGTGAAGGGGGTTCCCGGGGGCTCGAGGGTGGTCATGTAAGGCTGATTCAGCTCCTCGGGGTCAGCAGCCAACGAGATAGGTACCTTCAAAAAAGAGTACAAAAGACTTTGTTGGGAACCCCTTGCAGTTTGATTTTGATGATGTTTATCGAAACCACACTTAGGCATTTTTACTTGTTTAGGGTCAAGGCCGATAGATCGACCTGCTACCTGTTAGTGCAGGTCGATGCTCTCTATAGTTCTAAATGCAAGTTTGATCCACTCTGTAAGAGAAAGGTCGTTCATCGACCTGCCTCATTCGGATCGAGCTGGCATATCTACCTGTCTATCGGCCTCCCTTCTCAAGCTTCCAGCCTGCTTTGACTTGGAAGATTTCAAGAGCTGGATTATCATATCAAGGTCGATGCTCCGCCTTCATGGAGCAACACGACCTGATCCTTGCCACGTGGTGTGCCAGCAAGGACGAACTTCCCCAACGGCTAGAAATGAGTCAGCCTCCAACGGCTAGTGCCACGTCATCCTGACTCCAATGGCTAGTTTTTCAAAACTGTCTATAAATACTTCAGCCATTATCGAATTCAAACACGGGAAACTCAAGCTATCAACGCCAAACTCTGCAAAAATCTCTCTCAAAGTTCTCATCCATTCAAGTGTTCGAAATTCCACTAGTTTCCCAAACACTTGACAAAGAGAGATTTTCGACTCCGATAAAAGTCCAACGATGAAGTGTTCACTGCTGCTTGTCGTTGATTCAACAACTTCTTCTCCGACTCGTTCGAAGTTAGAAAGTTTGTGTGTGTTTCACCATTGTAGAGTTAGTCTAGCTCTGTAGTGTGTGAAAGGTTGTTTGTACGTTTTGTACGAAAGGTTGTAAGGGTCACGACCCAAAACTCGTGTCTAGATATATTCAAGTTAGAGTGTATTTAGAACTGATACTCAGTCAGTATAAATAAGAGAGAGGTTGGATCCAAAGGTAAAGGGATTCTCAGGTCGAGTCGACCTGACGTGGACGTAGGAGGATTTCTCCGAACCACGCTAAATTGCGGTGTCTCCCTCTCTCTCTCTCTTTATTTATCGCCCTTTCATTTTATTATCAAACTGACGAGCATCAACCTGCATATCAAGCATCAACCTGCATTTCCGTATCGACCTTAGATTTTTCAAAGAGTAAATCAACCTCCACCAACTTCCGCATAAGCACAGTTTGATAAATCAAGCTTGTTCCCAAACGAGCTTGATAGATCAACCTGTCTCTGATAAGGATCGACCTTGACAATCGACCTTTGATCGGCCTGATTTTATAAAAGTCAAAAACGGTTGGTTATTGGTGTATTCCCCCCCCCCCCCCCATACACCAATTACTCTTTCCCGGGACCAACAAGTGGTATCAGAGCAGTGGTTCTTTTGACCGCTGCTTTGCATACTAAAGGTTTTATCAAACTTTTGGTCATTTTGAACCGATCAGTGACTTTTAATAAAGAAGGATTAGAAGAAAGTGAGTCTTTCAGATAGGAACGTAACTCATCCAGAAAATCCTCATAAATATCTTCAATAATACCTTTAGAAAAATCTTTTCATTCATATCATATCATTTTATTTGCAATGGAGGCTTCTCTTCTCAGGGTTTGTGAAGATTTTTCCATCCAAGGCTATGAAGACTGGAGCTTCCGAATCAAGATGTGTCTCAAGGCACATCACGTCCTTATGTGGGAGATCATCGAAAATGGCCCCTCCCCCATTTATGCAGCGAAGATCATCGTGGATGGAACATCCCCCGGGGAGGCCACATACGAAAAAGTCCTCAAAAATCCTCGCGACTATACAACCGAGGAAAGGAAGGAGGCCAGCCTCGATGACTACGCAAAGGGACTCATCTCTAGCACCGTGAAGGGCGTCTACCTTGCCAAGATTTGAAATCTTGAAACTGCCAAAGAGATGTGGGACACCCTCCGGTCCATCAGCCTGGGTTCAGAGGAAATGAAGGAGAACAAGTTGTCCATGGCATGCAGCAAGTTCGATGACTTCAAGATGGTTTCAGGTGAAACCATAGAAGCAATGAAAATTCGCTTCACAGAAATCATTCTCGAAGTCGCTGCAATCAACCCTCACAAATATACGCAGCGCGAGAAGAATCTTAAAGTAATGCGTGCCCTACCTGCAAATTGGCACGTATACGCCGCCATGCATCCAGCCCGTTCGGACTTCAACTTCCTCACCACCGAAGATCTTTTCGACATCCTTGTCGGAAATGAATATGAAATGATCCGAATCCACGGATCAGCACAGCCTTCCACCAGCAAGAAGGCCGATGAAAAGGATGATAAGGAGGTAGCTTTCAAGGCCGACTCAGCCTCTGCTGCTACCCCAAGCTCGATTGACGAATCCATCGTCAAAAAGTTCGAGAAGATGACTCTCGACTATGCTCTAGCTGCTAGGAGAAATGAGAAGCTCCTAGGAAAGGTTGTCAAATACAAGAAATTCTACCGTGACAACAAGCGAAACTTCTCAAACCGCAACCACGACCGCCCTGACAAAAAGGGAGAAGGTAAAACCTCAACCTTCAATTCTTCTAACACACCCGAGGGTGGATGTTTTGGTTGTGGCAGGCCGGGTCACTATAAGACCGATTGTCCAGATCTGACAAAGGCCGAGAGAGACGAGCTCCGTGCAAAGCGCGATAAGAAGCTCAAGGAACAACGAGCTGCCATGATCGCCGAAGAAACAAAGGAAGCTCACCTCTCTGACAGCTCGTCAAGTGATGAAGAAGGCTACATCGCTTTCGACGAAAGTGATGATGAAGAGTGCTTTGTTGGAGAACTCCAACAAACTGAGGGATCTTCGAAGGTAGTTCCTCAACCTATTTCACTTTCTTTTTCTGACGATGAATGTGCAGAAGAAGGTGAAGAACTATCCGAGGCTGTGTCTTGGGAAGAAATCAAGAAACAGCTCGATGATTATGCCGACCTCGTGGATACACTTAAAGAGGTCGTTGAAGATAATGCTGAGCTGATGAACAAGAATGAAAAATACAAGCTAGCATTAGAAGAAAGATTCTCTCCCTATGATGAGGAAAAAGAAAGGGAGATCAAAACCCTAAAGTCAAAGGTTGAAGAATTGACTTTCCGGGTTAAGGAGTTCGATACCGGGGCACTTGAGAAGGACGAGTCCCTCAAAACCAAAGATGCCGAAATTCACAGCCTTACATCAAAATTGGCTGACTTGGTTATTCGACACGAACTCCTCGTGGAAAAGAAGGAAAGCTTCAACTCACCTTGAGTCAGTTGAAGAAAAGCGAAAAGAAATTGGAAGAAGTCCAATCCATGCAACGCAATCCGCGCGATCACTCTGGTATTGGATTTAATGGAAATCCAAGGAAAGCAAGAACAAAGACTGCGAGATCAAATTCGTGAAGGCGCAGTCAAAATCAAAGAGTGTTCGGAAAACTCATCAAGCTCTGCCTGATAAAATGGTCAAGCTGAAGAACCCAGTTCGACAGCCCCAAGCCATTCTTTTAAGGCAACACAAGAAGGAACAGCCTGTTCCTCAAAAGAAAGGGAGTCGACCTGCCCAGAATCGTCGACCTGCCCCCTCTCATCAAAAGCAGGCTGTTCATCAAGGGCGATACCAAGGCCAGTACTATCAAAGGCCGTATCATCCTCAGTTCTTCTACCCTGCTCATCAAGAGTGTTACTGCCACTATCCTCAACAGTCAAACTTTCAAGATTGGCAGTATCAATCTGGCTTTCATGATGCGCAGTTCTATCAGCCTCGCCGACCCCGCTCAAAGAAATCCAAGGCTCCCAAGCCCAAGACCGCCACTGCCTCGTCCTCAGCCTCGGATAGAAGCAGACCGGCGAAACAAATCTGGGTTCCAAAGGCCGTTCCCGCAACCGATGTAGCACCCAATCTCAAATGGGTTGCTAAGTTTAACTAATTGCAGGTTGGGAAGGCTCAAAGAAGGAGCCAAGCAGCTCGTGGAGCTGTATGGATCATTGATAGTGGATGCTCCAAGCACATGACATGTGACAAAACGCTACTATCAAACTATCAAGAACGAGACGGGCCACTTGTAACCTTTGGAGGAAATTCAAAGGGTCTCACAAGAGGCCAGGGCGATCTAAAAGTTGGTAAAACAACTATTTCTAACGTCTCGTATGTTGAAGGTCTCAATCATAACTTATTCTCTGTGTCGCAATTCTGCTCGAGTGGTAAACGAGTAGAATTCACTGCTAACAAATGTCTCGTGAAAAATGAGGAAGGAGAAATACTTCTTATCGGAATTTTGCAGGATAGACTCTATATAGTTCAATGGACAGATTGGATAGAGACCTGCCTGATCACAAAGGCTGATTCCGAGACAAGCTGGTATGGCACAAGAGGTTGAGTCACTTGAACTTCAAGGCCATCAACAAGCTTGCACGCAACAAGCTGGTGAACGACCTGCCAGATCAAGTATTCGATCGCGATCACATTTGTAAAGCCTGTCAAGCTGGAAAGCAAACAAGATCATCCTTTCCAAGTGTGACGGCACAAGCTTCAAATCGAATTCTTGAGCTTCTCCATCTCGACCTCTTTGGTCCAGTCACTCCCTTGAGTATAAACGGTAGAAAATATGCTCTCGTTATTATAGATGATTATTCTAGATTTACGTGGGTTATTTTCATGTACAAAAAGAAGGAGACTTTGGAGAAGCTACCAGCGTTGTTGAGCAAGCTGTGCAATCAAAAGGAGAAATCCATAATCTCCATTCGATCTGATCGTGGCACCGAATTTATCAATGCAATGATCGAAGAATATTGCACAAAGAGTGGAATTCATCATAAACCTCAGCAGCTCGTACACCTCAACAAAATGGCGTAGTGGAACGCCGTAACAGGTCGCTGAAGGAAGCAGCTCGTACCATGTTGGATGAAACCAACCTTCCAAAGAAGTTTTGGGCAGATGCCGTTAACACTGCCTGCTATACCCAAAACAGGTCGATCATCACTACCCGGCATGGAAAGACTCCATACGAGCTGTGGAACAACAAGCTCCTCAGGTTAAAGTATTTTAAAGCTTTTGGGTACTTGTGTTACATTCATAACAATGGGAAATCTCAATTACTCCCTCCGGTCTTTCCTAGTTGAGTCATTTCTTTTGTGATTTTCGGCACGCTTTTCCACGCCTCTAGATAATGAATTTTAAAACGGATTTTTGAAGAATTTTTCTTTTACGGGATACTACAAGTGTTGTAGTATCCCGTAAAAGTAAAAAAATTTTAAAAATCTGTTTTAAAATTCATCATCTAGAGGCATGGAAAAGCGTGCCGAAAATCACAAAAAGAAATGACTCAACTAGGAAAGACCGGAGGGAGTAAAAACTTTTGATAGCAAGGCCGATCCAGGAGTATTTTTAGGATACTCGGAGGTTAACAAAGCTTATAGAGTCTTTAATAAGAAAACCCTAGTTGTGGAGGTAACACCTCATGTTGTGTTTGATGAATCTACTTGTCTGTACAGAGAATTGAGTACAGGTCCAGATCAGTCCGCTACTAACTGGCCGTCTAACTCCCCCATCGACGACCTGCTAGTATGGACTCCAAATGATCTAGAGGAAGAGGATCAGTCTGATCCAAAGGTCACACAGCAAGGGGGAAGTGATGCAAGTAATGTTCATACTTCGAGCTGTAATACATCAGCCGGACTTAACCAGGCTGATCCCCCATTCTCAGTCCCCCAGACTGATGCTGTTAACGACCTTACATCCCAAGTCGAGCAGCTCGATAGCACAATGGAGCAGCTCAACATCCAGACCGATCAGCAGCCAGATCAACAGCCCGAGCAACAGCACGTGCCCACTGATCAATCTTCAAGTTACCCGGAGTTTGACGAACCCACTAATGAGCTCGATCCAATCATTTCAAACGAAGAAAGAGCTCGACGCAGACGTTGGATCGATGCTCATCCAAAAGAGCTCATTGTTGGGAACCCAAACCAAGGAGTGCGGACAAGAGGACGATTGGTGAAAGTGCGCTACTAAGCTGCTATCTCTCTCGAATTGAACCCAAAGATGCCATTGAAGCTCTTCGTGATGCTGACTGGATTCAAGCCATGCAAGAAGAACTCAATGAATTCAAAAGAAATGAAGTATGGTCTCTAGTTGATCGTCCTTATCATCAGGGCGTCATTGGAGTCAAATGGGTTTACAAAAACAAGAGAGACGTATCTGGAGAAGTTGTCAGAAATAAAGCCCGACTGGTAGCAAAGGGTTACTGTCAACAAGAAGGAATCGATTATGATGAGACGTTTGCCCCCGTCGCAAGATTAGAAGCTATAAGGCTGTTTCTAGCTTATGCCACTCATCAACGATTCAAAGTCTACCAGATGGATGTTAAAAGCACGTTCCTCAATGGCGTTCTCGAAGAGGAAGTCTATGTGGAACAGCCTCTAGGATTCGAGGAGGGTGATTCAAGCAAAGTCTACAAACTTCACAAGGCCGTCTACGGTCTTAAGCAAGCTCCTCGAGCTTGGTATGAGACGCTATCATCCTTTCTCATCGAATCGGGATTCAAGCGTGGTTCAGTCAACAAAACGCTATTCACTATCAAAGTGAATGAACATATCCTTTTAGTACAAATTTATGTTGATGACATTATTTTTGGATCTAAATCTCCCATATTATGCAAAAAATTTGGTACCTCATGACAGACAAATATAAAATGTCTATGATGGGGGAAATGAATTTCTTTCTAGGGTTGCAGGTCAAACAGTCCGATGAAGGAACCTTCATTAGCCAAACAAAGTACGCACACGAGCTGGTCGATAAGTTTGGTGTCAAAGACAGCAAGCCCGTCAAAATACCAATGCTCTCTGGTGGGAAGATCGACCCGGATCCCGAAGGAAAACCTGCCAACATAACACAGTACAGGGGTATAATTGGTTCATTACTTTATCTAACTGCGAGTCGACCTGATATCACTTTTGCAGTTGGAGTGTGTGCTCGATATCAAGCTAATCCGAAGGAATCCCACTTGGAAGCAGCAAAGAAAATTCTTCGATACATCAAAGGAACCACAAATTTAGGTCTTTGGTATCCTTGTGATGATAATTTGCAGCTTACAGGTTATTCAGATTCTGATCATGCAGGGTGCAAGCTCGATAGGAAATCTACCTCGGGTACTTGCCACTTTCTCGGAAACAAGCTGATATCATGGTTTTCAAAGAAACAAACTTCAGTAGCCACCTCCACCACAGAGGCCGAGTACATGGCTGCAAGAAGTTGTTGTGCACAAATCTTGTGGATCAAACAACAACTCAAAGATTATGAAGTTGAAGTCAGTGAAGTGCCTATATTCTGCGACAGTTCGAGTGCTATCGCCATTACTCAAAATCCTGTTCTCCATTCAAGATGCAAACACGTGTATATTCGACATCACTTTATTCGTGATCACGTGGAAAAGAAGAACGTGGTTATTGAGAAGATACACACTGATATTCAACGAGCTGATATCCTAACCAAACCACTAGCCGAAGAAAGATTCCAAATGTTGTGTGGAAAGTTAGGCTTATTAAATGTTGAGTCAACAGGTCGTTCGTGACTCAACAGGCCGATCGTAAGTTAACAGGCCGTCACCTTCTCAACAGCCTGTCACCTTTTTCAAAACACAGTTTGGGACCAAGGACTCAACAGGCCGTTCGTGACTCTACAGCCCGTCTCTATTCTACAGGCCGGTTATGAGTAAAAAGGCCGTTTCTATTCTACAGGCCGGTTGTGAGTAAAAAGGCCGTTTCCATTCAACAGGCCTGTTGGGAATTGTTAAGAACAACATGTTAAGGGGGAACCTATTAGGGACACTTCATTGTTTTGATTTGATCCCAAAACCCCAAAGCGTTCTGTTCCCAAGCGACCCATTTTGATGTAGTTAATAAGTTAGAATTTTTCTAAGCCTACTCTGTTAGGATGGCTCTTTAATTTGCTTAGATTTTAGGCTTCATATTTTCAAGTGAAGGCAACTCACTTGAGTGTGTTTTTCGAAACGAAGCAAGTCTAGCAAGCTGAAGTGAAGCGTGCCGAAGAATAGTGTAGCGAAGCAAGCGCTACAATAGATTCAAAGCGAGTCTGCCAAAGCGAAGCGAAGCGAGCGCTACAGTAGATTCAAAGCGAGTCTGCCAAAGTAAAGCGAAGCGAACGCTACAGTATAAAGTCAAAGCTAGTCAACTCTAGTCAGCAATTTTCCAAAGCAGTCACTAGGGAACTTTATCTCCCGAAGCGGCTCACTACAGAATGACTACGAAGTGACTCAACTAAAGCAGACGCTACAACTTCATAGCGAAGCAAGCCACTACCTACCAGCAAGCGACAGCGCGACTCCCGCCCATATTTTGAACTCCAGTCAACAGGAGATCGTAGCATTAATTACAAGATCTCCACGTGTCGAAAGCGGAGTGGAGCGGAGGATTTGACTGCCATGCCGACAAAGGCGCCGCAACAGTACTGGCTCGCTCCAGTTACTGTTAGGTTTGTAAGTTAGCCATTTGGCAAACAAACAAACTGACGCGACTGTAAAAGCATCCGCCTGCACAAGTACTGTCGAGAGGAGGAGGGACAAGGCCACCAACCAAGCAACGGATCTCAGCCAACCCTCCGCCTATAAATAGTGAAGGATGAAGACGTGAAGGAGTAGAACAGTACTTGAGCATTCGAGCCTACTGCAAACAAATACTCCCAAGCCTTCGAGCAAATCTTCGAGTCTTTGTTTCCAAGTGTTCTCCGAGTTTCCAGTTCATCGGAACTCGTCTTCACAACCATCACACTTAGAGTCTAAGCCCATTTCATATCCAAGCTTAGAAGAAGAGCTCTAGCCATCTTTGCACTTACTGTAAAGAGCTCTTCATAGTGTGTCGTCACAAACCAAAAACCCTAAATCTGTCCATTAGGTTTTTTTGTGTTCGTCGTTAGGTTGTTTCGATCCAAGGCCCTTCTTTCATCGATTGAAGAAGCCTCGATCATAAAGTTTAGATCCAAGCTTGCACCTACATTGTTTCCTATTAACAAACCGGGACCAACAAGTGGTATCAGAGCCAGGTTCTTTCGAGCCTCTGCTTTGCATACCTGAAGCGAGTCCCCACTCGCTTCACGTTGTCTCACTGAACCGGATCCTATTTTCCTAAGTGCATCAAAACCTCACTCACGCATATTGCATTTACTGCTGATAGTTTGCTATGTCTACATACAGCGCATCAAATCTTCCACAGTTCTCGATCGAAGGATACGAGACATGGAGTTTCCGAGTCGAGAGCTTCCTATGCTCTATCCACGACCGGATGTGGGATGTCATAGAGGACGGACCAATTGAAATCAAGAAAGCCATATCTGTGAACGTCCCAGCTGCTGAAGGACGCGAAGCTCACGTTCGACAAACATACGTAGAAAAGGACAAAGATGAGTACACTCCGAATGACTTCAAAGTCGCCAACCTTGACAAGATTGCACGCCACACGATGCAGAGCACCGTGTCGGACGCCTATCTACCACGGATAAGGAAGTGCACAACGGCGAAAGAAATGTGGGAAACCCTAGCCCTCATTTCTCAAGGCACAGACAAAATCAAAGAAAACAAGCTTGCCTTTCAGATGCGGGAGTTTGAGAGTCTGATAATGAAGCCAGGAGAGTCCATCGACGCCTTCGAGCTGAGAGTTACAAACATCATTGCAACTCTCAACTCGCTTGGGAAGGAACTCACAGATAAGGAAGTCAACCTGAAGATTGTCCGAGCTCTCACAAGAAAGTGGCAGACTATGAAGGAGCTGTACCTAGCTACCAAGGATCTATCAAAGCTCACACCGGAGATTCTGTTCTCCGAACTCAAAGCTCATGAATTCGATCTGAATCGAATGAATCTCGATGAAGAGGATGAAGCTCCCACGACGTCAAAAGGTGTAGCTTTCAAAGCTGCCGAATGGCCAAGCGAGCAGTCGCTAGCCAAGATGACGAGGGAAGAGTTGGAAGAACACATTGCGTTCTTATCCAAGAACTTCAACAAGATGAACTCTCGAGTGGGCAAATACAAAAGATTCTACAAGCAATACAAAGGGAGGAGCACTGATGCTCGAGAAGGAAAAGGGAAGAGAGAAGAGACGACCAAGCCGATCTCAAGGGACATGATGGAAGTGGAATGCTACCACTGCCACAAGATGGGCCACTACAAATCCGATTGCCCAAAGCTGAGTGCAAAGGAGCGAGAGGAACTGAAAGCAAAGAGGGATGCTCCTAGGCGAGCGCTCGTAGTGAGTGAAGTGTCGGTCGCTTCAACTGAAGATCCAGCTAGCGACTCTGATGCATTCACTGATCCCAACTCCAGTGAGGGTGAGGATCTTGGACTCATGGCGCTCACCGACGAAGAGACCGGAGAGGTATTTATCTATCCCTCACCTAGTACAATTACACTCTCACACACTCACCAAGAGGAAGCTAATTCCTCGACATGGAGTGAGTTGCTTGACGAGCACATTAAATTGTCAAGTGACCACGAAGTGTTGAAGCAAGCTATGTCTCTAAGCGAGAAGGAGAACCGAAAGCTAGCCACTGAGCTTGACCAAGTCAAACTTAATCTAAGGGCTATGACTAGTAAGTTCGAGGATCTCTTCGCTAGACATCAAAACTTGCAAGGAAGGTATGAAGCCCAGTCCGCTCTAGTTGCCAACTTGAACAAAGCCTCATATGCTAGGCAGGCACTAGAAGGCTCACTTCTACCTTTTGGTAGAAAGGGAGGACTCGGATATGAGGGTGGACCTTCCAAACCGACTGTCTTTGTTGGTGCCTCTCACACGACACCATCAGTTACTTTGGAAATGCCCACTGCATCCAAAGCGACCACTAACAAAGACAAAGGCAAAGTGGCTGAGAACCCTAAAAGGAAGCCAATGAAGATGTCTATATCTTCAAGGGTGGAAACTAAGGGCAAGCAAAATTCAACATTCCCTAGCACTCTAACTGCTAAAATTTACCAATCAAAGGGTAATGGGAAAAATGTTGAAGCTTCTAAGTCTCAAGCCAAGACACGAGAGACAAAGGATCTTTCTTTCAAGAAAAGGAGTAATGTCTATGTGTCACGTTATCCGGACTGGAGATGGTCCAACCGGACTAACGTTGAGGGGGAAGAATTTGAAGCACCAAGAAGGCCGCTTCGAACTCCCAAGGTAACTCAAGCGAGTCGGGGTCAAAACCCTAGTTGGAACGCTTCGAGAAAACCTAGCGAGCCGCTATAAAACCTAAGTCAGTCTCTAAGCCCGTAGCTAATCCGAAGCGAGTCGCTTCAGGATACAAGCCAAAGGGTAAGAGCATAGGTAGGACTGAAGCGAGCCGCTACCCCTCTTGCACACACTGCTGCACATGTGAAGCTGCTTTAAGGCAGAAGTCACAGTTTTCGAAGGTCGAGAAACCCAAGACACAAACTTCATCTCAAAAGAGAGTGAAGCAAGTGTGGGTACCTAAGGGAACTAACCTGCAAGGACCCAAACTGATTTGGGTACCAAAATCTGTCTAATTGCAGGTGAGCGCCGTGGATCCCATGCCAAGTGAGGGTCAACAAATCTGGTACTTGGACAGTGGATGTTCAAGACACATGACCGGCATGAAAGCTCTACTTCACGACTACATAGAGAAGAAGGGTCCACACGTCACTTTTGGTGATAATTCTCGAGGAAGCACCAAAGGATACGGCGCACTGAAAGTCGGAAAGCTCACAATTGAAGAAGTTTCCTACGTGGAAGGACTTAAGCACAACTTGTTATCCATTTCACAATTCTGTGACAAGGGATACAAGGTGGAATTCATTTCCAACAAGTGCATAGTGAAGAGCAAGATCACATCCCAGATTGTGCTAACTGGAGTCAGACAAAGGAACTTCTATATAGCACAATGGGACAACTGCAAAGAGGAGACGTGCTTAGTAGCAAGAAGTGCTACAGAAATAGGATGGCTATGGCACCGACGCTTGAACCATCTGAACTTCAAAGCCATCAGTCGCTTAGCTCGAAAGGGTTTGGTGCAAGGCATACCGAATGAAGTCTTCATCAAGACCATCCTTGCTCACCATGCCAACGAGGGAAGCAGACGAAGAAGCACTTCGCCAGTCTCGAAGAAGCTTCATCAAAGCGAGTGCTCGAGCTGCTTCACATGGATCTGTTTGGTCCAGTCACTCCAGTCAGTGTAAATGGAAGGAAGTACACTCTAGTTGTAGTCGACGATTTCTCTCGCTACACTTGGGTTGTATTTCTCTTCAGCAAGAAGGAGACTCTGACCAAACTACCACAACTGCTCAAGCGTTTGGCTGTGGAAAAGAATCAAGCTATCGTGACCATCCGCTCCGACAAAGGCACAGAGTTCTTGAACTCCACCATTGAAGCTTATTGCATGGAGCATGGCATAGCACATCAGACATCCTCAGCACGCACACCTCAGCAGAATGGAGTTGCTGAAAGAAGGAATCGGATCATCAAAGAAGCCGTTCGAACCATGATTGCAGACTTGAAGCTTCCGATGAAGTATTGGGCTGAAGCTGCCAATACAGCATGCTACACGCAGAATAGAACGCTTCTCTGCAAACGTCACGACAAAACACCATATGAAATATGGACAGGAAGAATTCCTAACATATCTTACTTTCGTATTTTTGGTTGTAGGGTCTTCATCCATGACAATGGGAAGTCACAGTTGAAAGCCTTTGAAAGCAAAGCTGATGAAGGAATATTCTTAGGATATTCTACATCAAGCAAAGCTTATAGGGTGTTCAATTGCAAAACCCTAATCGTGGAGGAATCACCCCATGTCGTATTTGATGAGTCTTCTTTAAGTCTTCCACAGGAACAGACGAACGCGAATGAGAAGATCCAAGCAAGGAACCCTTAAACTCACTCACTTGGGACATGCTCGAAGAAGATGATGAGATCAAAGATTCAAGCGAGCAAAATCCCAAAGGAGAAGGTGAAGCTGCCCAAAAGATTCCGGAAGCGAGTGCTGGCCAAGCACCCAATTCAGTTGCTTCAGATGGTGAAGCGAGTGACCGGGAAGAAGATGGAGATGAAGCTGGCGGATCCAAGCGTGCGTGGCTCAAAGATCACTCCCCTAGTCAAATCATTGGAGATCCATCAAAGGGTGTAGTGACCAGAAGTCAAGTGTTTGGAGAAAGTGCCATGTTCAGTTGCTTTCTCTCAAACATCGAGCCGTCATGCGTGGAGGAAGCCCTAGCCGATTCAAACTGGGTGATCGCCATGCAGGAAGAGCTGAACCAGTTCACCAGAAACGACGTCTGGTATCTCGTGGATCGTCCCAAATTTCAGCATGTGATTGGCACCAAGTGGGTGTTCAAGAACAAGACGGACGAGGACCACAACGTTGTGAGGAACAAGGCGCGTCTCGTTGCTAAAGGCTACTGCCAAGAGGAAGGAATCGACTTTGATGAGACCTTCGCTCCAGTGGCACGGCTTGAAGCGATTCGACTATTTCTGGCCTATGCAGCGGCCAAGAAATTCAAAGTGTATCAAATGGATGTAAAGAGTGCGTTCCTCAACGGTGAATTGAAGGAAGAAGTGTATGTGGAGCAGCCACCGGGTTTCGAGCAAGGAGATAAAGTGTATCGATTGAAGAAAGCCCTATACGGGTTGAAGCAAGCTCCCAGAGCTTGGTATGATACACTTTCTCAATTCCTAGTGGAAAGTGGCTTCCACAAAGGGAAGATAGATCGAACTCTATTTACTATCAATCATGGAGATGATATGCTATGGGTTCAGATCTACGTGGATGATATCATATTTGGATCACCAAACCAGTCGCTTAGCGAGAAGTTTGGAGAGCTTATGAAGACCAAATATGAGATGTCAATGATTGGCTTGATGAGCTGCTTTCTAGGTCTTCAAGTGAAGCAGCAGGATGATGGTATCTTCATCAATCAAGCAAAGTATACTCGAGATATGCTTGCCAAGTTCGGTGTTCAGCATGCCAAAGCTGTGAAGATTCCGATGAACACGAACTGGAAGATGGAGCCAGACATAGATGGGAAGTCTGTGGATGCTACAGACTACCGAGCCTTGATCGGATCGCTTCTATATCTCACTGCAAGTAGGCCGGATATAGCTTTTGCAGTCGGAGTCTGTGCTCGCTTCCAAAGCAACCCCAAGCACAGCCATCTTGAAGCTGCCAAAAGGATTCTTCGATATTTGAAGGGCACTGTCAACATGGGTCTGTGGTATCCAGCGGAGGACAATCTGGAGCTCACTGGATACTCCGACGCCGACTATGGAGGATGCAGAGTTGATAGGAAATCAACATCAGGCACGTGTCAGTTCTTGGGAAGCAAGCTGATCTCATGGTTCTCTAAGAAGCAAACAAGCGTAGCTACTTCAACAACTGAAGCTGAATATATGGCCGCAGGAAGCTGCTGTTCTCAAATTCTATGGCTTCGTCAGCAGTTGAAGGACTACAAGGTTGAAGCGAATGAAATTCCGAGCTTCTGCGACAACAACAGTGCCATATGTATCTCGCAGAATCCAGTGCTTCACACCAGATGCAAGCACGTGGAAATTCGACATCACTTCATTCGTGATCATGTCGAGAAGAAGGATATCAAGCTCGAGAAAATCCATACTGATCTCCAGCGAGCAGATATCCTCACCAAGCCTCTAGCTGAATCTCGTTTCAATCAGCTATGCATGGAATTAGGGTTGCTAGACCCTGGTGAAGAGTGCTAGTTCCAGGATGCACGAAGGAGTGATCGCTCGTTCTCTTGTGCGTCATTCGCTTCGGATCTTCACCAATTCAAGCGAGTCACTTCAAAATCTCACTCGCTTGAAGAAAATGAAGTAAGGTGGAGAAAGGTGGAGTATTGGAAGAAGTTCCTTACCAACTTACAGGAATTGTTAAGTATTTGGTTAAGGGGGAACTAGTGCTTACTCTCGGAGCAAGTTGCTTCCAAAGCGAGCAAGGATACTGCTATCTTGAATTTTGCATCGCTTCAATTTGCCCTAGCTTGGGTCAAAGCGAGTCGATTGCAAGTTCATTCCGTAGCTTATAGGAAGAAGCTTGAAGGTTTACTTTTTTCTACAAAAGGTTGCAGGGCTGGTGACATGCTTCTGCGTAAAATACGAGATTGTCTTGTCAGAGCATTCTCATTGTCATCCTGTCCATTTCTGCTCTGAGATAAGGACTTGTACTCATCCCCCATTCGTCGTGAATATGTACACTTACGTGAAGCTCCCCTCTGGGTTGTAGTAAGCTTGTGCACTATATTCATTTTCTCCCCCATTCACTTCGATGGAGGACTCTCTAATTCGTAGAGGAGGATGAATGCCATGAAGATGAATGCCAAGAAGATGAAGTTCTCTACAGGTGGTATCAACAAGCATCAAAGCAATATCAACAAGTGGACTCATCAAGTGCTATCCATTTCAACAACAAAATGGAGTCTCCAAAAAGTGGTATCAATCTCCTACGAAGTGAGATTGACTGGTAAGCGTTTCAATTTTGAGTACACTAAGTGAGCTGAAGCGTGCTAGAAACCTTCACTCACTATGTGGAAAATATGAAATGAATCTGACACAAATACAAAGAGGAAAACACTCTTGTTTATCCTCGAAGTATGTAAGTCAGAAACATTTTAAAATTAAGCAAAGAAATTTAATTTCTTATCCCAGTCGCTTCAGATGGCCAAGCGAGTGCTACGTCACTCAAAGCTAGCCATCGCAAGCAAGTGCGGAACAGTCACTCAAGCGAATGCCTCTCAAGCGAGTCAAAGCCTAGCGGCCCAACTCGAAGCAAGCGGGCACGAAGCGAGTATGAGTTGTCTGCACTTGAGTGCCTATTTCACTTTCTGCCGAGCATTTAATGCAGGTTCACGTACGGCGAAAATATCGGGCGCGTGGTTCTCACTTTGAATTCGAAGCGGGAAAAGACGGAGAAGATCCAGCCGTCGAATCTTAACAGTCCCAGATCTACAGCCGTTGGATCAACGCCGTATACGACAAGCCAATCCCAGCACGCCACGTGGAGACACCGAGCAAGTGGCGGTTCACTTTTACTGTGATGACGCCGGACACATCAGATCCATCACCGCACGTCCGCTGCCTACCTACAGGACTTACGGCAATTTTACACTCTTGCCCCTGCGACGTCGACAAAGCCCTACCTCTATTTAAGGGTGGAATTGCAGACTGTAAAAACCTTCACAAATCTCAATCTTTGCCAACTTCGTGCAAAAACTCTCTGCAATTCACGGGTCCTAAAAATTCCCAGCTTTTCGTCGTTAAACTCTCAAATTCACTCAAATTCTCTCAAAATTCACCATGGGCAAGAAGCAGAAGAAAGAGACGATGGAGGAGTTTCTCACGGAGGTCGACAATCACATCAATGTCGAGCCTCATCTCGATCCCTCAATCATCGAGAAAAATGGATTTCTCCGTAGAGCCGTGACCAAGGCCGGTCTATGGAAGTTCGTGACGGCGGTTCCGTCAAAAATTCTGGCAAAAGCGGTGGGTGAGCTCTTGCTAAACTTGAGGAAGGAGCAGAATACATCCTCATTCACTTATCCACAGACCAGGGAGCCAGTGGAGGTGGATATGAGTGAACTCATCGGCGTGTTCGACCTGCCGAGAGAAGGAGGAGACTCACTGCTGGATTTGGGTCTTTCAGTCGGAGTTCAATACGGTCGATTTGCAGACGACAAAGCAGATCCGAACTACAAGGAGGCCAGTATCCGTACTAGTCTGAAGGCCCCCTTCAATCATATCTGCGAGCTCTTCTCGAAGAGTGTTGCATGCTACATCGGAACCCTAGATACTCTCTCCGAGACGAAGCTGATCGCCACTGCAGTCATCGTCGACAGCCTCACCGGAACCAGCTTCAACTGGCATGGTTGGTTCCTCAAACAAATTCACGAAGCCGCTGAGGACTTTGCTTTCGTGAAGGGAAGCGCCGATCAGATCCTCCGCAAGGGGAAACTGAAGTTCTTCTCGAGACTCTCTTTTGCCTTGGAGAAGAAGTTTTCGGGCAAAGCATGGCCGGAAACTGACACCACCATCTACAACAAACAATCCATCTATTATGACAAGTGGAGAAAATCCAAGACACTGATGGATTTGGGACTTCTTGAAATTGAAGTGCCCGTTGCAAGACCGGTTGCCGAAAGGCAAGCCGAAGTGAGCCAAGCGAGGCGGGTCGCTTCACCCGGGAAGCAAGCCGCGCCGAAGCGAGGCAAGAAGAAGATGAAGCGAGTCACTTCGCTTGTCCAAGAAAGCGAGGCGGTGGAGAAGCCGCTTGAGGACATTGAAGTGACTCAACCCCAGCCTTCACCAATCAAAACCAAATCTACCCCACTACAAATCCAAACACAAACCACCCAAATACCAGAACCTCAATCTTCATCAACCCAACAACCACTCACACAGATAACCCTCCTCTCTCCCCACGAAGAAGAATATGCATCTTCTTTTCATATACCCAAAATGCCACTGCTCGATATTGATCCAGTCGAAGCTTTCACTACTTTCCAGCCATTCCAAACCCAGCAAACACAACCACCACCAACTGACCATATCCAAATCCCTGAAACCCCCGAAGCCACATCATCTCTCTAACCCTAATCTCTTTACTGTATTTGATTATCCATTGCACGTGCATCTAAACATACAAACTTGGATTTTTAATTACTTAGGAAAAGATTTTAGCTCACCAAATTCCGCATTCATGAGTAAAGACTCCCTCTTGATCAAGTGTTCACTTCGGTCAAGCAGGCAAGCTACGTACTGTAGATCTAGCTTCAGCTAGGTCTTAAGTCTCAAGCGAGCTCTTTACTTGTTACTCTGAGTTAAGGGATTTGAAGTTGAAAAACTTCAAAATACGTATTCACCCCCCCCCCCCCCCTCTACGTATTTTTCGTATTAACAAACCGGGACCAACAAGGGACCAACAAGGCCGTTCATGAGTAAACAGGCCGTCAATCTCTATGCTGGACGGTCCTATTCAACAGGCTGATATCTTTCAACAGGCCGATTGTCAAAACGACAGATCGTTCTCTATCATCAGGCCGTCGACGAAATCAACATATCGACCTGTATTCCTCAAATTGAGGGGGAACACTTAACCAAGTGATTCACCATTTGAGGGGGAACAAAAGGCCGACATCTACCTCCAGGTCGATATCACATGTCCAGGCCGTTCTCACATATTCAGGCCGATATCAACCTGAATTCAACCCGCGATAATGAAGGGAGAAACAAAAGGGCAGTATCACCCTTTTGTCTTTCATTTTATATAACTTCTTTAATACGCATTGAATTATCTCAATTATTGAAATTTATTTCTCAATGTGTTACATTGTTTAAGGCTCTGTTATTTTGCAGAAAATTAGGAAAAAGGGAATAATGATTGCTATTTTTGCATCCTATCTAGTCAAGTGTCAAATATTGACACATTGACCGAGGTTGCATTTAATTCCCTGTTGTCTCTCTGAAAAAGTGCAAGTATACGCACGTTTTCAATTTAGCTCACGCGCTGATGTGAAATGTTTCACATTCCACGCGCTATCATCGTATGGATGAGGATTAAAGAAAATTTTTAACCTTTTCAAATTCGAGTGATCCTAGCCATTCAAACTGTCTATATATCATGCAGTTTTTCATTTCGAAACGATACTTACTCTCATCATTTTCTTCAAAACCTAATTTCTTCTCTGCAAAAACCCAGCCGCCGTCGTGTTTTTACATTCACTGCTATTTCTTCACTCACCACTTTTCACTCTCTGCACAAGAATACCACCCGTGGTTTGTGCCTTTTCGCAGTTTTTAATTCCAGTTTCCGTCAAGTTTTTTGTTTCTAATCTGTCTCATAAAATTTCAGGAAAATCAACATCAATGGCAGAGAAATCATCCTCCGGTCCAAAGGAACTGACATGGGACGAAATCACTGCATATCTGGAAACCTATATCAAATACGAGCCGTATATGGTTCGTGAGAGCTTTGGTTACCGCGATCTGGATTCCATGTTCGCGTTGGTGGAAACCTGCCTTCCGTTCCACCGGATAATTTCTACCCGTCCGGCGAAGTTCCTCCCGAAGATTGTGAGTGCCTTCTTCTACAATTGGAACAAGGGCGACTCCGTTTCCTCTCACACCATGTCCCTCTGGACTCAAAAAGTCGTCCATCACATCAACGTCGCCGTGAAAGCTGCCTTCGGCATTGGGGATGGTGGAGAAATGCAACTCTCCGACATCAAAAAGGATCAACTGTAGCAAGTTATCGACCGCGTCCTTATTGAACCAGGGCCGTATTTGGAGAGGTGGTTCAAGAGGACCGAGCTCCGTCCTAAGTACAGGCTGCTTATGGACTTCATTCAAAGGTGCTTTCTAGGGCACGTCGGAAATCACGACCAGGTCACGCCGTTCAAATTCCAAATTATGACGGCCGTGGTGCTCAACCTGCCCATCAGCTGGGCTAAGCTGATGGTCTCCCTGCTCTGGGAAGAGGCCAGGCAGATTGAATGCACAATGGATGGTGAGGCCGTTGTGGGAGTGCGTCTCCACTCCGAGAAGAGGCCGCTTCGTCTTGGGACGAAGGCGTCCTGTATTATTATTTCCTTCTTCAAGCAGAGGAAATGGACTGACGCGGAGACCTTCCCCCACAATTTCATTCCCAAAGATCTCCATCAGCTGGAGATGGCTATTGGGGTCGCGCCTCAAAATTTCTACGGGTCGTCAGACCTCGTAAGGGAGCATCTCACTCGGACTGGTCAGTCCAAAATTGGGTGGAGGGTGCCGTCTCGCCCTGTGCAAAAGAAGAGAAAGGCCGATGATGTGCCAGTGCCTTCTCGCCCTGCCTAAAAGACTCCCCCTCCAAAGAAATCAAAACCATCTGCTCCTCATCCGACCAGGCCGTTTCGCCACGTCCTTCCAATGGAGTCGGTGGCCGTGGAGCCATTAAATGTCAGGCCGCCTTCGCCCTCCCCATCGCCCTCATCCTCGACGGAACGGACTCCTTCTCCAGTCCGTACCGCGATCGAGCCGTCGGCCTCACAGCATCGCCCTGCATCTTCTCAACAGGTCGTTGCCAGTTCCTCGCCCTCTCCGTCTCGTTCCCCCCTCGCGTTCGCGTTGGTTAAGTGGAAATCCAGGATCTCACTGAGATGGAGGAACCGCAAGACACCATCTTGCCAATCCAGCCAATCTCCGAGCAAGTCGTATCTCCTGCTCACGCTATGGTGGCTTCGATGAAGGCCGAAGCCAGGCTGAAGGTGATCGACCTGATGCCGGGGATCGATCAACTCCCCAAGTCCCTCGACCTTGCTACTCGCCTCCAGTTTTATCTGGTCTGTAAGTCGAGTTATTACTATGTCTTCGAGGCCTTGCTGCAAGTTGCCTCCCTCGAAGGGCTGAAGATCGAGGAGCTGGAGTTGGAGGGAGAGTTCGGCTTTTTCAATGTGGAGAATGCGGCCGCCAATTTCAAATCTCTTGTGCTGCGGCGCATGAAGGTCGAGGCCAAAATTCTGGGCATCGACCTTCGCCCCCTCTACACTCACTCTCGCGCCCTCTACAACTCCACCGCCGACGTTGGAGATGAGTTTGATGCTATTCGAACTCCAGAGCAATCGCCACCAAGGAATGAAGGTGGTGATCAAGCTCTGACTGCTGCTGATGCTGCTCCATCTCCTCAAATTTCGAAGGTTGACGTGGAGGTTGAGCTCAATTCTCTATCTGCCAAGCTCGACTCTCTTGTCATCAGCCTTCTAGAGCAAATCAAGCAGGCCGTAGCAGAGGCCCTGGTCGATATTATGAATGAGGCCAAGACCCAGGCCGATGAAGCTGCCAGAGAGCGGGTCACGAAGTTTGTCGTGGATCGGTTGAAAGAATATACTGACAAACTTCTGCCGGCCCAGCTCGAGGCTCTCAACATGGCGTCCCGCGACCTGATCGGGATGTGTTGGAGGACGTGGCCAAGGTCGATCACCGGGTGACCGACCTGACTACATCAATTACCAATTCGGCATCGGCCTCCAACACTCAAATCAACGCCATTCACGACACCCTCTCCTCCTTACTCAATGGCCAACAAGAGTTGAGGGATGTCATGACCAAACTGCAGGAGGGGGACGCTACACTTCTTTCCCTCATCAAGGCCCTTTCTGATGATGTCGAAAAGGGGGAAGAAGCAAGAGCCGCCGCCGCCAAGAAGAAGAGGACAAGCAAACCAAATCCAAATCTCCTTCATCTTCTTTGGCTCCTCCTCCTCCGCCTCCGCCGCAAAAGAAGACTGCTCCCCAGGCCGCTGCCTCCAGGCCTGATTCCCAGGCCGCCGCCTCCCAGGCCGCTGCTGAGAAAGCTAGGCTAGCAAAAGAGGCCAAATTGATTTCTGCAATGCATCTGGCCGGTGCAACTCCGGAGCAGGCCTTAAATCCAGAAGAGCAGAGGCGTTTCATTGCCGAACGCCGGGCTGCTGAAGCAAGGAAGAAGGCCGAGTTGGACTGGATCAGCCAGTCGGCCTCCGACCTCATTTTGGAAGCTGGAGTCCAGCAGCAGGCCATTGAGTGGCTGAATGAAAATCAAAATGCCCTGCTGCGGGAGCTCAACAGCTGCTTCATCCTCCTCCATTACTGGATCAATGACCCCTCCCTTCCTGAAGATGCCGATGACGCCTATGCAGCCTACATGCTCAAATTTCCTCACCAAGATTTCATTGGTGAACTTCGAAAGAAGGCTGCAGAGGCCGGTGCGATCATAAGGGCTCCAGCAAAGCAATATTTCAAGCCCTTGCTTATCGGTGATTCGGGATACTTGGATTACTCCCGAATCGACCAGTACATCGCACTGACCGCCATCGGCCTGAATGTCAACGTCTCAAATTTCGATCCCGACTATTGCCGAATTAGGGATGGAATTTACGCAAGTATGAAGGCCAAGTCCAGGGAGCAGATCCAGGAAGAGCGTATAGCAGCCCGTGCACAGCAGAAGTAGATTTAGATGATTTTGTATATTTTGTATATTCATTTAAGTTCGTAGCTCAATTTGTAAAATCTTGATGTAAGTACGCTATCGAGCTGAATGAAGCAAAAATCATCTTTTTCGACCTGACGACAATATCTCTTTGTCCAGGCAATCTGCCTTTACTGCTTTAATTTAATTACGTTATTATCTGCCTTTCATATAATTCCTTATCAACCTTAATGGTTAATCGATCTTTCACTGTTTTATATCTTAGGTATTATTTGTAAAGTGTATGGTTTTGACATCATCAAAAAGGGGGAAATTGTTGGGAACCCCTTGCAGTTTGATTTTGATGATGTTTATCGAAACCACACTTAGGCATTTTTACTTGTTTAGGGTTAAGGCCGATAGATCGACCTGCTACCTGTTAGTGCAGGTCGATGCTCTCTATAGTTCTAAATGCAAGTTTGATCCACTCTGTAAGAGAAAGGTCGTTCATCGACCTGCCTCATTCGGATCGAGCTGGCATATCTACCTGTCTATCGGCCTCCCTTCTCAAGCTTCCAGCCTGCTTTGACTTGGAAGATTTCAAGAGCTGGATTATCATATCAAGGTCGATGCTCCGCCTTCATGGAGCAACACGACCTGATCCTTGCCACGTGGTGTGCCAGCAAGGACGAACTTCCCCAACGGCTAGAAATGAGTCAGCCTCCAACGGCTAGTGCCACGTCATCCTGACTCCAACGGCTAATTTTTCAAAACTGCCTATAAATACATCAGCCATTATCGAATTCAAGCACGGGAAACTCAAGCTATCAATGCCAAACTCTGCAAAAATCTCTCTCAAAGTTCTCATCCATTCAAGTGTTCGAAATTCCACTAGTTTCCCAAACACTTGACAAAGAGAGATTTTCGACTCCGATAAAAGTCCAACGACGAAGCGTTCACTGCTGCTTGTCGTTGATTCAACAACTTCTTCTCCGACTCGTTCGAAGTTAGAAAGTTTGTGTGTGTTTCACCATTGTAGAGTTAGTCAAGCTCTGTAGTGTGTGAAAGGTTGTTTGTACGTTTTGTACGAAAGGTTGTAAGGGTCACGACCCAAAACTCGTGTCTAGATATATTCAAGTTAGAGTGTATTTAGAACTGATACTCAGTCAGTATGAATAAGAGAGAGGTTGGATCCAAAGGTAAAGGGATTCTCAGGTCGAGTCGACCTGACGTGGACGTAGGAGGATTTCTCCGAACCACGCTAAATTGCGGTGTCTCCCTCTCTCTCTCTCTCTTTATTTATCGCCCTTTCATTTTATTATCAAACTGACGAGCATCAACCTGCATATCAAGCATCAACCTGCATTTCCGTATCGACCTTAGATTTTTCAAAGAGTAAATCAACCTCCACCAACTTCCGCATAAGCACAGTTTGATAAATCAAGCTTGTTCCCAAACGAGCTTGATAGATCAACCTGTCTCTGATAAGGATCGACCTTGACAATCGACCTTTGATCGACCTGATTTTATAAAAGTCAAAAACGGTTGGTTATTGGTGTATTCCCCCCCCCCCCCCCCCCCCCCATACACCAATTACTCTTTCCCGGGACCAACAGGCTTGTTCAGAAAAATGGTGATACCAGTTGGAACATATAAAGTTGGAACTGAAAGCAGAATGTTGGATCAGAATGTTGGAACAAAAAAAGTTGGAACATAAACAAAAGTTGGAACATAAACAACTAACCTCTTCGCTCAGAATCGGGGCATACGAAGTAGATTTTGAGTAGGCGTACCGGACGCCTCGAGGACGATGGCCCTCCTTCTCCGTAATCCGTCCCCCGAATGATTTTCCCATTTCGGGGAATGCCTCGTAAATCCAGCCCTATAGATAAATGAATAAATTTAGTATATCATACCCAATATCCAGAAAATGAAAAAATGAAATGTGGAATTATATGTTGTGAAAATGTACGTACCATGAAAGCGAGGAGGTTGCCGTTCAAATGGTACTTCTTTGATGGAATGGAGTACTTGACTGACTTCAGGTTCTTTAAAAGAACCTGGAAGGAGACGCTCCCCCACGGGAAGGCATTCAGACCGCTTGCTCCTCAATCAAGGCCCACACCCATTCGGGGACCTTGTTGCTCGACTCCAAGCCAAGCACTGTGTGGACAGCAATCACAACCTGCCCCAACCTCAAGCTGTCCACCGCAGACATCTCCTTGAATTTCGAATCGTCTGTGAAAAAGGTCCATAGCTCATCTGCAGTAACGGCCTGCAATCGGAAGAGCCTCGCGTAGATGGACTCCCGTGAAAATTCGAATACGGCGAAGGGATCGAATCCAGGGGGACAAGCTCCGAACTTCAGCCCTGTCACCAAGGCGAACTCCGTCCTTCCGAAGCGAACAACTTTATTGTTCAAACTAATTTAGACTTCAACTATATTCATACCAATTAAGTTTCTTATTAACTATTTCTTATAACATAATCGTTACTAACCGAGATTCTTACTGCAACAATCTTGCAGAAAAATGGCCCCTCATGTAATTGTTGTTCATGGGGGTTCGTGGTTCAATAATATCTACAAAGGGGGTTACCAAAGATTACATTCCTATGCCAGTTGATGGTTTTAGCTATATAGATTTGCTGTCAAAGCTTGAAGTCGTTTGATGAAGGACAAATCAATGTACACATTCGACATAGTTGCATTAGTAAATGAAGACGAATGTGAAATTATGAGATTAAAGTCACGGACGAGTATGAGTGGTTTACCTTGTTGGATATGATTGAAATGCCAATGCTCTATGTCGATGCTTCTCTAAAATGCATTCCATCCACGCCAATCCCTACAAATGATATGTTAGCTATAGACGTTCGTGGTTATGATTCCAGTCAGCGCAAGAATGCTGGATCAGCTCAACCGGTTTTGGTAGAGCATGCTGCAATCCCTATCCGATCATATCATTTTGATACTGACCAACTTAAGTGCGGGACATTTTATAGGAATAAAGACTGCATGGTTTCCGCAATACATTCTTACCATCTTAAAAACCATGTTCAGTTTCGTATTAAGATTTCAGATTTACGTAGATATCATGCGCAATGTAATTACTTGGTCTTCTTGCTCTCTACTGTCCTCCCTTTCTTCCTCTGGTGTTTTGCTCTTGTTTGTTTTTGTACTATAAATGGATGTGGGAGTGAAAACTGAATCTGTTGTGTGTGTGTGTGTTTTTATAGGGCAGTTTTTTGAGCCTGATCGAGAATGGTACTGTAGCTATATCATATGATGGTAAGGGTTGGAGGAAAATCTGCTTTCCTCCATCTTAATCTATTGATGTGTTTCCCCTTTTGTTTCTCTGCAGGTCTAGGTTGAGGGAGAGGGAAGGCTGTTTTTTGGTGGCTCAAGAAAGGTGTAGGGGTGTAGGGAGCAATCCCTCCCCAGATTTTCTGCATGGAGGGAGCAGGCCTGCTGCTGCTGTCTCCTTTCTTTCCTTTTTCTTTTTCTTTTTCATTTTATAATTATTGTTATTATTATTCTTTTAATGTAACTTTTATTATTAATTAAGGTTATTCATTTAATTGTGATCCTATTATTATTATTATTTAAGGATTTTAGTAAGGTTATCCTTTTTAATTACAGTCTAATTTTATGTTTGACCCGATTATTGTCTAACGGTTCGATTATGAATCGATGGGCTTGGCCCATAATAAAAGTTAATGTGATTAGACTATAATTCCTCTCTTAATAGATTCTCAATTATGTAAATTGATATGAAATGGAGAATTCATGCCATCATAAATTCTACGATAAAATTAATTACATACTCAACTAGTTAGTTGTTTGAAGTATGCATAATAATCAAATGAGTGATGCTATTTGGCCATAATGTGGCCGGCCATAATTTAACTTTTTTTATTTTTTTTAGTATCAAATAATGTATATATTTATGCCAAACTTTTATATATTATAAAAAAACTTAAAATGTGACACTCCATATTTTTTAGGTATTTTTTTAAGTTAATCCTTTAATTATTTGATAATTTTTACTATTTTAAAGGATTTATTACCTTTTTATCTAGAAAAAAAGAGAAAAATATGTAATTTTGGGGGGAAAATATTTTTAAATTAAAATATTAAACTAATAAATTATAGTTATCATTTACTATTTTTAAAATTACATATATTATGAAAAATGCGTTGTGTGGCCGGCCTCATTATGGCCAAATAGCATTATTGTAATCAAATTACTATTTGATTTTCCATATAAATTAATAGTTTAACTAATTAATCACTCGAAGTGATCATATTTTGAATCAACTAATTAGAGAATTATTTCTCCCTTTAATCAACTCACTAGGGAATTCTTTTCTCCAATAACTATATCTTCGTCGAGAATAGAATTTTATCTACTAAAGTTAAATTATTCCCTCTAATTCACTAGTTTGACTACTAACGTAGAGTTAGGAAAAATGTGGGGCGTTACAAAAAAAAAAGAACTCACTCCATAAATTGCACCCCCATTGGTGATCCCCACAATAAGAACCTAGGTTCTTAAATAAGCTCATGATTTTTAAGAAAAAGTGGAGGTAGATCACTCACCACAAGACAAATAATTGAGACCCTTGAATTGTGTAAGAACCCTTTGTTAAGAACCTCAAGAGCATCCACATTGGCATAAACACATTGTCGTGCGCACGCAATGTGGTGGCTGGCGTGGCACTGCCACGAAAGTGTGCGCACGGTGTACGCCAATGCGACGTCTGATTCAGCATACGTCGATAGAGTACACCATACGCCACGTGTCATGCTCTCATTCGCCGGTGAAATTTTGACTTTGACCATTTTTTAAAAAATTTATGACATTGCCTCGTGGCACGTCCTCATTGGCCGTCAAAGTTATTCCACGGATCGAGCCATTTTTAATTTTTTTTTAAAATTGCATCATATGCCACGTGGCGGCACATGATTGGTTGGTAGGGTTTGTGGCGGATCAACCTTAATCTTCATCCGATTTTTTTTTTTTTTTAATTTCTCCGATAAATACCCTCATTCTCCACTTATTTCATCACACCTTCCTTCTTTCTTCTTCATATTTTCTCCAATTTTTTTCAATAGTTGTTTCATTTCTCGTATTCAAGAAAATGAACCACAAGGAGAGAATGAGATTGGCACGCCAAACCATGGCCTTGATGTGCCAAGTTGAGATAGATAAATTAAAAGAGGTTGAGGTTGAGGAAAGTAGTGATGGATTTGTATACTAGAAAGCAGGCCTTTTAGCTTGTATGCATGTGTTGTCCATAACCACTTACAATCTCTTATTAATTAAGTATGAATTGTTATCCATGCATCAAACATCTATCCATTATCTCAAAATTATAGGCTTTATGGTGTGTTGTAGATCACGGAAGACCACAATTGCCGGTTTCTCTAGAGATATAAAAGAGTATCACAGTCGAGACAGTTCTGGATATAACTGTCGGTTTAGGCTGTAGTATAGACTGAATAAGTAGCTTGTCTTGGCTACTTGTCTATGCTAGTACGTGCGTGTACGGATAGGATCACAGTGAGGTGTATTCTTCTATTCTAACCTAAGTATAAAGAATCGAGACCTCGGTGACTTAAGATTGAACCTTAACTCTAATTGAGTCCTGAGGGTGTATAGTTGTAGTTTGTTTCTTTGATTTACCATGGGTGAGAGATCAGAGGTTCTTTAACTCAGTATGCTTCGTATTTTGGGAAACAACTACAACTAGAACGACTCTTAGTGTAACTGCAATAGAGCACCGTATCCTGGTAGAACAGGTTGATAACATCCCTTGAGGAATTCATTAAGGATTATCATATCAAACCCTGCAGGTGGATTAAGTTCCGGTATGATGAATAAGGAATGAATGGTACTACACATGAATGATAAAAGAGGTTGAATAACATAAGCAGTCTGAAGCTTTAAGTTAATCAACTGATGTGGGATATCTTAAATACGGGGGTCGCTAATTCTAATACTAGCCCTAAACTCAAAAGGGGTAAAATAGGTAATTCAGTACTATTACTCTAGTGGAATGTTTTACTCCCTCCGTTTTTTTATAAGGGGTTTTAGACATTTGGTCTTTTTTTTTTTTTTTTTTTTTATAAGGGGTTTTCATATTTCTAGGTAAAAGTTTTCAATTTCCAACTCATTATTCTTCAATTTTTCTCTTGTTTCATTATCTCATTTATCACAATTAATTTTTACCTCTTTCCCCAAAATAATTTCATCTATTTTTAAATGAAAAATGTAATTTACGAGGAAAAAATTAATCATAAAAGAATAATCATTAAGTTTTCTTAATTCCCGTGTTTGAGCTAAAAACCCCTTATAAAAAAAACCGGAGGGGGTAGTACTTATGGACTAAATTATACTCTGGGCTGAGTATGGAGATTTAGCCATTGGGAGGCCTCGGTTTTACCAGCTAGTAGATCCCTGATCTGGCCCAAAAATCTCAACAGCCCACGGTATAAGGAAAATGTGGGCCATCATGTAATTGGGCCTAGTTGGGCGCCAACTTTAGCTCATGGACGCCTAGTCCATTAGTTGCAGGCCCGGCCTGCAACTTAAGCCCAAGTCTCACTTGATATCTCCTATAAATACTGCCTCAAAATCTTGTAGACCTAGTTGTTGGAATTTACGAGTGCACTCACTATATTCGCCGAGAAAGGGAGGCTAGGGTTTAGGAAAGATGCTCCTATAAGCTTGTTTGTGTGAAGAAAGAAAATCGAGAACGAGGTTCTCCAAAAAAAATAGAACAGAGGAAAAGAAAAGAAAAGAAAAGGTTAAGAACATAGTTCTTACGAGAAGGAAAAAAAAAAAAAAAAAGAAGAAAAAAAAAGAAAAGAAGAAAAAAAAGAGCATAAAGGAGTATTCTTTAGAAATTTTCGAAACATTCCATTAAAAGGTTTGAGTTTCATTGAAAAGGTGAGATGGTGAGGTAGAAGATGGAGGAATCCATACTTGTTGAGGATGTTATAAGGGTGAAGTACTTAGAAGAAGTTTTGAGTCACTTAGCCAAAAAGTTCCCTACCTAAACTAATGTCCCTACATTACAAGCCTAAGCAAAGACCTAATTGATCTTAGTCATAGCACACAACCACGCGATGGAGATTTAGAGACTTGAGGCAAGCATATGGTAAGTATGGATACATGTATGAGATCGTTGAGTGTTAAACTCCACTCCACATTGAGCGATTGAGTGATACACTTATGATCTTGTGAGGTTTAGAGTTCATTTGTGCTTGAGTGATTGATTTTTCTAGTTGAGATTGTTGTGTAATTGTGGATTGTTTTCTCACCTTGAGAGTTTCATGGAAAATCATTTATGAGTGAGCTTTGAGGCATCGATGATCTTGATTTGCATACCCATATGTGCTTATGTTCTTTGATTGTTCGTTCCATTGTCGAGACGAGCAATGACGTAAGTTTGGGGGAGTTTGATAACCACATATTTAGCAATGATTTATAGTGCATCTCGATGCGTGTTTTGGGTACGTTATGTGCTTAAATGGATAGGAAATGATAGGTTTTTACAACTTATGCATTTTCTATACGTTTTGCATTTTCTCTCGATTTTCGTGCCAATTTCAGGTGCTGTGGTGATTTTCTGGGAACGTTCGAGTAGTCCTATGTCGAAGAGGATCGAAAGAGGAAGCCGTAGCACTTTGCAGATTATTTTTCAGAGGCCGGACGAAAGAGAACGAGCCAAAACCGTAGGAGTGCGCAAAGTGACAAATGTGGCCGAAAATGCACACACACACCCTTGAACTACTTTCCGGAAATTACAGTTTTTACCCCACCTTCTCAACTCAAGTTTCTTTTAATTGCAATTTGACCCCAACTTGTGGGAAAACTATAAATACTTGTTTCTTTTCCTCATTTGGAAGGAGATAACACTTGTAATTCACTCTTGAACATCTATTTTAGAACCCTAGCTTTTTCCCCTCTTTCTTCTTGAGTATTTTCAAATTATGTTGAAGATTATGCTTGGAGTTTGAAGAGATTATTGAAGATTTCTTCTCTACTTTCCTTCCTTGTTATTTTCATTATGTTTTCTCTTACTTTTGTTGGATTGCTTGCTAGATCTATTGCTAGCTAAGCACCTTTATGGTTCCAAGTAATGGATGATGTGATTTAGATGTTGGGTGCTAGAGTTTAGGATGTTGATTTACCTTCCCCTTGAATTGCCTATGGATTGGGACTTTATTTGAATGCATGACTAATTGATCACTAGGAGTGCATCTAAGGTGTTTGATAGAATGCCTAGGAAGCTTCCATTCATAGCACTTGGTATCAATTCATACCCATATCACTTGATTTCATCTCATATAGTTCCTAGAAAGAATTGGATGGGTTGGATAAGAGTTGGTAGGTTATCTTAGATTAAAATGAGCTATTTAGAGTTGGTAGAGCATTTAAAGGCTTAGAAAGCATTTATTGTTCTATTGATCTACTTGTTGATCACCCTAGTAAGGTAGGTTAACATATCTGATATAAGAGACCATTCAAGGTGGATTAAATTAGTTTGAAGCATCTAGATTCGTAAGCCCTCATCATAATCACATCGGAAGTTACTTGGATCCATGCTTTTATTACTTGATTTTCCATTCTCATTTCTTGTTATTTTCATTACTTTAGAGTATTGTTGAGTTTGATATTCATTTATTTCATTGCCTAGTTTAAACAAAAAACCAAACCAAGTCTATGTGCTCAAATAGGATAATAGAGACAAGACGAACTACTTGATTATCTCTCGACACATTCACTCCTCGTGTTCGATACTCGGACTTCTCTAGTTCGATATTATTGTTAGGTTAGAAATAGCCTAGTCATTGAGAATTGTTAAGGATCATATGTTAAGGGTAATATGGTCTACCAAATCAAAAAATGGGTATTTTTTGTATTTTTTAACTTTCAAAGCTAAATTTAATTTTGAAACTTCACATAGGGTAAAAACATATATATTCTCAAAAATTAATACTTATTTCTTATTTGTTGATTTTGTAGATAAATGATTAAATTTATATTTTGTTAGTATTTTAATTAATTATGTTTCAATTATGTTAGTTTTTTGTATTTTTTTAGAAGTATTCAAACAATTAAATAAATTAAATAAATCAAATATATAATTATTTAAATATCGAAAAAGATCAAAGTACAATTGTCGAAATAAAAATCGAATTGTAAATATTAAAATAAAAATACAACTGAAAATCAAATTTTAAATTAATAAATAATTCAAAAAAATGAACAAGACACCGTAGAGAGGAAGCTTCGATCTTGCCGAAGGCTTCGGACGTCTTCTGTGCCTCCCCTCATCTATGCGTCCAAGTGTAAAGCAATGTGTGTTTCCATTGTAGGCAGCCACCCCCACACAAAGATGGACCCACATAGGAATATAGGATTATCTATTAAATTAATGGGAAATATAAATACGAAAATTAGTTTAATTTCGAACTGATTTTTATACGGGGCAAAATTATTCTATCTATATAGAATAGTAAATAACAAATAGTAGATAGATTATAAGAAAATACAAATACTAGACAAGTTTGGTGCAAACTCCATAAATTGCCCCTAGGACCACCCCCACCCACCCCACCCCACCCACTTTTCAACTTTTTTCACTTTTCACTTTTTTCTCTCTATTCAAGTTTTTTTTTTTCCCTCTTTTTTAACTTTGATACACCTTACTAAAATATCATAGTTAGAAATTGTTAAATTCTTATCTTTCTTAATTCATATTTGTTATAACTAAGTGAGAAATCGTATACGTAATCGTAATTTTTTACCTTATTTGTGACAAATTCGCATTTCTTACCAATAAATTCATAAGTAGTTTAGTCCACCAGTTAGATTATTATATTTATTAAGAAATGAATTCATACGATATGTATACGATATGTATTAATCTAGTTGATTCTAACCATGTCTATACATTCTAACTAGTTCAATTAACTTGTTAGAATTATTCATTTTCTTACTAAATGAATTTGCATGTTTGGTTAGATATTAACTAATTCTAACCTAAATGGTATGCATTCTAACCGATTGGTTAGAATGAGATAATTTAAAACCAAACTTTGAATTTATTTAGTAATATAATGAATAATTCTACCAGGTTGACTAAATCAGTTAGAATGCATAGATATGATTAGAATCGACTGTATTCTTAAATATCGTATGAATTCATTCCGTAAGGAATAAAATAATTCTAACTAGTGGATTATCCCGGTTAGAATGTACACGATTAGATAGAATTAGTGAATTTATAACCAAACCTGTGAATTTATTTAGTAAGAAAAATGAATAATTCTAACCTATTGATTGAACCAATTAAAATGCAAAGGCATGATTCCAAACTAGACTATATATGTGTTGGTATGTGTGCCTGTAAATTTGGTGCAAATTTTTATTTATCATAATTTCATACTATGATTTTATTAATTTCTTACAGCGTCAGTCTGTGATTTTAATTTGTTACCTATTGTTTGCTACGAATTCGTTTCTTACGATTCTGTAAAATTTTGTATATTTTTTGGTTTCCAATAAGACTATGTTTTGTAAAATTTGTTATTTTGGTGAGAATTTGTTATTTTGGTTACAAATAAGTGTTATATTTTGACAACTTCTTACAGTTTATCTTACACATTACGTGGAGCTTGTTGAGAATTGTTAAGGATCATATGTTAAGGGGGAACTTAACGGGACGCTTTAAATAAATATATTATATGTTTTGATTTGATCTCAAAACCCTCTATGAAATCCTATTCCCAAGCGACCCTATTTTAATTAGATAGGTTAGAATTTTTCAAGCCTATAATGTTAGGAAGGCTTAATTTTTGCTTTAGACGCTTAGGTTTTTAGACTGCAGATTTTCAAGTGAAGGCCACCCGCTTGAGTGTGTTTTGAAGTGAAGCAAGTCTGCCGAAGCGAAGCGAGTCAGCTGAAACGAAGCAAAGCGAAGCGAAGTGAAGCGGAGCGAAGCAAAGTGAAGCGGAGCGAAGCAAAGCGAAGCGAATCGAGCGCTACAGTAAAGTCAAAGCGAGCCAACTCTTACTAAAGCGGACGCTCAATATTCTAAAGCGAGCGAGCCACATCCTAACTGAAAGCGACAGATCAAATTTCCCGCCCCATTCAAACTACGAGTTCAAACTCAAGTCCAGTGAAGATCAAGACATTAATTGCGGATCTACATGTGGCACACGAAGAATGGAGCACCGGAGTTGACTGTCAGACCGACAGAGCCGCCGCTACAGTACTGGGCACTCCAGTTACTGTTGAACTTGGCTCTTAGCCATTTTCGGCAAAGAGACAAAGCGAGCGTCTGAAAAGCTGCAGGTCAAAGGCAAGTACTGTCGAGTGTGGAGGGACAAAGCCACCAACAACGGCTCTAGTCCAAATCTCCCAGTATAAATAGTGAAGGCCAGAGACAGAGAAGAACAGAACACTACCTGAGATTTCAGCGCAAACAGCAAACAAGCACTCACAGCCTTCGAGCAAATTCTTCGAGTTCTTGTCTAAGTGTTCTCCAAGTTTCAGTAACATCGAAAATTGTCTCTGCAACCTTCACTCTCCCAGATTCTAAGCCTACTTCATATATCCGAGCTTAGAGAAGAACTCTACCCTTTGCACTACACTGTAAAGGGTTCTTCACTTAGAGAGTTTTCAAAACGAAAACCCTAAACCCTTGTTCTGTCAAGTTAGGTTTTGTGTTGTAGAAAGGTTGTTGTCAGAGATCTAAGGTTCTACTTTCCTCGATAGTAAAAACCTCGATCGTATGGTGTAGATTCAAGCTTGCACTGTCCTCGATTGTGTGAAGCTCGATCTTAGCTAGGTTTGTGGAGAACCCGTAATCTCCAAGTTGTTTGTATCTAGGATCTAAGCGAGTGAAGCTCGATCCAGTTAAGGTTTTTGGGGAACCCGTAATCCTCAAGATTCTTAGTGAAAAGAATCTGTTGCAGCAAGCAACAAAGTGGACGTAGGTGCTTTGACACCGAACCACTATAAATCCCTGGTGTCGTATTTCTTTTCTTTAAAAGCTTTCCATACTTTGCTTATTTTGTTTACCATTGCACTTGCACTTAAACAAACCTAAAACGAAGCTTTAAATAGTTAGGAAAAACTAGCTCACCTAATTTCGCATTTCGCAAGTGAGTCGCTCTGTGATCAAGCATCTGCTTAGGTCAAGAGTTAAGCTTCCATTGTAGATCTAGCTTACAGCTAGGTCTTAAGTTCTTGAAGCAACACTATTACTTGCTACTCTGAGTTAAGTGGAAAAAGAAGTTGAAAACTTCTTACACACGTATTCAACCCACCCCCCCCCCCCCCCCCCCCCCTCCCACACGTGGGTACCGCTTAACAAACCGGGACCAACAGAGCTCATACCTCCGGTTTTTTTTTTGTAAGACTCGTAAGATCCATTATTCATAAAAGGAAAGGGCATATTGAATTTCATTTCACATCCATCAACAAACTCAGTCTTTCATGACTGAATTCACACCACCAATCACAACACTAAACACAAAATATATTATTAAATACATTATTAAGTAAGAAATTACGATACATATACAATTTCTCATTCATGTTACATTTGAAACAAAATCAAAATTGTTTTTGATGCAAGACCTTCTTCCTCTCCTTCCTCCTGCACTTCTTCCACCTTTCAAAAGTCTATCTCTAAAGTGATACAAAAACCCATTAAATTATTCAACAAAAATACAAACCCACAATACCTAATTTTAAAAAAAGGGAAAAGGGAAAAAGGAAGGAAAAGAAAAGGAAAAAAAAAAAAGGGAAAAATTAAATACAGAAAATACATTTAGGTACTTGTAGAAAAGGAAAAAAGAAAATGAAAAAGGAAAAGAAAAGGAAAAAAGGAAAGGAAAAAGGAAAAGGAAAAGGAAAGAAAAGAAAAGGAAAGGAAAAGAAACGATAAAGAAAAGGGGAGCAGCCCATCGCCGCTGCTCCTCCACCGCCGCCGCCCAGCGTCGATGTCGCGGTCCGCCTAGCGCCGTCGTCACCTCCGTCGGGTTTGAATTGGAGGAATCCCAGTTCCAGTGCTCGGCGGTGTAGCGGACTCCATTAACGTTCGAGGAGAATGAGATGATGACGTGGAGCAGGCTTCCACCGCCGCTACTCATCAGCCGTCGTCCGCCCAGCCGCCGCCGTCATCGTCATCTTGTAGAGAGAGAGGTCGTCGCCGGAGAGAGAGAGAGAGAGAGAGAGAGAGAGAGAGAGAGGCGGAGGAGATCCGATCGAAAAGGTCGTCGCCGGAGCAGATCGGAGCTCCTCCTCTCGCTCCCGGTGTTGCCTCTATCTTCGCCGGAGCGGATGGTTCTCATGATTTCTCTCTCTAGAGAGAGAGGAGAGAAACAAGAGAGAGAGAGAGAGAGAGAGAGAGAGAGAGAGAGAGAGGAGAGAAACAAAAGAGAAAGAGAGAGAGAGATGCAGTCGTAGGTGAGGAGTATTTGTTATACACTAAGAGGTTTTACTAGAATAGCATATTTCCTCTTTTATATGTATAAATTAATTTATAGTACTCCCTCCGTCCCTTTGGAGTTGTTACATTTCTTTTTAGTATTTGTCTCAAGCGTTTTCGAGAATTTTAATGATAAGTTTTAAAATAGTTTTTTAAAGATTTTTTCCTTTTATGAGATAGTAAAACACTTGTAGTATCTTGTAAATTTAAAATTTTCACAAAAAGATATTTTGAAATTTACCATCAAGACCCTCGAAAATGCTTGAGACAAATGCTGAAAAGAAATGTAACAACTCCAAAGGGACGGAGGGAGTACTTATTAGTTACTCCCTCCGGTCTTTTACAGTTGAGTCACTTTCCCGATTTGGTCGGTCTCTCGAAGTTGAGTCGTTTCCTTTTTGGGTAAAAATTAAGTACTAAACACACAACTAATTGTACCCCTTATTTTACTTAATTAACATTCTAATTACGCCCCAATTTCTCAATTTCTCCATTATCGCCATTGCCGTCTCTCTCGAAATAATTTTAAATTAATTTAAAATAAATCCAGAAAAGTTTTAATTTTATAAAAAAAATTCCAGAAAAGTTTTTTATTTTAATTTTAAACATCAACAATAATTTTATTAAAAAAAATCCAGAAAATTTTAAATTAATTTAAAATAAATTTAGAAAAGTTTTAATTTTATAAAAAAAAAATCCAGAAAAGTTTTTTATTTTAATTTTAAACATCAACAATAATTTTATAAAAAAAATCCAGAAAATTTTAAATTAATTTAAAAAAAATCCAGAAAAGTTTTTTATTTTAATTTTAAACATCAACAATAATTTTATAAAAAAAAATCCATAAAATTTTAAATTAATTTAAAATAAACTGAAAAACAAAAAAAAATATTAATTAATAAAAAACATTTTTATATTAATTAAAATAAAATACAGTACTTAGTAATTATAAACATAATCCCATTCTCTTCTCAATTACCAAACATACTTAAATTACTAAACAACTCTTCTTAATTTCCGTGTCGAAAAGTTTCGACTCAACTGTAAAAGACCGGAGGGAGTATTACTTAATTATAAATTTTCATCGAAATAATCTAATTAATAATTATTATTAGCCATGAATAGTATTATTAGCACTTAAATTTATATATCCCTTGTTAGTTAAACACTAATTTAAGCCGCTTAGAAGATAGTACTTTGTTCATTTTTTTTAACATTATAGGTGGTATAGGTCAATTGAGAAAAAATAGAGGGAATGATAAATTTCAAATCAACGCAAGTCAAATTCAATTAAAATTACTAAAATTAATTTTGTTAACCGTACTCAATTAATTTTCAACTGTTCATGGTTTTCTTTCGGTTCACTATTTTATTCTCTAATTTTAATTAGCTTTTGATAATCTTAATCTTTTGTTTTTTCCTTCTATTAGCTCTACTTTTTTTTTATACTCCCTCCGTTTCTTCTGAAACGGCACGTTATCTTTATTGAGGCGTTTCGTTCGAAATGACATATTTCTATTTCTGGTCCAACAAGCCCATGTGTGAACTTAATATAATCACTCTTAACACTTAATCACCACCATCTAATCCTAATTGCACTACAATAAAGTATGTGGGTCACCACTTTAACCACTGATCACTAATTTATTAATATGCGTGCTGAAAAGAAACGTGCCATTTCAGAAGAAACGAAGGGAGTATATGTTAAATGATTAATTATTACTACTATAAAACGTAACATGTCTAGAAAATGAGCTTTTTGGCACATGAAATGAGATAAAATAATTAATTATTACTACTATAAGAATAAACGTATTGAGGAATTCGAGATGAGTCAAAAAGAAATACATGTTGAAAGAAATGGAACGAAAGAAATACTCCCTCTGTCTCTCAGTATTAGTCCCATTTCGTTGGGCACAAGAATTACAGAAGGAAACGATATGTGGATATAATCAATTATGATGAAAGAGGGTTACTTGTAGCCAAATATTTTTTGGCACTTTAAAAAACGAGTCTAATAACTAGGGATAAAAAGAGTATAAAAATATGCATATGCATTAAATTTTGAATTCAGCCGAACATAAAACTTTATTTTATTATTCATCAAGTGTCAATCATAAATTAAATAAATGATAATTATAATCCAATTTATGCCTGAAACATAATTATATGCATATTAATAAAATGTTAAAATATTTTTGCATTACATTAAGAAAAAATCATTGTAAAAAAAAAAAAAAGTTAAAAGAAAAGGAAAAGTTAAGGAGATGGTAGGGGGGTTTTGGTGGTGTTGCGGTGGAATTTAGTTGATGTACAAAAAATATGACAAGTGTCACATGATTAAAAGGGGAGGGCATGGAAGACGGGTTTTACCGTCTTTAGGATCGCCTCCCCCCCCCCAGGGACACTCCCACCGGATATATTTCGGAAATGGGATCTTTTAAGTATTTTCCGTTGGGAGTGCTATAAGGTTTGGATGCCCCGGTAAATTGCCAATGCCATCCATACTAATAAGGTAAGTTTGTATTGGTATCGCTCGCTCAGTGTGTGAACCCTTCGATTCGAAATTAGGAGAGAAATAATTTTCCAAAAACTAAAAACTGCATTTTTACCGCGATCTCCTCTAAATAATTCCAAGCTTCCCTCTTTTCCTTTTGCCTTCTACTCCCTTGCCCACCCATTCCGCCACCTCCACTGCCACCTTCGCCGCCGCCACCACCCAACCTCTGCCCTGTCCTCGCTGCCTGCTCGCAGCTGTAACTGCTTCTCATGGGTGAGCAGACCCACACCCTAATCGAAACACTCCCTAAACCAGAATCCCAAATCGAAACCCCCAATCCGCAACAAGATTCTAAGTCCCAACCACCACCGTCGTCGAATCTCGACCCCAATTTCCAAATCTCTCATCCTTCCACCACCTCTGTAGCTGAGGCATCCCACGCCATCGCCTCCGAGATCTCCCACAATCCTCCACACAATCCTTCAAAAATCCCAATTCGACCTCAAAAAATCCGTAAACTTTCGGCTCAGACCACCGCCGTCGAGAAGCCCGCGGCCGATGATTCATCCGTCTCCGCTACGTCTTCTTCAGCGGTGTCCGCAGCTGCTACATCCGGGGCCATTACTTCCGCTACGCTCACTTCCGCCAAGAACCGGCGGCGTAGCGCTTCCCAAGCTTCTAGAGTAATCCCTCAAGTTATCAAACCCTTAACGGCCGACGGGGAAATCGAACTAGCCATACGCCACCTCCGTGCGGCTGATCCTTTGCTGGGCCCACTGATCGACACCCTTCCGCCGCCGCAATTCGAGTCCCACCACCTGCCGTTCCTCGCTCTCACCAAGAGCATTCTTTATCAGCAGCTGGCCTACAAAGCTGGCACTTCTATTTACACACGTTTTGTATCACTCTGTGGTGGAGAGGATGCCATTTGCCCTGATTCTGTCCTTGCTCTTTCCACGCAACAGCTTAAGCAAATTGGAGTTTCTGGGCGCAAAGCTAGCTATTTATATGATCTCGCAAATAAATATAAATCGGGGATTTTATCGGATGATACAGTGGTGAAAATGGACGACCGGTCATTGTTTACGATGCTTTCAATGGTGAAGGGGATAGGTTCCTGGTCAGTCCACATGTTCATGATATTCTCACTATACAGACCGGATGTTTTGCCAGTTAGCGATTTAGGGGTTCGGAAAGGGGTACAGCACTTATATGGCTTGGAGGAGTTGCCTCGGCCTTCGCAGATGGAGCAGTTGTGTGAGAAGTGGAAGCCTTACAGGTCAGTCGGGGCGTGGTACATGTGGCGGTTCATTGAAGGAAAGGGATCCGCTGCTGGAGCTTCTATGGTGCCTCTTGATGGTGGTGGTGTTGCCCAGCCGCTGCAGCAGATAGAGCCACACCAGGATGGGCATCAGCATCAGCATCAGCTGCAATTTGTGGAACCTGTTAATGGCATTGGCAATATCGGGTAGTTATTTCCTTTTCTTTTTCTGTACATATGTGCATTTAAATGCATTGCTTTACCTTGTCTCGTACGTTCCTTTATGTAAAGTTGTGGAGTTCAAAGGCTCCAAGTGAGAGAACTTGAGGCTTTGTTTACTTTAGACTTATTTTTTGGTAGAATGGTTCTGGCGTATCCAACAGATATGCATAGTATAACTGTAGTCTGTATATAGATATCATGTGGTATTGTTCTCCAGCTGAGTTATGTGGGAGTAGGATTGAGTTCGGTATGTGCACTGGGTTGATACCGCATAGCTAGAGTATTAGATGCGAAATTTCTGTATCATGTCAGGTTCCTAACAAGAATGTTAGTTAGGTCTACATGTGCTATGTTCAGTTTTAGTGAATTGCCGTGCCTTTTTGAAAGTCCACCTGATTATTTTTTTTCTTTAGTTTATTTGTTAGCACATATATCTAGTGATGGATGGGTGATTGAGGGTTACTCAAGTAATTGGCCATGTTAAAGTTCTTGCACAAGTGTCAGGATCTCACTTTGCTGGAGCAGGGATTGTTTCTTGCTGAATTTGGTTGTTTATTTGATTAAATTTATGGGGAAGTTGGTTGGACATTCAAAGAGATTTGATTTCTGCTTCTATGGATTTTCTTATTTGAATATTTCTCTCTATTCCTTTGATATACTGCATACTCCTTCAGGTTCCTCCTCCAAAATGAACTTTTCCTGTAGATTATGCTAAGAGTTTCCGGGCGCTCTCAACGTAAGCCTAAATCTGTCTCATCTCCTATGAACTTATTGGACTTAGAAGCTATTGGCTCAGTAGAAGTCTTGAACAATTATTCATTTCAATTGTACATAAGCCAAAGAACTTATGCTCTGATAGGATTATTAAAGATTTGACATATAAAAAGGCTTGAATACTTGGTACTTGTAGTTAAAGAAGCAGTGAATCATTCGATGCTCTAGACGTTTGACTCTAGGTCATATAATAGTTATGTGGTTCTAGTAAGTTCCTTCACTTCACTTAACCAGGCTTTGGTTGTTATCATTTGGGTTGTTCTTAAATACTCCTCTTCTGTAGATTGTTTCGGAAGTGTTTGCATGTATTTATTGGTCGAGTGTCTTGAGTCATGTAACATTTTGATGATATACGATCCTGGTGAGTCAACTCTTTTGAAAATGATTGTACATCCTATTAGAGGTTCAAACATTCAGATTTCAGTTCCTTCGTATAGACTTATTGAATGCCCTTGCCAATTACTCTGGCATCTAATGTAGCTCCATGGTAATGCAGTTTAATGATAGTTTGATACCGTGCCTATATCTAAATCAATGATATTGAAAGTTTTCATGAGCAACATTACGTATATGCATGTACTTGTTTTACATTTGCTATAAGTTTTCATGAGTAACATTAATAAGCTATGGCCTGTACATTCATATACTGGTTTCAAATGCGCAAGAACTTGTCCAAAACAAAACTTGTAGCTGTTAAAGGGACTTATTACGAAGTTGGTGTATGAATAATTGGTGTCATGGTCTTGTTTAGAATCTGGATATTGTTGAAGTGGGCTAACAAATTTTATATCCATCGATATATTGATCTTTTGAAGGCTTCTTTTCCATGTAGCACCCATGTTCGTTGTGTTTGGATCCAGGTCAATCTATTGAGATTGTCTTAAGAGAATATATTTTGTAGCCAGATTAGATTAGTAGAGCATGAAATATTGTGTGAGCTTTGGGTAGATAGCCAATTTCATCCCAACAAGTACCTAATGATAGTCTCAACATTAATTAATGAATGAACATCCGTTTCAGTTTGATCTAGAGTTCAAACATGCGTTGCAGTTGGAGTGACACATGACACCCTTTGTGGCCCATTTTTTTTAATAAAAAATCTCACATTAGGTTATAGGTGTTACCAAAACATTGTGTAAAGCATGCATACGATCTAACTACTTTTAATTCCATATATCAGCTACTCCGTATTCCTTTTAAAAGAGGGGCTGAAACACCTGTAATCTTATTTCGAACTCTTGAAAGATGTGCCACATAGGATGTCATGTAACTTCAGTTGCCACCTGTGTTTTCCGGTGTGAAAGTTTGAGTTTGGGACATAATTGAAACGGATATGATTTTGGGCATGGACTGTTATCAGGTACTTATTGGGATAAAATTGATGCAGAGCCATTTTATTGGGATAAACTTGGTTATTTTCTGGTGGAGCATGTGTTAGGATAAATACTTTGGACATGCTGTAAAATTCATTTTCAATTGTCGATGATTTCTCAATGTAATTTTTGATGTTTTGTCAATTCAGTTTCTTGTGAGAGGTTGTGAGATATAGTAGGATAGGTGATCAAGTATTTCTACTGATTGATTCTTGTTATGAAATAGTAAAATTCTAGAAAATAGGAAGTCTAGCCAACTCTCACCTCAAGACAAGGACGGTGTAAGAATGAAAATAAAACCAGTGTACTACTTTGTTTAGATGAAAAAGAGTTTGATTGATCATTAATGAGAATGGGATACAAAAACATCTCTTAAAGTAATATTACAAGATCACAACTCTCTTAAATGCAGTTAGTAAGGCATGCAAATCAAATATATATGGTATCCATTTGTTGTCTTTTTGGGTTTTGGGAGTGAGCAGAGTTGGCATGACATGCACAATGAGGATGTTCATTTGTGAGGGTTTCTGATTTTTCAGGATATTTAGTTTGTGGCATTTGGGGTTTCCCGGGTTCAGGTTTTCAACTGGACTCCTAACTGATTAATTCTATTCACCTAAATATTAGTTAGGTTATTAGGTTTAAGTTAAGCGGTGATTCAGAAAATGAATGAAGAATAAACACAGACAGAGAGACTAGCACAGCATTGGCGAAGCCAAAAATAAGGGAAGGATGACAAAAGAAAATCGGAAGGAAGGTTATGGACTGTGGCTGCAGGTATCAACTTGCTAGTCAGGGAATGAAATGGGTGGTAGTTTGATGTGAGCTGCTGAGACTAGTGAGAATCAAAAGGAAGGGTAGGGTTTCATCGGCATGGATTCTAGATCGAGGAGCGTTTTAGAGTGTGAGTGGGGGAGTATGTTTTGATGATAAGTTAAGATTGGGAATTGTTTTTTATTTATAAAATCATCCTTTTGGGAATAATATTCGGCACCTTTTTTTGTTAATTTTGTTTGCAATAACTTACCGCCTTTTGACTTTCCGAATAACTTTCGGCACCAAAGGTAAGCTATGGTGATTGATTATGAAAGTCAAATGTCAGGTGCTAATTGTAGTTTTTTAGAGGTCGTGATATTTTCAGAAAAAGTGCAAAGTGTTTGAGATAAAATATGCAAATACATTCCTTGGGATTCTGGAAAAAAATAGTTATAATTTAAATAAAATAAAGGATAAAATTGAATTTTTATGCATTCGAGTTAAACAGAAGGCTGAATGTACCTGCACAAGTCAAACTTTTATGCTGATAACTGGAAAGGTCCTTTTATCTTTCCAAGTTGTGTCCATATCTAAACTTGATATGCCTATTCTACGAAACTGAAATGTCAAAGGTGGTCTTTATCATGATTTGCTGCTGTTCAGTCTTGAAGAAGGGGTGTGCAACACCTTCAGTGCACAACAAATCTGTATTTATATATTATGTTAAGAATTACCTATATCAGCCAACATCTAATGTAAGACAATGGTATGAATGGTTTGTATTAGGACAATCTAACATTTGTTGAAATGATTCTATACACACGGCAATGTTCCAAAGCTTTTTCTTTCGGAATATCTGCAGTCAGCTGTACTTTCTAAATTTCTCTATATTGTACCTCGTCTTTGCTAAACGCTAACTAGGTGGATTTAGGCCGACTTTGTGAAAACATAAAGTTTACTTGCATAGTTTCCTGGAACCTTGCTCGCACGCTATTTCTTCTGTTTGTGCTGCATACTGATTTTTAATTATTGTGCATTCTTTCTTCTCTTACTTCAGGGCATGTGTTTGGAACCAATGATTACTAAATGCAGTCTGCTGCTGACTTAATGATTGAGAAATTTCTTTGCTTTCTCCACCGGGATCAGACGGGTTCACATTATTCCATCCTGAATAGAGAAGAAATTTTCAAGAATCTTGGCAGAGTTTCAGCATTCTGAATATTACATTTGTTAGCTATATTCAGCTGTGATAGCTAAGTGAGAATATCCAGGTTTCGCAACTCTAATGTATAAACTTTTTCTAGAGTTGATGGAAGCTAGGATTTCTGGACATAAATCTGGGAAACCCATTTTACCTAAAACCCAGAATTTAAATCATCTCCGACTCCCCTAGTGTTTTTAGTTATTAGCTGGTTGTTTCATTATTCACGTATCTATTTTTCAGGTGCGCTTCGTAGTTGGACATTGAAATGATAAATATTTGGAGTATTATTTTCTTTTTGTCGTGCGTGCAGAAGGTATTGTTCACTTGTCTGTTTCATATACTAACTGCAGTTATTGAAAGGAGCAATCTTATATATGCACCCTTCCAAAGTAAAGGTTGTACATGCAGCAATGTGTTAAAGATTAAACCGGCCTGATATCTGACTCGTTTTCTTTTTTTTCTTTTTTTTAATCATATCGCTATTTGTATCTGATTTGTCGGTTTTTTTTTGTTTGTTTGTGTTTTTTGATCATATTGCTATCAAATATATCGGAATCGGTTTGTTAGGTATTGTTATGTCTAAAGTGAAGCCATCACCAGTTCTCAGTTTAATAGTTTGTTAGGTATTGTTTTGTCTAAACTGAAGCCATCACTAGTTCTCAGTTTTAATAGATTCGACCGGTTAGTCAAGTTTAATTACTTTAACACCGATGAGAGAGAGAGGCTTCGGTTGATCTTGCTATTGGTAGTGCATAGCAACAATCTAACTGTGGTTATAACCATCCGTAAAGCTAAAGTAGATTCATCACTTAATATGGCAATATGCAATACGCAAATCGGGAACATCAAAGGATTATGTACATCAAAGATTGAATTCACTTGTAGAAGTAGTTGCACAATTTCGAATAGTTAAAATAATTTATAGGAAGATAAAAGGTTTAAAACAATAGGAGTGATGAGTGCTTTAATGAACATATTCAATACGCGCTAATATGATAAAATTTTAATGTTAAAAAGATATAAATCCTAAGCTGCAGGATTTTTATGGATTTTAGAAATACGTGGGTATTCAATTTAGATTTTATAAAGTCTTTAAAAACCTTGAGGTATTCCATGCAGATTTTATAAAGTTTTAAAAAATCTGTAGGTATTCAAAACTCCATGGATTTTAATAGATTTTAACAATCTATGGATTTTGCTGGATTCTCTTTAAAAAATATAAAGAGATTTCACTCTTCAAAATCTTTTATAAAAACCAGAGATTTCTACGGATTCTCTGAAAAAAACTCAAAATCACAATTTCCGTCACCCTCCTCCGCCACCCTCAACCACCTTCATCTGTAGTACTTTTTATTTTTTTCGCCGAACAATTATAGTTTATTTTAAAAGACATCCAAATTGTGATTATCTAGTACTAAATATTTATTTACTATATGAGTTTGCTTGAAAATCAATCTTTTCATAAAAATCACCATTCTTATAAAATCCGAGCATGTAAGTTTTAAATCTTAACTTTCATTTTGATTTTTTACGGTTAAATTAATGTTACGTTTTTTTTAAGGTTTAGGGAATAATGACTAAACTGAAATATAATATTTGATGTTATTTTCAATAGCGTGGATGCGTGTGAGTCCGCGAGAATGTATTCCTTCTTCTTGGAAGTGGTTGGGTGCACATTTTTCTCGTTCTTTTTGTGTGTCGTATAACGATTGGTGTATGAGTCCGCGAGAATGTATTCCTTCTTCTTTTACTCTCTGATTGTACTTTGAATATTTTTGAGTACTCCTTTTACTCAATGTTTAATATATTTACTATTTGACTTAAAAAAAAAAAAAAAAAAAAAAAAAAAAAAAAAAAAAAAAAAAAAAAACATTCGTCGCACTAATAATTAGTTACAAGGAAATAGGCACATATTTTGACTTTTGAGGAGCTCTATTTAATAGTGTAACATGATCATTGTCGCAATGATTAATGCAATGATTGTTATATATATTAAAATTGATATTTAATTATCCTTTATATAAATTACTAATATATAAATTTGAAAAATCAAATGAAAAATAAACGTTCCTAATCATTTACTAATTAAGCTGTAATTATTTCAGCAAATAGCTCAAGATGAACTGGACATGTCAACAAGGAAATATGTCAATGTAAAATGGATGTGTGAAGGGAGTTATAATTTAAATGATTTTAAAAAATTATAAATTTATTATTTGCTCAAAAAAAAAATTATAAATTTATTATCAGGGACTAAAAGTCATTGATATATAATTTACATTTAATATTAACTAAAACAATAAAAAATTATAGAGGCAAAAAAGAAAATACCCTAATTGAACTTTAAAAACTAAAATTAGCTTTGGATGTTTAAAAGATAAAAATATACCCATATTTTCAAATTTTGTACCAAAATGCCCTTGCTTTTTGCTTTTTGCTTTTTGCTTTTGACCACCAACTCTCTCTCTTTCCGGTAATTTTGGTGTTACAAATCGTACTTGTTCCATACAAATAAGAACAAACGTGTTTCTTACTGTGTACTTAAGTACACAGTAAGCTTTTTTTCCTTTCGTACTGTGTACTCTAGTATATCATGTAAATTGAACAAAAACTTACACAAGACTAGTAATCTTTTTTGTATTTCTTACTGTGTACTTAAGTACACAATAAGCTTTTCTTCCTTTCGTACTGTGTACTTTAGTATATCATGTAAATTGAACAAAAACTTACACAAGACTAGTAATCTTTTTTTGTATTTCGTACTGTGTACTTAGGCACACAGTAAGCTTTTCTTCCTTTCGTAGTACGTAATTAAGTACACAATAAGATTTTCTTTCTTTCGTACTGTGTACTTTTGTATATCATGTAAATTGAACAAAAACTTACACAAGATTAGTAATCTTTTTTGTGTTTCTTACTGTGTACTTAGGTACACAGTAAGCTTTTCTTCCTTTTGTACTGTGTACTTAAGTACACAGTAAGCTTTTCTTCCTTTCGTACTGTGTACTTTAGTATATCATGTAAATTGAACAAAAACTTACACAAGACTAGTAATCTTTTTTGTGTTTCTTACTGTGTACTTATCTTTTCTTCCTTTCGTACTGTGTACGTAAGTACACAATAAGATTTTCTTCCTTTCGTACTGTGTACTTTAGTATATCATGTAAATTGAACAAAAACTTACACAAGACTAGTAATATTTTTTGTGTTTTTTACTGTGTACTTAGGTACACAGTAAGCTTTTCTTCCTTTCGTACTGTGTACTTAAGTACACAATAAGGTTTTCTATCTTTCGTACTGTGTACTTTAGTATATCATGTAAATTGAACAAAAACTTACACAAGACTAGTAATATTTTTTGCGTTTCTTACTGTGTACTTAAGTACACAGTAAGCCTTTCTTCCTTTCGTACTGTGTTATTTAGTATATCATGTAAATTGAACAAAAACTTACACAAGACTAGTAATCCTTTTTTTGTATTTCGTACTGTGTACTGAACAAATCAAATAAGATTTTCAAAATATATTCCGAATTCATGTGAGAGAGAGATAGAGAGAGAGAGAGAGAGAGAGAGAGATAGAGAGAGAGTAATTGAATGTTGGGCTCGTAAAAAAATATAGGTTCTTCTTACACCTACCACAAAAAGAAGTGGAAATAAATTATTCAATACATCAAGAACCCTAAAATCGCCTAAAAATCAAACAATAACAATAGTAATTTGATTAATGCACTTTGCCTAAATACTACTACACCTCCACTGCGTGCTTACTGTGTGTGTGGGGGGGGGAGTAGAAGTACAGAGGCACGGGAGCTATGTAAGGAAGGAAGGAAAGAGAGAAGAAATTCAGACACGTCTCAAATTTATTCAATGCATCCAATGCCAGAATAATTACAGCATCCCATAATTAAACGTTCAACATCCAATGCTAGAAACTATAATCAATGAAATACAGGGAGAGAGAGAGAGCTCCGGCGAACTGCGGATCGCCGCCTTGAGAAGCTCCGCCCTCCTTCCGCCGTCGACGGCGGCCTCGTTGCGGAAGAACTGGTCCATCTCCGGCACCCCGATAAACTGGTCCATCTCAAGTCGAGGGACTCGTCGTTGTATGTATTAAAGCGCCTTTCAAAATCAAACGAAAAGTTCAATACCATTGCGAAGCTCTCCAGCCAAGATAACAGTTGTTTGCTTCCCACAGAGTTGTTCAAGTGTTTCTATCAGATCCACTACAGCTCCTTCGCTATATACAACATCCGAGCCAAGCACTGCAAAATAAAATCGTTGTTTTAAACTATCACATACAGATAAAGAGCTTTGTGGGAATAATAATTGGGAGTCGGATCCTTTACCAAAATCAGGCAAAGGATCAGTGAAATCCTTGTCTAGATCGCCGCCACAGTGTTCCAGATCGGTGGATCGCGATCGGTGGAGGGCGAGTTGGTCGGAGAGGAGGCTCAGCTCGGCCCTACACAGCTCGAGGCGGCGGAGGAGCTCGCGCACAGAGAGAGAGAGAGAGAGAGAGAGAGAGAGAGAGAGAGCGCTCCGGCGAACTGCGGAGGCGGGCGACGGGGTCGGGTTCAGCCCGGGCACGATGTCCCTGGTCTCGATAAGGGAGAGAATACACGGCCGTAGCTCACCTCCGCCGCCGATTTCTCTCCGCCACGCTCGAGCACGGAATCAAACTCTGTACAATCAACAGCAGCAAGAGTTTGAGCATAATTCAACCGAGCATACATAATTAATCTCACCAGCAAATGAAAACATCGCAGTACCTTGAGACTGTCGCAGGGATCGCTCAGAGAGGAATTCGGTGCGAACGAGTCTGAGAAGAAATCGAACTCGTCGTCGGAGCTGTCGGTGCTCTTGCCGTTGAAGCAGTTGCAGCGGTGACGGCCGCATTTCACGGCGGAGGCGGACGATTGCTTCTCACTGTTGTCTTCGATGAAGTTCTGAACCATTTTATCCAAGAAAACAGAGCTCGGCTCGAACTCCAGCACCGCGCCGCCGTCCTCCCCTCCGGATTTGGGGTAGAGAGAGAAAGAGAAAGAGAGAAAGAGAAAGAGAGAGTGAAGAAATAAAATAGAGAGAGGGAGAGAGTGTGTTTGTATGGAGAAGATCCAATAATTCAAATTTGAAAAATAGAAAAGAAATTGAAAAAGTACTCCAAACCTAAAAAGTAAGGGCATTCTTGTCCACCGAACTAAAAAACGGGTATTTTTTTATGTTTTTAAACTTCCGAAGCTAATTTTAGTTTTGACACTTAGAAGTGGGTATAATGGTATATATTCTCAAAATTATACTCCTTCCGTCTTATTGAGAAATTGACTTTTTTTTTTTTCCTGCACGGAAATTAAGATAAGAGTGATGATAGTGTGTTCAAGTGATAGGTAATGAATTAAAGTGATATGTCAGAATTTTATTGGATAAAATTTTTTATTTTGGGAAATGTCTCTATATCATTGGGACGTTCCGAAAAGGAAAAATGTCTCTTTATTAGTGGGACATAGAGAATATGAATTTATGTATATAAAGGCACATCTATATAAAAGGAACATATTATATCGCTTTTATTTTGATGATTTATTATATTTAAGGCCATGTTCAATGTTAGAACCTCAAATGGGGTTCTTAAAGGTGCAACATAGACAAGATCTCATTCATATTAAAAAAACCACAATGGTAAGGTTCTTAATAAATGTTCTTATCATAATTAAAGGGACTCACTAATTTAATTATTTGAGAAAAAGAGAGAGAGAAAAAAAAATAAAAAGGAATGTGGGCCCCACTTTTTCTTAAGAACACTATCTTATGAACCCGGGTTCTTATTTAAGGGATCTCCAATGGGGGTGCTAATTAAGGTGTGAGTTTTTGTTTTTGCCATTAGACAAGAACCACTCCATTGTACATGTTCTAAGCAATTTATCTTATCCGGTCACGCGTTCTTATCTAATTTGATTTGAATTGAGTTAATTTTTTAGAGTCAATGCTAAGAATCACACTTAATGTAATACCTACACAACTAAAACCAAAAGAACATTTTAACTTATTTCTTATCGAGAATATATATCTTTCTATCCTATTTCAAATAGCAAAATCAAATGTAAGTTTGAGAATAATTTTACATAATTTCACACCAATTTATACCCATATTTCACTTTGACAATCCAAATTGCCCCTGCTTTTCACCTTTTTCTTTTTTCACACCCAATCCACAATATTCTCTCTCCTCTACAAATCTCACTCATAGATTATTTGAATTTCATTTCTCTCTCTCTCCCCCTAGCCGTCGCCATCCTCCTTCCATCCTTGTTTCTCTTCCCCTTCTCTCAGACCACCATTGCGTGGAGGAGCGACGAGCTCTCCTTATAGGAGCTCCGCCGATTCTTGCGATAGATTCGGCATCTGACGTCATTGGGCTTCGGAAGGGGGGATTTCGTCGGTGTATGAGGAGTGGCTGCGGTCCCTATCTTCATCTTCATCTTCCCGGGAAGAGGTCGATTTCGGCAAGGGAGAAGGCATCGCCGCATTCGTTGGGCGAGGAATTGATGTTGTTGTCGTCTTTACCTTCGTCGTATCCAGAAAAAGTCGATTTCGACGAGGAGAAGGCATCATCGTTGATTGAAGGTTCCGTTTGCAGGTGGTTATGGATCGGTCACCATTGAGTTTGGCTTCGTCGATTTTTCTTTTCAATTTGGAGCCCGTATTGGTATTTAAACTTTTTTCATTTATTTTCTGCTTTTTCTTTGTGTTTTGGGTAGAGTTTTTTGGTGTTTTTGAATCGGTCACCGGTGAGATTTTCTTTATTTTCTTATTTTCCCCTATCTCTCTCTCTCTCACACACGCACGCGCACGCGCGCACACACACAAATTCGGAATATATTATAAAAACCTTACTTGATTTTTCATTACGGTTTAACACTTTCTTACTACTTTGTTTTGGAACTTCTTTATTTTCACTTTCGCAAGTGTCTTTCTAGTAAGGGAATAATAACCTCAAATTCCTTGTTCGTACCGCAATTGCTAGTATTCCCTCCGGTCTTTTACAGTTGAGTCGAAACTTTTTGACACGAGAATTAAGAAGAGTTGTTTAGTACTTTAAGTATGTTTGGTAATTGAGAAGAGAATGAGATTATTTTATAATTGAGAAGAGTTGTTTTAATTAATATAAAAAATGTTTTTTATTAATTAATATTTTTTTTGTTTTTCATTTTATTTTAAATTAATTTAAAATTTTCTGGATTTTTTTTTATAAAATTATTGTTGATGTTTAAAATTAAAACATAAAAATTTTCTGGATTTTTTTTTTATAAAATTAAAACTTTTCTGGATTTATTTATATTAATTTAAAATTTTTTGGAATTTTTTTTTATAAAATTATTGTTGATATTTAAAATTAAAATAAAAAACTTTTCTGAATTTTTTTTTTTTATAAAATTAAAACTTTTCTGGATTTATTTTAAATTAATTTAAAATTTTCTGGAATTTTTTTTTTATAAAATTATTGTTGATGTTTACAATTAAAATAAAAAACTTTTCTGGATATTTTTTTTATAAAATTAAAACTTTTCTAAATTTTTTTTTTATAAAATTAAAACGTTTCTGGATTTATTTTAAATTAATTAAAAATTTTCTGGATTTTTTTTTTTATAAAATTATTGTTGATGTTTAAAATAAAAATAAAAAACTTTTCTAGATTTTTTTTTTATAAAATTAAAACTTTTCTGGATTTATTTTAAATTAATTTAAAATTATTTCGAGAGAGACGGCAATGACGATAATGGAGAAATTGAGAAATTGGGGCGTAATTAGTATGTTAATTAAGTAAAATAAGGGGTACAATTAGTTGAGTGTTTAATACTTAATTTTTACCCAAAAAGGAAACGACTCAACTAGGAGAGACCGGCCCAATCGGGAAAATGACTCAACTGTAAAAGACCAGAGGGAGTACGAATTTACATAAATATCGACAACGTGATTGATGGGGAGAGGCCACCGGAGATGAATTTGTTTGGAGGCATGCACTAGTCTAGAAGAAAAGCTAGAGCAAAAATGCTATTTAAACTTGCTGCATTTTTATTACTTTCGATCCATGTACTTAAAAACGTAGTACAAAATTTATAAATGTTACTAGAGGCGTGCATAATTTTTATCATGATATTTTATGTACTTAACAAGACAGTACGAAACTTACAAAATTTTACTAGAACCGTACATAATTTTAATCAATTCAATCTATGTACTTAAGAGCATAGTAAGCTAGAAACGTATAGAATCTTATTAGAAACATGCATAATTTTTAGGGGAAATATAGGAAAGTAGCCACTTTGATATAGTACTAGCCACATATATTAAAAACACAAATGCTAGCCACTTTTTATGTTAATTGTCTTATTTACCCTTAATGAATCTATATATATATAAAAAGATTACACTTTTGGCAGTTATCAATTTTCAATTGATTGCGGGGTCAATTTTGTAATAAATGAAAATTTCAGGGGTCTAAACCTAAAAACTATAATTTAGGGGTCTAAAACAAAAAATTATGGCCCAGTGTGAACACAAAAAATTATCCGTCATATTTTCTTCTCTCTCTTCCCTCTTCTCTTTCCTCCTTGCCACTTGGCAAATATTTATGGGTGGAAATAATTACATCAAAATAATTCTTATTTTCAAAATAATGGAGATAAATATTTATTTAAAAAAATTAAAAATTATACCATAAATTATGATTTTCAATTCTCTACAAATAGACACCAATATTGCTATACTTTGAATAATAATAAAAAAATCTTCTCATCTTATTTTCTATTTTCTATTATTTGATATTTTGATTTTGTATTTCAAACAATTGTAATTTTGTATTTTAACAAATATTTATAATTTAATTTTATTTTATTTAATGTCACGTGTTAAATTCTATCCTATTTATTCCAGTTTTCTTTCCTGTAATTTTTATTTAACTTAGTGGTCTAAAACAATAAGATATCGGTCAAAGTTTAATGAGCCCAAAAATAGAACAGAAAGAAATAAATATACCATACATTGGGTGACACAATATTTATAAGTCACTTTAAAAAAATCATGAAAAACCTAATTGTTCATATATGTAAATTTCATAAACAAACTGTAATTTACGGTTTTCACTTAAATCAATACATGACTTTACGGTTTTATTTTATTTTATTTTTTTTTTTTTTCACTTTTGCAAAATAGTCTCTTTTTTTAGGGTTCAGTTTTTTTTAGGATTCATTTTTTTTTTTAAGGGTTTAGTTTTTTTGATTTAGTAACTGACGTTGACGCATCAGCCGGGACGACAATTGTTGTATATAAGGAAGTGTTCCGAAATGTATTACATATTGTGTTGTTGTAGTGCACTAACATTATATTTGTCTGCTCTTAGTGTGCTATGTTTACGTTCCGTTTCGCTGCTTTTATTAAATATTCGTAACTTACGGAGTCGCGCATCGCGCGTGGGCGAGTACTAGTTTGATTTAACAAAAATTAAAAATAAACAAAAAAAATGAATCCCCGCCCACCCCCTGCTTCTATTTTCCTATTCTTTTTTTTGTGCTTCTCGTTTTTTCTTTCAATTTTTTTTCGTTTTCTCCTTTTATCTTCCTGTTCCCTTTTCTTTGTTTTTCTTTTATGTTCTTTTTCGTTTTTTCTGTTTCTCTTTTTTTTTTTTTTTGTTGTTTCCTTTTCTTTCCGTAATTTTATTTCAAAATATACGAAGTGAGTCATGTAATAATATATCGTTTATATTTCTACTTCAAAAAATACACAAATACACGAGTCACGTATGTATATTCATGTACTACCTCCTTCCCACCATACTTGTCCCAATTTGACTTGCACACAAACCAATATCTAGTCAAACCCAGGATTAAGCAGAATAATTAAGGATAATTAAGCTGAATTAGTACTGTAGAAATGGTACTGTAGCGGGGTTTACTGTTTCTCATTTAACTGTTCATGGAATACAATATACAGAAAAAATCGAAAATTTTCAAATTTTGACAGTTTGGTGCCAAAAATCATTGGCACAAAAAATCATTTAGTTTACTGCCTATTCTCATTCTATAAAGTGCAGAATCCTGCAGTATCCCACCCAACTTCTTCTTCTTCTCTTCTACCACAAAGGAGATGACCAAAAATTTCCCTGAAACGTTGGTTGAAGGAGAAAGATGAGACTAGAGTAAGCATAATGTAGTAGAGTATGTGATAACCATTCATATATTTACAAGCAGGAGTACAGTTTCATGAACAATTTGAAGGACCCCCTAGCCTAAATTGTCAGTTTTAAAGAGTGGGCAGAAGAGAACCAAGACAAGAGTAAAGATAACGATTTGGTTGGTCAAACAACCAGAAGACACAATCACACAAGAAGTCGAGTTGATAAGCATGGTATCTAGAATGTAATCACATACTCCATCATTTGAACTCGACATGAATTCCTTTCCAATAATCAAAGAAGTCATCTTTAACAAATAAATAAATCAAGGAATCGACTCCCTCTTCTATCAAAAGGAAATGATAAATCTATCAAGACAAGTTGCTCTTGATCTACTAGGGAAAATATATGTCTACTGACGTACTGAGATGCAATCATTCTTGATTCCAAATACTGAGGATGGAGAAGATTTCACAGATGCACATTATATTTTGTTATTTCGTAAGCAATTGCATAATCAAAACGTTTTTTGTTTTCTTGACTTCACGTAATTCAGCTGCAATATATGCATACATGATACAGATATAGCTGAGCAGAACAAATACAGAAAGAAAAACGATTGAAATTATGTTCATTTAACTCAGAAAGCAACCAACCAATTAACATTTCAACGTAACCGAATTTCAGGCAACAATTAACAATAAAAATACAAACATTGAATTTAATGAGATTCACCTTCAGGAAGCCAGCCAAAGCCGCAACGGGAGACGGTGAGCATCGACATCATCAACGCGGAGGCTGTGGCTGTGTGGTACGGCTGCAGCGACACCACACACGCGCTCATCTCAACAGGACTCCTTCAAAATTGATCTCCCAGAGTTTATTACAGAGAGGGAGAGAGAGAGAGACTGTCTGCAATCGAGTAGAAATCGAGTAGAACTCAATTCAAGGAGAAGAATACCGGGAGAGGCGTTGAGCGAGCGGCGTTCCAGTGGGGAGACGAAACGGGAAGCGAGCAGGTTTTGTTTGGGCGCCGAATCTCGAGGCGGCGCTACGGGCGGCTGATGATCGCAAAACGGATCTAGCGGCGGCGATGGCCATTTCGTTTCCTTCTCCGATCAAAATCAGGGCAGTGGGGTTTATCGATCTAAAACCCTTATCCCGGCGGTGGATCTCCGGGGAAAACTTCCGGCTGACGGTCGCTGGCTCCGGCGACGGGGAAGGAGAATGTGAGATCTCCGGCGGGGAGGGGTGCCTCCGGCGGCGGAGGTTCCTGTTGTGGTGGACGTTGGAGGCGGCGGCGGAGGTCTGGGGCTTGGAGTAGGAGCCGCCGATGAGGGTGTCGAGGCTCTCGTAGTGCGGCCACGATGAGGACGACCCACAGAAGCCGGCCGCGGGACGCCGAGAGGCAGGGGAGAAAGGGGCGGCTGTGAAAGGGGCAGCGGAGAACCAGATCTCTGCAGATCAGCCTCGTCGAGGCCGGCGGAGAAAGAGATCTAGGGTTTTCTTCCGCCGCTGTAGCCGCCGCCATGCAAGACATCGGGAAACTGGTGAGGCGGAGGGAGACGGAGGCGGCGAGATGGAGAGTGCCGTGAGAGAATTTGTGAATGATTGAGAGAGAGATGAAAATGGTGAGGCGGAGAGGCGGAGAGAATGAGAGAGTGAGGCGGAGAAAGAATGAGAGAGTGAGATAGCGTCAATAATTGAGGGGGGGGGGGGGAACCCTAATCAAGTGGGGGTGGTTAATTGGTTTGGGCTGGGTTTAGTGGTAATTGGGCCAGAATTTTAGGCTAATTTATTACTATAAATAGAAATGGGACTAGTATAGCGAGACGTCCCAAAACGGAAACGGGACTAGTATGGTGGGAAGGAGGTACTATTCGTCAAATGTTTATATTTATTATTTGTCAAATTTTATTTTATAATACACGAGTATATATTTGTGTATTCATGTATTGGTCAAATGTTTATATTCATGTATTGATAAGATTTTATTTCATAATACATGAATACTAAGTCATGTATTCGTCTGTTCATGTATTGCTAAGATTTTATTTCATAATACACGAATACACTACTCATGTATTCGTGTATTCATGTATTGGTTAATGTTTATATTCATGTATTAGTCACATTTTATTTCATAATACATGAATAAACGAGTCATGTATTCGAATACATGAGTCATGTAATGTTAATCATGTATTGGTGTAAATTATTGCATAAATACAAGAACCAACTAGTCTTGTATTCATATATAAGGGTAATTTAGTAAGAGTGACTAGTTTTTGTGATTTTTATATGAGTGACTATTATTTGTGTTTGTTATACCAAAATGACTATTTTAAAGGTTGCCCCTAATTTTTATCACTTTATTCTATGAACTTAAGATTACAATACGAACTTAAAGTTCCTACTATAAACGTCCAAAATTTTTACTCTATGCACTTAAGAACACAGTACAAAATTTACAAAACCTACTAAACTTGCAGAAATTTTGTTATTTTACTCTATGCATTTAAGAACATAACACAAAACTCTCAAAAATCTACCAAAACGTGCATAATCTCTATCGTTTGTACTCTATACACTTAAAAATAGTACGAAACTTACAGAATAGACACTACAAGAAAACAGGGCTTTTGCGACATATGCGCTGCGACATTACCATTAAGTGTCATAACAAAATGACACTTTTGATCCTAGTGTCGTATATTTGCATCAAACTTGCGTCACAAAATCATTGTGACACTATTTTGCGACAGTAATGCATCACTTGGTTTTATGTCTCATATTTACAACAATTTATTTGCGACGCATCAATGTACTGTCGTAATTATATTTCACATTTGACATCGCGTTGCATATTGTGTTGTATATTTTCGTCATGAAAATATTATGTCGCTATTTTATGACAGTAATGAGTCACTTAATTTTGTGTCTTATATTTACTACAATTTATTTGCGACACATCAATTTAATGTCGTAATTATACTTCACATTTGACATCGCGTTGCATATTGTGTTGTATATTTGCGTCATGAAAATATTATGTTGCTATTTTACAACAGTAATGAGTCACTTAATTTTGTGTCCTATATTTACTACAATTTATTTGCGACATTTAAATTGAATGTCGTAACTATACTTCACATTTGTCACCGTGTTGCATTTTGTGTTGTATATTTGCGTCATGAAAATATTGTGTCGCTAGTTTGAGTTAGTAATGCGTCACTTGGTTTTGTGTCTTATATTTACTACATTTTATTTGCGACACTTAGATTGAATGTCGTAAATATACTTCACATTTGTCACCATGTTGCATTTTGTGTTGTATATTTGCGTCATGGAAATACTGTATCGCTATTTATGACAGTAATGCGTCAATTGATTTTGTGTCTTATATTTACTACAATTTGTTTGCGATACTTAAATTGAATGTCATAATTATACTTCACATTTAGAATAAGGTTGCATTTTTATTGTGTTTTTGCATCAAATATATATCATCTATATCTATATCTACATACATATTATATATTATGTTGTAGATTTGGAGTACCATGTCGATCAACATGACTACGTGGCGTCTCATCCATCGTTCATACCTATGTATCTAAAATGTTTATATATTTATTTATTTTATATTATAAATTATTCTACGTAAATTATTATTTTGAAATCTTAATTTTTTTCCATGGTTAACTTAGATTTTAATTTTATATTATATTTTACTAGAGAAGTGCATAATTTTTTACCACTTTGCTCTATGCAATTAGGAACACAGTACGAAACTTATTAAATCTTATGAGAAAGTGCAGAATTTTTATTAATTCTCTTCACTTAAGAACATAGTACGAAACTTACAAAATCTTACTACAAACGTCCAACGTCCAGTAGGAAGCGTACAAAAATCGTACTGTGTTATAAATTCATACCATGTTAATATAATTAAAAACGAAAAAAAAAAATCTAAAAAAAAATCTATCAAAAAGCGAAAAGCACGAAAAAAAATTTAAAAAAAATATATCAAAAAACGAAAAGCAAAAAAGGGAGAGAGAACATGTGTCAGATAATGGAGGAAGTTTTTCTGAGAATTGGAAGTTTTTTACGGTTTCCTAGATTTTAGGTAGGGGTTCATAATTAAAATTGCGCCTTTTCCTCTAAAGGACAATCTTGAACTATTTTTAAAAATATAGGTATATCCAAAGCTAGATTTGTTTTAAAACTTCATATAGGCTATTTTATTTTTTGCCTCTTATTTATATTTCAATTATATGATAAAAAATTATTTACTCACATTATTACATCTACTACCTCCATCTCACTTCAATCGTCTCATTTGCTTTTTGCTCGTTAATTAAAAAGTGACATTTATGTAATAAATATTGGTGGACATGCTTTTATGCATTATGATTCATGAGATTTGACAAACTAAAAAGGAAATGAGACAGTTGAAGTGGGACAAACTAAAAAGGAAAGTGAGACGATTGAAGTGTGACGAAGGGAGTATATTTCAAAAATATACTCCCTCCGTCCCACTTCAGTAGTCCTCTTTTTTTCGGCATGGGATTTTATGCGTAGTGTTAAATTTGAAAAAGTATGGGGTCCACGTCAGGTTAATCCTTTTAAGGAAAGATGACAAGTGAAGTGGGACGGACGAAAATAGTATTGAGGACTACTGAAGTGGGACGGAGGGAGTATAATTTTCACAAAAAAATATACTCCCTCTGGCTCAAGATTCGTGACACGTTTCTTTTCAACATTTGTGGCAAACGTTTTCGAGCGTATTGATGATAAGTTTCAAAATATTTTTTTAAGAATTTTTTTCTTTTACGTGATACTACATGTATCAAAGTATCCCGTAAAAGAAAAAATTCCTTAAAAAGATATTTTTAAACTCGTCGTCAAGACGCTCGAAAACGCTTACCACAAATGCTGAAAAGAAACGTGTCACGAATCTTGAGCCAGAGGGAGTATATATACATAGCAGTTTGTATTCTCAATATTAAGAGAAAAGCATATTATTCCTAAGGAAACGATTATATAATCATAAAAATATCAAATTGGGCGTCATTCTCAAATTTTGGAGCCCTAGTTTTTCGTTGCCTCTATCAATTCCTCTCTCTGCTGCTCCTCGCTCGCCGACGGCGAGCATTGTTGCCGTCGTCGCCGGCCCCGTCACCACCTTCCTCTATCCCTCTCTCTCTCTCTCTCTCCCCGTCTATCTCTGTCTCTCTCTTTCCCACGCTACAAATCGCTCTCTTCTCTCGTCTTCAATCTATGGCGTCGAACGCCGCCGCCGTCGCCTCGAACCAAACCGAGAAGATCAATCTCTTCGCTACTCTCTGTTTCTCTTAAACTTCTCTGCTCTATTTCTGAAACTAACCGCTCTCTCTTCTTCGCAGGTTTCCGAGGACGAAGTGTCACATTTTCCGGCTGGGCTGTTGTAGCTCTACTGAGGTCGCGGGTACATTGGAAATTTCCGCCTCTAGGTTCTCTCTCTTAAGTTTCAAGTTCGATTGTTCATTGACAGAGTTTGGAAGTTGAAAATGAGGTAATTCTTCTTTTATTCTGAAGCGGATTGAAGGTTGCTTGGTTAATCAACTTAATATTGTATATTAGCTTACTGATTTTTGCAATTTCTTGTAGTGATATAACCATACATCTATCTATATAGCCTTTGTCTTCTATTACTGATTATCATGTATTCAATGTTAGGTCGAGTAACGAAATTCCCTCTGCTTATGTCAAGTATCATTCAACTTAGAGCACATATATGTGGGAATAGATCAAGAAAAAATTGTATAATCGAGCAATTAGATTTAATGTGGAATTGATGTTTAATAGTTTTTTTTTTTTTGGTACTGTTTAATAAAAAGAAATTAGGAGATCATTCTTATCTACATATATTAGTGGAAAGGGAAGTTGTTTTTTAACAATCATAAAATTTTGATGCTCAGATTGCTTACGAAATCTCTAAAATGTTATGTTAAATTTGTTTTTGTTGGCATATCTCATTATATTATTTCTATTTCTTTCGAAGCATGCCTCTTAATTCCATTTTGAACCCAAGAAACTGCGATTCTCAAGAATTAAGAGCAAATAATACAAAAGAACAAATGCAGCATCTTTAGTTTTGTACATCGTACGTCAATTTGAATTTGTATTCTCTAATTAGTTTCACTTTATTTTGCATTGTGATATATTAAAGTCGTACTTTATGATATTGGTTATTGAATATACATGCAATATCTTGAAGAAAGCTTCATGGAATTCGTCCTTCTTAATTGGGGCTTCAAGGATTAAAGGTAGTATTATTCAAATTTACGCATAGTACAAGTTTATGTTTTTGTAGGATTATATTGTTGGGGTGTATATTTGGTGATTCGTAAATTTGTATGCAAAGGGATTCCTATGATTTACAACACAACTACGTAACTGTGGCCAAATAAGGTGAAACCTCAAAATTGGTGGAAGTGTTGAGTTATAGATAAACTGTGTGCAGTCGGAGTTACGAAGTTAGCTAAGTTATAAGTTAAACCTCCAGACTGAACATGGGTCTTCATCATGAGCTTAACTAATTATTTGTCATGTTCAGTTTCACATGGGTCTTCATCAGATCATGAGCTGAAGCGAGCCTTACCAACCAAGGGCAATGCATTTTCGTTTCTTGAGGGAAACAACAATGGCCATAACATCACATTCTTCATGAGTTCATGAACATGTAAGTTTATATGCCTTCTGTTAGAATGATTTTCGCATGAATCTGCAAGGATAATGTGACTATAGAGACTCAAGAAGGATTACATAACTGAAATTGATAGATGTACATGCTTGTTTGCACAGAGGAAACGGTTCAAAGAGCAACTAAATTATATGAACCCCAAGGATATGAGGATCCCTGAAGTCGAAATTCCGTGGAAGAACCTTTTGGAAATTCCTAAGGTGATATGTCTGTTCCTATTTTTTTTTGGTTCTACAGAGAGAGTATACACTTATTTTATTTTATTTTTTGCAAATTAAAATTATTGATCTTATGTATAGGTTAAGTATGAAGAACAAAAAATGGCTCAGCAACACAACGACCATCGGGCACGGCCATAGTAGGATACAAGTAGATTCCTATCAGTTTAATACTGGTGATGAGATGCTTTAAGGATAATAACATTTGCTTCTTTTTTCTACTGTTTTCTTTTAACTTTGTTTTCATGTGATTAAAAACATTGTAGAATTTTGGATGGTGTTGATAATTTTTTATTGTTAATATATGTATCAACTTTTGTTTTTGAATAATATCTATTATTTATTTATTTACTCATTCATTTATTTATTTATTAAAATTAAATTGAAAAAAATAAAAAATAAAAATCTAAAATCTAAAATGAAGATAGATGTAAGCTAAAATGCATCACTAAAACTAGTGACGCTAAAATTGTGTCACATACTTTTTGCGACACTTCAAAAATTGGCGTATAATTGCTACACAATATTTTTGCGTCACATTCGTAACCGATATTAAAGTATGTCGCAAAGTATATTTGTGCGACATTAAATAGTGATGCAAAAAATATCGCAAAATGTCGCAAAATGTATTTTGCGACATTGAATTGTGATGCAAAAAAAGTCGCAAATTATATTGTTTGCGACATTAAATTGTGACGCAAAAAGTGTCGCAAATCAAGATTCGTCATATCAACTAATGTCGCGTAATGTGTCGCAAATATAATGACGCATAATGCGTCGTAAAATTTATATGACATTATTTTAGTGTTGCAGAAAGTGTCATTGATATTGCGACACAAACGAAAAAAAAATGTCGTAAATTTGCTACATACCCCTTTAGCGACATAACTTGCTGTGACGCAGAAAATGTCGCAAATCATCATTTGCGACACTAAAAAGGGCCATTTGCGACACATTTGTATGTCGCAAAAGACCTATTTTCTTGTAGTGAGAGAGAAGAAAGAAAGCTGAAAAAACAAAAACAGAATAACCCAATGAAGAGAAAGGGAGAATATGAGAGAGGAGAGAAGAGAGATACGTGTTGGCAAAAAAAAATAAAGAGAGAGAAAAGAAGAACGCGTCCTTTAAGAGGAGAGAGAATAAAGGAAGAGAGGGTGCATGTGAGGAGAGTTAGTGCATATGACCATTATATTAAAAAGGCAAGGATATTTTTGTACCAAATTTAAAAATACAGGTAGAATTTATATATTTATTATTTCCACACATACAATTGGTTATTCTATTTCAAAGCGGGTAATATATTTTTTTGCTTCTTTCTTATTAGTGTGTTATATTAGTTTCAAAATTATATGAGAAAAGATATATTAATCGGGACTAATGGTGGCCAAACCGGCTACCTCACGGTTCCATACCAGTTCCCGGTTCCACTCCCTTGGAACCGGAACCAAACCGGCTACCTCACGGTTCCATACCAGTTCCTAACCGGCGGTTCCAGTTCGGTTCCGGTTTGGAACCGGTCAATCTTTTTTTTTTTTTTTTTTTTTTTTTTTTTTTTTTTTTTTTTTTTTTTTTAATAATTTGAACTTTAATCATAGTATTCAATAAACGTAAAAACTACATTCAATTATATAGTTGTAAGTTTCACACCCACTTCAATTATTTTTTTAATGTGGGAGGAGTTCTCTACATTTATAGAGTGTTATCTCCTCCCAACTTTAGTATTTTTTCGATGTAGGACAAGTAAAGGTGTGAGATGTGTTCAAAGAAGAAGAAGGTATTTGTCAAAGAAGAAGAAGATAGTTGTCCCACATGAAAAAATACTAAAGTTGGGAGGAGATAACACTCTATAAATGTAGAGAACTCCTCCCACATTGAAAAAATAATAGAAGTTGTTGTGAAACTAACATCTATATTATTGGATATAGTTTCCACTTTTATTGAATATATATACAATAAATAAATTTCAAAAAAAAAAAGTTAAAATAATTATATTTGGCCGGTTCCACCGGTTTTGAACTGGAACCGGAACCGGAACCGCTGGTTCCGGAACTGCCGGTTCACGGTTCTAGCCATCAAGAACCGAAATCGGACCGCTGGTTAGTCTGGTTCCTCTGGCGGTTCGAAATCGCCGGTTCCGGTTCCGGTTCCCGGTTTTAACCGGCGGTTCTGGTTCGGTTGGGCAGCTCTAATCGGGACTCAATATATTCAAAAGTAATAGCATTTATTAATTTCAAATTTTTTCTTTGAAAAGAGTCCCTAAATCAATCATTTTGATGCCTTATTATCAAGATTTATTAAATAAAGTCACATGAAAATATTAGCAAAGATATCACTATAAATTTTTTTTATTTAGATATATTTGAAAGTAATTAAAGTCACATGAAAATATTAGCAAAGATATCACTATAATTTTTTTTATTTAGATATATTTGAAAGTAATTAGTAGTAATTATTAATTTTTTATTTCATAAGTTTAATCATTTGTACCTGCTTATGAAGTTTCTTAAGAACTTATTTTAAGTACAATATTAATAGAGTTAAATAGTAAATATCGATACAAGAGAAAGACAATCATATGTATAATTATTTAAGAAAACGAGTTATATAAACTAAGTCGTTTGTACATTAAAAACACCTTGCCAAAATAACTTAGTATTCATTCTGTCTCATTCTAAATTACTCATATTTTTCAACTCGAGAATTAAGGAAATAATGTTTAGTTTAAAATATATCTATTATATGTATAAAGAGTAGGGGTGGTTCGGTACGGCATACTATAAATTTTTCGCCATACCGTATACCGTACCATTAGTTGCGGTATGAGATTTTTCATACCGTTGTCGTACCGTACCTTTCGGCATACCAATATTCGGTATACCGGAAATTCGGCATGAAAAAATCCATACCGTTATCATACCGTATTTTCGGTATACCGTACCGTACTTTGGTATGGTACGGTATACCAAAAATCATACAATTATCAAACATTATGTTATTCCAAATGTTTCTATTTAATTTTTTTTTCCATACAATAAAGTCAATGAATAATTGAAAATCTATAAACTAATAATGCAAGTGTTGATTAAATTTGCTATGTAGTTAAAATGTAATTCAATCTTCATACAATCATATTTTTAAAGTTTTAATATGTAAAGAGTAACATATTATATATATTAGTGTACTTATTAATCATTATAAATCGTAGTCATTAACTATGATTATTAGTAGTGGCGACTCCAGGATTTAAAATTTGGGGTTGCAAAAAATAATTAAAGTATATAAGAGAATAGCAATCGACGTCTTAAAAAAAATCATAGAGACACATCTCTCTAATGAGAGTGATTAAACAATCATTTAAAAAAATAATGAATCGTATATTTTACAATTTCATTTTGAAATAAGTTGTTTGAAATATTTTGTTGATACTTTTAGGCTAGCAACCGAAAAAATTAATACCTTAGGCTAGCAACCGAAAAAATTAATACCTAGTATGGTGAGAAAAAACACTAGTATACTAATATTATTCCATTAATGACTCAACCAAAAATAACTCTTTAAACATTTTGATTATATTTTATTAGTGTTTTTTATAGGAAAAGGAAATATTATTAAGGAAGAAGGAGACTATTATACCTAATTATTATAATAAAAAAAATTATCTATGCATGCATGTAATAGTAGTAGAGATTTAGAATTTGGGGGTACAGTTGTACCCCCTTTGCACCATACTGGCGTCGCCAGTGATTATTAGCTAGTAGTATTTTTTTTTTTTTTTTTTTTTTTTAACAATTAATAGGAAATTTAAGGGCCGCACCACGGAGGACTCGAACTTGAGACCTTTCAGGTTCGAGATTTATTCTTTAACCCCCTACCGCTTAGCCAACACACACACACAAATTCGCTCCCAAAGAGGATCGAACCCGGGTCCCTCACTAAAGAGAGGAACCTAGTGGCCAGGTGCGCTAAGTCACCTGGTTGCTAGTAGTTTGTTTTATCTTCTATATTGTAAACTTGTGGTAGTAATACATTCAAGAGTCGAGACTTTATCTTGTATGAACTAGTGTGCATATAATTTTCTCGGTACTAAAATATAAAGAATATTGTTATATAAAACTCTTTAATTGTATAGCAAATTTCGGTATATATTCGGTATATACTATAAAATAAAATATGTACCATAAATTCGTATGTACCGAAGATTCGGTATCTTCGGTATATACCGTGCATACCGAGCACTCGGTATATGCCGAATGTTCGGTATATACCGTAAATTCGATATATAATGCGGTACGGTATTTTAAGGTACTCCGCGGTATCGCAATTTTGGATTCCGTTGCTGTACCGAAACTTATCGGTACGGTATGATACCGTACTGAAAAATCGGTATACCGTCTCTTTCGGTATTTTTAAATATTTTTCCGGCGTGGTATGTTCGGTATTTCGGCATAACAACATCCCGACCCACCCCTAATAAAGAGGGAGTTTGAAATTGACAAATTATTGAGAATTAATTATTGATGTCTATTTTGTAATTAATGCAAACAATATTATTATTTTTATGTGCATTTAAATATTGGGCGGGTGTGTTTTTTTTATAAAAAAAATCACTAATTTGATATCTTCACCAATTTTTATTTACATGTTCCTTTTTTGTAGAAAATTCATAAGTAGTGAGTGAATTTAGTAGGATTTTTTCCCAATTTTTATTTATAAGTTCTTTCTTTTTTTAATAAACATTTTAAATGAAGTTATAAACTAATTAAGAAGACAAAAAAGATAACGTTAATATAAAGATAATTTCGAAATTGTTTTGTTTGAATTTTTATTGTTCTACACTAAACAATATTACGTCCATTTTAATAAATTTATTATTACTTTCAAATAGAATCATATAAAACAATCAAAATAATACTAACAATTAAATTATTTTTGGAAAAAATGTATTTAAAATCGTTAACTTTATCTGACATACCGTTTTAACCCTTAACTTTCAATTTTTTCCCTAAAATCACGAACTTTTTAATTTGTCCAATTTCTCCTTAATTTCTAATTTTCCCCAAATCAAAGCTGACGTGGTGTTGATGTGTCAGTTTGGAAATTGACATGTCATCCACATAACTTCCACATAGATTTTATAAGACACATATACATCCACATAATTATTTTTTATTTAAATAATAGTATATGCAATTAATAAAGTCCCCCCAAAAGGCCTAACATCATATTTGGATACGATCATTGCATCGCCTCCGACATCGATGTTTGGCTCGATTTTGCAGCGAAAAGCAGGGCCAGGGAAGTAGATCTGCACCTGGAACTGATCGGAGGGCCGTATTTTAGCGAGGGAGGAGATAAATCTAGAAAAAATAAAATTAATTGCATATATTATTTAAATAAAAATAATTATGTGGATGTATATGTGTCTTATAAAATCTACGTGGAAGCTATGTGGACGACATGTCAATTTTTAAATTGACACATCAACGCCACATCAGCTTTGATTTGGAGAAAATTAGAAATTAAGGGAAAATTGAACAAATTAAAAAGTTTGTGATTTTAGGGAAAAAATTGAAAGTTAACGGTCAAAACGATATGTCAGATAAAGTTCACGATTTTAAATGCATTTTTTCCATTATTTTTTCGAATGCATTTTTGAATTCTATTACGAATAACATTTTCATCAACATAGATATTCAGATTTATTTTTAAACTACCTTATATAATAAGATAATAACTTCTAAATTATTTTATTTAAATTTAAAACAATATTTATTGAGTTTAGTTGGTTAATCATACACATATGATTTTTTTAAGAGTGAAAAAATAAAATACCCACTTAGTGATAAGGAAATCAATATAAGGGCACACATTTAAAAAATTACAAAATATACCCATTTTGACGCGAAATGACACAAATACCCTTACTAATAGACTTTGACTTTTACTAGTCAACATCACTCTTCTCTCCTCACCCTCCATCTCCCCTTTTCACGTGTCTCTTCACTCCTCATTATTTTCCTTTTTTTATTATTTTTTTTTTCAAATTTTCGAAATTAAGTTTTTTTTTTCCCCTTCTTTTTTTTTTTTTTTTCTGACTACTGTAGTTTGATATTCGTATAACTTTAAGAAAATACGAAATATAGCAAATTCTTACCAATGTGATATTCGTATAACTTTAAGGAAGTACGAAAAATAACAAATTTGTACCAATTATATATAAGAATTACGAAATACATACTGACTACTGTAACTGTGATATTCGTATAACTTTAAGGAAGTACGGAATATAACAAATTCGTACCAATTATATATAAGAATTATGAAATACATATTTGAGTATGTAATTATACAGTTATTGGTACGAATAAGATCACTTCGTACTAAAGTCCACTGAGGAATTAAACCCTGAAACTAAAAATTAAACCTTGTCGGTGAATATTAAAATTTGTTGGAGAAATCTAAACCCTATTTGAAAAAATCTAAACCTTATTTGGTGGATCTAAAACTCTATTTGAAAATTTTAAACCCTATTTGAGGTATCCAAACTCTATATAGGAAATTCAAACTGTATCGTGCATTTTAACCATGTACGAAAAGAAAATTGTGTACCAGATTTAAACGAACAAACTAAAACTCCGGCGATAATTTTCAATGAACTTAGTTTCAATGCACAAAAAAAATTGAAATTCTAGTAAAAATATTGTAAAATTAATGTTAAATCGGTACGAAATATGATTATTTGTACTTGATGATAGTGCAAACATTCTTTCTCTTCTAAATATTTAACACACTCTCTTTTTATCTTATAAGTTGGTATGAAAATAAGATATTCGTAACAAAACTATAGTTAAGGAAGTACGAATTTAACATTTCGTTACATTAATAATGTGTTTTCTTAAGGAACATGGTTTATTTTGTCAGGTTGAAGAGGTACGAACTCTGAAATTCGTATCTACATCGAATAAGAAATACTCACTCCGTCCCATTTAATTGTCCCCTAGGATATTCATATGCGAGGTATATAATAATCCTAGGGGACAATTGACGCGGGACGGAGGGAGTACATAATATTAACTAAAAGATTTAAAAAAATGTAAACAAATAAACAGCGATGATACAAAATGTACGGAAAAAATTATTAGCTTGTACAAAAATAAGATATTTCGTCTATATGAGTCAATTAGTACAAAAAATGTACGAAATATGAAAATCGTATCTAAAATCGAATTAAAAAATCATAATTATTAGCAAATTAAATTACACAAAATGCACCAAAATATAAAAAGCACAAAAACACCACTGACATAATCCCAAATTTATTCAAACTATAGAGACTCACCCAACATATTTCTTCTGGTTTAAATTCTGCTCTCCACTTAAGAGTACCTTCCAACATTGTTTTGGCTTTGTCGAGATTCCAGTTTCGAGCTTCTAAATACCTCCTTAGGCACGCATCCGTGCAAAACTTTAAGCTGCGGTCAGAAAGTGGTCCAAGAGCATCCCTTAGTTGTTTGACCTGTGATGAAAGATGTTTATCACTTCGCTTGCAATGCAAACTATTAACTGCTATATATTTGCAAGCGAAGATCCAATTTCGGCCCCAGCCATAATGTAGAACGGTAGAACGAACTACACCATATTAACTTAATATTACTCTCATATGCATGAGTGAGAGTCAAATTCATAGCATGTACGAAACCATACTTCTCATTTTATCAATACATTTGGAAATCAAACAATGCCTTGATAAATTTTACTAGATTTTGATATTGTAAAATTGAAAAAACCTTCATCCCTGTCGTGCCAAATTAATAATTTCTCCATATGACAGATTTGAACAAGGCACACCTGCCATTGAAACTGATGATGAAGGAAACTGACCAAGTGCATAGGAAAATGCATAAGAATAGAGCAATATTCATCTCCCTCATCCAAAGTTCTTCCTCACAAGATTATGACAGGTCAATCTCTTTCCCCACGATCAAATATCAACACTAAATCGAAAAACGAAGAGAAAACAACAGTATAACAACAATAGTCCACCACCTCAAAACTCCAAAGAAATTCGAATGTGCTCATTCCACCAACACAACACAACAATAACATCATTGTTAGTGCATGGGCTGCATGCACGTCATATTTGTTTTGGCAATTTCATGTCGAAGACTTCTGCTGCGTTGCTTTTGATTTTAAGGCATGTATCAAGAATAATATATTATTATATATATTATTATATTCGTAGAAGGAAGAAGAACCATGCATGGAAAGTTTCCATGCACAGAAGATCAGCTTGAAGATCTTCTAGGGTTTCCTGTGCTGAGTATATAAGGAAGAAGAAACCCTAGTTACGCTCGCCGCTTTTGATTATCATTCTTGTGAGGTTTTTGTTGTTTTTGCAACGTGTGTATTGCAAGGTTTTGTTTCAGAGCGAGCGTGTGTTCTGAACAAGCTTCCCTGGTTTGTTCAGTTTGATCTAAGTCTTGAACTTAGAACCATTCCAGTGAGTTATCACTTACCGAGTTCATCTCGTTGTTGTATTCGATCTCATTGTAAGGGAGTTGTAATCGAGATGAATAGGTGACATAAGGTGGAGTCCTGGTGTAAAGTCCTGTAAGTCTCTTAACTACTTATAGTGGATTGAATCTCTCGGAGTTTGTCCCCCAGACGTAGGTGTGGTATCACCGAACTGGGTTACCAAATTTCTGTGTTCTTTATAGCTTTACTGTTACTCCGGTTAAGAACATATTTAAGATCGTTTTTAGTTATTGCACAAACTAGCACTTTCAATTGGCACCAGAGCAGGTTTTGGATTTGTGGAGATCCTGGGATTCGTGTGCTAAAGCTGTGCAAACTAAAATGGACTTTCTAAAAGATGGAGGCTCTGTGAACATACCACCTATATTGGATGGGAAGAATTATAGCTACTGGTAAGTCAGAGTTACCTCATATATTCGATCTGTTGATGAGAAGGCGTGGGGTACTGTGTTAAATGGTTGGACTGAACCTACTAATGCAGATGGTGAGAAGAAGCCTAGAGAGAAGTGGGATGACGATGATGTCATTATGTCAGGCTTGAATCAGAAGGCACTGGATGCCATTCTTGCATCAGTTGATATGGAAAATTTCAACTTGATTTCAACCTGTTCTTCGTCTAAGGAAGCTTGGGAAACTCTACAGAATGCGTATGAAGGAAACAGTAGAGTGAAGGCTCAAAGACTGCAGCAGCTGATTTCTAAATTTGAGGTGCTGAGAATGGGAGAGGATGAAACTGTATCTGAGTTTCATGCTAAGCTGAAGAATATCTCAAATGAATGCTTTATGCTTGGAGAGAAGATGTCTCAAGAGAAGTTGTGCAAAAGTTTTGAGATCTCTTCCAAGGAGGTTTGATTTCAAAGTAGCAGCCATTGAAGAGGCCAGAGATCTCACCTCTATGACTTTAGATGAGCTGATTGGATCTCTTAGAACTTTTGAAATGGGGATGCGTGAGGAAGATGCTCCTAGGAAGAAGGAGATAGCTTTTGTTGCTGTTGCTGATCAAAGTTCTCAGAAAAGTGTTAATGATGAAGCAGAACTTCTGGAGTCACATGCTCTTCTTACAAGGAAGTTTAACAAGGTTGTGAAGAAGTTTAGAGGAAAAAGGAATCAAGGAGAGAGTGCTACTGGCAGTGGAAGTAAGCCACCTATTATCTGTCATGAATATGGTGGAAGCGGGCACATCAAGCCAGAATGTGCAAATTTGAAGAAGAAAGGTGGAAAGTCTTGTTGCCACTCATAGTGACAATGAAGAATGTGATGATTCAAGAGTTGAAGATAATGTGTTTCCTGATGCTCCCTGCAAAGCCTATGCAGCCAAAGTTGATAAAGACAAAACTGATGAAGAGGTTGATAATTTGTTCAATGGTAATGAAGAAGAGGACACAAAGGACAATGCTGAAGATCAGATTGAGATTGCATACAAGGAAATGTATGATAAGTGTCTTCTAGTTGCTGAGATGAATCAATCCCTCACTGATGAGTTAAAGCAAGTGAAGGAGGAAAGAGATAAGTTGATCATAAGGCTGAATCAGCTGGAGAAACAAACAGTTTCTTCTGAAGAGAAAGAGACCGAGCAGTCAAATGATATGAATCAGTTGGTGAAATTGATGAAGATGATGACTAGTGGAACTGCCAAGCTTGATGAGATTCTCAAGGTTGGAGGAAAGGCTAACAAGGATGAATTTGGTCTTGGATTTGTAGAAGGAAAAGGAAGGCAGAAGCAGCCTCGTGCTCATGCTAAAGTCTATGCTCCAGTTCCTCAAGGATATCAGCATGGAAGTTGGGGAGCAGATACATGATCTTCTCAGCAAATTAATTCACAAATCTGTCATTACTGTTGGATTCCAGGGCATATCAGGCCTCACTGTAAGAAGCTGCATGATGATCAATTCAGAATGGCTAGAAGACCCTTTCCAAATCATCCTGGATATAACTCATATCATAAAGTTCCAGGAAACTATGGAGGTGCTCCTAGAAATTATGGGGGTCAAGGACCTTACAGGGGATATGCTGCTCTTACTGCTCTTCTAGCTGAGACAGAATATTCGTGTTACTTTGATAGTGGCTGCTCCAGACATATGACTGGAAAAAGAGAAAGTTTGGTCAACATTAAACCAGTAAATGGTCAGACTGTAACTTTTGCTGATGGTGTTAAGGTTCCAGTTCTTGGATATGGTGATTTGGCTATTTCTGGAATGCCCAAGCTGAAGAATGTGTTCTTGGTGGATCAACTGAAGGCCAATCTGGTGAGTATAAGCCAGCTTTGTAATCAAGGAATGGATGTCAGATTTGATAAAGGTACATGTACTGTGTATGAAAACAAGAAGGTATATCTGGTTGGTAAAAGATCTTCTGATAGCTGCTATCTTGTTGATTGCAACCATAAGAGCTTCAGTAGCAAGACTGAGACAGTTATAGAATCTGTGAATGTCAGATTTGATGATGAAAGAGGCTTTGATATCTCCATGGTTGACGATAGTGAGAATGTTGTTGCTGGAGTTTCTGAAAATGCTTCCAGAACAGATCCTAAAGGTGAGTCAGAATCTACTGATGAATTAGTAAAAGAAGAGGAAGCTGTAGTGGATGGTTCTGGAAATAAAGGAGCTGCTCAAGTTCACAAGAATCATTCAGCAGATGATGTTATTGGAAATCTGAATGATGGAATGAAGACAAGAGGAAAGAAACAGGACTATGCTAAGATGCTGTCCAATGTGGCTCATGTCTGCTTTACTTCTAAGATTGAGCCGAAGAACATTAAGCAGGCTCTTGCTGATAAGAACTGGATTGCTGCCATGCAGGAGGAACTTATGCAGTTTGATAGATGTAATGTGGTACTTGTGTCCAGAGCCAGCCAATGCAAACATCATTAGTACTAAATGGGTGTATCGCAACAAAACTGATGAGAATGGCAATATTGTCAGAAACAAAGCAAGGCTGGTAGCTCAGGGACATACACAAGTTGAAGGAGTGGACTTCGATGAGACTTTTGCCCCTGTGGCAAGAATGGAGTATGTTAGTTTGTTACTTGGAATTGCCTGCCATCTGAATTTTAAGCTGTATCAGATGGATGTTAAAAGTGTCTTCTTGAATGGTATTCTCAAGGAGGAGGTGTATGTAAGGCAACCAAAAGGATTTGAGAATCCTGAGTTTCCAAATCATGTGTACAGACTGCAAAGAGCTTTATATGGGCTAAAGCAGGCACCTCGTGCTTGGTATAATAGATTGTCTGAGTATCTGTTGTTGAAAGGTTATAAGAGATGCAGTGCTGATAAAACTTTATTTGTGAAGAAAGAGAATTCTGATGTGCTGCTGGTGCAGATTTATGTAGATGATATTCTGTTTGGTTCACAATCTGAGAAGTTGGTAAATGAGTTTGTGAAGCTTATGAAGGAAGAGTTTGATATGAGTATGTTTGGTGAGGTGAATCTGTTTCTTGGGCTTCAGGTTAAGCAATCAAAGGATGGGTTCTTTGTTACCCAAAGTACTTATGCTAGAAATCTGGTCAAGAGGTTTGGTCTTGAGAATGCTAAGCCTAAAAGAACTCCCATGAGTACTTCAGTGAAACTGCACAAAGATCCAGAAGGTGCATCTGTTGATCATACTCTCTATAGAAGCATGATAAGAAGTCTGTTGTATCTTACCTCAAGCAGACCTGATATCTGTCAAAGTGTTGGTGTTTGTGCTAGATTCCAGGCTGATCCAAAGGAGAGTCATATGAATGTTGTCAAGAACATTATCAAATACATCGAAGGGACAGCTGATATTGAACTTTGGTTTTCAACTGACACATCTATTCAGTTGCATGAGTATTGTGATGCTGATTATGCAGATTCCCCAGTGGATAGGAAGAGCACATCTGGAGGATGCTTCTATCTAGGAAGCAATCTAATTTCCTGGTACAACAAGAAGCAGGATGTGATATCTCTCTCAATTGCAGAAGCTGAATACATTGCAGCCAGCAGTTGCTGCACTCAGCTAGTGTGGATGAAGAAAATGCTTGCTGATTATGGCTACAAGCAAGATGTGATTCACATTTTATGTGACAACGAGAGTGCTATCAATATTGCTAAGAATCCGGTTCAGTTCTCTAGGACAAAGCATATTGATGTCAGATATCATTATCTAAGGGAGCTGGTTGAAGAGGGTACTTTGAAGATTGAGCATGTTCATACTGAACATATCAGCTGGCTGACATCTTCACAAAAGCTCTAGATACTGCAAGATTTGAGCTTTTGAGAGCCTCCCTTGGGCTCTGCACCTTGTGACTAACCGTCATTCTGTCGTTGAAGGTTAGTGTATATATGTATCATATTTTGGTTTTCTGGTCTTCTTGGAATTTTGATTTGCTCACGTTGACTGCTGTGTTGAACATCCACTGGTGGTGTTATGAGTTTGATATGGTCTTCTTGGATTTCTTATTTGTGGTGTATAAGGAATTTATGTTCAGTAGTATGGAGATGGCTCTGCTGCTCTTCAAAATTGTTCTTATATAGGCTTCTGAAAAATGTTATTTTCAAATGGGCTTTATGGAAATTTTGAAACTGTCAAAGAATAAGTGGAGGCTACCAGTTACTTATTCTATTTCTGTGAGAGGGGCTGGTCCTTCTAAACACAAAGCTGTTTCTCGCCCTGTAGAGGAGAAGATCAGAGAGATGGATCCTGAGCACCCAGGTTTATCAAGTGAGGAAAATGATGGTGCTAGAGGTGGTAGTAGTTGATCCGGGTCAAAGATCCACAACAATTTAAGAGATTATTCATCATGTTTTGCAAATAGCATTCATGGGTAAAGCGTTAAAACAGTGAAGAGCAAGAGATTCATGTGTATAGAAAAGCCATAGCCGAGTATTTTGTATAGGGCAAGAGGCGCACAGCAACGACAAGTAATAGTTGAGCTATAGGTAAAGGATAAAAGGCGTATTTAGCCATGAACTAGCAAGACTCATGGAGTTTTACACTCAAATAAGCAGATAATGAAGAAACGAGGTAGGAAAAAGAGAAAAAAGAGGAGCGCAGGGCTCCGCTTGAGCCTCATTCCCCTTTAGATGATGAGGGTTTTACCTTAAGCCCAAGGTAGTGTGTGAGAGAGAGATTCTTCCCGGTGTCGAGAAGAACGGATGGAGGTGAAGGGAAACTGGAGCTTCCCGGAAGAAGGCTTTGGACGCCTTGACCGCTCGAGCTCGAAGGAGCTCGTAAGAGAGAGAGTATGGAATTGAATGGAACATTACGCTAAGGAGCGTGTTTGTTCGTAAGAAAGTGAATGATTCTGTGATGGATGAGTTCGTTTAGTATTTATAGGTATGTTGAGGGTAGAAATGGAATTCCCATAAAGACAGTATTCTTTCTTGCCATTAATGCCGTGGTCCTCACACTAAGAGGACTAGAGTCACGCCGATCTCATGTTTAGGCAGATCCTTAGGTTTTGGGGAAAACCTAATAGGATCAAGACGGCTTCTGCGCAGTCTGGCTCCTATGCAGAAGCCTTGGCATGAGTTAAATTAGGCGCCAGGACCTTATTAGTGAAGTTAGTATTCCTCTCTTATCAGAAGAGGTTATTTAATACTCATTCTTATTTAGGGGTGATACTCTTAAAGTTTAGAGAGGTAGATTTTCTCCAGCATTCAGATTTACTTACACGAGGGAAAACTGATATTAGTCCCTATCAGCTACTCCCCCCCCCCCCCCCCCCCCCCCCAGGTTCAGAAGCGTATTTGGCAAGCTTCTGATTTAATGCTTTGGCTGGAGATGATAATGTCTCCTTTCTTCTTCTTCTTCTTATTTAATATTCATTATTTCTTTTGACGACGTCACTCAAGTCTTGTCCTAAAGAAAAGTAGAGCGACGTTTAGTTTTTCAAGGGAGCAGAGATATAAAATTTCTTTCTCCCCCTTTTCTTTCTACCATCCTGTCACCATATCATCAAGAGAGGAAGGGCGAAGAGAGAAATCTTCTCACTCCTTCTGCGAATTCCTTCTTCGGTAAGGCCGCCATTTCTATTCTTTTAGATCCGTCAAAACCAAATGGGTAATCCTTTTATCGACTAACGCTCTTGTTATTATAACCAGAGGGAGAAAAATCCTTCTTCCCCTTTTTCGCCAGATGTGTGAATTATTTTTTAGCTTATGCCATTTATGTTTTGTTGTTCAGACATGTCGCTTGACTCTCTTCGTCGAAAAATCTGTGACCTGGCATACTCGGAAGACATCTCCGACTCTCTTCGATTCCATCTACTCAGATTTCTAACTAGGAGGGAGATGGATTTCCTGGAATTTGAGGATTTTCCTAATATGAAAGCTTATCTCCAACGTCTAAAGAATCTCTTTGTTCAATACGAGATGTATGATGGGTATTTATCGGAGGAAGCAAAGTGCGAAGCCATTCTCGCCCCCTTTATAGGTGGATTTCTCTTGCCAGAGGATGCCATTATTCATGACCCTGTCCGCAATGGTCGTATGATTACCCTGATGGCTGAACTGCTCTCTATTGAGGAAGTTAAGAAGACGAAGAGGGCGAATGAGGCTAAAGAGGTAGTTGAACCCTCAGCTAGTCAGATCCCTCAAGGGGGGGAATGAAAGACAAAGGACAGACGAGGGTAAGTCATATATATAATCCTTTGACTATATTGGTTTTATTCTACCTTTCTTGGTGCGATTTTGAACTGATTAACATGTATGTGCTTGCTTTTTTTTTTTTATTTTTTTTTATTTTTTTTTTATTATTTTTTTTTAAAGGTTCAACTACAGGAGAGGACAGCAACTACAGTGATTCCCATTCCTTCCCCCGAGGTTCTGCAACCCCGTCATCTAGCTCGTGCTCTTCTGCCTTAGCTTAACTTCGTCGTATTTTGGTGCTTGTGTAGTGACTTTCTTTTTTATGTTTTTTGCTGGGATATACGCTTCAAGACTTGGAGGCTCATTTTGTGCCTTTTCTGCTGTGACTAGAATAGACTGTATGCCTTGCTGTTTATTGGATGTTCTGCTTTCTTATGCATGTAATATTTTGGAATAGTAGAATATGAGCCTCTTCAGATGCTGTGCCCCGATTAAGAATGGTTTCTCTTAAGCTTTACTGAGGTATTATCCCCCTACTTCCAGTCTTTGAATTTTCTCTAGTCTTCTTTTACACAGAGGCTTGAGTTTACCTTTATTCCTTTTATGCTTTCTTTAATAATTGCTTAACGCATAGGATCTGACGTTTTAAGATAGTAAATCATGGAAAGCATTTTAAGATAATGGGATATGGGGGGTATCCCCCTACTCCCCCCCAAGTGGGTTATGAGAAATCGAGTGAATCATAACTCATTTAGTGCATGATTTCATACTAGGCATAGTATTTCTTTAGGTTGTTAACATTCCAGGGCCGAGGTAACACCCTTCCCTCTTCATCCTGAAGTTCATAGGCTCCTCCTTTTAATACCTCCCTTACCAGGTAAGGTCCTTCCCAATTTGCGTCTAGCTTTCCCATGGGCTTGAGAGCATCTGCCCTTTTTAGGACTAGGTCTCCCTTGCAGAACCTTCGGATCTGCACTTTTTTGTTATATGCATCCCGCACCTGCTGCTTGTATCTTTCTGCCTTCTGAAGAGCTTTGCTCCTGAGCTCCTCGACCATGTCTAGGTTCTCCCTCATCAAGGATGAATTTTGATTTTCATCATAAGCCACTATCCATAATGACTTGAGCTCTGCCTCTACCGGTGTTACCGCTGTTGCCCCATAAACTAAGTTAAATGGAGCTTCTCCTGTGGCTGTTTTAGTACTGGTGCGATATGCCCATAGCACTGAATCTAATTCATCAGCCCAGATTCCTTTAGCTTTTTCTAGCCTGGCCTTGATGCCACTTACAATGGTCCTGTGTGTGACTTCGACTTGCCCATTAGCCTGGGGATGAGCCACAGCTACAAACCTTTGCTCGATGCCAATTTCTTTGCACCAAGCTCGTACCATGGATCCCGTGAACTGAGCACCATTGTCAGCGACCAGTATCCTTGGGATTCCATATCGGCAACATATATTCCTCCATATGAACTTCTTTATCACCTGTTCCATGATTTTTACTACGGCTTCGGCCTCAACCCATTTGGTAAAGTAGTCTACAGCTACAATTAAGAATACTCTTCCTCCCGTAGCTGTGTGGAATTTTCCCACTATATCAATTCCCCATTTATCAAAGGGACAGGGTGCCATCATGGCCCCTAGTTCTTCAGCAGGCTTGTGGATGAGCCTCCCATTTCTTTGACAGCTATCACACCTTTTAACTAGGTTTTTAGCGTCTTTTTCCATTGTAGGCCAGAAGAACCCAGCCCTGAGTAGCTTCCTGACCAAATCTTTAAATCCAGTGTGTGCTCCTGCAGCGCCTTCATGTATTTCTCGCAGTGCATATTCTCCCTCGGGCTCTGATAGGCACTTGAGGTAAGGATGTGTGAACGCCCTTTTGTACAGTTTATCTCCTATTAGGCAGAATTTAGCTTTAAATGCACGGGGCAATCTTCCTCCACTAGCTGGAGTCACAGCTTCTGGTTCTCTAGGAAGCTCTTTTAAGGCTCGGATGATTGGAGTTCTCCAATCTTCCATTATTTCGATGGCCTGCATTTCGACTTTGACTAACTTGGCATCTGCGTTGCACAGCACAATTTCATCTGTCCAGGTTCCTTCTGTAGTGTTGGCTATTCGAGCCAGTTTGTCGGCTTCAATATTTTCTTCCCGAGGGATCTGGATCACCTCAGCTTTGGCAAAATGCCCCATCAATTCATCCACAATTTTTGCATATGCCACCATTCTCTCTTCTCGCTTTTCACAAGTCCCTAGGACCTGATGCGTTACTAATTGGGAATCTGAATGAACCATTGCATGGGCAGCGCCCATGGTTCGCAGCAAGTCTAGGCATCTGATCAGAGCCTCATATTCTGCCTCATTATTGGAGACATGATAGTTTAACTTGATGGCAAATTTATAGGTGTGGTTTTTGGGGTCCTGGATGAAGATCCCTACCCCTGCACCATCTCTAGTAACGGAGCCATCCACATAGGCTTTCCACCATTGGAATTCCCCTTCTTCTCCTCTGGTGGTTTCTTGCAGGAAATCGGCCAGAGCTTGGGCCTTGATAGCCACTCTCGGCTCGAAATCTACGTCATACTCACTCAGCTCTATGGCCCATTTAACTAATCTTCCCGACAAATCGGGCTTACCCAGTACTTGCTTCAATGGCTCATTCGTCCTGACTATCACTTTGTGTGATAGAAAGTAGGGTCTCAGTTTTCTAGCCGTTACCATTACTGCTAAGGCAGCCTTTTCGATACTAGGATATCGTATCTCTGCTCCCTGTATCATCTTGCTTGTATAGTAGATAGGCTTCTGCACCAACTTTTCCTCTCTCAGGAGTACTGAGCTGATGGATTCTTCTCCCACAGCTATATATAGATATAGAACTTCCTGTGGTAGCGGCTTAGTGAGCAAGGGTAGTTCTGCCAGATGCCCTTTTAGTTCTTCAAAGGCATTTTGGCACTCATTAGTCCATTCAAATCTACTGCCCTTCCTCAATATTTTGAAAAATGGGAGACTTTTATCTGCCGATCGGGAAATAAAGCGACTGAGCGCTGTAATTCGCCCATTGAGCCTTTGGATTTCTCGAATATTTTGAGGAGGTGTCATATATAATACTGCTTGTACCTTGGCTTGATTTACTTCAATCCCTCTGGGAGTAACCATGTACCCTAAGAACTTCCCAGCCTGTACGCCGAATGAGCACTTAGCTGGGTTCAGCTTAAGATGATATAATCTGGCTACAACGAACACTTCTTCCAGATCTTGTATGTGATTCTGAGCATACACGCTTTTGGCTAGTATATCATCAACATACACTTCCATATTCCTGCCTATTTGGATTTTGAAGATTTTATCCATCATTCTTTGATAAGTAGCCCCCGCGTTTTTCAAGCCAAAAGGCATGCTTTGAAAACCAAATGTCCCTGCACAGACTCCAAATGCAGCTTTTGGGACATCTGATGGATTCATTTTTACTTGATGGTAACCTTGATATGCGTCCATCATGGATAGCAGTTCGCAACCTGACGTGGAATCTACTAATTGATCGATCCTAGGCAGAGGGTAATGATCTTTTGGGCAGGCTTTATTTAAGTCTCTGAAGTCAATACACATCCTCCATGTGCCTGTGGTTCCCTTAGCCACCATTACTGCATTGGATAGCCATTCCGGGAATTGTATTTCCCTGACGTGTTTAGCCTCCAATAATTTGGCGACCTCCTCCCTGATGATTTTATCTTTCTCAAGGCCAAATTGCCTTAACTTTTGTTTTACCGGCTTCACCGAGGGGTCTACATTCAGACAATGTGCCGCGGTTGCATCTACCCCCACCAGGTCAGATGACCCGAAAGCAAAGATATCTGCGTTCATCCGCAGACACCTTATTAGTTGTTCTGATATGTCCGGAGGCATCTGAGTGCCAATTTTTGTGGTGAATCCCTTCCGATCTGGGATCAATTCTATTTCTATCAGTTCCTCTGCGGGGACCATTAGGCTCTGCCCTTCTTTGGCAGTGTCGGCCTCTTTGATCTTGCCCTCTTCCTTTTCTGGCTTGTGTCGAGGGGTTACAGGTTCTGGGACAACCCATTTTTTGGCCTCTCCCATTTTAACGGATTGAACATAGCAGTTTCTTAAAGTCATTTGATTCCCTGATATCCATCCTACTTGATCCCCCACAGGGAATTTCATCATCAAGTGATAGGTGGATACGATTATTTGGAAAGAGTTCAGAGCAGCTCTTCCTAGAATAGCATTATAAGATGACTCCTGGTCGACCACCCAGAAGGTAGTCACTTTTGATGTTTTAATATGTCCCTCTCCCATGGTGAGTGCAAGATCCACTGATCCGACTGTCATGACAGGCTTCTGCGAGAAGCCTTGAAGGGGCACCCTGGCGGGTTTTAGGAGCTTTTTCTGGGGCATTTGATTAAGACAACTCATGAGGATTACATTGATAGGGGTCCCGGTGTCTATAAAAATTCTCCGCACTTGGTACCCTTCTATTTCAGCTGTTACTACAAGAGCATCATTGTGTTGAGGTATGATAGCCTTGTTATCCCCAGGTCCGAAGGATATTCTTGGCGCAGTATTGCCAGGCCCTGGTTCCTTGGGAGGATTGGAGACCTTGTCACCTGCCCTTTCCAAATGAGCTTCTGAATTAACCATCATCCTTACAAGATTCTGCAAAGAGTTGAGAACGTGTAGAGGATTAATTCCAGATGCTCTTTGAGAGAGACTTGAAGTATATGTAACTAGCTATTAACAAGCTTTCTGCATTTGAGCATTATTTATAGTGGCTTCAACGTGTATAGCTTATTTGCTATAAGGCTCTTAAAGGGGGTGGCTTCTGCCAATGTACAGTGAAGGTAAGTAACGACTTAAAGATAGAAGTCTAATTATGATAAAGGACTTTGACATAGTTTCCTCCTTTTGACATGAGGCATCTGATCATATGAGATTTAGTTACGACCCACTGCTGATTTAGCAGATCCTGTTGCAATCGTTAACCATTCAAAGCGGCTTTAACAAGCGTGGTTTACTTAGTATAAGGTTTTTCAAGGATGGCTTTCGCCTACATGGAGCTGATGTCAGTGACATCTGTCTTTACGAAATCTATTTTGTTAGGTTGTTTGTCTTCCTAAGGCTTTCCTGATGAGGCCTCTGGGAGGGATCTGATCAGAAGAAGAGGTTATTAAGAATTTGTGTGGCATCTTATTTTATTAAGCTTAATATGATATGCCTCGGCCGTATAGGCCCTTTTTATCATTAGCACCTATTTTATAGGACTTTCTTGTTAAGATATTCCCTGTTAGCCAAGGATTGTGAGAATGGTGTCCCTTATGCGGGATTCCTAAGAACATTACTTATCGAACCGAGCCTACGAGAACTTGGTCCATTTTATAAAGCTTGCAGAAGCGCTGACTATTAGGTTAAGCTTATCAAAGCAATATCCTCCTTAGAGGTTTATAAAGGTATTGTCTATCAAATAGAGTTTTTTGAGAATACCACTTGTGAAGCGGGATTTAGGTGGGATTTTACCCACTGGAATGCAATGGGTAAAACTTATAGGAGTGATATACAAAAATGTCTCCTTTAGAGCAAGGCTTAGGGGTGCACTGCCCATTTAATGAGACTTATAAGGAATTTTGTCTATCGTATGAAGTTTAGGAGGATGTTGTCTACTGAGTACGGCTTGGGAAAAGTTCTGCCCATTGCAGGGGGCTTGCAAAGGAGTCGCCTATTGGATAGGGCTTTGTAGAAGGTTCTGCCCATTGAACGGGGCTTACAAAAGAGGTGCCTATTAGATAGGGCTTCGTGAGAGGGTTGCCTATTAAGTAGGGCTTATAAAGTGTTCTGCCCATTATATGGGGCTTACGATGATATTGCCTGTTGTGTAGGGCTTCTGGGGGTTCTGCCCGTTATTCGGGGCTTACGAGGGAGTTGCCTGTTAAACAGGGCTTCTGAGAGGAGGTTCTGCCCGTTATTCGGGGCTTACGATGGAGTACAACAGATTAGCCATCACAATTCATGTCATGAAAGAGATGAGGCCTTGAGATTGCTTCTAATCGCTGGATTCATGAATTACAAGCAATATAGCTGAAACAAGTTCATGGTATACATACTAAAATTTTCCAGGAATAACATAAATCTCGCATTCAATACACATTCCCTTGATTAGATAGCCATCATTCTAGGTGATCATCGCGGCAGGGCAAATGAAAAGGCAAGTTTATGCGCATATCATCAGAATCAACTAGAACTTCGAAGATAAACAGGGGATTGGCCTTTTGAACCCACGGGTTTTGACAGTACTTACAGATATCAATGCTTAATTCACATTTAAGGAGAGAAGATTAGCCTCTCAAACACAAGTTCCCTTTCAATCAAGGTGTTTATCACAATTTTCGTTTCAAAAGGAGCATAATCCTAAGATCATATCACACTCAACAGCTCGTAACCGAGGAGAGCTTAGCAAATGTTAAACAACAGCATATCCATCAGAGTTTCCGCTAGCTAGATCATAAACAGGGCATTCCCAATCAATATAACATCAGATTTCCTCATATTCTCCACATAAGGACGTTTACAGAGAAATCGCAAGCAGCATTACAACAACGAGCTAGAATTTTGCATAAAAAACAGGGGAAATCCACATCTCAACTCAAGAATTTCCCACAGACGGCGCCAGTTGATAGATCCGGGTCAAAGATCCACAACAATTTAAGAGATTATTCATCATGTTTTGCAAATAGCATTCATGGGTAAAGCGTTAAAACAGTGAAGAGCAAGAGACTCATGTGTATAGAAAAGCCATAGCCGAGTATTTTGTATAGGGCAAGAGGCGCACAGCAACGACAAGTAATAGTTGAGCTATAGGTAAAGGATAAAAGGCGTATTTAGCCATGAACTAGCAAGACTCATGGAGTTTTACACTCAAATAAGCAGATAATGAAGAAACGAGGTAGGAAAAAGAGAGAAAAGAGGAGCGCAGGGCTCCGCTTGAGCCTCATTCCCCTTTAGATGATGAGGGTTTTACCTTAAGCCCAAGGTAGTGTGTGAGAGAGAGATTCTTCCCGGTGTCGAGAAGAACGGATGGAGGTGAAGGGAAACTGGAGCTTCCCGGAAGAAGGCATTGGACGCCTTGACCGCTCGAGCTCGAAGGAGCTCGTAAGAGAGAGAGTATGGAATTGAATGGAACAGTACGCTATGGAGCGTGTTTGTTCGTAAGAAAGTGAATGATTCTGTGATGGATGAGTTCGTTTAGTATTTATAGGTATGTTGAGGGTAGAAATGGAATTCCCATAAAGACAGTATTCTTTCTTGCCATTAATGTCGTGGTCCTCACACTAAGAGGACTAGAGTCACGCCGATCTCATGTTTAGGCAGATCCTTAGGTTTTGGGGAAAACCTAATAGGATCAAGACGGCTTCTGCGCAGACTGGCTCCTATGCAGAAGCCTTGGCATGAGTTAAATTAGGCGCCAGGACCTTATTAGTGAAGTTAGTATTCCTCTCTTATCAGAAGAGGTTATTTAATACTCATTCTTATTTAGGGGTGATACTCTTAAAGTTTAGAGAGGTAGATTTTCTCCAGCATTCAGATTTACTTACACGAGGGAAAACTGATATTAGTCCCTATCAGTAGTGTTAGAAGCAAGGGAATTTTTGTTGTTGTTGATGATGATGCTGCAAAAGGATAAAGTAGTTGGTGATGATCAAGATTGGATTGAGAAGCTTGTTGAGGTGCAAGAGGAGGATTTGGCCACGAGGGCCAAAAGAGTTGTTAAAGGAAAAGGGAAGTTAAAAGCTCTTGCTGAGCGGACTCAGGGACTTCCGATATCAATGGGAAATGCTATGAAGAGCAAGCCCTTTGTGGATGAATATTTACTACCTTTGTCTTCATCTTCTTTCAGTGCAGAGGATGGAGAAGGGCATGAGTGTGTTGGAAGGTCTGATTCTAGTACCCCACATGTTTATTCTGGAGTATGCCAGGTGGGAGTATCTTCAACATAGGACGTTCTTTGATGATAGGTATGTTACTGAACACATCATGCATAGGGCTGAGACCTATGAGTGGTTGAAAGAGGCAAACTTGTTGAAACTTGTGCTCAAGTTGATTGTTATTTTTGGAATTGTTACTGTTTTGAAGTTTGTTGGGGCTCTTGAAGTGCTGGAGTTATCTCTGTCTGTGGGAAGTCTATTGTCTCCAGCTAACATTATAAATGTAGCCTTGTATTGAGAGTTTGTCTCTGATTACAGGCGAATGATATTAGTTGATTGATCTTATTGTTGATGATGTATGAGTTGATCGCCATGGTAAAGCAGTGTCAGAAACTATGTACTCTATAAACCATGTTTCTATTGCATGAGATGCAAGTGCAACAATTGTTCTTCAAGATGTTCTTGATGTGGAACTTGTTGGTAGCAGATGTCATTGGATTTCCTTGCATTTGTCTCTATATGCACATGTTTAGGGGGAGATGATTCTATGACAGCTTTGGTCTTAAATATTGTGAAGATTATGGTTCACGCTGTGTACTCATTGATTTGTCATGAGTTATGAGATGTTCTTCTCTTGGATCCTGAAGCTCCATGGCTTGTCAGATCGTTTGTCTTCTCTTAGATCCTGTTGCTACTATATATGTGGTTGGTTTTGATGTTTGCCTGAGTTGGTGCTTTGTAATGGCACGTGATTTGCAAACTAGGCTCGTGGTCTTTGGGCTCTTTAGATATAAAGAATATGATGTCTTGGATTCCGATGGATCTTGTATCTTGGAAGGGTAAATTGAATCAAGTGCTTTGGAATGTTATGTTATTGGAGAATTATGATCATTGGGTTCTCATAATATCTCTATAGATGACTTGAGAGTTGGTTTCAGTATTGATTGAATGTAGATTGATGAAGGAGTCTTGCTGAATCGTGAGAAGATTCTTTAGATTTGAAGTGCCTTCTTGAGCATGGTCGAGTGCTCATCGGTTTTGATAAAGATGATTTCTCCGTTCGTTAGCTTGGGGTTTGTATTGCTGATATTTATGTGGTGTGCTTGGAAATACCACTGAAGATTTTGAAGCAATAGTTGATCTTGTCAGCATTGAGTTTGAATTTGTTGGTAATGATTTTGCTGAAGAAGCTCCTGAAAATGTTACTGGCTCTGCTCATGTAAATGAGTCTGCTCCCAGTGCTCCTTAAATTCTCCTGTGGTGCATAATGACAATTTATCTTGCTATGATTTCCATTCTCTCTGTGATGATTATGTGGATTCTGACCATGTAATAGGCCTATGATTATGGTGATGGTCTACATAGAAGATGGGAATCTTTCTCTCATTTCTTCTATTGCTCCTATGGAAGGTGAGGTTGTTTTGGTTGATTCAGTTATGTCGAGCGAATATTGAAACAATGCTTGATGTTGAGGAAGTCATTGCAGGACCTTCCAGAGTTAATCCTACTGAAAAAGATGTTGCTACTGCTCATGTTGATGAGTTGTCTGAAGAGGTGGATGAGTCAATCCACATCAATGATGAAGAGGTTGTAGTGCAGGATGGTGGTGATGTTCCTGAAGCTGCTGGTGAAGACTCTGTTTTTCTGTCTGCTAATGAAGATGAGGTTGAGCGCACTGTGGAGTTGGAGCGCACAGAAGAGCTTGATGCTGCTGTTGATGCAGGTGGAGAGGTTGATGCAAACCTGCTCCATAATCCTTTGGCAGATAGCATAAATTGAGGGGGAGTAGCAGTACAGAAGATGTATGTTATCTTTTCTCTCTCAGTTATCTTATGATGATTGCTTCTGATTGTTTCTGGGTTGTTGTGGATACCTTTGGATTCTGGATTTCTGGATTTGTAGGATTGGTATCATACTGGTTATGTTTTCTGGATTTCTCTGTTTGGTGTTGGTGAAATTCTGAACTTATGGACTGTAATAGTAACAGTAGGAGATGATATATGTTGTGTGTTCAGATTATTGCTGGATGCTTATGATTATGATCTTATTTGGAAGATAAAGAGTCTGCTCTGTCTGATCAGTTGTGCTAGCTGTTGTTGCTCTGTATGATCTGATCTGCTAGTTGTTGGTTGTGTGATTTTAATGGTTTGGTAGTGTGGGTGAGCTCCTTGCCACCATTTTTCAAAATGTGGTTTGTGTCTGGTTTTGTTGATCTTGAGAACAGTTTGGTAGTGTGGGTGAGCTCCTTGCCACTGTTTTTATCAAGATCTGGATATTGATTTGAGGGGGAACATGTGTTTTGATCTGATTTGATAAAGAAGTACTGCTCTGTTGCATAAGTACTTCAATCTGCTCCTGTTCTGTGCTGATCTTGATACATGCAATTTATGCTGAGTTTGAAAATGCCAAAGGGGGAGATTGTTAGTGCATGGGCTGCATGCATGTCATATTTGTTTTGGCAATTTCACGTCGAAGACTTCTGCTGCGTTGCTTTTGATTTTAAGGCATGTATCAAGAATAATATATTATTATATATATTATTATATTCGTAGAAGGAAGAAGAATTATGCATGGAAAGTTTCCATGCACAGAAGATCAGCTTGGAGATCTTCTAGGGTTTCCTGTGCTTATATAAGGAAGAAGAAACCTAGTTACGCTCGCCGCTTTTGATTATCATTCTTGTGAGGTTTTTGTTGTTCTTGCAACGTGTGTATTGCAAGGTTTTGTTTCAGAGCGAGCGTGTGTTCTGAACAAGCTTCCCTGGTTTGTTCAGTTTGATCTAAGTCTTGAACTTAGAACCATTCCAGTGAGTTATCACTTAACGAGTTCATCTCGTTGTTGTATTCGATCTCATTGTAAGGGAGTTGTAATCGAGATGAATAGGTGACATAAGGTGGAGTCCTGGTGTAAAGTCCTGTATGTCTCTTAACTACTTATAGTGGATTGAATCTCTCGGAGTTTGTCCCCCAGACGTAGGTGTGGTATCACCGAACTGGGTTACCAAATTTTTGTGTTCTTTATAGCTTTACTGTTACTCCGGTTAAGAACATATTTAAGATCGTTTTTAGTTATTGCATAAACTAGCACTTTCAATCATAATCCACACCACACCCCCAAGAACACAAACCTCACAAAAACGAAATCAACATACAAAATATACAGCAAAATCAAAAGACAAAACGGAGGGCTACCTTCTTCGGGCGTAGTTGACCACCAGCACCCCGATCTCCATTTGCTTGAAGCCGGTGGCGAGGAAAAGTCAATCCAACGCGCCGAACATCACCTCATCCGCCGCCGTTTGCTACCTTCTCTATGAAAGTGAGAGAGAGAGAGAGAGAGAGAGAGAGAGAGGCAGAAGGCGCCATGGCCACTGGAGGGGAGAGATCCGACGCCGTCGTTCCCCACCTCCTCGGCGAGTCCGACTCGCCCGCGTTCACCCCCTCCGACTTGCTGCCGTCGTTCGCTTCTTCCTCCACTGCCGCCGTCGTTCGCGTCAATTTTGGGTTTGGAGAGAGTAATAGGGAGAGCGCAAAATAGTGAGAGGAAAATAGGTTTTAGAGAAAAGTGAGGGTATTTGTGTCCTTTCGCGTCAATTTTGGGTATAATTTGAGTTTTTTAAGTTAGTGACCTACTATTGATTTCACTAAAACATATGGGGTAATTTATTATATTAACTCTTTTTTTAATATATAAAAAAATCTATTATCTAAAAATATTACTTAAATTAAGCTCCGTTACACGGAGTATTAACTTAAACCTAAAGAAAATTTGGACACATCACGACAAAAATTATTCATTTTTTTTTTCTACATTTTTGTGTAGGCCGCAATTCCGCAAACACTACCTTCTTAATGAATTCCTGTTAGTTTACAACTAGTACTCGCCCCGCGATGCGCGACACCGTGAGTTACGAATATTTAATAAGAGCAGCGAAACGGAACGTAAACATAACACACTAAGAACAGACAAATATAATGTTAGTGCACTACAACAACACAATATGTTATACATTTCGGAACACTTCCTTATATAAAACATTTGTCGGCCCGCCTGATGCGTCAACGTGAGTTACTAAATCAAAAAAACTAAACCCTAAAAAAAAAAAATGAATCCTAAAAAAAATTGAACCCTAAAAAAGAGACTATTTTGCAAATGTGAATAAGAAAAAAAAAAAAACGTAAAGTCATGTCTTGATTTAAGTGAAAACAATAAATTATAGCTTGTTTATAAAATTTACATATATGAACAATTAGGTTTTTCATGATTTGTTTTAAAGTGACTTATAAATATGAGGCAAAAAATAAATTACCCTATATGACATAGTAAACACAAAACTTATCCACAATTTATAAAACACATAAAAACTACCCACTAATTTAAAAGTGAGACAAAAATACCCTTACTTTTCAATAAAAGGACATATTCTCGGTAGTGTATATGCTACCCCTTGAGGCATTGCCTCCCACCACTAAAATAACGCCACGTGGCACAGTCTCTTTTATTTTAACACTACTTTACACTATTTCCAGATTTCCAAAAATATGTAATTAAATTTCTGAAAATTGGTAGCTTATATTTTATTTTATTTTATTTTATTTTTGTGATAGGGAGATAAATGTAGAAATTTATGAAATTCAATTTAAAAAACATTTATTTTTTAATATTTTATTACATTTAATTTTATAAATATGAAATTCAATTTTAGAAAAATTTAATATTACCAAGTGGTAAAATTCCAAAAATAAATGAAATGGAATATTCCTTTCGTCTCATTGATATACGTTAAATTTAAGACTTAACACTTATAAATAAATATAAAAAATAAATTCACATTTTAAATGAAGGAGCAGAAAAATAAATGAAAAGAAAATTTAAAAAAACTGGAAATAGCAAAAAAAAGTGTTAAAATAGAAAAGAAGATGCTGACGTGGCGGTTGGAGGCAATGCCTCAGGAGGTAGCATATACACTACCCATATTCTCTCCCTTCTCTCCTTTATCTTACTTCACGTGTTGCACACACACACACACTCTTTTATGTCAACATCAACATCTTTCTCTCTCCTTTTTTTCATTTAATGACATACTCTCTACATTTTTTTTTTTCTCTCCCCTCTCAAATTCTCTCTCCTCCCAAAATTAAAATATGGTCGCTCTCTTTTTCACTTTCATCTCTTTTTATTCTGCGTTAATTTGGTATGAAATTAATAAAATTGTAATACTTGTTTTTTTTTTTTTTTTTTTTTTTTTTTTTTTTTTTTTTTTACTTAGGGGGTTGCGACTCAATATGTACGAGATTAGTGAAAAACCTGTACCAGCTATTGGTTGATTTAGTACGAAATTAGCAAAATCGTACCATTTTACTTATAAACATTAGTATATTTTGCGAAGGTGTTTGCTTGTTCGGTATAAGATGATTATTCCATGTAATTTGTATCATGAGTGATTTCATATTTGAAGGGGGTGTAGGCTGATTTTTGGTACAAAATTCTCTTTGACTTATAATTGTTTTTTGTGTTCAAGAATTTGAAGCCTGTGTCAATATTGGTGTGTTTTATGTACGAACTAGAAAAAATTGTACCGGTCGTTGGTCGATCTGGTATGAATTGTTTAAAATCATACCATATTTCTTATACACAACAGTATAGTGTAAACAATATGCAAAAGAAATTACAACTTTTTTGACAATTTTTAATTCGTATTTTTCACAAATAAATGATTCTACGATTTAACTAATTTTGTACTTGATGAGCCACAACCATGCTACGAAATTGTCAATTTGTAGCTATCAACACTGATTACAAGTATAAGGTCCCCATCAAACGCCGTCGCCCTACCGGAATCTTGCCGGAATTAAAGTCATGTCGCCGAAAATGTATGCTCTAAGAAGTTGTTGGAATCGCATATGAAAGCCTACAATAAAATTATGATATCAATTACGTAAAATAATCAATCCAAATTACACTACTACTTATAAGAAATGTGGTACGATTTTACCCATTTCGTACCAAATCGACCAATGACGGTACGATTTTTGTTAGTTCATACATAAAACATACTACAATTGGAACACAAACTGTAAATATATGACTAAAAAAAATATACTAAAAATCAAACAGAATTTTATACCAAAAATCAACCTAAACCCCCGTCAAACATGAAACCTAAATCAGACCACAAATCATTAATGCTTGAACAAGCAAACACCTTTGCAATTTCGTATCAATATTCTTCACAATACACTATTGTTTACAAGAAAAATTGTACAACTTAACTAAATTCGTACCGAATCAACCAACAATTGGTACTATCATCACAAACTTCATACATATTGAGTCACAACCCTCTAAGTAAGAAGAAGTATTTGATACGATTTTACTAATTTCATACCAAAACAACGCACGGAGTCACAGCCTAATATCGATCCTACACCTATTCAAACCAACTCATAAGTGAAAACATGTTACCAAAACAACCCCTTCGTGAAAACATGGTACGAAATGAATCGATTCATACCAAAACAACACACAATTCAAAGCTTAAAATCAACTCTAAACAAATTCAAACTAACTTCTATCAAAACAACAAACAAGCCTAAATCATTCGGTACCACATTATAGAAACAACAATTTCGTATAAGCACTAATTCAACAAACAAGCAACAACAAGTTTGAAGCATAAATCAACCACTAAAGCAACAAACCGCAAAAAATCGCGGATTCAAGCATTATTACTAATAAATTGCAAAAAAAATCACCCATAAAAATCACAAAAATGCAGAAAATGAAGCCTACCTCGAAATCGGTAAAAGAATCTCAGATAGGTATGCGTTCTTCTTCTTTTTCTTTGCCTCTCTCCGATGAGGTATCCGTCGCGTTCCCTACTGCGGTGGTATGTTGTCTTTTGACATGAAATAATTAATCAATACAAAAAGAAATATGGTACGTGTTACCTAAACTCATACCAAATCAACCATCACCGGTACAAAATACACCAATGTCGTACATATCTTTCAGTCACAAACCCCCAAGCAAAACTAACTATTTAGTATGATCTCATCATTTTCGTACCAATAACACACAACAAATCGAACCTTAAAACAGACAACAAAGCAAATGCGCAAGTTCCAATATATATTGCTCAAAACAATCGTAGTTTATACCAAATTCAAACCAACAAACAACACTTTGATATTTTCGAATCGGATAATTTATTGAATTTAAGAAATCGCTCAATAACAAGATTGAATCACCATCAAACGAACACAATTCGAACCAAAAAAATCACCAAAATCAAGCCCATAACACTCTCTAACCCCCCCCCCCCCCCCCCCCAAATCACCAAAAAACAGTACATAAAAAGAAACAGTCGAAAACTCCTTAAAAAACAGTGAAAACAGTCAAATATCACCAAAAAACCCCTCTAATTTGTACACGAAACCTAGTTTTGTGAAGGGGTATCACGTGGTTCATTGTCCTCTTTGTTGTCAAAAAAATCATCAAAAAACTTACCATCATCTCGTCGATGAGAACGTCGTCGCCGTCATAGTGGTCGTTGTCTTCGAAGAAGCCACCATCATACCACTGTTTTACTCCACCAAATGCCTCGATCGAATGGAGAATCAACTTCGACGGTGAATTTCCGTCCAAAAACACCAAAAAAAGGAAGGGGAAGAATGATATAGATACTAGAGAAAGAATGACGGTTGCAATGGAGAGAGGAGCAGAAACGTGAAGGAGGAGGAAGAAGAGATAGAAAAAAATATTTGTTATATATTTCCAAAAAAAGTTGTTGGAGAATGAGGATATATTGAGGACATAAATTCAAAAGTAAGGGCAATATAGTATTTTTAGGTCTAAAATGGGTAATTTTTTAGTATTTTAAACATAGTGGGTAGATTTATGTTTGTTAAGTGATAATGCCTATTTTTATACATTAACTTTATAAATATTGTGTCACCCAATATATGGTATATTTATTTTATTTCTGTTCTATTTTGGGCCCATTAAACTTTGACCGATACCTTGTTGTTTTAGACCACTAAATTAAATAAAAAATACAAAAAAGAAAACCGGAATAAATAGGAGAGAATTTAACACGTGACATTAAAGAACATAAAAGTAAATTATAAATATTTGTTAAAATACAAAATTACAATTGTTTGAAATACAAAATCAAAATATCAAATAATAGAAAATGAGATGAGAAGATTTTTTTTTTTTTTTTTTTTTTTGTCTTTTGTGATTCAAAGTATAACAATATTGGTGTCTATTTGTAGAGAATTGAAATCATAATTTATGGTATAATTTTTATTTTTTTAAATAAATATTTATCTACATTATTTTGAAAATAAGATTTATTTTGATGTAATTATTTCCACCAATAAATATTTGCCACGTGGCAAGGAAGAAAGAGAAGAGGGGAAAGAGAGAAGAGAAGATGACGGATGATTTTTTTTGTGTTAACACTGATGCCTATACTATTTAGGTTTAGACCCCTGAAGTTATAACTTATTGCAAAATCACCTCCGAAATCAATGATAAATTGATAATTGCTATTTTTGTAATCTTATTATATATATATAGATGTCAAAAGGTTGTCACAATGAATATATTGGTAAACATAATTTACTTGAATATGACAAAAATGTTAGATCATACTCCCTCATTCTCATTCATATAGGGATAAGTTATATTTTCGTACGTCTCATTCATATAGGGATATTATTTTAAATAGTAAAATTTTAATATACTAATACTCATTCACACTACTTTATCCATCACTATCACTCTTGTCTTAATTTTCGTACAAAAAAAAAAAAAAAAGTTAACCCTTTACGAGTGGGACGAAGTGAGTAGTATTTTACATAGACAAGAATATAGAGAGGTCTTTTTTTTTTTTTTTTTTTTTCAAGATCTTGAGCGGGATATTAAATGATTTCCAAAGTGACACAATATATTATTATTATTATTATTATTATTATTATTATTATTATTATTATTATTATTATTATTATTATTATTATTATTATTATTATTATTATTATTATTATTATTATTATTATTATTTACTTTCAAAATTTCAATATTTATACGATAAAGGTAAACACAATAAAAATCACTTATTTTAATTGAAGCTTCACATAACTTTTATATAATGCAAAAGTAGCTATTTGACAAAGTGAAAAGTAAATTATATTGGTTATTTTCATCGTATTCTTTTAAAACTCTATCCTAAAATGTGCTACTAAACGAAGTATGCAAGTTATTTTCTTAAAATCTAATCTTATCAATTAAGATAATTTTTATCTTAATTTTACCTTATCGTATTCTCCTTATCAAATGAGTAGGAGAATGATTTAAAAATCATATAAGCCTTCGGGGAGAAGCAAGAATGAAGTGACTTGCAAATTTACAACTCAAACTATTAAAGAATGGGAGTATATACTTGTAGTGGGTAAAAATCGTAAGCCCAATAAATTTAGCCCAAGAGCCTAATAAGCCGGGTTAAAACGGCCGAAAAGGCCCAACAGTAAAGGCAGAACAGCCGAAATCGGCCCATTACGGCCGAAAAGGCCCAACGACGTTATTGGGTCACAAACCCTATGCGGGTGTCAGCAAAATTGGCCGTTACGGCCCATACGGCCAACGTGGCCAACAACTTGACTCACCTCTCTGTTGGGAGACTAAGTCAAGGATAATGATGACGGCCGAAAAGATAGCAACGGAGGCGGAAGGTGGCAACGGTCAATACGGCCGCATGAGGAAAAACCCTAAACCCTAAGGTCATGATATAAATATCGGCCGACTAGGTCAAACATACATCCAATCTCACACGCTCATACTCTCATACTCCCCACTACGCTCTCAACTGCTCTCACCGCATTCTTTGCAATCACCTCGTGTCCACCGCCGTCGGAGTCAGCCGTACAAGCTCTCTCCGTCGTCGATCCATCTCTCACGTCACCCCCCTCCAACCGAACGTTCACAGTCGTCCGCGACCATCACCATTGCTTTACTGTTTGCTTTCATTATTGTTTACGTTTACATTATCTTATTCGAATACCATACTAACTTGAGCGTCGGAGGTCCTACGACCGACACCCCCCTCCGGTGTTCTTCGTAGGGCTCTAACGTGTCCGTTGTATTGGTTACAGGTTGCTAGTGCCCTATTCGACCGGATCGACCGAATCGTCCGGCCAACCGTGATTGTAGATTCTACCTCTACAATACTCAGGGAGTATTTAACAAGGGTAAACTTATTTGAAAAGTTTATAATTGAGCTCTAACAAAATGAAACACTTTTAATATTAATAATTAAATATAAATTATAATCTGAAATCAAAGAAGGACGAAATTCACATACAGGGATGAGAGTGGATTCATGACCCGATTCAGATCTGGTGGTATAGATTAGTCGGGTAGGGCTTGAATTGTCAAAAAATTGAATATGATGGACCGAGGTCAAATTCGGACATCACTTAAAATTTTTAGACCCGTATCATGATTATTATTTTTTTTTTGCAAAATCCAGAACTGGCTCGCTGATCAGATTATATACTCCCTCCGTCCCGCCGATTTGTTGCGCGTTAATTTCTTGAATATATGTGATGTATAAATTATAGAGAGGCACAACATTCGGTGAGACGGTAGGGTCTAAATTCAAGATTCGCTTGATCTGACAGATTTGGGCATATATTCGATTTTTTAGATCAGATGCATTCAAACCTAAGTCTAAATTTTCAGATTTGGATATGGATCAAATCGATCAAAATCTGGCTCATTGAATCCCTACTCACATTACATCAGTTCCATTGAGATATGACATAGTAACCAAGAAGTGCATTGATAAAGGAGTTTTTAAATGTGCTTTTATGTGTTAAATCTTTTCCTCTTTAAGAAATGAGACTAATAAATGAGACAAAAAGAAAAGAAAATGAGACTAATGTAATGGGAACAGGGGGTTACTCACTAAATTTAAATAACTACAGATTGTTTTAATTATAATTTCTTAACACGTTTGATACCGTGCATCGCAAGGGTGCAAAATCTAGTGGTTGTTAATAAAGAAGAATCAAATGTGTGATTATTAATAAATGACACAATCGTTTGTGAATATAATTATTTTTTTAAAAGAAAATGAGTCATTTAGAGTGTAACATCGAAAAGGAAAACATGTCATCTACGTTGGGAGAGTATTACATAGAAAATTTTGATTTACAATCTTAAAAACCGATCCTTGACAGAATATATAAGTGTTGATACATTAATTTCAATTACTACTATAATTTTTAATTAGGAAAAAAAACGAAAATAAATAAAATAAACTAAATCATAAAAAACTAACCCACTACTTCAAAATTCCTACATTTGTGGTAGTTTTCGTCCAATAAATAGTGTCATACAAGTGTATGTCTTTTGGCTAAATGGCGCCAGACGCTAAATTTTATGATCAAATGTCTCAAATTTGAGTATTTCATAGCACGGCTTTAAATTTACAAATAATTAAAAAAAAAAAACGAGAATTGTATTCCCGCATCGCCAGGTTATACAACTTCATTAATCGTATATATAATAAATAAAAATAAATGTTGTAGTTAAAAAAAAAAAGTATTCTTTTAAACATGTTTCACCCGGCCATATCAATATCATATATTTTTAGGTACATCATATTTAACTTTTATAATAGAATTAACATTCTAATTATAATTAAAAGGTTTGAACTAATAACACAATAAATTCTTAGCTGAGCAGCATGAAATGGCCCCTAAGCAATAATATTGTTTATTTTTTAATTGAAAATTATGTATGGGCATCCTTTGTGAAATTGAGTAATTCGATATAGTTTTTTGAAGTTGTGGAATTTTAACCAATGTAGAATCAAAATTGAGAAAATTAATTCACTATATTAACATTAATACTTGAAAATAATAAATATTAATGGGTATGATTTTTAATGTATCAAAATGAAAACTTTCAAGACAATAAATATATTAAAGTATTGCATGAATATGATACGATGAATTATAAAATATAAATAACATAATTAAATAAAAAATTAAGTTCTACTTTTAAGAATTTAGGAAGGAAACTATCCTACTTTAGTATATATAAGTATATATACAGATTAGTGCCATACAAAAACCATTCTTTTATATTTTAATTACAAAGAAAGAACAAATATACTTCCTCTCAATTAAGATAAATACACTTTCGCATTATCATAGGATTGCATAATATAGATTTTTCACATTAAAAAAACATAGGATTGCACTAGAGGTGATTTTTCGCTAATAAATGGACGTTGCAGTTTCGCTTCATATATACCGCTCACTGATATTGGCGAGGAGCGACAACCCCGCCTTTTTCTACCCAATGACACGTGGAAGTCCCCCACAAATCCTCGTCACCATTCATCCCAACCGCCTTAGACGTTTGCTGTTTTTCCCCATATCTGCTCTATCCATCGACCTCTCATACTTTAGGAAGTTACCACCTTATATATAATTCGGCGTTTCCCCCTTTCCCATGGAAAGAGAACAGGCATTAATCTCAGGTTTTGACAATTATCTTTGTGAAGATGGCGGTGAAGAGGACGGTTTTGTTTGTGGTGGTATGTATGGCCGTTGTGGGGCGGTGCTACGGCCAGGATATGGCTGACAAAGCCGGCGAGTGGGTTGAAGGGGCGGAGAACAAGACTTCTGATGCCATGCACGAGGCAAAGGACGAGGCTGATTCTTGGACTGGTTGGGCTCTCAACAAACTATCCGAGTAAATTCCTCTCTCTCTCTCTCTCTTCCGTTTTTCCTGCTTGATTCACTTTTTGAGAAAGAAAATATATTCAAAACAAAAGATTGGAAAATGAAATCCCTTGTCCTTACCAACCTGAATCGTTTCACTATATTATATAACTAATCCTCTTGTGTTTAGAGGGATTGGACTAGCGGAACCGGATAACGCAAAGAATGTCGCTACAAATGTTGTGCAGAAAACTTCCGATGCTGCCTCACAGTCCACCGAAAGTATCAAAAATGCTGCATCTGGTAACTTCTTTTGTTGATCGCCGCTGCTCGAGATTTGAATCTTCTATTGCATTTATTGTATCTTTTTTGCTAATAGTGCATAATGATGACCCCTGTTAGTTTCAATTTATTTTGATTATATTTATCTATTCTGCTTTAATTGTTTTTTAGATTCAGCAAAGAAGGCCTCTGAGATGACCAAGGAGCAGACAGATAAAGCCAAGGCCATGGCCTCAGACGCGGCCGGTAAGGCCGAAGAGGCATACAAGTCGAACTCAGGCAAGGCTAATGACATGGCCAAGGACGCCTACAACAAGGCCCGTGATACTGTGGACAAGGCTCCGAACGTCTCCGAAGAGACAAAGAAGAAGGCAAGAGACGCAGCGCACAAGGCGTCGGATATGGCGAACCAAGCCAAGAGCAAATCAGGGGACGTAAAGCAGAAGGCGTCGGAGGCAGTGGATAAGGCGAAGGAAGCGGCCAAGAACAAAGGATCCGATGCGGCTAACAAGGCCGGGGAAGTTGCGAAGAAGGCGAAAGAAGGCGCTGGAGATGCTGGGAAGCAGGTGGAAGACGCTGTGAAGCAGGGGAAGGACAAGGCTTCACAGGCCTACTCGTCGATGTCGGACCAGGATAAGCGCAAGTATGATGAGGCCAGAGAGAAGGCGGCGCAGGCAGCGGCACAGTGGGGGATAAAGTAAGGCAACGCATGAAACATGAGCATCCGAGCCGATAGAGGATGCTAGCTGCCGCGTCCAAGTGTTCTTCCTTTTGGAACTATATTCCTAATAAAACAAAACACTTGATTTAGGTAAGGATAAATATACAGTATGCTTAATTCTTAGTAATTGCCTTTTGGCTCATGTACTTCGGTACCATAGATGCGACGGGTGTTAGCCTTGTATTTGAACACTTTTTTCATTTTTTTTTTTTTTTTTTTGTATGTTTCTTCTTTTTAATGTACAATCGATCAATAACTATTTCCCTTTCATTTTCTTGTTTTCGTGTTTACGAAAATCTGCAGCCATAAAAAGAAAATTGCAGGTTAATGTGCTCACATTGATCACATGTGTTGCATGTGGATTCATAATTTTTATTTATTTTTATTTATCTCCTTAGTTTAGATGTATTGATAAAAAAAAATAATAATAATAACAATTAATAATTTGAAAACTTGATATATATATATATAGGGGTGAGATCCTGTACAAAATAGGATTATCGTAAAAAATAAAAAATGATGCATTTTATGCATATAATTATAATGCATGATGCACAAAATTATAATGCACAGTGCATTATAATGCATTATCTATACAATCATAATGCATTTTAGTAAAATCATAATGCACAAGTTAATCTACACCGTAGATCACACAGTTCAATGGTCCAGATCATTTCTCATTTCTTACAGAACCTGTCTTTTGTATGTGATCTCTCCGCTATATATATATACTATTCTCAATGTCTAAAGATTAACATTTAAAGTTGAATCTTTATTCACATCAACTCTTTTCTTGTTTAATTTAATGGACGAAGAACACCTTTTGCTCTTTTTGCTTTTTGGCACAAGCTTGCCGAACGCAATGTCATCATCGTCGCTAAGAATATCAACGTAGTAACTTCTTTTTTAATTATCTTTCCTTTGCCCTTCCTTGCACTTCATCAAGTTTCACCTCCGCAATTAATTTTTTATATTTTCCACTTGAGTTGGCTTGCTATTTTCTTTACCCTTTTATTTTCTATTAACTATACTCTATTGGTTGTATTTTTCTTTTTTTCAACTTGAGTTGTTTCCAATTCATTTTGCTTTACTCTCTTGGCTGATTTTTGCTTTTCTTCAGCTTGATTTATTCAGGGCTCTTGAATTGATGTTTCTCCGTAGGTGTTGATGCAGTTAACCATTTGTATTGCATTGGCTATGATACTTAGGTTCCCTTTGTTTTCAATTTTGACAAACTTGATTGCAGCCATCAAACACATTTCAGTTGAATTTTGTAAGCTCAAACCTTTATAGTATACCGATTCATTTTCATCCTAAAGAAATGTACTTTTACAAATAGAAACCTTTACAAACTTTTTGTAAAATTATAAAGTAAATTTTATAAAGAAAATCTTATTATAGCAAACACTAACTTGCTTAATTAAAGAAATATATTCATGATGAAGCATCCTACATATATTGTCGTGACATCTTCAAACATTGACTTGCACATTATAATCCTCTTATATAACATTTAGAGTTATTATGTATCTGTGGCGATTTAGATAACAGTTGTAACATATATAATTATGTTATACAACATTTATGCATAATTATTTAATGATATTGCATTACCTTGGCATCGTCTCAAAAGTTCAATATTGCATTTTTTTTTTCTGCACATGACAATTTCACCATTTTTGGGACACGATGTTGAGATCATACCATATTGATGATGTATTTTGAACTCCGTCAACAACTCCCATATAACAATAGTATGAATCATGCTGCATAAAAAAATTGTACATTATAATTAAGCTTAATATTATAATTTGAATAAAAGATGTAAAAATGACAAGGTAAAAACCTTTTGTAAAATTTTTGAAGGCGGAATATAAACTAAAATATATTTAGAATAAAAATTTTAATATTTAATGTAATGGCAACAACCATTTCGTTACAATAACTTCTAACAATTAATTTTTTTCTCATAAAACAGAACACAGTTTTTTGTCTGAATTCATATGTTTATTTAAATAAAGTGCAAAAAAGAAAATACCCATTTTGACTTTGTAAAAACAATATTAGGTATGAAATATAGTTTACAATAAAAATACTCATATTTTGGTATGGTGGACAATAATACCCTTACTTTTACCAAATGGCCACTCCCTCCTCCCCTTTCTTCTCCCTACACACGTTTCTCTCATTCCCTCCTTCCTTCCTTCCTTCCTTCTTTTTTTTTTTTTTTTTTTCTTTATCTAATTTTTATTTATTAATTATTTATTAAATTATTTATTTATTATTTATTTTCGTTTTTTCTAGAAATTTATTCATTTTTTTTCCCAATTTTCTACAGTTTTTTGTATATTTCGATAAGTACAAGTACACTGTAGATTTAGGTTCTTTTAGTAATGTGTACTAGTAAGTGGTAAACGGGTAATATCAAATTGTACTGCATTACACAATACATTTATGTTGTTTTAGGTAATGTGTACTGATAAGTCGTGAGGGACTAATATCAAATTTTAACATCAATTTCAAATTTCATTGTTCTCGTTAAAACAATCGAATGTATAATAACCCAGTATAAGATGCAGAGCTTTACACAAAACACAAAACCCAAAAACCCAAACCCAAACCCAAACCCAAACCCAAAAACCCAAAAACCCAACCCCCAACCTGGAGAGAAAACCCAAGCTATGAGGTTGAAACAAAATCATAGTAAACAAACAGAAAATTCAGCAAAATAAAAAATGTAACTGTAGTACACAATACATTTATATCATCTAGTACTGTTTACCGGTAAGTGAGCGAAAAATATTAAATGTACTATAGTACGCAGTACATTTATGTTATTTGGTACTATGTACTAAATATCAGGTAAAGTTTCTCCCAAATGGATTATTCACGAGAAGGTCCTATTATCTGCCCATTCTCCCAACTTGGATTAATTCAGGCCTGCACATGCCAACGCTATGTGATCGCCTAAGTTGACAATCTTCACTGACCAACAAAATAATAAAGCCATTAGCAGCAAATAGGCTTAAAACGACAACAAAATTCGAAGTACAACGATTGGATTCATAATGGAGCAGTGTGAAGAAAATATGCAAAAGAAATATGAAGAAAATTATGCAACATAACAGATTAACTAACACTTTTTGTTGGTGCAAAAAATCTCTTGCACTACAATATATCCTAATAAATACTTTAAAAGATACACACTTAGTCACTAGTGTTACTTCAAATTTCAAGTCTAACATTAAGAATTCAATGAGTATCGAACAACATCTCTGTCACCTATATTAGTCATCAGAGTTGGCTACATGTTTTCTAAACAAAAATAAGGAGCATTTCCTTCACTAACTATGATCCTAAGTTAAAACATTGCATAACTTAGCCAAATCTGCCCAAGCATTAATCCATAGGAAAACCCTTATCAGAGATAGTAATGAACACAACTAAATAGAGAACTCAAGTTATTAACAGACAAAGCTCAACATTTGAAATAAGCATCGCTTGCCTGAGGTGCTGCAAGCTTGTCAGAAGCGTCCAGGCAATCAGAAATTCGCCGTACATTTCTTGCTTGTCGGAATCGCCTGAAAATTGGTGTGGAGACTCGCACAACAGAGTAGGAAGTACTCCAAAAATTTCAGCCGAATCTCACGAGTGGATTTTGCATAAAGTGATGGAACAGTAACGTCGCCGCTGAAATCTGCAGAACAAATTCGCTGAGCAGGTTAATAAATTTGTAAAAATCAGAGCAGACAAACGAGCCTACGGAATCGATTGAAACTTTGTGTATAGCTTCGTATACGTATGGGGGAACTCCAGAAAAAATTTGAGCCAAAACGGACGGCCAGAAATCTCCTCCCAATTCCAGGTCAGAAAATCTATCACCGGAAGGGAAAAACAACGTCGCCGTCGATCCACCGGTTGGATTTGGCTGAAACTTTCAGCGAACCTTCCTAGATGCAGGGCGAGGTCCACTGTGAAGTTTGGTTGCAATCGGCCGGCCGGATTCGCCGGAAATCGCAGAGCAGCGCCGAAACCCTAATTTGGGTCTGCCGGCGGATGGCTTCACAACCACCACCAACGTGTGCGCCTTGATGAGAGGGTTACGAATATGTGATTTTGATGCTAAGATTGGCCGCCGTCGCCGGTGAGAGAGAGGAAGAGAGTATGTGAGAGAAAGGGAGGGAGAGAAGAGAATAAGAACCATCGTTTTTGCAAAGACGAAAAATTAAGCCGAGAAAAGATTTTAGTACGACCAATAATAAATATCGAAGATAGGGGTATTTTTGTCCACCCAAACCAAAAATTGGGTGTTTTTATTGTAAACTATATTTCATACCTAATATTGTTTTGACAAAGTCAAAAGGGGTAAAAACATATATTATCTCTTTAAATAATGCCCCTATTTTAGTGCAACAAATTAAAATAGTGAATAAGGATTTAATTATATCGAAAGTCGTTATTTACTAATTATCTTCATCATTTAAAGATTAATTTATTGATATTTTCTCCAAAGTATAGTACATATCCCATACAAACTTGAAAAGATTACCAAACAACCAGTTCAATTTTTTGAAAATAAATGACAAAAAAACGAAAATTATTTTAATGTAGGAGTAGCGCATTCAAATGTTTTTTTCCCTAACTTTATAGGTGGTACCTTATTAGCTAGATGCGTTTTTTTCCTTTCTATCTTAACTTTAATACTACATCCATCTCATTAAATTATCAACATTTGTCATTTTGGTCCATCTCATTTATTAGACACATTTCCTAAAATGGTAAAAAATACTTGGTTGTAATTAACTCTCTCTCATCATAGTTAATTATAGCCACACATTATTTCTTTCTTGGTACTAGTGTCATTTTGAAATGTTGCTTATTTAGTGAGATAGAGGTAGTATGCCAACATGTAACAATTTTTTTTTATTGTTTTCATCTCTTGTAAGTATAGATATGAAGTACATATTCAACAAATATTTAACTCTATTAACTAAACATCAACTAAGAATTTAAGTTATTTTAGATATATAGTTCATCTCTCCATTAACATAAATTTCTTCTGACTGATGATAATATTGTAGAAAAATGTTAGCAATCAAATAATAAAGTTTATCATGCAAACTACCATATGCATGTTATCATGCCTACTTTCCCTCAATAATAAAGTTTATCTATAAAGTTCATATTAATTTGCTAAAATTTTAAGATACTTAGAATAGTGACCAATAATCTATTGGATGAAGCTTTCATAATATGATTGATGTATTTAAAATACAAATACTTTTGGAAAAACCATATTAAGACAATATTAAATTATAAAAGAATAAGACATACTTGACACATTGAACTATAAATCTTATGTCATTTAAAGATATAGTTCCTATTTCATATTTTCTTTTTGTGTGTATATATATTAATAAACAATATCATGTTAACATACTCCTTGAAGCTGCATGTGGTAGAGCAAGAAGATGATTAAGGCATATTAAGCTTGTAGATAATACAAAGAGGCTAGCTTCTTTATACTAAAGTTGGCAAAATTTCATTTATTTAGAGACAACTAATCCATATATAATATCTTATTATTCCGGTGAACTAAATATAATCTAGAAAATCCCGATAAAAAATATATATATATAATCTAGAAAATAATTATCAAACTGTTTGGGAACCCTCGATAATTTTATTTTGATGATAATTTTCAAAATCACACTTAGACATTTTTTTTATTATTAGACTTAAGGTTAATAAGGAAGACCTGACACTGTTTAGTCGTGTCAGTAAGCTTTAGCTCTTAGAACATATCGATCTATCATCTAAAATTCAAAGGTCGTTCTCATCTACCTGATTTGACCACTTTAGTCCTTCATCAACTACCCTCGTGGAAGTTCAATTGTCTAGTTATGGAGACCTCATGATCACTGGAAACCCACCTCAAAAGTTTATCGATCTACCTAAATGGATTAACCTGACCCAATCCGCTGATACGTAAGTTGCCAGTTAGGACAAAGTCCGAACGGCTGGAAGTGAGTCAACAACAACGGTTAGTACAGTCACGCATGCCACTCCACTGGCTAGTTTTTTAAAACTATGCCTATAAATACTTCACTCATTACCAGATTCAACTATGGGAAACTCATTACTGAAAGCCAAAACATTGTAGGAATCTTAGCTCTCTCAAAGCAAATTCAACATTCGAATCCCAACGAAGTATCTCAAGCGTTAATGATTTCAGATTCATTTTTTGGGAATACTCAAGCCTTGAAGCGTTTACTACTTACAAGGCTTTGTGGAAAACTCTCTACTCATCACTCTCGCGAGATACAAGCACATAGAATTTTTCTGTTATTCTTCGTCATTACAGAGTCAAGCTCTGTGATTTTAGAAGAAGGTCGATGTTTTAGCATGATTGTTATGTAAGTATATAACTTAGGAAGAAACGGAAGAAGTATTACATTATAATTTTAACACTTTACACTTTAACATTTTAATGTTATTAACAATATTAGATGGACCAACAATCATTCCACTTTAACACTTAAACTGTTAAACACATTAATTTATTAACATACCATCCAAATATATTAAACTCTGTGTCCAAAAGTTTTGTTCAAAAAATACGACTTATGTAGTAGATATAATTTTATATAGATAGTAGATAGATTTTTTAAGGGGAAATATTAGAAAGTAGCCATTTTGATATTGTAAACACTAAACCAAAATAATAGCCACCAATATAAAAAACACAAATACTAACCACTTTTTGTGTTTATTGTCTTATTTACCCTTAATAAATTTAATTTTACAAAAATAAAAAATATCATTTCTTCTATTTTTTTATGCTGGCCCGCGATCCTTTTCCTTTTCTTCTTCTTTTATTTTTTTTTTCCCTTATTTTTTCTTTATTTACGCCTGCTTCTCCATTTCCTTCTTCTTCTTCTTCTCTTCTTCTTCTTCTTCTTCTTCTTCTTCTTCTTCTTCTTCTTCTTCTTCTTCTTCTTCTTCTTCTTCTTCTATTTTTTACTCTTTTGTTTTATAATTTTACTTTACAATAAATGAATACATGAGTCACTCTTTTTTTCTTCTATAATGTTATTTCATAATATATGAATACATGAGTCGTATAATTATGTATTTCAAAAATGACAAATACACGACTCGTGTATTCGTGTATTAGTCAAATTTTATTTCATAATACATGAATACACAATTCATGTATTCGTGTATTCATGTATTGGTCACATTTTTTTATTTCACAATACATGAATACACGAGTGTGTTTGTATATTCATGTATAAATCAAATATTTATATATTCATGTATTAGTCGCATTTTATTTCAGAATACATGAATACACGAATCATGTGTATTCATGTATTTGTCATATTTTATTTCACAATACATGAATATATGAGTCATGTAATGTTAGTCATGTATTGGTGTAAATTTATTGCATAATACAAGAACAAACAATTCTTGTATTCATGTATAAGGGTAAATTGGTAAGAGTGGCTAGTTTTTGTGATTTTTTATATGAGTGACTATTATTAATTTGTGTTTGTTATGTCAAAATGACTATTTTAAGGGTTGCCCCTTTTTTTAATAGATGGAAAACGAATTAATTTTCTTAAGATTATAATTAATTATTAAAGATTAACATTATTTTTTTTATCAATAACTTAAAAAAAATGAATTAGGAAAAATAAAAATAGTTTATCTTACATCATTTAATTTGCATGTAATTTTCGTGAACTTTTGTTAATGAAAGACCAATTATCTATGTATACAAAAAGAAATTTAGATAAAATAATATGGTTGCTATATACTACCACATAATACAAAATCTATAAATTTGGTAAAGTTATAATCAATCAATGAAAATTTACCTTAATATATATAAAGGGTAAAATAAGCAATCTACTATTTTATAATATAAGACTCTTTTTAGTATAGGTATAGATAATGAATTACACCCCTAACGTTTTTATTGTGGCAAGAAAGTAATAAAATAATTTAACGAATCTAAGGATATGCTTTTATTAGGTGCCATTAGTAAATGCAGTAATGTAATACTCCGTATTTCCTAAACTATCCGTTACCATATATATTAGTGCTAACAAGTTAGAATGTTAATCTTTCGATTAATGAGAATGTATATATGAGATATATATATTAAAGCTAGCAAGTTAGAATATTAATCTTTCGATTAATGAGAATATATATATGATATATATATATATACATTAAAGTTAGCAAGTTAGAATATTAATCTTCCGATTAATAAGAATATATATATATGAGATATATATTAGGAGCTAGTAAATTCGAATATTAATCCTGCGATTAAAGATTATATAATTATCTGAGACGCACGAATATTAAGAAATCAAAGCTAAAGATTTTTAGTATATACGTCGAGTATCATATTAATCTTTATTAATATAATTTAAGGATATATATGTATTAAAAGAATATAGAATTAGTAGATTAAACTTTTAGAATACTAAAAAATAGTCGTGAGATATTTACGAAGAAGAGATCTCGATATATATAGAAATTATCGAATCAAGTGAAATAGATATAATTCGTTTCAACGAAGATATTATTCGAAGTGCATCAAATAAATAAGAGAAGCGAAGATGTTGATATTTAAAGTAGTGGAGAAGAAAGTCGAGATAGAATTGTCGAATCGTAAGCGTACGATAAATCGATATTCGTTGTAGTAATATTAAAGTTGTCATTGTTGTATGAGAATACAATAATACAATAGAAAGAATACATCATATACAATAAATTCCTACACTAAAACTACTACAATAATCCTACACGAACCGTGCATAAAAAACAATGCGCACAAAGGAAAAGCTATCAACTACAACTAGTGGGAAACACTCCCTTACACATTCTTACATCTCTTACACCCACCTTACACCCTAGTAGACCCCTCCCCTACAAGCACTCAATGCAAGGGAGTGGCCAAACCATCCAAGAGTCTCTCTAAGACAAGCGTGAAATTAGGAAAAGAAAATTGAGGAAAAGACCTCACCTCTGAGGAAGAGATCTCAATCCCGTAAAGATCGGGGAAGAAATCTATCAAAATTTTTCATCAATAATTCCTATCGACACTTACTTATAGAATATCACTAACCAAGCCTCACAAAGCATACAACACTTAAATTTTCACAAAATATTGAGAGAAGAGTATTGAAGAACAAGGAAGGATAAATAAGCCGTAGAGGACTCCGACCACTTTCCGATCAACCTCACCCTACCTACTACCTTATCAAGAACTAGTAAGTAATCCTAGAACCTTAGTTCCATTTATTTAAGCATGCTAGATTAATAAAAGCATAAGAAACATATATGAAGAGTATGTAAAAGACCTATCCTCTATGCATGATAATAAATGGGATCAACCCTGTTGGTCCCAGAAAGAGTTAATTGGTGTATTTTGGGGGGGAGGGGGGGGGGGGGGGGGGAGGGGGGGGGATACACCAATAGCTAACCGTTTTCGATTTTAAAACAAACTGTCTTAAAGAACTCACTGGTCAAGCAGTCTTTTACAGAGTGAGACAGATTGATCTATCAAGCTCGTTGTGATCAACAAGTTTGATCTATCAAACTGCTAAGTGCGGAATGTGGTGGAGAGGTTGTGCTATCGAACTCTTTTGATGTAAAATCTTTACAGCCTTATGAAGAGAGGCTGTTGAATGCAGTTTGTTGTATGAGCAGTTAATCAATGAGAGAGAATAATGAAACAGTAGAGAACACGAGATATTTTACGTGGTTCGGATGTAACCATCCTACTTCCACGGTAGATCAAGCTAGATCTACGAATCCATTTACTTTTGGATTCTCCTTCTCTCTTATTTATACTGACTGAGTATCAGTTTCATACAACATACAATATTTCGATTTACAATCGAAAACTAAATACAATCTCAACTAATCTAGCTTTGAATTAAATATGAGAGAGAGTATAGAGAGCTTGATGCAGCAGTAAACGCAACAAGCTTGAAGTAATACAATGATGAAATTTTCAATCTTCAACACTTGGGAAAGCTCTAGGTTTTTCGAGTGTTGAGTAGGAATGAATTAGTGAGAGAATTTCTGCAGCGATTTGGCTCGTAAGATGAATGAGTTTCCCGTGAGCTGCATCATTGTAGGTGAAGGCTTTATATAAGCATAGTTTGAAAACTAGCCGTTGAGACTCCTGCAAAACTAGCCGTTAGAAAACAGCTGATGTGGCACTAGCCGTTGCAGTGATGACTCAGCACTCCACGTGGGTCCTCATAGCTGGCAACAGAGGTGGCAACTATGGAGGCGGGTTGATCTCCCTTATTAGATCAACAGCCGGAGTAGCCTCGGCAGCTAGATGCTTGTAGTATCATGCCGAAGTACCTGCAAAGCAAAAACAACATGAACTAACTGATCCCTTCTAGAGGAGGCTATTATAGACAACGGCCTTACTCTATCATAGAGAACAGTCTTAAGAAATACGAATGTTAGCACATTTCTATCATGCTATGTTATCTTGCTTAATGAAATTAGCCTAAGTGTGGTTTTGAGAAACATCATTAAAACAACTACAGAGGGTTCCCAACAATTTCTACCTTTTTGATGATATCAAAACCTAACACTTTACATAGATCCTAAAGAATTTGAGAGCCTGTTTTAACAAGCTTGTTGAACCAGTTTGAGTGGATCATGTTAGGCAGTTGATAAATAAAACTGTAAAGCAGTTTATAAAGCATAGACAAAGAGAGTTTGTCATTTGGGGCATAGGAAAGTATGAACTTTTATTCATGACAAGCTAATAAGATAAGGAGATACAAATACAAGCAAGTCATTGATCGCACTATTTCTACCACACAAAATAGGTGTAATATAATGAAGCACGAGTATCGTATCCACAGGGACTGACAAGTCGAAAACACACACAATACCTCTACTTAAGAACAAATGTGATGTCTAGGCTTTTAAGGGTTTAGTGAATGTGGTATTTATAAACTAGGCAAATAATAAAAAGACTCAATTAAATCAAATAAGGAAACAAAGTGTGCAGGAAAATAATTAGTCAAAATTAAACAACTTAAGACACAAGCAATTAAATAAATAAGGAAAGTGAACAAATAAGGAAAAGTGTTGATTCTAGGGAAGCCTACCTAATCAAAAATATGCAAATAATTAATGAATACAATTAACCACTTTAATCCAATCTAAATGTGATACATGTAAATATAACTTACACCCTAATTAAAGCAATGCAAGTAGTCACCCAACGAGATCCTAATATTCTTTCGAATTGTAAGAATCGAATCAAGTGCAAAATAGAACAAGTACCAATAATATAATCAACTAGGTTCAACTAAGACACCAAATCAATTATATATGAACATATAACAATTCAATTATCAATCAAGAAAATCAAACTATTATATCATGCTTTCATGAGATCGATTATGCAATTATCCAATTAAGGCATAAACACATAATTATGCATACACAATTAATGGCCAGTTAACCATGCATGAGAATAAGCACCATGAAACATGCATCTAGATTGGAAGGCTAATTGTAAACAAAAACACTTACATAAATTCAATTAGGCATTCAATCCCTAAAATCAACTAAGGAATTTAGCTAGACATAATTAAAGCAAACATAAACACAAAAGATTGAAAGAACATAATTAAAAAGTAAGAGTAAGAAAAACTTGGAATTGAATCTTGAACACGAAGAACTTTGAAACTTGAATCTTGAATAAACTTGAAAAACTCCAATGTTAAATACAAAACTCTAAAATAAAAGTGTGCTAGAAAATATGGTGTTTGCTAGGTTATGGTTTTACAATGCTAGACTAGGAGTATATATAGGAGAAATTTACATAAGGAAAGCCTAAACCAAAAAGGAGTCATAATTAAAAAAGGAGAAAATTCCCGGCTGGGCACCTCTCGACAGACCACTCGATCGAGAGGTCGATCGAGAGGGTACAATCTCTGCTCTCGATCGAAAGCTGCGGCAGAAGGTACCTCTCGACACCTCTCTCGATCGAGAGGTCGATCGAGAGGCCTTCACTCGAACTCAAATCTTGGATTATCAGCTTCGATCTTCACGCCTTTTCTCGTCTCGGGGTTTTATCATCGATTTATCATCAATTTATGCCTGAAAACACAGAAAAACACCTACAAGCATAATATTGTCCCATATACTAAAAACCATATAAAACATAGACAATACTATAAAATCGAGACACAAAATCGACTCTTTTTGGCTATGAAAACAAGGTAAATTTCACCTATATCAAATCCCCCAAACTTAAACATTGTTCGTCCCGAACAATACCAAAACATAAACAATAGACTCTAGCATTGTGAACTATATAGGCCTCAAAAACTTTTCAAAACCAATACTCATGATCATGATCAAAACTATGCATACAACCTTAGCATCAATAACACAACCTATCCAACAAACTCGAAACATGTCAATCTATCAAAGAACACTCTCCAAACATGTGAGATTATGTGTATAAGTGAACTCTCAACTCTCTCAAAGAAAAGATGTAATATAATGCATATCATGGGGTTCACTCAACATCAATGTAATGCAACATGTTTACCATATGCTTGCCCCTAATCTCAACATCTCCACCTAATGTAATATTCACAAACTAAGATCAAAAAGGTCTTTGTAAAAGCTTGTAACGTAGGGACATTGGTTAAGGTAGGAAATATATAGGCTAAGTGACTCAAATTGCTCCAAATCATCAACCTCTTTTCAACTTCACCCAAAGTATAGATTTTACTCCATCTTCTACCATCCAACACCAACTACAAAACTTAATATCAAGATGCAACATATACAATCCAAGCTAACTATCCCCTTATGCTTATTTTTGTTTGTTTGTTTGTTTGTTTTTTTTTTTTTTTTTTTTTTTTTTTTTTTTTCTCTAGAGCTCAACTAATGAATGTTCTTTCCAACAATGAACAAAGGCTCTAACTTTCTTTTCTCTCTTTTTTTTTTTTCTATTTTTTTTTTCTAAGCTTATAGGGATAGCTAACTATACTTAATCAAACATCTCAAATTCTTTTCTTTTTTTTTTTCATACCACACCAAGATAATCTACTCAACTCCTTCCCACATCATCAACTAACTCCACTAAAGATACCCTTATCCATCCAAACCTCCTATCATCCAAGTTCAAGAAAGGCTCATAACAAGGCTCAAAGGGGGTAAACAAAGATAATGATCAAGGTTAGTGTATGGGAATCATGTGGCTACGAAAGAATGGCCTAATATCATCTCCTAGTTCATAAATATACTAAGGTCTTGACGGAGAAATAGGGCAAGTTCTAGAAACAATGAAGCATACATGATCACTCAATCAAGAAAAATAGGCATCAATATGCACCAATAGCTCAAAACTCACGGGCTCAAACTAACTAGTTCCCGACTTCATGACATGCTTCAATTTCATCAAATAAAATCGCGTCGCTTCGCCAAGGTTCCATGCATAATAAAGATCATGAATTTTCTCCAAAAATCAACAAACTTTTTCTATCATTGGCCAAATTCACAACACTATCATCACATGCTTACTTGACTCAATTTAAACCTAAGACTCAAAACAATAAAAGACTCTAACATACCCCAAAATAATACTAACAAATAAAAGACTCTCAAAGCAAGAAAACAATAAAAGTAATTAACTTAGACACTCTTTCCCTCCCCCAAACTTATTTCAAAGCATAGCAACGAAATAAGTTTAAAGAAAAGAAGTAGGCTAAGTTAAAAACTGACCTCATTGAAATGGCGGTGGGAAGGGAGGGTTGTCGGGGTTATTGGGGTCGAATCGTTGATGGCTCTCCGGGTAGTGAGGATAGAAATAGTGCATCTCATGCACCATCCTATTATAATTCTCCAAGTACGCTCGTTCATCCTCACGCCTCTTCGCCTCCTCTTCTCGAAATTTCCTCTCATTCTCAATATAGGCGTCGAGAGTATCAAAACGACTTCCAATAAATGTGCGAAGATCCCCCACCTCGGTTCTCAACGTTTGTACCTCTTCGCGAACTCCTCTTACTTGGGATTCAACAAACTCCCTACTATCCCAATGATAGTTGTCCATTGCTTCCATCGACTCCGTGTGCCAATCCCGCATCGTAGAGAAATCCGGAGCTCTCATATGAAAACCGGGCTGTGGAACACCCTCGTATCCTTGCGCAAAAGCATCTTCCCCTTGATCAAATCCCCTCTCATATTGCTCAGCCTCATCTTCATCTTCGTCCTCCTCATCATCATCACCACCTTCGTCGGGTTTTGGACCTCCCTCAGCCCACATAAGCTCCTTGTGTTGAGGAGAATCCATCCTTCCGTTCCCTCTCCGCAACTTCTCGTTCCCGATCACCTCAGTCAAATAACTGTTCGGAAGTGGAAATAGAAAAATGCCACTCATCCCATGTAACTTAAAGAACCACCCGGACGTATCATACGAAATCATCCTCGCAAGCTCCAACGTCCGTCTATCTACAAAGATGGACGTAGATACGGGCTGCTCTCCAATTGGAATGTTGAAGTGTTGGGCAATGGGAGTGACGAAAGCTCCTATCCCGATCTTTTGCCCCCCCGAACAAGTATGCTTGGCTCTCCATATGATCGACGAGGTAAAGGGCTGCATTTTGTGAATGTCCTCGCAAAGAAGTCCAAATAAGATGAGCGTCGGTGGCAAGGAAGGTGCCGGAGTCATGACGGGAGTGAATGGTGCACGAGATCAGCCTATGGTAGTAGCGAATCGTGGGATTCCGAATTGAGGTGGCCTTTGCTTTCGCCGGGTTGTAGGATCTCGTTCTTTCCTCCTCAAAATCCACGAAGTGTGCCCACAAATCTTGCAAATCCGGATGATTGTTGCCAATATATTCACCACGCTTGTTTCCTCCAATGATATCGTTAAGTTGATCCATATCAAGCTCTCTCGGTTGACCACCAAGTTGGAAACGAATGACATGGGGCACTTGGTTCACTCGCTCCACTACCAACGTTGAGAGGAACTCCACCGTGAGAATGTGGTAGGTGAAGTGATTCCCTTGAAATATGTTGGTGAAGCCTCCTCGCTGCATCAATTGGGTGATCTCATTAGCTATTCCCATCGCCGCCACCGTCTCTTGATGTAGGAAACGACAGTGCTTGTGCTTGAGTTGCACAAGGTGGGACCATCTCCTCTTTGACTCCGCAGTCGTGAGCTTGAGTTTGAACGCCTTGGGCTCCAAACTTGAGGGCATCGACCTTGCCGGCGGTATTCTAGTCTCCGGGATAGTCTTGTCATTCTTCCATGTCTCCTTTCCCTTGCTCGAAGAGGTGACCTTTTCTTTTCCTTTGCCTTTGCCCGAAGAGGTTGAAGCGACATTCTTGCCCTTGTCTCGTGCCATTTTTTAGTACCTAAAAGTATCACAAATCAATACAAGGGATGCAAGAATAAAGCAATTTAAATCATCTTCCCCCAAACTTCAACCAAGCTCAATTCTCCCCCATTATCAACTCAATTTCATCACCAAATTATACAATCACCACAATACTCTTCCATAATCATGAACTTATAATCACACAATCTCAATCTCATGTATATAGATATCAACGAATCTTCAACAATTCATAGACAAATATAAAGACTCATTCGATTATCAATACACAATTATCTCCGCATTCATCCATGAATTCAATTCATACAAATAATTCAATGAATTCCATGAATCCAATCTATCATGCTCAATCTAATACCCAATCTATCAATTCAACAAATTTAACCATCAAAATTGAATTTTAATCGGTCAAAACATGCGAAATCATGTAAAGAATCAAGAATTGATAACAAGAGAGCAAGAAATCGAGTACCTTTTGACGAATCGAAGAAAGAAATCGAGAGAATTTGTGTGTGCTTAAGAGAATTTGTGAGTTATGATAGAATGGTATGTGAGTTGTGTGCAAAAGGTGTATTTAAAGGAGTAGATAAACCTGGTCAAAGTCGGAATGTGCGCCGTCAACGACCCTCTCGATCGACCTCTCGATCGAGAGACCTATCGAGAGGTAGCTACTGGAATCTGAAATTTGACCTCTCGATCGACCTCTCGATCGAGAGAGGTGTCGAGAGGTGCTGCACTGTACGTTCTGACCTCCCCTCTCGATCGAAAACACGGGGGTCTCGATCGAGAGACTTCACGTGACACACCTGGGAAATTAAAAATTCAAAACCTCTCGACCGACCTCTCGATCGAGAGAGGTGTCGAGAGACCCCTACTGTATGCCAGACTTTCACCTCTCGAACGACCTCTCGATCGAGAGAGGTGTCGAGAGGTCCTGCTCGATTTTGTTTTCTACACAACTTTTTAACATTCGTTAGTATATTAAGGGGTTCGACTCTAAAATACGAAATTTGACTCAAACCTACGAAAAATAAACTACCTAAGACTCTAAAACGTAAAACAAAACAAAATAAAAACGGGATACGAATATTGGGTTACCTCCCAACAAGTGCTACGTTTTACGTCTTTAGCCCGACGATACCTCCTTTCTACTTTGGATCATCGAGGTAAGTGGCCGCTTTCTTAGGGAATAGAGGCATCGGCTTGAAGTAGTGCTTGAGGCGATGTCCATTCACTACGAATTTCTCACCGTCGTTCTTTAACACCTCGAATGCACCATTCTTCAAGTCCTTGTAAATGACGTATGGCCCCGACCACTTACTTTGCAATTTTCCTGGAAATAAACGAAGTCGAGAATTAAAAACAAGAACATCATCACCAATTTCGAACTTACGCTTTTTGATGCTCAAGTCGTGGAATCTTGCAGCTCGTTCCTTGTAGATCCTCGAATTTTCGAATGCTTCGTTTCTCCATTCATCAAGTTCCAACAAGTCGTCACATCTTTGGCCCATGGCTTCCTTGAACTCGAAGTTGATCCTTCTCGTCGCCCAATAAGCTTTATGCTCCAACTCCATTGGTAAGTGGCAAGATTTGCCAAATAGCAATTGATATGGCGACCTCCCGATTGGTGTCTTGAAAGCCGTCCTATAAGCCCAAAGTGCGTCATCCAAGTACTTCGCCCACTCCTTTTTGTTGGTGACGGTCTTCTCCAAGATTTGCTTGATCTCTCGATTAGCTAACTCGGCTTGACCGTTTGCTTGAGGGTGGTAGGGCGATGTGACCTTGTGCTTGACTCCGTATTTTGCAAGAAGCGATCCTAACCAACGATTGTTGAAGTGGCTCCCCCATCACTAAGCAAAGCCCTCGGAGTTCCAAACCGAGTCAAAATATTTCGCTGGAGGAATTTGATCACCACCTTCGAATCGTTGGTTGTAGTCGGAATGGCCTCGACCCATCTAGAAACATACTCCACCGCAAGTAAAATGTAGGAGAACCCTTGAGACTTGGGAAAAGGACCCATGAAGTCAATCCCCCAAACATCGAAGAGCTCCACTTCCATGATAGTTCGTTGCGGCATCTCGTCCCTCTTCGTGGTATTCCCCATCCTTTGGCATCGATCACATGACTTGATGAACTCATGGCAATCCTTGTAGATCGACGGCAAATAGAAACCACTATGAAAGATCTTGAGGGCGGTCCTATTCGCTGCAAAGTGTCCCCCATTCGGAGCGCTATGGCAATCTTCGATGATCTTCTTCCATTCCGATTGTCGAACACATCGCCTTATGACTCCATCGGCACACCTCCTATACAAGTATGGATCATCCCAATAATAGAACTTACAATCGTGGAGGAACTTCTTCTTTTGGTGAGACGATAGATCCTTGGGCACATGGTGGATCACCAAATAGTTGACGATGTCGGCGAACCAAGGTATCAAATCGTCCATCTGAAAAATCTGCTCATCGGGGAAGCTCTCCTTGATTGCAATTTTCGAATCCTCTCCTTCCACGGGCTGCTCGAGTCTCGAGAGATGGTCGGCCACCACGTTCTCGCATCCTTTCCTATCCTTGATCTCCATGTCGAACTCTTGAAGAAGCAAAATCCAGCGAACTAACCTTGGCTTCGAGTCCTTCTTGTTGAATAGATAGCGAATGGCGGCATGGTCGGTGTGCACAATCGTGTGAGATCCCACCAAATAAGGTCTAAACTTGTCAAAAGCGTAGACCACAGCAAGTAACTCCTTCTCCGTGGTGGTGTAATTCCGTTGAGCCGACTCCAACGTCTTACTAGCATAGTAGATCACTCGGAATAGCTTCTCCCTTTTCTGCCCCAAAACTGCTCCTACCGCCCAATCGCTTGCATCGCACATGAGCTCGAACGGGGCACTCCAATCCGGCGACACCAAGACGGGAGTAGAGATAAGCGCCTTCTTCAATGTCTCGAAGGCTTCCAAGCACTCATCATCGAACACGAACTTGACATCTTTCTCGAGCAATCCACATAACGGCTTCGTAATCTTCGAGAAATCCTTGATAAATCTCCTATAGAAGCCGGCATGTCCTAAGAAACTTCTCACCGATTTGACATTGGTTGGCGGTGGCAACTTCTCGATGGCTACAACTTTGGCTCGATCCACCTCCAATCCATATGAAGACACCTTGTGACCTAGCACAACTCCTTCTTGAACCATGAAGTGGCACTTCTCCCAATTGAGAACGAGGTTCGTCTCTTCGCACCTTTGAAGCACCGTGGCGAGATTCTCCAAACATTGGTCAAAAGAGGAACCAAAGACTGAAAAATCATCCATAAACACCTCCATGATATTCTCGATCAATCCGTGGAAGATGGCCATCATGCACCGTTGGAAAGTGGCCGGTGCATTGCATAATCCGAACGGCATCCTCCGATACGCGAAAACACCATATGGGCATGTAAATGCCGTCTTGTGTTGGTCCTCCGGAGCGATGGCGATTTGATTGTAGCCGGAGTATCCGTCGAGGAAGCAATAATATTCATGGCCGGCTAGACGATCGAGCATTTGATCTACGAAGGGGAGGGGAAAGTGATCCTTCCTTGTTGCTGCGTTGAGAAGACGATAATCAATGCACACTCGCCATCCCGTGACGAGCCTTGTCGCGATCAGCTCTCCTTTCTCGTCGTTGATGACCGTCATGCCTCCCTTCTTTGACACCACTTGAGTAGGGCTCACCCACTCACTATCCGAAATAGCATAGATCATGCCGGCATCAAGCAACTTCAGCACCTCCTTCCTCACAACTTCTTGCATGGCTGGGTTTAATCGCCTTTGGGGTTGGACTCTTGGGCGATGGCCTTCCTCGAGAAGGATCCTATGCATGCAAATCGTAGGACTTATACCTTTGATGTCGGCAATCGTCCATCCAATTGCAGATTTGTGCTCCCTTAGCACCCTCAATAGCTTGTCCGTGTTTGCCTCCGTGAGATGAGAAGATACGATCACCGGGTACGTCTCTTCTTCTCCTAAGAACTTGTACTTGAGGTGCTCGGGTAATGGCTTCAATTCCACCTTAGGGGCTGCATCCTTCTTCTCTTCCTCTTTGAAAAATCCGTCGTCCATCTTCTTGTTGATGTCAAGATATGAAACCTCCTTGTGGTGACTCGATGGTCGATTAGCCTCCAACTGATTGAGATACTCGAGTATCTCGTCGCAAGCTTCTTCCAACTCCTCGTAGGCATAGAGAGAATTCGAAATACAATGGTTAAGTGCCTCCTCCGAAGTAGGTGGTATCAATGTCTCGATGGAGAAGATATCCTCACGTTGATCGTCGGGTCTCTTCATAGCTTCGTAGATAGAAATTTTCAGTTCCTCCCCGTTGACTCGAAATGTGAGGTCTCCATCTTGCACATCGATCAACGCTCTCCCCGTTGCTAAGAATGGCCGCCCCAAGATCAATGGTTGATTTGTATCCTCGGGCATGTCCAAGACTACGAAATCTGCCGGAAAGACGAGGTTGTGCACTTGAACGAGAACGTCCTCCACTATCCCCCTTGGATAAGAAACTGATCGGTCCGCCATAAGTAGAGAGATGGTGGTTGGCTTCATCTTCCCGATCTTGAGCCGGTTGAATATAGGGAGAGGCATCAAATTTATGCTAGCACCAAGATCACATAGCACGTTTTGGAAGATTTGATCACCAATTTTGCACGACAACGTGAATCTCCCGGGATCCTTTTGCTTCAATGGTAGCTTCCTTTGGATCACCGCGCTGCACTCCTCCGTGAGATTGATCGTCTCGAACTTCCCCCACTTCTTCTTCCCCGAAACCGCATCCTTGATGAACTTCATGTGGTTAGGCATGTCTCGGAGAGCATCTAGAAGTGGTATGTTGATGTTGACCTTTTGTAGTATCTCCATGAAGCGTTGATACTTCTCGTCTTGCTTCGTCTTGGTCAATCGTTGCGGGAAGGGGGCCTTCGGAGTGTAAGTCGGGATTTGGTGCGGCTGCTGGGCCTCTCGACCAACCTCTCGATCGAGAGAGGTGTCGAGAGGTCCCTTCTGACTTTGCTTTTTGACCTCTCGATCGACCTCTCGATCGAGAGAGGTATCGAGAGGCTCCATTTGAATCTCCTCGTCGTAGACCTCTCGATCCTCCTCTCGATCGAGAGGGGTGTCGAGAGGTGGTTGCTGACTTCCAGTATGGACCTCTCGATCGACCTCTCGATCGAGAGAGGTGTCGAGAGGCCCTCGCCTCGGCTCTTGGATCCTCGTTTCCTCGAGCACTACGTTCTTGAAGTTCCCGACTCCTTTCTTCTCAGCTCCCAAGGATGGATTTGTGTATGTAGTGCCGCTCCGAAGCTCAATGGCATGAACATGATGGTTGTTCTTCGGGTTTTGCTCCGTGTTACTTGGGAATTGGCCGGGCTTATGGACTCCTCCTTGAGCGTTGGCTATTTGACTCATTTGCGTCTCCAACATTTGCATTTGTTTGGTCAACGCATTGATGCTACTCGCCAAGTTGTTGGTTGATGTACTTTGAGTGAGCTCCAACGTCCTCAACTTTGCATCTTGTTGTGTCATCCTCATCTCCGATTGAGCCATATATTGACGAATTAAATCGTCGGTGGACATCTCCTTCTTGGGCTCTTGGATGACTCCGTTCTCAACATGGAAGCCGGGAGGTGGTTGCAATGCGTTGCTTGGATTGGCATAGGAGAAGTTCGGATGATTTCGGTTGTTGGGAACATATGGCTTCTTATACCCTCCTTGGTAGTTCGAACCTCCTTGTCCTCCTTGCCCTCCTTGCCACTTGTTTTCTTGATTCGGTTGCCACTTGCCCCCTTGTTGCACAAAATTGGCATCTTCCTCTTCGGTTGGGTTTGCTTGATCATCCGTGATAGCATCGCACCGAAGTACTCCTTTCTTGATAGAATCCAACTCATTTGCTGTTTTTGTATACTTCTCCATCAAGTCCTCGTAAGCATCGATCCCAATGTTGGCAACTCTCCTTCTTCCAAGCCGTCGATCGGTAGCCTCTTCATAGCTTGAATTTACGGTCAGCTCAATAATCTCCATAGCCACTTCATACTCATTGTTCAAGAATCCTCCCTTCGAAGCGTAATCGAGCTCCTTCCTACACAACTTGTTCAAACCACGATAGAAGCACGTGATTTGATCCTCCTTACTAATTCCATGATTCGGGCATGCTCGAAGTAACTTCTTGAATCTCCCCCACGCCTCATAAAAGTGCTCATCCTCATATTGTTGAAATTGGTTGATCTCATTGATAAGCTTTTGAGCCCTCGAAGGTGGGAAGAACTTGTTGAGAAACTTTGTGCACATCTCAGCCCAAGTAGTGACCTCCTTCTTGTCCAATCCATCCAACCACTCTCTTGCATCGTCCTTGAGAGACCACACGAAGAGACTAAGCTTGAGGTAGTCCGAAGATACTCCATTGGCCTTGTATGTAGCACATATGTCCAGAAATTGCTTCAAGTGCGCGTTGGGATCCTCCGCCGGTGATCCTCCGTATTGATTGTTTTGCACCATGTTGATGAGGGACGTCTTGAACTCGTAGTTGTTAGCTTCCGTGGTCCCCCATCCTCCTTGCTGAAATTGGTCCACGACCGGTTTGAACCGATCGTTCAAAGTCCTCCTCACTTGATCCGCCATTGAATCGAAACTCCTTGGTGAATCGGGTGGTGAAGATTGGGGTGTATCGATCTTGTTTGCCTCCTTCTCTCGCCTCAACGCTCTTAGAGAGCGCTCTAACTCCAAGTCTATAGGAATAGGTTGTATCCCCTTAGACCTTGTGGTCATGCACTACCTAAAACCAAAGAGAAGAAAAGAAAAACGTTAGATCAATAAACCGAAAACAGAAAATTAAAGCGCCTAAATCACCTATTAATTCTATTTCAAAATATGTGTATGAAATCTAATCAATCCCCGGCAACGGCGCCAAAATTTGATCGCACTATTTCTACCACACAAAATAGGTGTAATATAATGAAGCACGAGTATCGTATCCGCAGGGACTGACAAGTCGAAAACACACACAATACCTCTACTTAAGAACAAATGTGATGTCTAGGCTTTTAAGGGTTTAGTGAATGTGGTATTTATAAACTAGGCAAATAATAAAAAGACTCAATTAAATCAAATAAGGAAACAAAGTGTGCAGGAAAATAATTAGTCAAAATTAAACAACTTAAGGCACAAGCAATTAAATAAATAAGGAAAGTGAACAAATAAGGAAAAGTGTTGATTCTAGGGAAGCCTACCTAATCAAAAATATGCAAATAATTAATGAATACAATTAACCACTTTAATCCAATCTAAATGTGATACATGTAAATATAACTTACACCCTAATTAAAGCAATGCAAGTAGTCACCCAACGAGATCCTAATATTCTTTCGAATTGTAAGAATCGAATCAAGTGCAAAATAGAACAAGTACCAATAATATAATCAACTAGGTTCAACTAAGACACCAAATCAATTATATATGAACATATAACAATTCAATTATCAATCAAGAAAATCAAACTATTATATCATGCTTTCATGAGATCGATTATGCAATTATCCAATTAAAGCATAAACACATAATTATGCATACACAATTAATGGCCAGTTAACCATGCATGAGAATAAGCACCATGAAACATGCATCTAGATTGGAAGGCTAATTGTAAACAAAAACACTTACATAAATTCAATTAGGCATTCAATCCCTAAAATCAACTAAGGAATTTAGCTAGACATAATTAAAGCAAACATAAACACAAAAGATTGAAAGAACATAATTAAAAAGTAAGAGTAAGAAAAACTTGGAATTGAATCTTGAACACGAAGAACTTTGAAACTTGAATCTTGAATAAACTTGAAAAACTCCAATGTTAAATACAAAACTCTAAAATAAAAGTGTGCTAGAAAATATGGTGTTTGCTAGGTTATGGTTTTACAATGCTAGACTAGGAGTATATATAGGAGAAATTTACATAAGGAAAGCCTAAACCAAAAAGGAGTCATAATTAAAAAAGGAGAAAATTCCCGGCTGGGCACCTCTCGACAGACCTCTCGATCGAGAGGTCGATCGAGAGGGTACAATCTCTGCTCTCGATCGAAAGCTGCGGCAGAAGGTACGTCTCGACACCTCTCTCGATCGAGAGGTCGATCGAGAGGCCTTCACTCGAACTCAAATCTTGGATTTTCAGCTTCGATCTTCACGCCTTTTCTCGTCTCGGGGTTTTATCATCGATTTATCATCAATTTATGCCTGAAAACACAGAAAAACACCTACAAGCATAATATTGTCCCATATACTAAAAACCATATAAAACATAGACAATACTATAAAATCGAGACACAAAATCGACTCTTTTTGGCTATGAAAACAAGGTAAATTTCACCTATATCAGTCATAAATAAAATAATGATCAGCTACTTTGATGATCCAGCAGATGATTGAGCTTCTTCTCTTCTGGGCTTTAATCCCATACTCACATAGATTCCATCTTCTATCTATCGATATCGAGGGTCGTAGGGAGGAATGTCATAATTAAGAGTTGAGGTACGAACTCCCTCATTGGTGGTGGTGAAATCCACGATCTTACCATCAGATAGAAATGGACAGAAGAAGGTTTCTTTCACAGGAACTGGAAGACCAATGCCTGCTTCACTAGCCAGCTTCACAACTCTCTTGATAAGATTACGATCCCAAAAATGCCTTAAAAGGAGATTAAAGGCCTCGCCATGGTTCTCTTGATCGTAGGGAGGGAGTTGGATCCAGTAGTGTTGCAGAATGAACGAACTGGTGAGTTCTTCCCGTTGCGGTTGCAGCTCTTTGCCAAGCTAGTCTCTTCCTTCCAGTGCAGCTTGTGCTTTCCTCTTTAAATACTTTTTGTTGAGCTGGGAGAGGTTGGCTTGCTTCTGCCTCATGACACGGTCTTCCTCTGCTTGAGCAACAGAGGCTCTCTTCTCATCTTCCTTCATCTTCATCAAGGCATCGACCTTGGCAGCATCGAGCTTCAAGAGTTCAGCCTTCTTCTCAGCTTGGATCCTCCTTTGAACAGCTGGATCAATAGCCTGTTCGGCATTTGCACCCATCAACATAGCCTGAGTAATCCGACGAGCTTCTTCCGTAGTGCCTGTAGAGGAACCACCTTGCTGATCAGAGACACCTCCTGTCTAATCGGTAAATGAGGGAGATTGAGATGGCCTCTTAGAGGTAGAACCTTCCCTGGACTTCTTATTTTTCTTCTTCTGCTTCTTCTCTGATTTCTCCTTCCCTTTCTTCTCCTTCTCACCTTGCCCCCTTTTGACATCATCAAAAAGGGTTTTGAGAACACCATTGAGATTCTTCACTTCGGCCTGGAGGGCTTCTATCTGAGAAGAGAAGGCTCTCGAGAAGAGTAGAGAGCAGTAATATCTCCACTAACAGCGGCTTCACGAAGATTAGCGCGCCAAGAAAGGGCTTGACGTGATCTTTAAGATGGACCTGGGTGAAGTTACCAATCTCCTTGGAGACGGCAGCTTCTGCAACTTCCTTGGTTGTGTCAACAGCCTTTGAAGTGACCTCGCTTACTTCTTTCGACAGCCTTTCATTCCTAGTCTTGAGATTGTACAGCACATCATCCACGGACTTAGTCAGCTTATCCTCCAACTGACCAGCTCTTGCATCCAGCCGCTTCTCTAGATCAGACAAACGGGTGTTGATATCCTTAACCATCTGGTTCGTCTTTTTGGAGATGGGATAGCCCAGCTGGCTGGTGGTCAGGAAGGTTTCCAAACCTTCTTCCTTTTCCTCCTCTTCATCTGCTCCATCATGGAACATATCGTCCACGTTGACAGAACGGGCTGGAGTGATAACATCCTGCCTGATTGGACTCAGTACATTCTCGTTTTCCGGGACAGCTAAATTGTAGAACTCAGCTTCTTCTAGGTAGAGGGGCTTCAAGTCCACGCCCAGGGACTTAGCTTCTACCTTCATGGAGGTAAGGACTAGCTGGCGAAAGCTCATACGAGCTACCGAAATAGATGAGTAATGAAACTCACCCTTAAGAAAGGCCTCTTCTGTCTTGAGCTTGTCAAGATCCTTCAACACGAACAAGGACTGCATCACATGATAATCAACATCCTTTGATGTCTAAGAACAAGCGGAGGCGAGTAGCCATACGAAAAGCCACTGGGGTCATTGAGATCCCTGGCATCAGTTCATCAACGACCTTCTTTGTCGCGAACTCCATATCGTCGTAGAGCTGAAGAGCTTGCTCTTTGACCAGCCTACGAGCATCTTCCTCAGCCTTTTTCTGGTAAAGGTTGGCATCATCATCATCATCGCACTACTACAAAAACGCACATAGATGACGGTTATTAACCGTCATCTTTGTGCATTACCGTCATAGAAGGCTGTGTCATCTATAGGGGGTACAATACATGACAGTTACAAACCGTCATCTATACTCTAAATACATGACAGTCTAAAACTGTCATCAATACTATAAATTACTGTCATCTATAGCCATTATTGATGACAGATTTTGGTGTGAACCGTCATCTATTCCCAAGCCATTTTAACCAAGATTTATATATATATTTTTTCAATTGATTTTTTTATTTGTAATTAAATCATACATAATCATAAATAAATGATTTTACTTGCTAAATATACACACATATATAAAAACAAAATATCCAGTAAATTTACAAAAATGCATCAACTCCACCTAAACTAACAAATTTAAAATACACTATAACCCAAATTATGTCATTTGACTTAGCTAAGACAAAACTATAATATTTGAGCCATCACACTAAACCGTGAGTTGAGAAGTGCGCAGCTACAATGCTCCTGCACAAAAGTCGGGAAAAAAAAAAAAAAAAAACCAAATTTGTAAATGATCAAAACAATATATCATAACAAAGAACAACAATAAATAATTCACCTTCTTGTATCTGCACAAATTGCATTGAAGATAATATGATCACTAACCTTCATATGATTAAAAAAATGATCATAAAAAAACCTGCAACAAACTAGCTTTTAGAGTTAAATTCATAAACTTTTTCAAGAGTGTACACTACTCAAATCACCTGTATACAACCTTGAAACAAATACACCTTATATGTCACAATCTGAGCAAGCTCTTATTCACCATCTTCATCTCTAACGAAATCTTACTTTGTCATATCTGTCACCAAAAGAAAGAATATATGTGGAAGGATATAAAAATCTCTAACTAAATGATAAACAATTGGAGATGACTTCAACGGACAGCTATTTCTAGTATCATATAAGACATGAATGCTACAATTGGTTTCAATGATAAAGCCCTCCAGCAAATACGGAGTGATAACTATAGCATAAAGGACACTATGCACCATATTCAAGATAAGTATCATAAAATCAAAATATGCATACTATTATAAGAAAAACACCTGCATAATTTCAATATGAGTAACATACTAACATCAATAATTGGTAAAATTTGACACCCAGTGACAACTTCAGAAGAGAAAAAGCTGTAAGAGACACCAAACTACCAGCTACAAGTTTTCTACATCAATTGAAAATATATAAACATATATTTCTAAATTACCACATTCATTGCTGACTAAAGCAATTCGTGTTTGACTCTTAGGTCATGTGCCATCTTCTGAATCTTAGCCTTTTCCTGAAGGGAAAAAAAAATCGACTATTAAGTATTAAGACATTCTAATTTGGGATCATGGATTCATAAAACCTGAAATGAGATTGCTAGAAAGCCCATATGTCAAACATGATCATCTCAATTTACAGTTCTTAAGATTGCAGCCTATAAGAACCGTAACTATCACTTAACTTGGAAAAATAAAGAACTAGAATTGCTTGAAAGTATATTGTAAGACTAAGCATAGTAGTCAGCAAAACAAGTTTCCTGAAAAGTAATGAATTCTACTAATATAAGTATAATATCCATTTATTATTTTTTTAATTGAAATATGTAGAATAAAGTATACCTCATCAGAGGGACTAAAGATAGTGAAGCTTCTAACTGATAACAACCATCTCAGCTGTAAGCATAAGAGGAGCCAAAACGTATAAATTTAAGTACTTGCGGCTTTTGGAAAAAAAAATGATTATAAGTAATATAACTTCTCCAAAGCAAATGAAAAATGGTATCACTGTGTCCAACTGGTATCCACGTCGAAAATATAATTATGAGATGACATGACATTATAGTTGCGCTTTAGCAAGTGATAAGGGAGACCACTCATGTCCTCCCGCCAAGGCATACTGACTTACATTACTTCATTGTTCAACAGGAAGTCTGAAGAGGCATAAACCAGTTCTCCCTTTTCCAAATAATCTCTCACATAAGTCTCGTGCAAGCTAATTCTATAAAATGAAAGGAAGGTTCTCTTAAACAGCAACATCAAATCGTACCTTATTGAAATAGAAATGCTTGTACCTAAGAGAAAACTCAGATAGATCAAATGCATATAAATTTATACACAGAACTAAGCAGGGTCCCAAACGAAACCGATTTGGATGTCATGACTAGCATCAAAATCAATATTAATGTCACAACAACAATAGCTCATCATCATTAATATGGCGTAATGAGTTAATAAGAAACTAATTCACAGAAAAGCTAAGGATGTCCCAGTACGAGAGAATGTGAAATTTTCAATGGTGCTAGTGCTGCTGTAAATGTGCATCTCTCCATCTATAAGAACTAAAGTAGTAATCCAGATGTTCTACAGAATAATTCCTGCGAACTGAACTTTAGTCTCTGACCAAATTATGGAGCTCAATATGAAATAAATGTGATTGCGGCAATAAAGGTTTCACAAAAGCACTCCTAACTTTGTCCGATGATACATTTTTACAACAAATTAGATAAGTATATTCAGTGTTATGCTAATTCATAAATAAGGAGATTCCAAGAAATTAGGGATGCTCTCTATCCGAAGAAGATGAAATAAGCGAAGGAAGATTAGTACGAACTGCATATAGCCTAGAAATGACTCCCAAACTTAACCACTGCTCGTCAAAATACCATCAAATCAGAAAGCAAAACATTAAATCCCTTTCCAATTTACTTGCAGCGGGTGGATTCGAAATCGAAGAACAATAGAGAGAGAGAGAGAGAGAGAGAGAGAGAGAGAGAGCATATGACCTGAGTAGCAGCAACTTAGTCGCTCGAATTCGAGCAATCATTCAGATTGAACTTCGCAAGCCCCGATTCGCAGCAGTCGTGGAGAGGGAGAAGCCCGGTCGGTGATTTCGGAGATGGAGATTGATGGAGAGTGCAGAAAATTAGGGAGGAGAATCCCGTCTTCTCGTTCCCCCTTTTTATTTCTTTTTATTTTATTTTGATTTGATTTTTATTTCCCTAGAAGATTTTTCTTAAATATTTAGTAAGAAGACGCACATAGATTACGGCTATGTTAAAAGCGTCATCTTTCAAAAAAGTAGACGCACATAGATGACGCTTTATATAAGAACTATCATGTAAACCCTGAGCACGCACATAGATGACGGTTTTTTTTAAAAAAAACGTCATCTATGTAGTGTCATCTATACTCATTTTTGTAGTAGTGTCGTCATCATCATCGAGGATGACCTGGATGGAAGAATTGTCGATGACCTAATGAGTGATGAGCGGGTTGAAACGATATACTCCACCTTGAGGCTCATCAAGATTTGCCTCGGTGGATACAAGTTGCTCCGTCTGGGAGACAAGTTGATGCTCCTCGGAGAGAGGTGGTTGTTCTTGGGAGACAGGTGGTTGTTCTTGTACAACAGCAATAGATGGTCTAGTTGCTATAGAAGATGGGGATGAGCTAACCACCGCAACATCTGCACGCTGCTTCTTCGAGAGCCTCTCCTCGGCAACCGTCTCACTCCTCTTCTCCGGCTTCTCCACCAGCTTCTCCTTGCCCTTGGTGGAGGATGATCCTGAAGATTTCTTGGGCTGGGGAGAGGCAGCAGGTTCCCACTTGGAAATCTGACGTGGGTCCTTCCACTTTGGGTTGGACCTCGCCATAGCCACAAGGAACGGTCTGATCGCAAGATCAGAGGTTATGAGAGACGCTTCATTAATACCCAGCGATATGTTAAACTGTCGCGGATTCGAGGGGAGTTTGATGGATTCGTTGAAGGCCACTGAATCAGCCCATTCAGTACGGTCATCAACGGACTGGAAGATCAGCGAGATCTTCAAGCAGAAGTTGACCTTCCTTTGAACGGTCAGCTCCATATCACCTTTCTCATCAACGGAGGTCTTGACCTTCTTTGCTTCGCCTTTCATCCCAAGAACCAACAACCTCGCCCAATTCATTGGGAGGTTGTGGTAGACAGCAACCATAATCTTGAATTTGTCGTGGGTCAGCATGTCATTTGTCCCTTTCTGCGAGAGAAGGACCTTGTGGATGACGTCAAATAGCAGACGAAACTCCGTTTTTAACCGAGTTCGTTGCATCCCCTTGAAATCATAGGTCAAGGCCTGCTTCCCGTACACCGGGAGAGTCATAGCTTGGAATGACTCCTCCATCAGTTGAGAGGGCATGTTGGGAAATATCTCCTTGCCGGAATCCTCCAAATCATACATCTTCAACATGACTTCTAGAGGGTTGAAGGACTCATCGGCAATGACGTTGTCGGAGGCACGAACGGAGATGGAGTCGAGGGAATCCTTCCCGGCTTCATTCCAAAAGGCATAGAACGCCAAAACTTGCCGGGGCAGAAACTTCGTCGGCTTCATCGTGATGATGCGGTTAAAGGGGCCGTATAGCTGCATCCTCTCGAACACGTCGTCAGGACCGGAGTGGCCTTGATTATTATAAACAAAATAGGGTTCATGCACGACAAGAGAGTCGTAATGCTTGTGGGCTTCTCCCCACTTGATGGTGATATCTTGGCCGGGGGTGGAGGTTTGCTCATCGGCGGTCATGTTTCCTCGTAAGAACACAAGAAAAATAGGTTAGGGTTTGAGTTTTTGAATAGTAGATCTGCAGAGAAATAACAATGGCGGAGGATAAAATGGAAAATGACATATATAGAGAGAGAGGGTCCCCTATTTATAGGCAAAGGGGAGTGGTTGTGATCTATTTGATCGAACGGCCACGATTGAAGAGGTGTGCAGTCATCCACTTTTTAAAAGTGTCGATTTGACTTTGCGCACCTTTTCGAGGCACGTGGGAGGCGAAGCGTTGTGCGTGAGCAGATGGACATGACATTCCATGCTCAGTCGCGGCTTTTCGCTTCTCACGTCCAGTCCTCACATAAATGCATCTTGATTGTTGTGGCATAAAAACCCAAAAAAGGAAGTTTTGTTTCACAGAAGAATAATCATTGCATCTGACAATATTTTCTCCATCTGACAACATTTTCTTCACAAAAGAATAATCATTGCAGTGTTTAGCCATTTTAGGAATTAATTGATATAAATAAAATCATGCAAGACATATTAAATACTAATAATTGAAATAAATGAGATAATGGCAATAAATGAAGAGACAGTGAGTGATACAACTCACTGCCTTTATTCCCCCTTAAATGAGCAAGGCTGTTGTGCCACAATCGACCTTTGACTCATGGTGGACCAGGATGTAGTAACAGCAGGTTAGACGGGCTGGTTGCTGTTTAGCATACCTAGCTTGCTGCACAGCATCTTGAAGCGCTCTTCCTGCAAGGGCTTTGTCAAGATGTTAGCTCGTTGAATGTCAGTGTGTATCTTTTCCACTATCAAATTCTTCTTTTCAACTCACGTATGAAGTGATGTCGTACTTCAACGTGCTTGCAATGAGAATGAAGAATAGGGTTTTGTGTGATAGCTATAGCACTCGAGCTATCACAAAAGATAGGCACCTCTCTTACAACGACCTCATGATCCTTGAGCTGCTGCTTTAGCTAAAGGATCTGTGCATAGCAACTACCAGCTGTCATATATTCGACCTTGGTTGTTGATGTTGCCACGGATGTCTGTTTCTTTGAGAACCAAGAGATCAGCTTGTTCCCTAGAAATTGACAAGTACCTGATGTAGACTTCCGATCTAGCTTGCATCCAGCATAATCCGAATATGAGTAGCCAGTTAGTTCTAAGTTGTCATCACTAGGATACCACAATCCAAGATTGACAGTTCCTTTGACATAACGAAGAATTTTCTTAGCAGCTTCCATGTGAGGTTCTTTTGGATTAGCTTGATAGCAAGCACAAACACCAACTGCAAAAGTAATATCAGGTCTACTAGCAGTTAGGTATAATAGAGAGCCAATAATACCCCTGTACTGTGTACTGAGTGATGTTGGCTGGTTTCCCTTCGAGGTCTTGATCAATCTTCCCATTTTCTAGCATTAGGACTTTAACAGGTTTACTATCTTGGACCCCAAATTTTGTGATCAAGTCGTGAGTGTATTTGGTTTGGCTGATGAAGATTCCTTCGTCTGACTGCTTCACCTGCAATCCTAGAAAGAAATTCATTTCTCCCATCATGGACATTTTATATTTGTCCTTCATGAGGTTCCCAAATTTCTCACATAGCTTGGGAGATTTAGACCAAAAAATAATATCATCAACATAAATTTGTACTAAAAGGATATGATCTTTCACTTTGATAGTGAAAAGAGTCTTGTCAACAGATCCACGCTTGAATCCAGATTCTATGAGAAAGGTGGACAGCGTCTCGTACCAAGCTCGTGGAGCTTGTTTAAGTCCATACACAGCCATGTGCAGACGATAGACCTTGCTTGAATCACCTTCTTCGAATCCAGGTGGTTGTTCGACATAGACTTCCTCTTCAAGACTTCCGTTGAGGAATGCGCTCTTAATATCCATCTGGTATACTTTGAACTGTTGATGAGCTACATAGGCTAGGAACAGCCTGATTGCTTCCAATCTTGCAACTGGAGCAAACGTCTCATAATAATCAGTTCCTTCTTGTTGACAGTAGCCTTTCGCAACTAAACGAGCTTTGTTTTTGACAACTTCACCAGATTCATCTCTCTTATTTTTGAATACCCATTTGACTCCAATAACGCCTTGATGATGAGGTCGATCTACAAAAGACCACACTTCATTCCTCTTGAATTCATTTAGCTCTTCTTGCATTGCTTGAATCCAATCAGCGTCTTGAAGTGCTTCATATGCATCTTTGGGCTCAACGAGAGATAGGTAGCAGCTTAGCAGAGTATTTTCTCCATGCATCCTCCTTGTCCAAAGAGATCCATGTGGAGAAGCTCCAATATTCGATTGTCGAATATCTGATCAGGAAGATCGTTGACATGTTTGTTGCGTGCCAGCTTGTTGATGGCCTTGAAATTTAGATGGCTCAGTGTTGGCCTTTGTCACCAAGCAGGTTTCCTTCTCATTAGCCCATTGGACTATATATAGCTTATCCTGCATAACTCCGGTAAGGAGGGTTTCTCCTTCCTCATTTTTCACAAGGCACTTATTAGTAGTAAAGTCTACTCCTTTACCACTCGAGCAGAATTGAGAGACTGGAATTAGATTATGATTAAGACCTTCAACAAATGAGACATTAAGAATAGTAGTTTTACCAACATTCAAATCTCCATATAGCCTCTTGTCTTTCCTTTGGAGCTTCCTCCAAATGTGACTTGAGGTCCATCTAGCTCGGAGTAGTTTGACAGCAGCGTTTTGTCACACGTCATGTGCTTCGAGCATCCGCTGTCAATGATCCATACAGCTCCTCGAGCTGCTTGGCTCCTTCCCAGAGCCATTCCTACCTGCAATTAATTGAGCTTAGCAACCCATTTGAGATTGGGTGCTACATCTGTTGCTGTGGTAGTTGTTTGAACGGCCTTGGGTACCCAGACTTTGGTGACTATCTTGCTTCTATCTGAGGCTGTGGAAGAGGCAGTCTGTTTCTTTGATCTGGGTTTGGAGGCTATCTTGTTCTTCCTTGCTCCGTGAGGACCATTGTAGTAAGGTTGATAATATGGTTTCTTATAATAAGCAGGCTGATACTGCCAATTCTGATGATAGGCATGTTGGGGGCAGTAAAGAAAGCCTTGCGGTTGAGTAGGGTAGTAAGATTGTGGATAGAAAGGCCTTTGATATTCTGTCTTCCTAGCTCCTTCTTGGTGATTGACCTATTTCTTCTTGAGAGAGGACTTTACCTCCCTTTTCTTTGAGGGTGGCAGTCTCTCCTTCTTTTCAGTAGGTTGGTCATTTTTTTGTAGGTTGATCTTTTGTTGATTCTTTAGGAGAACGGCCTGCGATTGATGAGTAGGATTCTTCAATTGCACGACTTTGTCTGGAAGAGCCTTACAATTTTGATCAGCTGTCTTCACGGTAGGTTGGTGCTTGGTGAAAACTACCTCGTTGCTTACGGGCCTTTTTCCAGTGGCTCTGTCATAGCCTAGTCCCGTCTTGTTTCTTGAACTCCGCTGCATGGCTTGAACTTCTTGCAGCTTCTTTCCACTCTTCCTTAACTGGCTGAGTGTTAGTTGCAGATTTTGTTCCTTGATGACTAGACACTCGTGTCGAATCACCAGATCAACGAGCTTGGAGGTGAGACCGTGTATCTCGGTATCCTTTGATTTTAGAGCCTTGACCTTTTCAAGCTCTTTGGCCTCCAGCTCCTTTTCCCTTAAAGTTAATTCGTCAACCTTTAACTTTAGGTATTCTATTTCCCTCTCCTTTTCAGCATCATAGGGTGTGAATCTTTCTTCTAGAGCAATCTTGAATTTTCCATTTTGAGCTATCAATTCAGCATTGTCCTTGACAACCTCCTCAAACAACTCAGCTAGCTCGGCATATTCCTTCATCTGTTCTTTGATTCTTTCCCACGACACTGCCTCGGATAGGTCTTCTTTCTCATCTGCACACATCGTCAGAGAAAGATAATTGAACAGGTTGAGGAATTACCTTTAATGATTCAATTGTTGAGGTTGTTCCTGATGAGTCTCCAACGAAGCTTTCTTCTTCGTCCTCATCTTCAGAAGCGATGTATCCCTCGTCGTCACTTGTTGAACTGTCAGAGAGATGAGCTTCTTGAGTAGCTTCTTCGGCTAGCAGAGCAGCTCGTTGTTCCTTGAGCTTCTTGTCTCGCTTAGCACAAAACTCTTCTCTTTCTGCCTTGGTTAGGTTAAGGCAATCTGTTTTATAATGACCTGATCTACCACAACCAAAGCATGCACCCTCGGGTGTGTTAGTAGAATTGAATTTTGAGGGTTTTGTTTCACTCTGCTTTCCAGAGCGATCATCAGTGCGATTGGAGTAATTTCTTTTGTTGTCTCGATAGAGCCTCTTGTATTTAGAGACTTTACCAAGAAGATTTTCATTGCTTCTCGAAAACATAGCTACATCAATAGCCAGCTGGTCAATTTTCTTGACCAAAGCCTCATCAATGGGGGAGGCAGTTGATTCTTTCGTTTCATCTGCCTTAAAGGCAGCATCCTTTTCTTTCGTATCATCAGCCTTCTTAGATGATTGAGGCTGTGATGATCCATGAATTCGAATCATCTTATATTCATTTGCGATTAGAATATCGAATAGTTCTTCCGTAGAGAGATTGTTAAAATCAGATCGAGATGGTAGAAGAGCTGAATATACATGCCAGTTGGCAGGTAGTGCTCTTGTTACTTTCAAATTTTCTCACGTTGAGAATATTTGTTTGATTTCAGTGCTTCTACCTCGAGAACAATTTCAGTGAATCGAGTTTTCATTGATTCAATATTTTCGCCATGCAACATTTAAAATCATCAAACGTGCTGCATGCGATTGAGAGCTTGTTCTCTTTAATCTCTTTAGAACCCATGCTTATAGCTTTGAGGGTGTCCCACATCTCCTTAGATGTTTCAAGATTTCTGATTTTAGAAAGGTAGATACCTTTAACAGTGCTAGATATGAGGCCTTTGGCAAAATTATCAAGCCCAGCCTCTTTCCTCTCTTCGGTAGTGTAATCACGGGGGTTTTTGAGTTTCTTTTTATATCCAGCTTCACCAGGTGAAGTTCCAGTGATTTCAACTCCATCGTCATAGATGGAAGAAGGTCCTTCCTCAATGACCTTCCACATAAGAATGTGATGTGTTTGAAGGCACATCCTGATGCGAAAACTCCAGTCCTCATAACCTTGGACTGAGAAGTCCTCACAAACTCGTATCAATGATGACTCCATGATAATGATATGAAATGAATGAAAAAGATTTTACCTAGGATCGGTTCTAATTGACCAAAAATATTGAAACAGTTTTTAGTATGCAAAGCAGCGATCAAAAGAATCACTGCTCTGATACCACTTGTTGGTCCCAGAAAGAGTTAATTGGGGGGGGGGGGGGGGGGGGGGGGGGGGTAGGTAGGGAATATACCAATAGCCAACCGTTTTCGATTTTAAACCAAACCGTCTTAAAGAACTCGCTGGTCAAGCAGTCTTTTACAAAGTGAGACAGATTTATCTATCAAGCTCGTTGTGATCAACAAGTTTGATCTATCAAACTGCTAAGTGCGGAATGTGGTGGAGAGGTTGTGCTATCGAACTCTTTTGATGTAAAATCTTTACAACCTTATGAAGAGAGGTTGTTGAATGCAGTTTGTTGTATGAGCAGTTAATCAATGAGAGAGAATAATGAAACAGTAGAGAACACAAGATATTTTACGTGGTTCGGATGTAACTATCCTACTTCTACGGTAGATCAAGCTAAATCTACGAATCCCTTTACTTTTGGATTCTCCTTCTCTCTTATTTATACTGATTGAGTATCAGTTTCATACAACATACAATCTTTTGATTTACAATCGAAAACTAAATACAATCTCAACTAATCTAGCTTTGAACTAAATATGAGAGAGAGTATAGGGAGCTTGATGCAGCAGTAAACGTAACAAGCTTGAAGTAATACAATGATGAAATTCTCAATCTTCAACACTTGGGAAAGCTCTAGGTTTTTCGAGTGTTGAGTAAGTATGAATTAGTGAGAGAATTTCTGCAGCGATTTGGCTCGTAAGATGAATGAGTTTCCCGTGAGCTGCATCATTGCACGTGAAGGCTTTATATAGGCATAGTTTGAAAACTAGCCGTTGAGACTCCTGCAAAACTAGCCGTTAGAAAACAGCTGATGTGGCACTAGCCGTTGTAGTGATGACTCAGCACTCCACGTGGGTCCTCATAGCTGGCAACAGAGGTGGCAACTATGGAGGCGGGTTGATCTCCCTTATTAGATCAACAGCCTGAGTAGCCTCGGCAGCTAGATGAATAAGCTTGTCGTATCATGCCGAAGTACCTGCAAAGCAAAAACAACATGAACTAACTGATCCCTTCTAGAGGAGGCTGTTATAGACAACGGCCTTACTCTAACATAGAGAACAGTCTTAAGAAATACGAATGTTAGCACATTTCTATCATGCTATGTTATCTTGCTTAATGAAATTAGCCTAAGTGTGGTTTTGAAAAACATCATCAAAACAACTGAAGAGGGTTCCCAATGTGAACTTTGAATTGTTTATTGAATTGAGTAGTGGAGGAAAGGTGGATTTTAATTTATTGTATACCTATGAGTGCTAAAATGAATTGTTGAACAACTTAAATTTACCGTTGATGGCAACTTAAAAAGAAACTAAAACAGAAAAGAAAAAAAAAAATCACAAAAAAAGCTTTTGGCTTCTTCCATTATCGTTGTTCTCCTCTATATTTATTACTTTTCGCATGTGAATGTTTCCAGCAAAATAAAGGGATAGAGGCATACAGCCTAGATTAAAGGGGAAAAAACATAATAAGAAAAATAGACGAGGTTAAAAGAAAACTGAAAATTTTGAGGACATTTTTGGATTAAATTGCAAAATTGGCTTTTAATGATGTTTTCTATAAGAGTCGATAAAAAAAATAATAGTGTCAATCCCCCAAATGGCCCAAATCAATAAGTAAATGTTAAAAATAACCCCTCATAAGTAAATAGTATAAATATAGCCATCTTTTTAAAATTGGGACAATTATACGCTTAATCATATAATTAAGGACAATAAATTGATCTAATTGAAAAATAAATTAAAAAGAAAAAAGAAAATACAAAAAAAAATAATAATAAATAAATCCTGCTACTCCATCGTCCCCCCTGATCGCACTATTTTCAACCACACAAAATAGGTATAGTATCAAACAAGTATGAGTATCGTACCCACAAGGATTGATAAGGCGGAATCACACAAAGTACTTCTCTACTCTAGAATTATCAAAATGTTTAGGCAAAAAGAATTTGAAGTTGTGGTTTCTAAAATCCTAGGCAAATAATGTCAACAAATAAAAGAACACAAATAAAGAAACAAATAACAAATAAAGTAATCAAATAAATCAATTAAGAAACAAGGTTGATTCAAGGGAAGTATATCTAACTCAATCTATACAAGTAACAAATAATTTAATTGACCAATTTAATCCAACCTACATGCGATACACGAAAATAATCTAAGACTCCGGTCAGGGCAATCTAGACAGTCACTTAATAAAACCCTAATCTCCTCTCGGTATCATAGGAATTAAATCAAGCGCAACAAAGATCAAGTATCGAAAGATATATCAACAAGGTTCAGTCACGACACCTATATCAACTATATGTAAGACCTATGATAATCTAACTTCGGCTAGGACAGATAAATCATTATAGTATGTATTCATGAGATCCATTATGCAATTATCCTGCTAAGGCATAAAAACATAACTAAGCATACATAATTAGTGATCAAGTAATCATGCATGGGAATAAGCACCATGAAACATACATCTATATTGGCAGGCTAATTGTGATTGAAAGAACTCACATAGATTCAATTAGACATACAAAACCCTAAAATCAACTAAAAACATTTAGCTAGACATAATTAAAGTAAACATAAACAAAGTAAATTGAAAAAACATAATTAAAAATAACAGTAAGAAAAACTTGGATTTAATTTTCAATGAATGTAAAACTTGAACTTGAGTCTTGAATAAAACTATAACAAATCTTCATTGTCGAATACAAAAGTAAACTCTAACGCTGAAATATGCTAAAGGAAAATAAAATAAAGTGTATGATATATTCGTTCACAATGTTAAACCTAAGGAATATATAGATGTGAAATTTACAAAGAAAACCTAGTCTTAAAAGAACTCTAAATTTCGGCCCAATTTAACGCCTCTCGACCGACACCTCTCGACAGGCCTCTCGATCGAGAGGTAATCGGTCGAGATCCCTTGAACGACTCGTCGATCGATAGGTTGTAACCTAGCATGATCCAGCAAGTTCCCCCTCGACAGTCTTGTCGATCGAGAGGCTGGTCGAGAACCTTCGATTCGTCTTCGGCTCTCGTCTCGTCTCGTCTCGGGTTTCTAACCTCAAATTAGGCCTGAAAAACCACATAAAAATACCCACAAGCATCATATTGTCCAATATATGATAAACTATATATACAAATCATGAACAATAATACACCAACGAGACTCTAAATCGATTCTTTTAGACTATGAAAAATAGGTAAATTTCACATATATTAAACCCCCCTCCCCCCCCCCCCCCCCCCCCCCCCCTATCTCTCATTTTCTTCTGCTTCTTCCGACCGATGAAGAGGCGCCGCTTCTCCTCAATCGCCGGTGCCTGCCCTCCTCTGTTGGTGGTGCTGTTCCTGATTGGTGTCTGATGTTAGGATTTTCGTCATGTTTTCGTGTCCGTTTTCCCTTAGTTTTTGTGTGTTTTCGTTGTTTGTGGCTATGATTTGGTTGCTTTGGAGTCTTTGGTATTGTAGGATAAAAAAGGGCGGAAATGAGAAGAAAACAAGAATAAAGAAGCATTATATCGAAGAGGGGTTCGTTAGGAGCATGTAGGCGAAAACGGAGGTTAATTTGGAGTTCGGACGAGGAAGATACGACCAAAAACAAGAAAGGCGCGCAATCGTCCAGCGTTGGACGAGCGTCCAACCGTACGTTGGACGACCATCCAAGGTTTTAAAGATACAATGCGAGCTCTGAGTTGGACGAGCGTCCAACGTACGTTGGACGAGCGTCCAACGTTCCGGCCAGCTATTGTTTTCCTTATATAATTAGGTTTTCATACCTATTATATATACTATCCCCTTGTACACGAATTCTAGACATCTTTTAGACATCTTTTAAAACACTTTTAGCATATTTTAGCTTTAGTTTTCAACACTTAAACACTTTAGATTAGTTTTACTTTGTTCGGATCCGGATTCTTAGTTCGTGCAATTCAATTCATGTTTTTCTTTTACTTCGCGTTTTTCGTTCTTCGTTTTAATCCTCGTAAGTTATTTATCGCTTTTCGTTTACTTGCTTTAATTGCTTTACTTAGTTTTAGATTCGATTTCGTAATTGCTTCTTTTAATTTCCTTAGTTTAATTTCATTCTTTCGATTTCAAGTTATAAGTTTAGATTCGTTTTTCTAGTTTCGATTCTCTAGTTTTTCAAAGCTTTCAAAGTTAGATTTATTTTCTTTTAAATTTCCAGATTTCATTCATCATGTCTAGATTAGTTATTGCTTTCCTTTCGATTCTTGCCCAGGTAGTTTAATCGTTTTCTTAGTTTAATTCTTAGATTTATTTCTTTGCTTTCTAGATTAGATTTATTTACTTGCTTTGATTTATTGCTTTGATTTATTTTCTTGCCTAGGATTTAAAACAAAAACCCAACAATTCTTTTTACTTGCTTTCTTAGATTTAGGCTATATTAGGATTTATTACATAATTGATTGCCCTGTTAAGTTTTCCTTGAGATTCGATACTTTGGTTTTACTTGCTAGTGCTACGATAGGATTTCGTTCTATTGCGAACACTTTTTGGTGAAACACTTCTCCTCCTCCGTTGGTGGCGCTGCTCCCCTCCTCCGTTGCTCAACCCCCCTCCCCTCGCACGCCCTCTCTCTCCCTCTCTCTCTTCGCATCTTCTTCTTCGACGAAGAGGACCGGCTCGACGAAGAGGCACCGCTCCTCCTCCATTTTCGGTGTTTCTTTCTCCTCCTCCGTTGTCGATGCTGCTCTCTACTCCTCTGTTGCTCATCACTCTGATCTCCTCTGCTGCTCGCCGCTCCGATCTCCTCTGCTCCTCCTTCGTTATCGCCCCTCCTCTATTGTGGTTCTCACCATTTTCGACCTCCGACAAAGAGGCGCCGCTCCTCCTCCATTGTCGCCCCTCCTTCGTTGTGATTCTCACCGATTTTCAACCTTCGACGATGTGGCACACTCCGAGCTCTTCATCTGCTGTTTTCCTTGGTCGTGTGACACGGCTCCTAGTTGAAATCGTTACATTTTGTTGTGTGTGAATGTTGTCGTAGTCGTGTATTGTCGTGAGTGGTTGTGGTTGTCTGTATTCGTGATCGTGTGTAGTCGTGTATCACTACATAAAAACTTGGTGTTGAGGTTTAGTATTTTAGAGTTTAGAGGGTTAGGTTTAAGTTTTTAGTTTTTCGTGTTTATGATTTAGGGTGTAGAGGGGTTAGGTTTTAGTGTGTATAGGGTTTAGAACGGTTAGGGGTTTATTGTTGTTTGCAAATTTTAAAAATCATTGGACCGTTAGTAGTCGTGATCGTGTGTGAATGTGGTCGTAGTCCTGTATGATCGTGAGTGGTCGTAGTTATGTGTAGTTGTGATCGTGTGTATTCTTGAATCACTACATAAAACTTGGGTAGCACTGGAAGGTTAGTATTTTAGGGTTTATAGGGGTTATGAGTTGGGGTCAGTGTTTAAGGTTAGGGGTTAGAAGGGTAAAGATTTAGTTTTTAGGGTTTAGTGTTTTAGGGTTTAGGGTGTACATGAGTTATGTTTTAGTGTTTAGGGTTTAGGGTTTAGAGGGGTTAGGGATTTATTGTTATATGCAAAATTTAAAAACAATTGGGTTGTCGGTTTTTGTAATCGTGTGTGAATGTGGTCCTAGTCGTGTTTGGTCGTGTATGGTCGTTGTCATGTGTAGTCGTGTATCACTGTATAACTCATTAATTGATATCCATTTTCAAGCTTCTAGCATCAGTTGTTGCAAATGTACTGATCAAAAAATGTTAAACGTTTTCCCATCAAATACAATAAACTCTCAAAGTAAAGACTGTTGGCAGGAATAAGTGCAAAATATTGATTCACCCCCCAACATAAATCTGATTTTCCCATCTTTTCCAGTATAAACAATCATTGATTTTATCGTCATCTGCAAAAATTTATGAAGAAATGTTCCATCAGTGGTCGTGATCGTGTGTAAATTTGGTTGTAGTCGTGCATGGTCGTGCGTCGATATAGTCGTAGTTGTGTGTGATGTGGTCCGCGTGTGCATTGTCTTTCTCTAACGATCACATGATCAAAAATTGAGGTAAATATATAACAATTTGGGCGTGTAAGTGTGATCATACTGGTCGTTTTCATGTGTGGTCGTGTGTGGTAGTGATCATTAATAAAGGGGTTGGTGAACGTTGAACCATTTAATAAAGTGGTCATTAATTAAGTTATTAAGGGTATAATTATCTCAAATAAAAAAAAAAAAAAAGATGGCTATATTTATACCATTCACTTATGTAAGGCTATTTTTAACCTAGACTTATGGATTTGGGCTATTTTTGTCCTTGCCCGATAGATTATTTGCTATTGAAAGTGGCTATTTTTATATAATATCATTCTATAGTAAAATAATCTTCGCTACTAATTTATAAAGGTCACGATTTCTTCTTTTGGGTAAACTTATAATACTTGTTTTTTATATTACGCCATTGTATTCAAGAGATAGTTAAACTGTAAAGCAATCCACAACGAACAATATACTACTCCATTCGGACTTTTCATGTTGTTATATTTCTGTTTTCAGCACGGAAATTAAGGTAAAAGTATTTAGTAGTTTAAGTGAGTTTGGTAATTGCGAAGAATAATGAATTATGATTACAATTATTATCTTATTTTATTAAAAATAAAAAATAAAAACTAAAAACTAAAATTCTAATAATTTAATTTTTTGATTTTCAATTTATATTTATTTAATTAATAAATTAATTTTATTTTTACGATTTTTTAATAAAAAATCTAAAAATTTATTTACAAATATTAGAGTCCACTTATTTTATTAAAAACAAAAACTTAAATTTTAATAATTTATTTTTTCAATTTTCAATTTACAATAAATTAATTAATTAATTACTTTTTTTCGTTTTCTTTTTGCAATATAAAAAAATTAAAATTTAATATAAAAAATTAAGTGTCTTTTTAGTGGTCCTAATTTTTTTTACTAATTGTGTCATTTAATCAATAATTATTTGTCATAAAAAGAAATGTAACAACTTGAAAGAGATGGTCCAAACGGGAAAGTGTAACAACTTGAAAAGTTCGAAGGGAGTATATACAAGTATCGTTGGTCTAAAAACGAGGGAATATTGTATGGGGTTAATACACATGTGCTGATTGATGTCAACCTTTTGCAATTCTGGTTTGATTACTCATTACTACCTTCATCTCACTAAATTAGTCACATTTGCTTTATTGACTTTTTTCGGCACGCGTTTCCACCGAAACCTAGTACGAGTTTTAAAATATAATTTCGAAGTATTTTTTTGTTTACGGGATACTATGGGATACAATATTATTTAGTTTTTACAACATAAAAGTTAAATGTGGAAGTACTCCGTTCATTGTCTTTAAGGCTAGGATATGTTTTCTAAAACATCTTCAAATGTTAAATAATTGGATTAAAAGATACTAAAAAAAAATAATAATAATTCGTGTTTATTAAGAATGAACAACAAATGGAGGATTTTTTTTTTTTTTTAAATGACGTATTGAAATTACAAAATGAACATATAAAAAAGAGTATTGCAATGGTTTTCTATTAAAACAATTTCGTTTTGTTCCCTTACTAATAATATTAGTTACACCTTTATCTATTTTGTACATGTAAAAAATTGTAAAAAACTCCTAAACATTTATTCATTAAATCTTACTCCATCCGCCCTGCGGCAATTGTCCCCTAGGACATTCATATGTGAGGTATATAATAATTCTAGGGGACAATTGCCGCAGGACGGAGGGAGTATATCGGTCTCTATTCCATTTGATTCTATTCCATTTGATTACTCTAATTTTTATTATAATTGTAATTGATATAGTATCCGTGCATCGCACGGGTGCGATACTAGTACTTAATAAAACATGCAGTTTCAGTTATGCGGTAATTTAAAAACATCTCTCAAATAATACAAACAATATTACTTTTAAAGATCGTTTTTTGATTATAATAATAGAAAGAGAATAGAATATGTAGAAGCTCATATACAGAACTTTCTTAAAAGTGTTCACAAACATCTTGGTAGAGTTTGAATTAAGGTAGTATAAAACAATGAAATCAAATTGAGGCGTTGTTTGAAATATCCATTTTGATTAGTAAAAATAAATTACAACCACAAACATAATTATAATAAATTATACCAATTTTTTAATTCTTTGGACAAAATTACTTTTCGAACATTAACTTTTGCTCGAACAATATGTTCCAATTGCTCCAACTTTTCTTCGAGCTATTGGAACAAAATAATAAATTGTTCCAATAGTTCCTATTAAAACTATTGAAACAATTTAGATAAGGGGCACACTCCTGTTAGCCCGGCCTCACCGTGAAGCCGGATCTTGATTGACACTTTTGTTTATAAAGATTGACACTTTTGAACATTGACACTTTTATTCATAATAATTGGCACTTTTACGAAAAATACGTTAATAATGAATATTAATTTTATCTTGTGGAAATAACTAATATGTATATATATAATGATATAAATCATAATATCAAAACATTATAATAACAAGTTGATAAAAAAATATAAAAAATTTCGATCTCACATAGATTGGCACTTTCATTCAGAACAATTGACACTTTTATTCAGGAAGATTGACACTTTTGCTGGAGAATTATATATCTTAAGTTTCAATTTATAAAACCATATTTTACCTTATAAATTTGAAATTAAATACTAACAAATAATTATAAAATCATAAATTGATATGTGAACCCTATAATGTAATTGTAAAATAACATCACGTATACAAAAATACATATAAATTTTCATGTACATGATTGACACTTTTATTCATAAAGATTAACACTTTTATTAATAAAGATTGACACTTTACCTAAACGAGTCGGGTTAACCCGAACCGGGTCAGGTTGACCCAACCCAAAATCGAGTCAACCGGGTCGGGTTGACCTCAGTTGGACCGGGTCGGGTTGGGTTTGGCGGGTCGGGTCGGGACGGATCCGGCCGCATGGTGCGGCCGGCCGCATAGAAGTTTTTGTCTTTAGATAAAGATGGGAAGGGGATATACATGCATGTCTTTGAATTATAAAATAAAGGTAATAATTTTGTCCAAAAAAACAAAAAAACAGTTACTATAATTTACTGAAGTTATCTTTATAGATTTCATTTATTTTTACTAAGTCAAAATGGTATTTGGACCTATCATGAGAATAATATTCATATTTTTAGATTAACTAGCAACATGTATGTGCATTCGCACATAAGACGACTAATGACTAATAAACTTATTTTCTAGGAATAATTATATTATTTATTTCGTATTCTTATATCAACAATCAACTAAATTGAATTCATAGTAAACCATAACATAATGACCATTTTATGCAAGAAAAATCTTTCTTTCCCTTGCTAAATTATTCTGAAAATTATATAGAAAATTATATACTTATATATCTAGACTTTTAACCCTACGCATGTCTTGATTATCGAAACATAACTCAAGCATATGCATAAGTATTGGTGGAATATGAAATCTAGGCGAAAAATGTAATACTTCTCTTCCATAGGAAAAGAAGGCAAATAATATTTTCTACATTTTCCTACCATTTTTACATGATATGATAGGTAACTCAAGCATGTTAAGATGAAATTAAAGCTTTTACAAGTAATAATTTTTATTTCAATTCATGATATTTGCTCTCATGAATTATATTTTCTCTGATCCATGATAATACTTTAGTGGAATTTTTAAATTGGGTAGTAACTTGTTCTTAATGTTTTTTTAGTTTTATTAGGCTTAGTAATTATAAACTATTTTGGAATTTTTTTCCTTCAATAAGTATTGGCTAACTTGGTGGACAAATATTAGACCCAATGTTCTTATATTCATGTTGTCTCTTATTGCATTTGACTTGTCCTAATAATCTTGGCCCACAGCCAAAATAGGAAAAAGAAAAAAAGTATAATGTTCTATTATTTTAATTGAATCAATGTGTCACAATATAATATGAATTGCATGATTTAGAAGTATCACAATTTTCTCGTTTGTCAAACTTTTATGATTTTTATGTAGAGAGATTAAAAGTTTCGATATGATCTTGCATCAAAAACAACTTTCATCTATATGTTTTATTGATATATAATAAAACACTCTAACAAAAAAAGTATTTGCATAAAATATTAAATGCTATTTTTTTTAACAATATACTCCCTCCTCTCATTCTACTTAACATGTTTTTTTAATATACATATTCATGCAAAATAATATAAACATGTAAATATGATGAGAAGGAGGTAGTATATAACATGAAATTAAAAAATGCACTACCATTAAATGCTGGATATTTTTATCAACATTAAAGTGGTCATTAATAATTCATTCTAATTGTGTCGACCATTTTTGCGATGTTTATTATTTGGACAGGAGTAGTACCCAAGTTCTTCAAACTTCATTAAATCTTTATATATTTATATCAGAAGCTAACTTATAATAGAAGAATGTCAAAATGGTAGAGTGAAATATCAATTAAAAAAAATGTGTCTACATAATGATGTGTAAGTTTTATTTTTTATTTAAATGAATTTGTATTTAGTTGGTGTATATTATAAGACTAAAAGATTGATGAAAATGACTTTACAAAACTTTGTATACGAATTGTTAAAGGAAATAGGAAAAAGAAGAAGAAGAAGAATTGCAACAATCAACACTACAAATATACGGTAATCAATTAAGACATATGCATATCGATAACTTAATTATTTGTGGAAAACTAATTTAATATCTACTGATTGGTGTTTAGATGTTAGGATTTTCGTAGTGTTTTCGAGTCTGTTTTCATTATGTTTTGTGTCTCTTTTGTTTGTCTTTTGCTATGATTCGGTTGTTTGGAGTTTGGTTCGTGTAGGATCATTAGGTGGAAGAAACGGAAGGAAACGGGTCGGAAAAGGCGAGGAATTGAGGAAAATCAAGCATGGAAGCGAGCATGACGTTGGACGACCGTCCAAGGCAGTGGACGGCCGTCCAGAGTACGCTGGACGTGTAATAACCCGGATTTTTAAATAAAAGAAAATAGTTAAATATATTAAATTTTGCTAGTAAATTAATATTTCCCAAATAAAATGTTTATATTAAATAAAAGTCTTTAGCAAAGTTAAGTAAACTTATTGGGGTTTCTTAAATAAAAGATTTAGGAATTTATTTAAGTAAAATTCTTTAAACTTTAGAAAATAGATAAATAAATAAATTTTCTAAAGTGAAATATATTTTTCTAGTTATCAATATATCTGTTGATAAAAGAATTTGATGAATAAAAGGTTTTGCAAAATTAAAATAAATAAAATCCTTAATAAAAGAATTTTTAGAAATAAAATAAAATTTGTTAACTAAAATATTAAAACTTACTAAATAAAAATCCTAAAAATATAAAGTTAATACTTTTAATCTAGTTTTGACATTAAAAGATTTATGAAAGAAGCTAGGCATTTTTCGGATAAAAGGTTAAGAAAACCCGCGTCACCTTTTGTCTATTTCGATCCTTTTTGTTCCTTTAAAATTCTTTGAGCCATCAAACCCATTCCGAAAATTCTATTAACCTATATCGTTGAGTTCGATATTTTATTTGGATCCCGTAGACACTTTAAAATCTAAAATCGAAACCCGTTACCGGAGGGGAATCTTTTCGTCGGGAAACGAGTCGTCCAACCGGATACGGGATGACCCCTATAAATAGAGGCCATCACCGCCTCCTTTCATTCACATCAGCCCCTATCCATTTCTTTCCTTCATCCTAAGGAAACCTCCCACCACCGACTCCCTTCCCCTCAATTTCCTTCCCCACCGACTCCCCTCTCCCCTCTCCCTTTCCTCTCGCCGATCAGCCCTCTCTCTCCCTCTCCCCCTCGCCGACAGCCCCCCCTCTCCACCGATCATCAGCCCCTCTTCCCCATATCTCTCGCCCATCTCCCAACCTCCATCACCACCTCCCCGCTACTCGCCATCTCTCCCAAAGAGCTGCAAGAGCAGCAGCTCTCTCCACCTCTCTCGCTCATCTCCCTGCCCTGACGCCATCACTCTCTCCTCCGATCAGCTGCAGCAGCTGCTGCCTCGTCTTCTTCATCTCCTCCACCGCCACCATCCTCCATCGCCATCTCACCTCCTTCAAGACGAAGGAACCGCAAGCATCCTCCGATTGCCATCATTTCATTCCTCTTGCACATCTTCTCATCCGATCATCCAAAAGGTATGCCGTTCGTCCCTATGCACTCGTAGAGATGTTTCGATCCTAGGGGTAGTGGCTGATCGTCGCCACGAGCTCCCGGGAGAGACATGCATCACCATCATCATCATCTTCTCTTCTTCTCCATCGCCGTCGCAAGCCGCCCTTTCTTTGGTGGCTGCCGGCGTTCCTTTTTGCATACCCATCCCCGAATTAAAGTTGTTCGTAACCTAATAATGAGCCACTTAATCGGAATGAATTTTTGAAAATGAACTGTTGTAGGTATACCCCTCTTTTTCACGGATTATGTTTCCCTGCATGTCGAGACTCTGCCCAAACATTTTGAAAATAATCATGTAGGCTATAAATGATATAATCTAGCATCCTATAAAATTTGGTAACAATCGGAGTCGCCGTTAATTTTCTAAAAATGAAAATAGGTTCATTTTGATTTGTAGGAACCCAAGCCCCTTTGCATGTCAAATGTTTTTGCATCAAAATATTCTAAATAATAATTTGATAAACTTTCATGTTGGAACTTAAGTCATACGAACATCGAAAACATATTAAAATATTCTTTGAAGATTTAATATTCATTTTATAATTTTAGAAAATATAAAAGTCAAAGGAAATTAATATTAGGAAATTCTAAGTAAAGATTTGGATGTACCTTGACGTCATAAACATATTTGTAGGAGTATTGTCAGAAGGATCTGTCTTAGGTTTCGAACCTGAGAATCGAGGAAACAAGTAAACGGTAAAGGTGGGGTTACTCTATTTTTAAATCTATCTTTGAGTTATTAAGCTCTGATATTTATGAAAAATGATATTATCCATGAAAATGTTTTTTGTGCGGACTACGTGTTTAATGCCTCAATCAGTATAACGATCGTGGTTCTTAGTTGGTCTAACACACTAGCTAAGGATTGTGTACACTTAGCCCAGAAGTGCGGTGGGTTGATCACCATCGGCTTCTGTTGGATGATAGAGGGCTTCTGGGTTAAGCGTCCCGAGACTCTACATTTTTAGCTTGCCTGTCTGGGTTAAGCGTCCCGAGGTATTGGTGATGAGGTAACGTTTGTAGTTCCGTGACAAGTGCGCACACCCTAAAATAAATTTTAAGTATAATTAGGAGTTAAACAAATTTCAAACCCTCCTAATTTTACTTGCAGCGTGGATATTATCTTTAAACTGTTTGATAACTGTTTTCTTTTGGCATGAGACCACTGAGTGCATTAGTACTCAGCCCTGCAATTCCTTTCCAAATGTTTTGCAGGTTGAAAGCCGGCGGCATAGTTGGAGCTGACGAGAATCGTGAAAGTTGTTTCGAGCCATTTCATAAAACATAGTCTATCCTTCTTTATAAACTCTTAAGTTATGAACTTCCTAATAAATGAAATTGAGGTTATAGTTTTAATTACGTTAAGTTTAATTTCGTTATATTATCTAATTCGTTATTCGTTTAAAAACCTAACTTTTCTAAATAAACTTTAAGAATTCATTTTCTTTATAAAAACGTGACGTTGAACATACGAATTTATATAACGAAAACCTTAACGATTTTAAAATATGAACTATAACGTTTTATAAATGGAAATTCACCTACTTCTTTCGCTTCCGCTATTTAAATGAAATTCTGATGTATGTTAGATAATTCGATTAAATTGGAACCAACTGTAGTGCGGTCTGGTCCGCCACGGTTGTTACGCTTTCGTAAATATTTTGGATCCAACTGTAGTGCGGTCTGGTCCGCCACGGTTGTTATGATTTCTTAAATACTATGGATCCTACTGTAGTGCGGTCCGGTACGCCTCGATAGTTACATTTTATTTAATATTATGGATCCGATGATGGCGCGGTCTGGTCCGACCTCATCGTTACGGTTTATGTACTTGGTTAGCTGATGAGAAAAGTTTTCGGTATTCACTACGACTTGATCCTGGTATAAGGGAGATGCTGCCCGAATTTTCGGGCTAAAACTATATAAATTTTAATTAAAACTAATTAAAATTAATTAAATTGTGATTTCTCCCTTTTTATTTTACCCTTCGTCGCATCCCGGTTTAATTGGTTATATTTAAATTGATTATTTTAGAGTTAGGAAAATCGGGGTGTGACAGGACGAGCGGTGGACGAGCGTCCAGAGTAGAAAAGAAGAAGAATGCGAGTGCGACGTTGGACGACCGTCCAACGTTCCGGCCAGCTGTTGTTTCCTTATATAATTAGGTTTTCATACCTATTATATATACTATCCCTTGTACACGAATTCTAGACATCTTTTAGCATATTTTAGCTTTAGTTTTCAGCACTTAAACACTTTAGATTAGTTTTACTTTGTTCGGATCCGGATTCTTAGTTTGTGCAATTCAATTCAAGTTTTTCTTTTACTTCGCGTTCTTCGTTCTTCGTTTAATCCTCGTAAGTTATTTATTGCTTTCGTTTACTTGCTTTAATTGCTTTACTTAGTTTTATATTCGATTTCGTAATTGCTTCTTTTAATTTCCTTAGTTTAGTTTCGTTCTTTCGATTTCTAGTTTAAAGTTTAGATTCGTTTTTCTAGTTTCGATTCTCTAGTTTTTCAAAGGTTTCAAAGTTAGATTAATTTTCTTTTAAATTTTCAGATTTATCATGTCTAGATTTATTTATGCTTCTATCTTTGCTTCCTTTATTGCTTTCTTTTCGATTTTTGCCTAGGTAGATTTATTGCTTTCTTCTAGTTTAATTTTCTAAGTTTATTTAGTTCGATTTATTTCCAGTTTTTTAGATTAGATTTATTTGCTTTGATTTTAATTGCTTTGATTTATTTTATTTGCCTAGGATTTAAAACAAAAACCCCAAATTCTTCTTTACTTGCTTTCCTAGATTTATGCTAGATTAGGATTTACTACACGATTATTTGCCCTGCAAAGTTTTCCTTCGAGATTCGACATTGGGTTTTACTTGCTAGTGCTACGATAGGATTTCGTTCTATTGCGAACACTTTTTGGTGAAACATCTACCATAAATATAATATGTGCGAGAAGTACACTATTGCCCTTATATTCAATCTACATTTTGTAAAACAAGCTTCTTTTTATATAAGTATAAATTTGTCAATTCGAAGACTACGTATAAAATGCAAGCAAACAAAGCCAACAAACATAGAATAGTCGCAATATAAGAGTAACGAATTCAAGAGGCCTTAAGATTTTTGGCAACGGACAGTGATTAATTACTTATGACTATATATGTCTAGTTCCATTTGGTAGCTTCACATGCTTGCAACGAGGCGAGAAACCGCTTGAGACGGTTATTGTAGACACACGGCCGTTCCAAATGAACCAGGTGCCCTGCTTTCTCTATCCCTTCAAACGTCGCATTGCCTCCTAGCTGCCTGAATATTTTCAATATAACTTTAATGTGAGAAGTCGAATGAATAGTAAAGTGCTATAAGAAATGATAAATAATGTAAAATGTCAATCACTTTATATTCTAAGCAATGTAGTGGTACTAAGAATTCATTTATAATGATTAGTGCAATTATTATTGTACTGATAATTCACTATGATGCACTGTGTTGTGTTTGTGTCTAGTAATTGTGCATGACATTGTGCCTTGTAATTTGGTTGCATCATTTAATTATTTGTTTTGAAAAAATCACAAATTTTTTTCGAAGGATCTCAAACCAAACTTATAATTGTCTCTAAATACATAGCTTTCATCAATTTTAATTTTGCAAACAACCTTTAAAATTTGTTTATAAATACACACCACTTTAATGTTGTTTGATTGCACACAGGGTCGAATATTCCCTAGCTAAGTTCATCAAATCTTGTACCATAAGAATCCAAAGTCAATGTCTTGGGATTTGATGAAATTGCGGAATGATTGACCCCATGTGCAAAATAAGACACAATTAAAGGTGGCATGTAAAATCAAAATATGATTAAAAAATATAGTGTATTTAGGAACAATTATCCCTTTCATCTCGTGCAGCTTGATAGTTCTAAGTTTTCAAAAGCCTGCGGCATTATATTATGTATGTGCAATACGAAATTAATGTAACGGAAGAATTGAGCATGTATGAATACATATGAATAGTTCTACCAACTGCTATAACACTGAAACAGAGCGAGGGAGCTTACTCTTTCATTTTTTGAGCTAATTCGAGTTTAAATATTTGATCCTCCTCTCCCCATAGCAAATGTATTCTCTGTTAGAGAATATGTCGTGATAATTAGGAAACTTTATGCATAATATATCTAATTATAATTTATTTTTTTGAAGAAATTTAATTATAATGTTTTAAAATTATACCTGAGAGATATTTGGGATGTTTGTTTCTTTTGTGCTGACCACAAGGCCCTCGAGTAATTCACCTCTTTCCTTCCTGTTGCTAAACATCACCTGCTCATAACCATCAAATAAATTTGAGCTCCATGATATAATTCATAGAATTTCATCCATTGCGCCTATAAAATGGCTAGACACTGGCTGATAAGAATTCTTTTTTAGAGAGCTAGAGATTTATTGTACTCCGCATGAAAATTAAGCGGTTATAATAGTTAATAGTGAATGATAAAGTTGTTAAAATAACTAATTAAGGTTGTTGCCCTAAACTTGTTGGGGAAGAAAAGGGAATAAAATGGTGCGTCATAGCCGGTAATTTCACACAAGGACAAAGAGAAAAAGAAACAGACCTCGAGAAAGTCTTTATGCAAACGATCGGGGAACCAGAGCTTCTTGTACGCAGCAACTTTGAGAAGAGCCTTACATCCCTTGACGGACGTTGGCAGAAGAAGTTCCGACGAGGAAGAAAAGCCGAGATCCTCGAGGGTGGCGCTGCTTATAGAGTCCGTCATCGCCAGAATCGAGCCTGATATGACCATGGCCTCCACCAGGTCGGGGTAGAGCTCTGCCATCTTGAAGGCCACCATGCCGCCGTAGCTAAATCCCACCACCGTGCACCTCTCAACCCCCAGCTTCCTCAGCCCCTTCACCAGGCACTCCGCCTGGAACGTCGGCGACCTGTCCAGACTGTCGGTGTAGGACCCCCCGAAGAAGAGGAGGTCTGGCACATAAACTGAGTACTTGCCCGTCAGCGACCCCACCTACCACCCAATACCAGAGGCACCAAATTTTATTTGAAGTTGTTGCTTCTAATTTCAACTATACACAGGGGCGACAGGAAATAACTATACGTTTGAATTTATAAGGAGTTGATCGTAATTAACGGGATAAAAAAATGATGAAATATTCATCCCAGGCTATTGAACCTATTTTTTTTCTATTATACGCCCGGCCTCGAAATCAAAGAGGTTAGGGGCTTGAGACACAAATGAGGAACCATTACATTATAGATCCTCTTAAAAAAAAAAAAAAAAAAACAAACTAGATGGGAAAAAAAATACTTTCTTTCATAGAATATTTATAGGCTCTATTGACTTTTAACATAATGATATGTTTTCATTAATTGGAGGCAAAGGTAATATATAAAAAATATATATATATATATATACGATTTCGAAGAAAACAACCAAATAGAATGACATGAAATGATGATAAATGTTTTTGACACTTTCGCCCCTAAGGCCATAACGAAGATTTCGGAACCAAAACACACATGGAAATATCAAGAATTGGCGCCAAAGTCTGAGAGTTTGAAATTTTTACCTGAAATTGCCAGGTGACGATGCCCTCGCCGGCGAAGCCATGGACGAGCACCACGACTGGTTTGGATGCGGTAGTTTTGGTCTTAGGTTTCTTGAGTGACTCTCGAGGGACCCAGATGTTCATGGTTGTCCCGGCCTCGATTTCGACAGTGTGAGGGATCACGCCGGCCAACTTCATTAGCCCGTGTAACAGTGGCTTCTGAGCTGCAACCAAGTTCACCATTCTCTCTCTCTCTCTCTGGGGCAGTTGAAAGAGTTTGTTGGTATTAGGAAGATAATGGCTGTGTCTCCGTTAATATCATGATATGGAGAAACACACGTATATATATATATAAATGTGAGTGTAAAAGTCATTTAGTATTTTTTTTTTTCAGTCCACCAATTTTATTTTCCCTTGCACGAAATCATCCTTAAATAATTGTTGATTTGACGGGGTAACTAAGATCTATAAACAATCATATAATAGGTGTATACAAAGTTTTGAATTTTGGTTAACCAGATTATGCCTACTCTCCACACCACCACCAATAAAATTAGAATTAAGATTGTTTCCAATTAACATTAATTAGTATATAGATGAAATAATCTTTTTTAAGGGTAATTAATGTGTAGTGATTAAGAAAATTTTCGAATTTTACTAACAACTTTCATGTCGGCTAATGAATTAGCTCTTGAAAGATATTTGTGGATGATTTTTTTTTTAAGCTTTACAACAGAAATTTTAAAGATCGCATTACGGGGGACTCGAACTCGAGACCTTTCAATTTCAATACGTTAATCTTAATTCCTACCACTAGGTCAACACACACATCTGGGGATGAGATTTTCATCTATCATTAATTGTAGAGGGAAACTATTTCTGGTATGGCTAAATTAATAATGTAGGAGGAACAATTCTTTAAATTTGTTGATGTTTCATTACTGTCACTCGATTTCTATATATTAGAAATTTATGATATTTGTCGTCTTAGGAATCTTGGTTTTCAGTTATGTTGATATATTTGTAGAAACTATTATTATCCATGGATTCTTGTTACAAGTAGCTTACCTACTTTTAATGTTGGTAGTTGAGGTCAAAACGAGGAAGTTGCTAACTTTTAAATTAATTATTAATGTATACCAATACAAAAAAGAGTTTTGTTTAACAAATTTCCTACTATATTTTTGGGATAATACGGAATACTAGCTCTTTTGAAATAAAATGAGTTTTGTTTAACAAAATATAAATTTCCTATTATATTTTTGGGATAATATTGTACATAAAGTAGTCCTTTTGGTTTCGTAAAAAAAAGTTAATTGGTGTATTGGGGGAGGAGAATACACCAATAGCCAACAATTTTTTATTTTTAAAATAAAATTGTGATTTAAAATCAACTATGTCAAGGTCGATGATCAGAGTCAAGACTGATATATTAAGCTTGGTTGAAGTTTATCATATCAAAACAGTGCGGAAGTTGGTTGTTTGTTCTTAAAAGATTATTTTCTTAGCTTTGTTATTTTGTTAATGCAAGGTTGATTGATGATATGCAAATTGATGGTGTGTGTGTGTGTGTGAGAGAGAGAGAGAGAGAGAGAGAGAACCCTCATACGTCCACATTAGGTCGAGTTTGACCTAAGAATCTCTTTACTTTTGGAACAATTTCTCTCTTTTTTATATTGACTGAGTATCAAATATAAGTACATTCAAACTGGACTTACCAAGATACGAGTTATGGGTCATGACCATTACAACCTTCCCATACCAGAACAACCTTTCAACCAAAGTTGCAGAGCTTGATAACTCTACAAATGCATGGTAAAAGTTTACAAACAACTTTACACCTTAAGAGAGAATGTAGTTTCTGTGTCGACGACAGGCAACATTGAACGCTTCGTCGGTATGTTTTCAGTTGTGAAATCATCTTCTTCAACACTTGAGAAATATCTTCTTGAGTGTTGAATTGAGTATGAATTACGAGAGATTTCTGTAGAGGTTTGGCTTGTAAAATTGAATTTCCCGTAAACTTCAACTGGAATGGAAGAAGTATTTACTAGGCATAGTTTGAAAACTAGTCGTTTAGTGTAGCGACCCAATTTTTCTAACATAAATTGGTACGTTAAAATCTTGGTTTATTCATTTATTAGAAAAATAAATACTAAATGTATGAATAATAACTGCAGAAGTCTAGAAGTCTAACAGCATTTAATAGAAAAACTAGAATTAATCGTCTCATCATTATTTATAGAAAAGAAACAATTAATCATTTATTAATCTTCTCTTAGACCATCATCAATCATCAGCCCGCCAATTGTCCGAGTCTACTCCTAAAAAGGGAAAATAGTTTAGGGGTGAGTACTATTAACTCAATGGGGTGCATTTATCCAAATTATATGAAATGCAACAATTAAATACACGTATATAAACTACTCCTACAACCTAATTATTCTGATAGGCCGAAGGCTAAACTGCTTTACTGATATAGCCCGAAGGCTAACAGCTTTTCTAATATTGCCTGAAGGCTAGCTGTTTTTTTTTTTTTTTTTTTTTTTTGCCCGAAGGCTAAACTGCTTTACTTATATAGCCCGAAGGCTAAACTGTTTTTCTGATATAGCCCGAAGGCTCAACTACTTTCCTGATATAGCCTGTAGGCTAACTGCATGCTTTATACTCCCTCTGTCCCACTGATAAAGGGACCTCTTCCTTTTTGGGACGCCCCACTGATATATGGACCTTTCTCGAAATAGAAAATTCTAACCCAATAAGATTCAGACACGTCACTTTAACCCACTACCCATCACTTTAACACAATATCATCACTCTCGCCTTAATTCCCATGTTGAAACAAAAAGTATCTATCCCAATAGAACGGAGGGAGTAACAAGTAATAATTGGGCAAAACATATAATAGAGATAAACACATTAAATGCAACAACTACCCCACCTTAACCTTCCTTCTTTAAATGACTCGAAAGAGCAATAGAATGATTTAAGTCGGGAGCGCTGATCCTATTCATGAATATGAAGAAGAAGAAGAATAATAATAATAAGAAGAAGAAGAAGAAGAAGGGCATGCTATTTCTCTACGTCATTTTAAATGGCATTTGGGTTTGAAAAGGAAGAGGAGAGCTTCAAAAGTGGTGGAATGATTATGGATTGTATTGTGTGGCACTTGTGGAACTTTCGAAATGGGCTTCTATTCAAGAATGCGTCGAGCTGCAGTGATGATCTCCATTGAGTTTCTTCTTCTTCTTCTTCTTCTTCTTCTTCTTCTTCTTCTTCTTTCTTCTTCTTCTTCTTCTTCTTCTTCTTCTTTTTCCTTTTTTTTTTTTTGGAAATAAATGATCCGATTGAATTGATTAAAGTTAGATTTTGGTTTTGAATTTCAAACCTTCTACCAAGCAACATGAACTAAAGCTTAGGAGATTGAATTTGTAATCCTTCTCTCTGCCTCAAATTGTTGTATTTTGTCTTTTGTTGTTACCGAACATTGTAGCTAGTTTGAGTTGAACTTCTCGTGCAGTTTACTATATTCTTCTACTTACCTTAAAAAAAAAAAAAAGAAAGAAATAATGGAGAAGATTTACAAGATTAAAAGCCTCAACCCATCATATATCTACCAGGAAAACCGGGAATCTTTCACAATATTGAAAGCCTCAAACCATCACATATCTACCAATAAAACCACACAACGCAAAAGAAAATCAATGGAACAAAAAACCTTGATGTACACACCTTCTCTTTCAAGTGTTTAAATTGACCATCAATATCAACAATGACTGTTTATTTAGTGTTATCTAACTTGTGATGTTGAGCGCGAGCCCTTTCCCACAGCCTTCGTGTTTTGTGGATCTTTAAAGCATACAAAATGGTCTAGCGCTCCATTGGAATTCACTGCAAATACGCTGGTTCCTATCTTTTTGCTGCACTGCGAGCACATACTGTCGCTACTAATCTTCACCAAATTCTTCCTTTGGCTATAAAGTACTTCTTTAACCTGCTTTGCAACATAAACAATCATCAAATAACACTCACGTACTGGACTTCAGAAATCTCCATATAATTTGGAAGTGGACTAATCCAATTTGTTTACGAAGGTACCTGTAGGTTCTCACTCTCCCTAAGGCTCTTTACGACTGAATAATTCCTATAGCCTTCGCTGGATTTCCTCAGAAGAGGTCCAAGAAAAGGAAGTAGATTCTGCAGAGCGCTCAAACAGAAGCATAATGAGAGAAAACATTTCTACACTAATAGGAGAAGATTTTGTCAATAACCCTTGAGCAGTACTGGAGAGACAAAAGATAGCATGCATCTTATACATCAAACCGTCAGTTTAGTTTTAAGTGTATATAAGTAGCTAGCACTCTGTGTGACAAGGTACTAACCTTCAGCTTAGTTTCCCTAGGGAGCAGTCTTATAGCCTGTGCTCCATTTATTCGATCCCATCTTTGGCCCAACAATTCAAGGACCTTATCGAGCATAATGGTAGAAGTTCCTTCCTCATTGGCATCATCAGTATCACCGTCGCTCTTTCCACTATCAGTACCACTTTGGCTGATGCGTGTCTCCTCAGCACCCTCAATTTCCACAATCTTCTTTGACAGTCGAGCTTTATTTTTCAAAGCTCCAGGGCCAACCTTGGGGATTGCAGAACTCCGAGCGGATGTCAAGCTACTAATTCTCTTTTCGAAGTTTTTTGATGTCCTCTGAGGATTGAGGTATATTTGTAGTAGAATAAGGTAAATGTTGCCATGAGATTTCCCTGAGTGTTGAGGTCCAGATTCATATATCCGATCACAGTAGGCCAGTGCCAATTCAGGAACATTAAGCTGCAATGGAAGGAACACAGATAAATTTAGGAAAACTGAATTATGCGTACAAGGAAAATCTAGGAATTATGAGGACAGACACTTTATGGCCTAATAATTGTTTCTTAAAAAATATAAGTCTACATCAAGTATTCATTCGGCATGCATTAGAGATGTATTAGCATATAACTTCTGGGAACTCCAAGGTAATTATTTGTACATAAAACAAGAACCAGCTCCCATTGCCACTATTAAATACTCCAAAGCCAGGAAGATACTAACTCATGCAGGCAACCATTTTTAGCCAAGGGGAAATGAATGATCATCAGCAAGGGTTAGTGATTTGATTGAACAGATGTCCAAGGCTCATGATTAAGGTAGTTCATCCAGCAATATTGTACAGTAAGTCATCAATCATCTAAAACCTTAACATCACCTGATTCTAACTCATGAAGAAATTATTCTGGAAAGATATCAGAAACACGGGGAAGGAAAACACTTTCCCAGAAATACCTAGCAAAGTTCATGATAACTATGTATAGTAACTCAAGTGCATATATTATAGGACGATGACAACTCAACGTAAATGACTTTGTGGTAGAGTACCTTGTTAACATATATTGAAAGAGCGAGCTCATGTTGGTTCATCTTTCCTAATAAAATTGCACGTTCTTCATACAAGGCATCAGACGGAAGACGCTTCAACAAAACCTCAGGATTATACCCAGAGATACCTTCCAAAGCAGACAAAAGCTTCTTCCTTGTGGGAGAATAAGTTTTCTCATCCCAATTCTGTTGAGAACTAAGATCTTTGTACCAATCAAGCACTTCTGACAGGTATATTTGCACCTGACAAGATTCATTTGGTGAGCCTAAATTCTTTAGATGATTAATATCATACTGAATACACTACAAAGTACAAACCTCTCACATTTGACCCAAACTCCTTAAGTCATGGGCACCACTTAATAATATTAAAAAAAGAAAAGAAAAACCATAACTAAACTCTGATTTTCTTATTTCACCAATAAGAGGAATACCAAATGGCTGCAATACTCAATAATCTACTAACTACAAATGATGAAAGACATTTTGATATTGGACCATCAGCGGAACTTCCTGGCCAAATATTTATCTTCTACAGATTCAAAAGAAGCATAGATATCCATACCATTTCGTTCTGGAGATTCCCTGAGACACTGCTCTCGTTCATAGCAAGCATAAGTTCCAAATATGTAGTCTGCATATTTGGAGCATGCTGTTTTAGGTAAGAGTTCACTAAATCTGCTGGAATATTTCCAGACAAGAAGAGCTGAATAGTTTGCGAGGGACAGCTTTCCAGGACGAGCATAGAGAATTCCAGGACAAGCATCGGATCGGTACCGCAGAGAGGCTGAAAAAAGGAAAAATTAACTCAGAAAGATCAACAAAAAGGTCATCAATGTCCTTTGCTCAGACTCATATACACTGAAATTTCTGCAGCCACCATGCTATGGGATATCTAAATACATATCTACCTTTCCTTCTTTAGTACTCCCTTGGTCTCACCCTAAATGACTCATTGTTTATTTACATGTGAGGTATATAATAATAAAATGAGTCACTTAGGAAGTGACAGAAGGAGTACAAATCTATAGGAAAATTTATATACTTATTACTTCTTAGAGAGGCTTCATTAGGTACACTCACATGATATTGTAATTGACATTGTTTGAATGTCGTACATAAAATTACACCAAACAGATTATGATAAACAAACTATAATATTATCTAGAAATGTGATGATTTAGTTCTAAGCACGAAAACTTGAACCGAACATCTTTATGAAATTGCATAGTCATCTCGGTACTGGAACGTCGACATTGGTAGGGTACAGGAGATGAAGACATGGATACTGAAGAGCTTAACATGGGAATCAATATAATAAAATGTGAATATGAGCTCCAAGCATAAAATTATTCTCTAAACCAGAACGTATATTAAGCGATTATGTATGCACTATCAATAAAAAACCTAGAAAAATGAAGTGGAACTTATTCTAGGAAATTCCTTGTTCTATCAATGAGAATACATAAATAAAATCTAGAAGAGATAAAACCTATATAAATGAATTGGAACTTAATCTCACTCTGTTCTATTAGTAACTCTTCATAAATAAAAATCTTGATTGTCTTCCCTAAATTATACATACATGTATATCAAACCATAAATAGCATGTGATAACTATTAAGACAATAAGACTTACTTGGAGATAATCAATAATCTGTTCAGGCTTGAACTTTGAGTTGAGCTCAGCTGGTGGGTTGTCTGAGTTTGAATCTTCCACCAATTTGTGAAGAAGCTTTAGTGCTTCATGATGTATGGAATTGCACTTATAAAGTTCAAGCAGACAGGTATGCTGATTCTTTTCCTTCAAAAATTCCTCACATATTTTTAAATCACAATAATTAAGACCTCTAAGTAGTTCTAAAGCAGGTGCAGGTTGTCCTGTCAATATAAGAGCTTGGAGTAATGCTGTGTCAAGTATGGCTGCGGTGTCCCTAGCAACCGAGCTGATAGATACATTGGCTCGAGCCTGAAGGATGCATAAACAACAGTAAAATGTCATCAAGTTAAGCCTAATGGTGCTATTAAATTGAAGGAATGCCTAATTTGGTACTCCCTCCGTCCAGTTTATAATGGCCATCTTTATTCACAATGAGTCTATTATTTTAATAAAATTGCCCATGATAAACTGGATGGAAGGAGTACTAAATAAAGTTAAGCTTCAGAGCAAGCAATAACTTGTCTGCTTCTACAATCTATACAGAATTTTATATTAGCACACCAAGAAAAATCTTAATAAAGCAAATTCAAGTATAGATCAAAAGAGAAACTACATAGAATATGCACTGAGTGCAATATCGTAATTGCATACTGATATACAGGTGAATAAGTAATGTCATGCATGAGTAATGTATTGCATTTTGAACCATTAAAAAGCAATGTCAATCGAACAAACGTAACTTTATATAACTAACAATATAAAACTTGAACATTTGAGAAAGAATGGGACTAAGGGTCTGAGATCCTTAACATTTTCAAAGCCAAGCTATTGATATAAACCTGTGCATAATAAGTGAACATAGGAAACCTCAACTTTCTGCCTTTCTGGTGCACAATATAGATTCTAATCAGAAAAGGCATCATAAGGCATGCTTGGAAAGAACGTAACATCTGATAGGAAAAGAAACAGCATCATATTAGCACTCATCACAGCCAATCGTGAAAAATATGACAACAATGAATCTTGATGAAGAGTTTTGATTGTTCGGCTGAAGAGACCGGCCTATGCCATGCCTGATACTGAACTTTGATAAAAGAATGAAGCAATGAACCCGGTAAGTACCAAATAATTTTAGAGGTAAAAAATAAAAGAACCACCTATCTCAACATAAGTAAAACAGTAGCCACATACTTGAAAAAAAACAGATTCTAGCCACTGGGACGAAAATACCATTCGGATTGGCCGACATCCTCAAATGACTCGCGTCGCTTGGGCCTTTGTATTTTTTGGCATCACAGTGTAAAGTACACTGTAAAATAAAATTACTCCCGCGCTCTTGTTCACAACAACTCATTATCCAACCCTCATGTCACAATATATTTTACAGACACAAAACTACGCAATTCACACCTTTGTGCCTGCAGAATGGAGCGATCTGGAAGACGCATTTTCATAAGAGTATTTTGGCCATTTACTCAGAAAGTGGTTAGAATCTACATACTTCTTAGCATGTGGCTACCAGCTTGTTTTTGTTCCGATAAGTGGCTATTTTTCACCATCAAAACGTATACTGATTGAGGCAAGTGAATTTTTGATAACTCTCTTGCCAATCGCCAACGACAATGGCAAACACTTAAACAAGATTCCTGAGTTCTATGTTTGTTCTCATTTGACAACCTACTTCTCAATTTACAATTACAAGAGAACACAAAACATAAATCATGCCTTCCTAATATATTTGATACTTCTACATACATTTTCAATAACATATTTTCGGAAGACTCCACCAAAAAAAGAACAAATCAAACACATGGTAGTTCAACTACAGTTGCTACAGTCAAACATAGCAACAAGATGCTTGTTGGACCTGTGTTCAATTTGAAAGTCCTCAGACACCTTTAAAAGGGCTAAGAAAAATTTGTTTTATAGCTACAGATTTCACAAAAAATATTCGATGCTTTTTTCACAGATAGAGATATTAATAGGATGCTTCAGAATTTCTCTTGACAATTTTATAGTATACATACATAAAACTCGCCCGCTCCTCTTTGTAAGAGGAAAATGCAACAACTACCACAGCTGGCCCATCAGAAGTTTCTAATCTAATTGAAACTTTGGGCCAAACCGCAACATCTATCCAGGGAAATGCATATAAAGGAAATAATGGAACTGCAAATCATCTACTTCAGATTCAATACATGTGCACAACTCATGATGGAATATAAGACGATTCAGAATCGAGCAGAAAGCCAAAGTTCTATAGCACCAGTTAACACATTATCCAACTATATTCTGAATTATGACTTGATCATGTCTACTGTAAGGTATTTCAACACCCCTACTTTCACCCTGTAGCAGGAAGAGCACCTTTAACCTTCACTGAAAATGCATGAACCATTAAAATGATATCTTTTCCACACAACGCATTGTCAATACATCAAGAAACAGCCATTAAGAATAAGATTAGCAAACTCCTTACCTTGCCTGTTTTCCTCTGCCGACTGCTACTATAAGAAATAAAATTATGTCCTACTGCATCTGAAACAGCCTCCTCAGTGCCTTCGGCAGCAGCTTTGTCAAGAATACCAAATCTCTTCCGCTGCAAGAATTTGATTAGAGCCATCAGAGTATTGTGGCTCATTTTCCTGGATTCGAGATCTGTTCTTTCCTCAGAATCCAGAGCATGAAGAGGAAGTGAAGATTCCATATCATCTGACAAGCTTGAGGAACCTCTTGACAGAACTGGAGCATCCCCTTCAACATCCATATATTGCTCAGGGTCAGGTACAACAGATGATTTGGGAAGAATGATAGATGGATAAAGAGACAGCACATAATTGATTTCCACTTGCGATGCAACAAAGTGTTCCATTGCCTCCTCATAGTTCCCATTCTCAAATAAATAGTGAGCATATCTGAATCAATATGATTAAGAAATAAGTTTTGGACATGCAATAAAAAGTAGAATATGCAGAATAACTTGAATTTTCAATTAAAGAGATCTCTTGTAAATTACCTATTAGATCTAACTTCATCCTAACAGTCAAGATAACAACATTTTAATGACCAAACCAAGACTCCAAAAAATAAATCTGGTCAACTCATGTTTTCAATATTGTTGATTAAAATCATTCTACCACTCAAGAATAAGATCAATTGTACAAGAGGCATCTAGATTGTTATTTGAAATGGGCAAAAAAACTAAATATGCACTAAAAACATATGTTCTTTTTTATTCAGTACAGATAGATATGCTTCCAACCATACATGTATTTACATGAGATCAGTATGCTTGAAGTACTTGTGGACCAAGTAAATGTTAGAAAGCACTTAATTTTTGGCAGAAATAATACAGTTTGCTAGATCATTTACTCATTGCTTCACCCCTCAGGGGCACAAGATATGCTGTCTGGTGCTGCATTAATTCGCAAACTGTTCATAATCATTGCTCTTAGATAAAGTGAAGAATGAAAACAATTAGGGGAATCCCTTCAATTTGAGTAGAAAAGTTTGTAGGGTGAAAAGGGAGAGCAAAAGGTTTTCTGCAGCTGCATTTATCTCGCCAGTTTTTCATAACAATTGTCTTACATATAGCGAGGACAATTAGGGGATCCCTTAAATATTCAGTAGAAATAGTTTGTAAGAGGGAAAAAAGTTATGGAGAGCAGCTGGCTGTGTTGCTGCATAACTGTTTCATAGAAGAATCAGAGTCATGTAGGCAGTACAAAACAATAAGATGGAGTCTATAGGTTTGGCAGAATAACTGGATGATAGGAATCGTATGAGTTGGACTGCACAATTTGGCAGAATAATTCTTCTGCAACAATTAAGTTGAGGAAACCAATGAATAGGGGAAGCAGAGTTTAAACTATCACATGGATAATTAAAGGCATTAAAATTGAGATTTATGAAGGAAATTGTGTTATATGAAAGAAGTAAGTTTACTTAATTCAAGCAAAAAGATACATTTATTTAGCAGCCAAATTAACATCAAACGCCATTATTACCGAATGCTTTAAATGCAGAATGATGATGTATCATGAACTCAAAAAATGAGTTTGAATTTATAGAAGACTTATTGAAATGAAGGAGAACAACCAAAACAAGCAAAGAAGTTAGTAGACCTTCAATTTTTCGCTGACCCAGGATCCATAGAATAGGCAACATCATTCTTATCTAAAAAATCAATAACGATATGTATTACAGATTGACAGTTATAATAATCAGCCATAAAACATGGGCTTCAGGGATTTATAGAAGATATCGTTTTTATTTGTGCATCTATAGACCTATTCCAGTATCTGTATTCTAATTTTAGACCTTTTTAGCCATAGTCACATATTGAAAAGCAATGAAGCAGGGCTACTATACGGCTCCTATACGCTTGTACTTGAGTCCAAGAAAATTACATCGAAATTATGTGCTATGTGGGTCATTACATGATAGTTACTCTGTTACAATTCCACTTCAAATATTCAAGTTAACTAAAACACCCATGAGACATCTCACTTCTGAATATTTAAGCAGCCTGCAGAAATTAGTATAGTAAAATAATCAGAGGATCCAACCACCTTGCATCAAGATATAGCCTCAACATCGAATTGCTGGCTTATTTATAGCCCCTTTTGCACTTAGCTTTCAATTTGAAAACTTTATCCCAGAGACAGTAAGGATAGAAACATACATTAAAACATAGATCAACTTATACCTAATATGAATTGACTGCTCCTTTGCAGCTCGGAGGTTTGAATCTTCTGGAGGAAGTAACTTGCACAAAGCCAGTGCTTCCTCAAAGTCACCTGAAGCAGTTAGTTGTACAATCTGGGTGATAGAAAAGAATGAAAGAAAGATGTCATCAATAATGTGACTTAATTTTAGTTTTAGTCTTTTTGATTAAAAAATAATAAATAAGTAAATAAATAAACTGAGCTTTCTCAACAAATTGTCAACTTTTAAAAGCATGTTTGTGCATTTTCTAGAAGTACTATGACTATGCTTTACCCCATATCTTATGACATTTAAAGATAATATGAAAGCTGAATAAGTGAAAACAAAATCTAAATCTCTAAATTCTTATAAGACTGGGATAAGAATCATTGCATATATCTAGTAACATTGAAAATATGTTCAAACATTGCTTCATATTGTAGTTTTAGATGACAGCAATTGCAGTAATCACAAATACACATTAAATATCAGTTCTAAGACATAAAGATGAAGCAATTGAGGAGGTTAATAGCCACAAGCCATGGGTGAATTCAGGGTTTGTCAGAGAAGAAATACCTGTGCCCCTATTGGAACAGGAAACAAGCCATAAACAGAACTCTCTAATGCAACAACTATAACGTGGGTGCTCTGAAGGATACGACGAACATTGCGGAGAACAACTGTCTGGATCAGTGGATAAGGATCGCGAAGGGACCGTATCTACATAGCCAAAACAACAAAAAAATTGGGAGCACAGAAATTTCCGAAGCCATCTATTGGAAAGTGGATTTAAAGATATAATCATTCATAGTAAAGATACCTCGACATGTCTCGGTAGGAGACCTACTGCATATGGCTTCTCAACAGCAACCGCAGCAGGAGCCTCCGACCAGCAAATCATGCCTTCCTGAAGAAGTTTTCCATTTTGGTCGACAAAAACTCCAATATTATCCTGAAAAATGTTTAAAGCAATTAATTTTTGTTATCTTCTGAAGAAGGATGCCCAAGAGTATTATCATGTGATAACGTGCACTAAGTAGTGTTGTTTTCATGCTAAAAGGAATGAAATGTAATTGACAAAAAAGTATAGACGAATGTATTAAATTCATTCATGGATCGAATTTAAAATGAACTGAATCAGCAGTAGCAAAAGTGTCTCTATCCATGTCTTAAAACTAGATTAGTTTTGCATCTAGGTTTGTGAATTCCCAGACAATTTTGTAATGTTGACAGTCTACACGTCAATCTAAGAATGTAATCTAATCGTTAAGATGTATGTTAAGGATGACAACTCCTAAACTTTTTTTTTTTTTTTTTGAAACTTTAACAACATAAATAAAAAGGCCGTGCCACGGAGGACTCGAACTCGGGACCTTTGGCCCTGAAACTTGACCCCTACTGCTAGGCCAACACAACTCCTATACTTTTGTTTGTTAATCAAATTCCCAGCAGCTATTTACCACCTCCTACCTCGTTTACTTTAAAAGAAAAATCAGGCACACTATATAAATGTTTTGGCATCCCCTTTTCTATACCATGGTACTCCCTTCGTCCACAAAAACTGAGGCATGTAGCTCCGCCACAGGTTCTAATAAAGGGTTGGTGGGTCTTTTTGTAGTGGAGATATAGGCTCACTAAGAGTAAATTTTCTTATAAATAAAGACAAGTGATGTGAAAGAAGTTTGTGGGCCATGGTGGGTTTAAAGTAAATAAAAATTAGAAGGCTGTGTGGCAGCATATGTCCTAAACTGAAAGTGCTGCAATTTTGTGGACTGACCGGAAAGGAAAAGTGACTTTATTATTGTGAACGGAGGAATATAATTTAATACCAAGGAAATGGTGTAATAATTTTTATATCACCTTTTACTAGTTTTGTAAAAATACTTCCTTTACCCTAATATACCCTTTCACAAATAAAAATTAAAGAACAATTTAGACATTCATATTTTGTCCATCCATTTCCTACAAACTGAACAAGTGAATAATGTATGGTCATATAATAAACAAAGGTATATATCTAGTATCAGTCAAAGTAAACATGATATAAAAATTATAGGTCCCACTATTTGATATAAATTTATACCCCCTTTGTCCCCCATATTCATGTGATTATTACCCGTTTGGGACGTCTCCCATATTAGTATGATTATCCGAAATAGAAATATTCCCTCACCAAAATCTTCATGGCATGAGATCCTCACCCGATCATCACATACTTCTACTTACTTTTTCTTAAAACATGTGCCACTCCTCTCTCGGCACTAATATAGGGGACGGAGGGAGTACACATTTTATCATCCCCTATCCCTTTAAATAGATGTATAAAAAGCAAGCACACCATTTATTAATCTAAAACAACTGAATAAATTATATCAGGTACAAAAGGATGAAGTAACTTCAACTCCAGCAATTCAAGAGGTAAATGACCTGCTGTATAAAATGCAACAGCAGCTTGTAAAACTTGCTTTTTGCTGCATCCCCGCGAATGAATTATATATTTACCTCAACAATCTTAACAAACATAACAATCAACTTGTGAAATTGCACAAACACAAATTACAATCTAATAGAATTAATCAAAGATATGCTATTAGAATGCTTAATTTTGTCGAAAAATGGATGAATGCCTTCCCAGTGCGTTCTCAGCTAGCCATAATAACTCAATTCAAAGGGTGAAAACAGAGACAAAATGAACCTATCATGACCATTGGAATCTTCGTTATGGCTACAACAAATTTATCACTACCATGTAAGAGTAGGTGAATGTATCATGACTACACATGATTTAACAAATGATAGTGCTCTATTTCTACCATTAATATGGTCAAGGTCCTCGGGCAGACATTCAGCTTTGGTGATTGAATAGGGTAACTAGTTAGCAAGCGCACACAACAAGTTGAATCTCAGAGAGTAACACAGGTGAAGTAATCACCTAAACCACTGGTAAGAACGAAATATACCTTCCCTAGAAGAAGCTCCCCTGATGGAAGAGACACAACCAAAGGGGGAGCGGTCCTCCCTGAGGGGAATACATTGGATAGTGCACCATTTGTTGAATTTAATATTACATACTCCCTTCGATACCCCAAACATATATTCTCACCACACCATGACATTGATTTGACTGCATCCGGAATGCTAAATTCCTTTACCTCTACGAAACCCCGTCCGCCTGGACAAGCAACAAAACTAGTGAAATACTGTAATGTCTATAAGAATATCAAGTTGAATCATTTTGCATGGGTCCTGGTTAAAATGCAAACTGGACCTTGGGGAAAACATGATCGGAAATAAAAATGAAGATAACAGTTCAATCGTGAACTAAGCAAAGATATGGGACAGCATAGCCAATCGTATAGTTACATCCAAGTCCATAAAAAACACTCAAGAATGCTCAAAAAATCATGATTTTGGCAAGAGATTTACAAACTACAAGTAGCTAAAGTTGAAAGGGAATTAAAGGTCAAGGGATTAAATGATAAAAAAAGATCTTATTTGTGATTTTGATTTATGTAGTGAACATGACACATGAAAAAATCTTTTAACATAATTCTAGCCCTACTTGGAGGCCTTTATATCAGGTGCAAGAATACAGTTTCTTCACATCAGAAACTGAAGACTAAGAACAAAAAACCCACTACACTAAAACAAAAAAGGCAGACATCTTCACAATGGATACACTATAGCTCTCATAATCCAATAAAGCTTCCATCAGCAACAAATGGTATGATACTAGCGCCCAACCCTGCCACACCCCAGTCAACCCATCAGCTATAGCTAATACACTTCTGAAAGAAAACATACTTTAGGTATACCCTCCACAAGCAAGAAAAAAGGGTAAAGGCAAGCTGAATGTCGTTACAATAACGCTATTATTTTACCGTCGTGTCGGAAGATGCAAACCCTCTTCTGCCGCGCAAAGCACAGAAATCCACGCCTCTCATCCCAGGAGTAGGCGTTAGCTCCCTTGGCTTTCGTGATCACTGCCAAAGTCTCGAAATTGGGCAGGCGATGAAAGGCGATAGACTCCGAAAGCGAGAGGAGCAGCTCCCGCGACTTGAGGACCTCCATCGCCAGCATCGGCTTCTTAGAAAATCCATTGATCGTCCGCTCAAGTACATAAGGCTCCTGCTTCAGCTCCGGATACTGAGAATAGAAATCGGAGGACGGCGTCGGAGATCGGGGGTCGCCGGCGGAGGATTCGGGGCAGTAAATGCGGAGGGAGCCATCGGAGCAGGATAGGAGGAGGTTATGGCCGTAGGATTCGACGGCGTCAACTTTGGCGGCGGTATTCTGAAGGAGCTGGAAGGAATCGTAGGCGCTATGCACCATGATTTATTTGGATTTCGATTTAGAAAGGACGAGTTTTGCAGAAGGAAGCAGAAATGAGGCGAACCAGAAATCAGGCGCAAACGACGTCGTATCGAATCACTGATTTATTAGAATGGTTAAATTAGTCATTGACTCATTGTAGAGTCCCGCGCTTTTTAACTTCCTTCGTTGATCAATGTCGTTAGTAGTAATTTGAAGTCGTAACTTTTTAGTTTTTTTAGGAGCACGATTTTGGTTTTTGATCTGATGTTATTTTCTCAACAAAATAATATTCCCGTGGTCTCATTTTTCTTACATTTATTGAAATTATGTGAATTATAAACTAATGAAAATGTATTTTAAAAAAATAGGACAATTACATAATAAAAATGTGTTAAGAAAAGTAGGCGATTACAAAAATAATTACTTCTAGTATGCTAAAATACGTAAATTATTGTGATTGCAACCCATAATGTATAAAGATGTAAAATAACTTAACGTAGAGAATGATATGACATTCGTTAGAATTGCATTGGAATCCTTTAATGCACTATTACAAAAAAGCACATAGACAACACACATTAGACAACGGTTATGTCAAATACCTGTTGTTGTATCCCGAAAAACTGTTGTCGTTTTAACAACCGCTGTCTTTGAGCGAAAGAGTGCGCTCATAGACAACGGTTTTGATGTACTGTTGTTGTTTATGTGTTGTTGTATGTAAAAATCACAACAGTTTAATTTATTGTTGTCGTTTGCGTGTTGTCGTAATTTATAACAATATATCCTCTTATCCGTTGTTGTATGCGTGTGTTGTTATTTATCATAAATTTAAAATTTTGGGTTAAAAAAAAATCGCAATAGTAGTCGAACTTTGAACTCCTATTCAATCCTAATTTCACTTATAATAGTGTAGCCGAACTCATGCCATATATAGTACGTAGTAACATTTTCCTATTGATTTGTCCCCTTTATATTTATTCTTTTTAAAAAAAATAGAACCCTGATTAATTCAGAGAACACGCTATTCCCTTCCACCCCTTTCGTTCTCCTCTCATTCTCCTTCACCCTTCCCCTCTCTCTCTACCCTTTTCTCTTTCTCTCTCAGAGATTCGGACGAGCACCGGGACGAGCACCGCCGCTGCTCGTCGGCGCCGTAGCTGACCGCCGCCGCCGTCGCCCGCTCCCTCTCTCTCTTACTGATTTTCCCTTCTCTCCCTCAAACCTCACTCTCTCATCTTAGGGTTTCGGCAGACGGAGAAAACAGCCACCGCAAACCTCCGGCTGGACGTCTCTGTCGAGTCGCCGTCTGCCGGGGACCGTCGTCGCCTCTGTCATCCCTGGTGAGGTTTCTCTCTCCCTCTCTAGCTTTCCTTCTCTCTACTCTTTCTGCTCACTTTCCCTCCCTCTCATTGTTATTTCTCTCTCTCTCAACTAGGGCTTCGGGCAGAGGAGAAAACAGCCGGCGCGAGCTCCGGCTGGGATGCCGCCGTCGAGCTCGCCGTCCGCCAGAGAGACTCCAGACTGCCGCCGAGCAGATTCTGCCCCGGGGCCGCCTCTGCTGCCCCGGTTCGATTAGCTCCACCCTTTGGGGCCTAGTGCCTTGACGGAGGTTCGATTCCTAATCTCTCTTCCTCTCAATATATGTATATATATGCATATATGGTTGATTTTTCTGATTTATATACTTGTCATGCCCTTATGCCTTCAATCATTATAATGAATAGATTAACACTACTAAGAATGTATAACCTGATTTTATAAGTATGTATTTACATTCTTTGTTATAGTTCTAGATTTAATTCTAGATTGGAGGTCTTTTAGACTCGATACATGCTTTACTGCAGAATTTTGGAACTAATAATAGCATGCTTGTGATTCCAGTTATAACATTAGAAGATTGTGATTTGCTAGACTTGTTCTTAAGTTAATTCTAAATTGCACTTATATCTTTGATTCGAAGCATGACAATTGAGTTTGAAATTGATGAGGATAGAAGATGAGTTGCAGGAAGTTGAAGTTTGAAGAATGAAGAAGATCTGCTGTTTTATCTCTTTTCATGGATTTTATACACTACTAGAAAAAAGGGCATACACTACGGTTTAAAACCGTAGTGTATGAGCGTGTAAAACTGTAGAGACTGGTGGTGTAGTAAAAGGTGCCGGGTATACACTACGGTTTTAAACCGTAGTGTATACTGACTATTCTCTACGGTTTAAAGGTATACACTACGGTTTTAAACCGTAGTGTATTCTGACTATTCTCTACGGTTTAAAACCGTAGTGTATGAGCGTCCCAAACTGTAGAGATAGGTTCCGTAGAGAAAACTTTTTCACATACACTACGGTTTTAAACCGTAGTGATTGATAGGAGCGTCACGAGCCGAATATCCTAGTGACCATTAGATTCTAACGGTCGTTGTCGCCTCCAATTTTCATAATATTTTTATTTCATCTTCGAATATATGTGGCTTTTTGGGATTAGGACTATAAATACAACTCAATGCAATATCCTAGAGAGAAGGGACTAGCGGCCATTGGATTCTAACAGTTATTGCCGCCTCCAATTTTCTTATTATTTTTATTTCCTCTCTGAATATATGTTGCTTTTGGGGATTAGGACTATAACTACAACCCAATGCATGAATTTTGGACACCTTTATCATCTTTTATCATAGTTTTCATAGTTTAGCTTCTTGGAAATATTTATGCAATTTGCTATTGAATGTCTTTAATTGAATGTAACACAAGCAACCAAAGTATTTAAAATACTTTAACCTAGGGAGCTTGTTGTTCCACAACTCGTATGGAGTCTTCCCATGTCAATTTGTGATGACTGATTTGTTCTGGGTGAAGTAGGCCGTGTTGAAAGCCTCTGCCCAAAAGTTCTTGGGAAGTTTGGTCTCATCAAGCATTGTGCGAGCTGCTTCCTTCAATGAGCGATTACGACGCTCAACAACACCATTTTTGTTGAGGGGTTTTCGCTGCTGATGTTTAATGATGAATCCCACTTTTAGTACAACAATCTTTGATCATTGAATTTAAAAATTCAGTTCCTCGATCGTATCAAATGGAGATGATGGACTTCTCCTTTTGATTGCACAACTTGCTAAGCAGCGCATGCAGCTTCTCCAAAGTCTTTTTTTTTTCCCCTTAAACAAGAAAATAACACACATTGTCACGCCCCGACTCCTGTGAACCTGGACGTGGCAAGGGGTTGGAGTAAAGAAGCGGGGAAGAAAGGGGATAGCCTTAACTTATGAATATTCTAAAATTTTCTTAGAATATATAAAATGATTAAAATTAAATGGTGGGATAAACCAGCGTCAAGTCTCCAAGAGGAGTCGAACATCTACTATAAAAATTTGAGATACCAAGAGTGAGTAGGAATTCGAGCTTCCAAGTGGGACTATTGCACGGCACTCTCCACCCAACATGGGTAACCGGCTTCCAGTAAACTAGAGGAGTCGATACACTGCAGAAAATGGGGCTACCATAATCGAGTGGAAATTCGAGCTTCCAAAAGGAATTGATACACGACACTCTCCGTTTAACAATAAGTGAAACAATATAACATAATGCAAGATAGGAAATAAGATCATAAGAACAATATGGTTTCTTGATCAGAGTTTTAAGTAAGATAACATAGTGGGACCTAACACAACAACAACTCTCGCCTCAGCCTTGTTGTCCATCATCTGCTTTCAAAACTGAAAACATAAAAGAGTTTTGGGTACTAAACCGGGCTCAGGGTCGTAACCCTAAATAATCCCAGTACTTGCATAAAATCCTAGTCAAAACTCATGGAATTGCCATGGGTTAACATACAATGCATTGTAACCGGGGGTGTGCACGTTTCCAAGTTAGTATATCTGATACCAACAAGGAATCTTGATCGATCCATGGAGTCATTTCATAGAACATTCACACAAACATCTTATGGATAGTTGTTGGAACGTTTATCGTTAAGACCTTCATAATCGTGATAGGTCCATCGGTGATTACCTCCCACATACGATCATGGGCCGAGCAGAGATAGGATTCGACGTGAAAGCTCCATGCCGCATATCCTTCAATCGAGAACAGTGGGAGCTATGCGGCGCTGAGACTCAAAGACATCTTGAAATATTAGTTTATGCAATATGCACATGAGTGAGTGAGATTTTATGCAAGATTTAAGATAAACACAGATCAGTTCAGGGGACCCAACTGCAACTTTTGTAAGATACCAGTACGCAAAGCAGTGGCTCGTTAGAACCCATGCTCTGATACCACTTGTTGGTAGTCCCAATGTGATAAGTAAGACACACGAGGAAGGGGGGGGGGGGGGGGGGGGGGGGGGGGGGGGGGTGAATACGTGTGTAGAAGTTTTTCAACTTTTTTGAAAAATCGTACCGTGGGAGGGGAGTTTCTTGCGGTCAGTTAAGGCGTTATCGGAAGCGTGGATGAACTTGAACGAGATTATGCTTCCGAGCTTGACACCATTAGCCTTAAAAAAATTAATGAATCCGGCGACCAAGCCATAACACTCTCTTCCATCCGTTACTTTAACAGGCCACTTCCTCCATTTTCTGTCTATTATAACTATGTTCATTCTTTTCGATATTCCTGTGGCGATGACGAATTTCTTCGGATAGCCCTGCTTCCCAAGAAAAATATTATTTAAGAAAATGATCAGTTCAACTTATGTCAAAATCTAATGGGAAAAAATATCAAGTGTGTGTTTCCGCACACTCTCTTATCATTCTATAGTCAAATTCCTTCAACATTTTGATGAATTTCATAATTTCCAGGGCTGTCGAATTGATAATTTCTTCGTCGTCGTCGTCTGTGATCTCAAACACCAGAATGTTTTCTGGTGCAGCTGAGCAAAGTAGCATACGAAAAAAGAAAAACTTCAACTTAAATATATGACAAAAGTAGCAAATCTTTTTTCCTCTGTGTTATTTTTTTGGAGAAAAATCGTATCGTTGGAGGAGAGCTTCTTGCAGCCGGTGACGGTGTTATTAGAAGCGTGGATGTACTTGAACGAGATTATGCTACCAACCTTGACACCGTTAGCCTTCAAAAAATTATTGAATACGGAACCCATGCCATAACACCCTCTTCCATCCGTTACTTTAACAGACCACTTCCTCCCTTCTCCGTCCATTATAATTATGTTCATACTTTTCGATATTCCGGTGGCGATGACGAATTTCTTCGGAATGCCCTGTTTCCCCAAAAAAAATATTATTCAAGAAAATTATCAGTTCAGCTTATGTCAAAATGTAATGGAAAAAAATATCAAGTGTGTTTTCCCGCACACTCTCTTACCATTGTATAGTCAAATTCCTTCAACATTTTGATGAATTTCAAATTTTTCCGGGGCTGTCGAACCGATAATTTCTTCGTCACCGTCGTCCCTGATCTCAAACACCAGATTGTTTTAAGGTGCAGCTGAGCAAAGTAGCATACGAAAAAAGAAAAACTTCAACTTAAATATATAAAGTAGCAAATATTTTTTCCTCAGTGTTATTTTTTTGGAGAAAAATCGTACTGTGGGAGGGGAGCTTCTTGCAGCCGGTGATGGCATTATCAGAAGCGTGGATGTACTTGAACGAGATTATGTTACCGGTCTTGACACCGTTAGCCTTCAAAAAATTAACGAATACGGCGCCCATGCCATAACACCCTCTTCCTTCCGTTACTTTAATGGGTGTAGTGGGTAAAATCCGTTTGACTGGCCCAACCCATTTGTTCATGCTTGATTAGCCCAACTCCAAGTACTTGAGCATAATCAACTCATCAGTAAGACGAAACAATTTGCTTAGCCCAATTAACTATTTAAAAGCCTTGTTTCTATTGGGCCGACCGAACCCACAAACCGCTTAGGGGTCCATTCAGTCAGCCGAAGGGTCTAAATTAATCTCAACTAACCAAACGGATAGAGCGAGTCAGCCGGGAAAAAATCCCCCAACATTCTCAATAGCTCAAGGCGGACTAGGGTTTGAAGGGAAAACCCTAGTCAGACAGTCGCCATATATAAACTCTTGACTGCTAGGTCTAGCACACGATCTCACGCACACAGGCATTCACTCAACTTACTAACTGACTCCTCCTCTGAAATCCTTCATGCGCTCCATCAGTCGGCGTCCGTTCAACTTCACTCAGACGGCGTCGCCTACCATCACTTCCATATCATCCACGCTCACCACTATTTCAATCGGGATTTACATCTTTGTTCTATTATTCATTTACTTGACTCTTATTTTCTGTCTACTTTTGCCAATTACTGACTTGAGCGTCCGAGGTCCTTTGGCCGATAACCCCACCGGTGTCCATCGAAGGGCTCTTACGTTTGTTCTGTTTGACAGGTTGCTAGTGCCTCCTCTTCAGTCAGATCTGATCCATAAGGTCGAACCAGTCGGATCCAACTCAATTGTAGATTTACTCTCTACAATTTGGCGCCCACTGTGGGGCCCTAGCAATCAAGTGAGTCGATACGATCAAAGCGTAGGATCCTTCTCACAGACTGATAGGGTGTATTTTTACCCTATTATCTAAGTGTTATATTATCGTTTTCTTGTCTTATTTTGATAGTTTAGCTCATGTTTTGTATCGTTTACGTTATTTCGAGCTAGATTACGCTTTTGGGTTGTTTTGAGTATTTTTAGGGCTTTTGAGTCGAGAAAACCCAAGATGAGATGAGAGACGATGAAACCAAGGAAGAGATGAAGTATTGATCCCAAGTTCTGACTTCTCACGATTTTTTGGAAGAGTTATTCTGGAAAAGTGGAAGCATATCATTGAAGAGGGGTTCGATAGGAGCACGTAGGCAAAAACGGAGGTCAATTCGGAGTTCGGATGAGGAAGATATGGCCGAAACAAGAAAGTTGCGCGGAACCCTCTCGACCCTCTCGACCACCCTCTCGATCGAGAGAGGTGTCGAGAGGTGGCTTCTGTTTTCCATACGGGATTTCTTCTAAAAGGCAATTTTTGACTTCTTCTTGGTTTCCTTGTACAATTAGGTATTGGATGTAAACTTCTACCCTATAAATACCTCTAAACTTATCATTGTAAGGCCAACAACACAAAACCAACAACAATATCTCTACTCTCCACCATACTTTTAGATTAATTTTTCTTAGATCTAGATTTATTTTTTGTATGAAGACCATTGAAGATTGAAGATTTATTCAAGATCAAGAGTTTTTCTATCTCTTTCTCTTTTATTTATGCTTTTAATTATGTTTATTCTTCCTTCTACCTTTCTTTTAATTACGTCTAGCTAATTTCTTTTAGTTATTTTAGGGTTTGAATGCCTAATTGAATTTATGTGAGTGTTTTTGTTTACAATTAGCCTTCCAATCTAGATGCATGTTTTCATGGTGCTTATTCTCATGCATGATTAATTGATCACTAATTGTGTATGCATAATTATGTGTTTATGCCTTGATAGGATATTGCATAATAGATCTCATGAATACATGGTATGATAATTTGATTTGTCTTAATTGAGTTTGAATTATCATATGTTTGCATATAATTGATTTGGGTGTCATAATTGAACCTATTTGATTATATCATTGATACTTGTTCTATTTTGCACTTAATTTGATATCTATGCGTCCGAAAGGATATTAGGATCATATTAGGTGACGACTTGCATTGCTTTCATCGGGGTGTAGGTTATTTTTCATGTATCACATTTAGATTGGATTAAATTGGTTAATTGTGTTCATTAATTACTTGCATATATTTGATTAGGTAGGCTTCCCTAGAATCAACACTTTTCCTTATTTGATTTTTCCTTGTTTGATTATTTGCTTATTTGTTATTTACCTTATTTGTTTATTTGCTTTATTATTTGCTTATTTCCTTATTTGTTTATTTGAGTCTTTTATTTATTTGCCTAGTTATAAATACCACAATTCTAAACTCTTATTTGCCTAGACATCAGTTTAGTTCTAAAATAGAGGTATTGTGTGTGGTTTCGGTATATCAATCCCTGTGGATACGATACTCGTACTTCTTTATACTATACCTATTTTTGTGTGGTAGAAAATAGTGCTATCACAGACGGAAATGGCCGACGATAGCAACACCTCAAAAACCTCCCTCGAGGTTGACCTCGCTGCTCAGATAGCCGCCCTGACTGAGTAGATGAATCAAGAGCGAGCAAGCCGGGAAAAGCTTGAAAATGAGAATGCTGATCTGACTGCCCGCCTCGAAGTAACAGTGGCACAAGCTCAGGCGGCCCAAACATCTCGGTTCAAGGCTCCAGTCAACCCCATGCAATCCCTCGAGGACTACGTTCACGTCACCAACGATGATGAACTCGATGATTTCAACCCTAGAAATTCATCCGGTTTGGTAAGCAATTGGAATGTTTATCAAACTAGCACTGATCGCACTCGTGTTTCTTTCCTTACAGGTAATCGGGTCTCTTTTGATCTCGAGCCCCAAGGAACAATAATGCATGCTGTGAGATTCGTTGGAATCGGACCGGCTATCCCGACAGGTACCCTTGGAGCCGAATCAACCATTCTCCGCTGGAACACAAAATGCAGCCTTTGTTCCATATGCAACACCGGGTGCGGGGACTAGCCAGGCAAGTGGGAGCATCCTCCAAGCGGCACAAGCGAATGTCCGCCAGCCGGTTCTTGCTGCAAATGCTAAGATGATTCCAACTGACGGACCCATGCAGACTGACCAAGGCTTTGGCAACGCCCACCGGAAACAATTCATCACTCCCGAACCAGTCCGGACGGCAGCAGTCGGACCCTTCATGAACCTTGACGCGGATCTGGCCTACAAGTTGGCGGAGATGGAAGCAATGATCCAGAGGATTCCGGGTGTACCGGCTCCTATCAAGAAGAGTGTGGCCAGCTGCTATGCCGATTCACCTTTAGTCGATGACATCGTACTAGCGGAGATGCCCAACAAATTCAGCTTCCCAAACATGAAGCCATTTGATGGCACTTCCGATCCAGATGACCACATGGCCCAATACCGACAAAGGATGTTCACCGTGGCCATCCCTCGCGAGTTGAGGGAGGCCTGCATCTGTAAGGGGTTCGGTTCTAGTTTAATAGGACCAGCCATCAAGTGATATACAAATCTTCCTAATAATTCAATTTCCTCTTTCGCTCAATTAACGAATACTTTTGTGCATCAATATGCTAGTAGCAGGAAGTTGGAGAAAATCTCTGAAGATTTATATGCCATTGTCCAACAACGCGGAGAATCCTTTCGCGACTACATCGGATGCTTCAATTGGGAAAAAGTGTCCATAACCAACTGCAACACTCAAACGGCTATCACCGCTTTCAGAAAGGGTCTCCTCTCCGACTCAGATCTCTACATAGATCTTACCAAATATCCTTGCAAAACCATGGAGGATGTTCTTGCCAATGCATGTGCACAGATCAAGTGGGAAGAAGACCAATACAACAGCCGTCGGTCTTCTCCGCCTACGAGCTCCAGAAGAGATACCCGAGTAGACAGACGTGCAACTGACATACGACCTGAGCCGTATCCATCTTCTCGGAGGCAAGAGATTCGGAGGAGAGACCATGGCCCATTTTTTAAACACCCGACCGAGAGAGAGAGCAAAAGTGCCTGAATACAATTTGTCCATCTCACCGGCTGAAGCTGTAGCCGCTCTCAAGGGACTCGGAAACATAGTTAAATGGCCTGAGAAGATGAGAACTCAGGGTGATCAAAGGGACATATCCAAATGGTGTGAGTTCCATGCCGATCACGGCCATCGGACGGACGACCGCATCGCCTGTTGGTCCCGGTTTGTTAATAGGAAAAATACGTAGAGGGGGGGGGGGGGGTGAATACGTATTTTGAAGTTTTTCAACTTCAAATCCCTTAACTCAGAGTGACAAGTAAAGAGCTCACTTGAAACTTAAGACCTAGCTGAAGCTAGATCTACAGTATGTAGCTTGCCTGTTTGACCGAAGTGAGTACTTGATCAAGAGGGAGTCTTTACTCGTGTGCGGAATTTGGTGAGCTAAATCTTTCCTAAGTAATTGAAATTTCCAGATTAAGTTTGTTTAAGATGCAGTATGCAATGAATAATCAAACAAGAGATAGTTTAGGGTAAGAGAGATACGACACCAGGAATTATAGTGGTTCGGAGATAACGCTCCTACGTCCACTTTGTTGCACGACGGCAACTGTTCTTTTCACTCAAGAACTTGAAGGTTACGGGTCCTTCAAAAACCTGGTCGAGATCGGGCTTCACTTGCCTGGATCAAACGACTGACGTAGTGATTGCGGGTTCACTACACAAACCTAACAAAGACTGGAAGCTTCACTCGCTTCAGTCAGACACAGACAGGGAGATTACGGGCACTCCTTACAGCCTAGCTTCGATCGAGCTTCACACGAACGATGTAAGTGCAAGCTTGGATCTAGACTCTATGATCGAGGCTTCTCCAATCGATGAAAGAAGAGCCTTGGATCTGGACAACCTAACGACAACACTCAAAAACCTAACAGACAGAGTTTAGGGTTTTTGGTTGACGAACACACTATGAAGAGCTCTTTACAGTAGATGCAAAGTAGGCTAGGGCTCTTCTTCTAAGCTTGGATATTTGAAGTGGGCTTAGACTCTATGTGTGAGGGTTGTGAAGACGAGTTCCGATGAACTGGAAACTCGGAGAACACTTAAAACAAAGACTCGAAGATTTGCTCGAAGGCTTGGGAGTGTTTGTTTGCAGTAGGCTCGAATGCTCAAGTAGTGTTCTACTTCTTCACGTTGTGATCCTTCACTATTTATAGGCGGAGAGATGGCCGAGATCCGTTGCTTGGTTGGTGGCCTTGTCTCTCCTCCACTCGACAGTACTTTGTGCAGCCAGTATGCTTTTGCAGATGCGCAGTTTGTCCGTTTGCCAAATCTGGCTAAACTCCAACTTCAACAGTAACTGGAGCGAGCCAGTACTGTAGCTGCGCCCTGTTGGCCTTGCAGTCAACTCTTCCGCTCCACTCCGCTTTCGACACGTGGAGATCTTGTAATTAATGCTACGATCTCCTGTTGACTGGAGTTCAAAATATGGGCGGGAGTCGCGCTGTCGCTTTCTGGTAGGTAGTGGCTCGCTTTGCTTTGAAGTTGTAGCGGCCACTCTGATGTGAGTCACTTCGTGGTCATCTTCGTAGTGAGTCACTTGGGAATAAATTTTCCCGAGAAACTACTTTGACTCGCGTTGACTCGCTTCGGCTTTTCTTTGTAGCGCACACTTCGCTTCGCTTTAGTGGGTTCACTTGATTCCACTGTAGCGCTCGCTTCGCTTCGCTTTGTCTTTGAACTGTAGCGCTCGCTTTGCTTCGCTTTGGCTGATTCACTTCGAATCTACTGTAGCGATCGTTTTGCTATACTGTTCTTCGGCTCGCTAGACTTGCTTCGCTTTGGAAAACACACTCAAGCGAGTGGCCTTCACTTGAAATTCCTGCAGTCTAAAGCTAAGCAAAATAAAGCCATCCTAACAGTTTAGGCTTAGAAAAATTCTAATCTATCATCTACATCAAAAATGGGTCGCTTGGGAACAGAACGCTTTGGGGTTTTGGGATCAAATCAAAACACTATATTTTTAAAGTGTCCCATGTAGTTCCCCCTTAACATTTTCGTTCTTAACAATTCCCAACAATTTCCCCCTTTTTGATGATGCCAAAACCCAAAAGACATAGATAAAAAGAATCTAGTCTATCTAACCGTGAAAGGAACTCCAAACGACTGCTTCCTTTGCAGCTTCGTTTGTAATTTTCTTTTAAGTTCCTTTTTTTTTTTGGTTAAATTGTTTGAGTTTGTAGCAAAATGTAAAGTCATTCACAAAGCAAGTAAATGACACGAAGTAGACAGAAATTGAAATAAGATAGATGAACATCAGTTCACAAAGTATGAAGCATGAAATTCAAAGATTTCCTGCAGCTTCATCCTTCTCCTCCTTCTCCTCTTCCTTCTTCTCTTCTTCATCAGCAAAATCAAGAGTGTAGGCTGATAGAACTCTTGTTTCCATGGTGTTCACGGTGTGTATGCTTGGCCTTCTCCATGCACTCTCCAGCTTGGACGCTTCATCCACCTCCTCATCAGTGACTCCTCTGTTAGGAACGTCCGTGCCTGGATGAAAAGGCATGGGGAAGTCCTTCACAGCTGGTACCTTGACGACAATTGGCTTGGGCTCTGCTTGTTCAGCCATAGTAAAGATTTTTCGGCGCAACTTGTCGTCATAGGTGGCAAGAAAGTTGTTGAGAGCACTTATTCGAGAGCATCGATCCTGCAGCGGCACTACCTCCCAGTAATAATAGGCTTTGATGAACAAATCCTTGTAGTATAGCCACTGCTCGTGCAGATCTCTCGGGATGAAGTCCTCGATCTCCCTTGCATCCGGGTGCTCATTCCTCCGCTTGGCCAACTCCTCTTCTGACCTCTTTGACAGTTGAGCCATAATCTGTTTGAATTTTGCTCCCGACTCGCTGTTCCACGATGGACGCTTCTCATTGAGTCGTTTGCGAATGTAATCTTGTTCATCTTTGCGAGGGTAGCGACCAGACTCAACCATTTCCTTAGTCGCTACGTCGCATGCATCGGCTATGGCTTGAGCTTCGCAAGCTTCGGACTCATCAGGCATGTGAGGAATAAAGGCACTGCGCACTAACGAAGATTGGATAAGTAACACTTCATTGAAGTATTCCTCAATCCGTGTGTCAATCACTTGGAGTCGCCTTGCATCTGTCCTTCTCTTTCTCTCACCTTCGATTCTCCCTTCTGCTCTTTCCTTCCTCTTTCTCTCCTCCCTTCCAGCTTTTGAAGCAACTACTTGCTTGACCTTTTGGCGCTTAGCCACGGGGTCATCACCTTTTATCTCCTGTGCAGTTCGCTTCAATGGAAGTTTTGGTAGAGGGGGGGGCGGCATATCCTTCTTCGTAGCAGCACTTGAGGGGACGACTGCTGATGAAGTGAGTGCAGCAGTAGCCGAAGTGAGTGCGGCTGACGAAGCTAGGGGTGAGCATCGACCGACCGAACACCGAAAAACCGATCCGAACCGAAGGATTCGGTCGGCCGGCGGTCGGTTTTTTCCCACCGTCGGTCGGTGGTCGGTTAAAGATCTTGTAAATTTTCGGTTGTCGGTCGGTTGTCGGTTAACACACCTGAAAACCAAAAATAAACCAACCGACCGACGTATATATATATAATTTATTATTATTATTATTTTTTTTAATTCTGAATTTAAAATTATTAAGATTTTAATTATTCAATTCTTCTCTTCTCCAGTTCTACGCGAATTAGAAACAACAACAGAAACCCTAACAATTCGCCCTTAGCCGTCGTCCACCACTCCACGGTCTCCACCTTCCGGCCGTCGTCCAACTTCCGGCCATCGTCCGCCTTCCGGCCGTCGTCCGCCTTCCACCGTTCGTGTCGTCGCGGCGTCGCCTGCTGTCCGTGACTCCGTGAGTTTGATTTATTTTTTTCTTTTCTTCTTTTCGATTTTGTGTTAATTGAAATTCGTCCTTCGATTAAAGAATATGTATTAAGATTCAGATATTGAAATTCAAGAATATGTATTAAGATGTCCGACAGTCCGTGAGTGAGTTTGTGACTTTGTGTTAATTGAAATTCGTCCTTCCATTTTTTCTTACTGATTTTTACTGATTTTTGCTGAAATTCATCAAAGCAATTCTTCACGACTAGGTGTATTTTGCTGATTTGTATTTTTGTTATTTGAAATTCATCAAAGCAATTCGTAGATAAAATTACTAGCTGCTATTGCATTGTTCACGACTCCAAAAATAAGTGCTCACAGAAATTAAACGGAAATCGAAGGCGTCAATCAAAGCTAAAAGTTTTGTGCTGATTTTTACTGTTTTTGGGCTGATTGTTGCTGATTTTGTTGCTGATTTTTGCTGTTTTATTGCTGATTTTTGCTTAGGAGTGAATTATGTCTCAAAGTGGAGGAGAAATGCCACCCCCATCCAACAAAAACGAGGGCACAAATGAAGTCGCTTCTTCTCAATCAGCAGCGAACACGATGGATACCACTAAAGGTGGAAGTGATGAGGGTTTTACCTTAAGTTCAAGGTAGTATACGTAAGAAAGAGACTCTTCCCGGTGTGGAGAAGAGTAGATGGATGTAGAAACGAACTACGGCCTCCCGGAAGAAGGTCTTGTCCGCCTTGGCTTGCCTGAGCTCGGAGGAGCTCATGAGAGAGAGTATTGAATTGAATGGAACAGTACGCTAAGGAGCGTGTTGTTCGTAAAAAGTGATGATGATATTGTGTGCATTCACTTAGTATTTATAGGTATGAGGAGGGTGAAAAGTGAGCATCCATGTGAAGGAAGGACAGAAAAGGAACTCCAGCGGGGGCAAAAGTATCCTCCGTCATGAATGCAGTGGTCCTCGCTCTATAGTATGTAGAGTCACGCGGACTGTATGCTACGCAGAACCTTAAGCTTCTACTAAATACGTATGGGATCTGGTCAGATCCTTCTATCTTTACAGATGCCTGCAGATCCCTCGCAGCTTATAGGGGAAGTCAGAACTTCACAACTTCTTGCATGGCATACAATTCTTAGCTGTATTAAGCGTCTGGTGCTCGACATAATCCTTTTGGTATTATGCTGTTACGCGGAATAGCCTATCGATTATCATTTAAAAGTAATACTTATTTCCACCAGTATTGTTACTAGTTTCACCTAGGATTTATTATTCCTTCCATAGAGGTGAGGTTCTTGCCTTTATGGTGACATCTGACGCGTCCATTTCTCTAGGAACTGTAGTCAAAGGTTAAGGAAAGTATATTCCCCATTAACTTGGGTTATTTAGGGAGTATGGCTGATGTTAGTCCCTATCACTTAGTACTGTACGTAGATGACGTACTTCTCATTGGCAACAATGTGAACGTGTTATCAGGCGTAAAGGATTGGTTGTCTGAACAGTTTTAGATGAAAGACTTGGGAGAAGCAGGTTACATCCTAGGGATCAAGGTGATCAGAGATCGCCGTAAGAGGATGTTAGGCTTAAGCCAAGCTTCATATATAGATACTGTGATCGCCTGTTTCAGCATGCAAAATGCCAAGAAGGGTTTTCTTCCCTTCAGACATGGCATACCTCTATCTAAGGACATGTGTCCGAAGACACAAGAGGAGATAGAGGGCATGAAGACTATACCGTATGCTTCCGCGGTTGGGAGTCTCATGTATGCAATACTGTGTACTAGACCAGATATCTGCTATGCGGTTAGTATGGTGGCAAGATATCAGTCTAACCCTGGTCAGGGACATTGGACGGCTGTTAAGCACAAATTGAAGTATCTCAAGAGGACAAGAGATCATGTGCTTGTTTATCAGTCCAATGAGATGATCCCCATAGGGTATACGGACTCAGACTTCCAGGCTGATCGACATGAGAGGAAATCTACCTCAGGCTATGTGTTCTCCTTGGGAGGTGGAGCTATCACTTGGAAGGGTGTGACGCGGGAAGGCGTCACGGAGGCTCTACCATGTAGCCGAGTAGGTGGCTTCTTGTAACGCCACAAAAAGGTTGTGAAGCTCCTGAACTTCCTGAATGAGCTAGATCTGGTTCCCAGTTTGCCCAAAGGTATCACACCGTGTTGTGATAATGTTGGAGCAGTAGCAAACTGCAAGGAACTCAGAGCTCACAAGGTAAGTAACAACATAGAGAGTACCATTGTACGAGAAATCGTCTAAGGAGGAGAAGTGGAGGTTGAGATAATCCCTTCAACGGTAGATCTAGCGGATCTATGCACAAGGAGCGTCTCCCATACTAGTAAACTTTGAGTATAAGTGGGAGAAGATGTGTAATAGATGCTAGATTGTAGACACTTTGCCTATTTGTCACATGATATAATAAAAGTTTGCTTTAGTATAAGTGGGAGATTGATGTCTTTGTATACTAGAAAGCAGACTTTTTAGCTTGTATGCATGTGTTGTCCATAACCACTAACAATCTTCTATCTGATTAAGTATGAATTGTTATCTATGCATCAAACATATGTCCATTATCTCAAAGTTGTAGGCTTTATGGTGTGTTGTAGATCACAGAAGACCATAGTTGCCGGTTCCTCACGAGATATAAAAGGGTATCACAGTTGAGACAGTTCTGGATAAAACTGTCGGTTTAGGCTGTAGTATAGGCTGCATAAGTAGCTTGTCTTGGCTACTTGTCTATACTAGTACGTGCGTGAACTAATAGGATCACGGTGAGGTGTATTCTTCTATTCTGACAGAATGTAGAAAGAATCAAGACCTCGGTGACTTAAGATGAACCTTAACTCTAGTTGAGTCCTAAGGGTGTATAGTTGTAGTCTGCTTCTTTGATTTACAATGAGTGAGAGTTCAGAGTATCTGTAACTCAATATGCTCCGTATCTTGGGAAGCAACTACAACTAGTACGACTCTTAGTGCAACTGCAACAGAGCACCATATCCTGGTAGAACAGGTTGATCACATCCCCTGAGGAATTCATTAAGGATTATCATACCAAACCCTGCAGGTGGATTAATTTCCGGTATGATGAATAAGGTATGAATGGTACTACTCAGGAACAAAGAAGTTGATTAACACGAGCAGTCAGAAGCTCTAAGTTAATCAACGGATGTGGGACATCTTAAATATGGGGGTCGCTAAGTCTAATACTAGCCCTGAACTCAACAGGGGTAAAACAGGTAATTCAGTACTATTACTCTAGTGGAATGATTTAGTACTTATGGACTAAATTATACTCTGGGCTGAGTATGGAGAATTTAGCCATTGGGAGGCCTCGGTTTTACCAGCTAGTAGATCCCTGATCTGGCCCAAAAAGCTCAATAGGCCACAGTATAAGGAATAAGTGGGCCACCACACAGTTGGGCCAGTATGGGGCGCCAACTATGCTAATGCACGCCTAGTCCATGTGTTGCAGGCCTGGCCTACAACTTAAGCCCAAGTCTCACTTGGTCTTCTCTATATATACCCCCTCAAGGTCTTGTTCAGACCTAACAGTCAGAATATACGAGTGCACTTAAATATTCTGAACAAGAAATGGAGGCTAGGGTTAGATAGAGAGAGACGCGCGGCCGGGCGGTAGCAGTTCGGTGGGGATTCCGTTTCCCGTGGCTGATTCCGAAGTTCGTTGTCCATCCAACGTCAGAATCGAGCAGGGATACAGATCAGAAGATCTATTCGCGAGTTCTCTACTTCTTCAGGTAATCGATCTATAACCCCCTATGATTCCACACTTAATTCATAGGAGCATGATAGGCTTATATCGATAGTTAGATATCCGAAATAGATCCTCGGGCGAACCGATCTTCACCGATCAGATATGGTTCCTTCAGAGATAAGTGCCTTCTTCAATGTCTCGAAGGCTTCCAAGCAATCCTTATCAAATACGAACTTGACATCCTTTTCGTGCAATCCACATAACGGCTTCGTGATCTTCGAAAAATCCTTGATGAACCTTCAATAGAAGCCGGCATGTCCTAGGAAACTCCTCACCGATTTGACATTGGTTGGTGGTGGCAACTTCTCGATGGCTACTACTTTGGCTCGATCCACCTCCAATCCTTGTGACGACACCTTGTGGCCAAGTACAACTCCTTCTTGCACCATGAAGTGGCACTTCTCCCAATTGAGAACGAGGTTCGTCTCTTCGCACCTTTGAAGCACCGTGGCAAGATTCTCCAAACATTGGTCAAAAGAAGAACCAAAGACTGAAAAATCATCCATGAATACCTCCATAATATTCTCGATCAATCCATGGAAGATGGCCATCATGCACCGTTGGAAAGTGGCCGGTGCGTTACATAACCCAAACGGCATCCTCCGATAAGTGAAGACTCCATATGGACAAGTGAATGCAGTCTTGTGTTGGTCCTCCGGGGCAATGGCGATTTGGTTGTAGCCTGAGTATCCGTCAAGGAAGCAATAGTACTCATGGCCGGCTAATCGATCGAGCATTTGATCTACGAATGGGAGGGGGAAGTGATCCTTCCTAGTTGCTGCGTTTAGAAGCCGATAATCGATGCAAACTCGCCATCCCGTGACAAGTCTTGTCGCAATTAGCTCCCCATTCTCATCGTTGATGACCGTCATACCTCCTTTCTTCGACACCACATGAGTAGGGCTCACCCACTCACTATCCGAAATAGCATAGATCATGCCGGCATCGAGCAACTTCAACACCTCCTTCCTCACAACTTCTTGCATAGCCGGATTCAAACGCCTTTGAGGTTGTACTCTTGGGCGGTGACCTTCCTCGAGCAGTATCCTATGCATGCAAATCGAAGGACTAATACCTTTGATGTCGGCAATCGTCCATCCAATTGCAGATTTGTGCTCCCTTAGAACCCTCAATAGCTTGTCCGTGTTTGCCTCCGTGAGTTGGGAAGACACGATCACCGGATACGTCTCTTCCTCTCCTAAGAATTGATACTTGAGGTGTTCGGGTAATGGCTTCAATTCCACCTTAGGGGCTGCATCCCTCTTCTCTTCCTCCTCGAGAACTCCATCATCCACCTTCTTGTTGATGTCGAGGTAAGAAACATCCTCGTGTCGAAGTTGTAGTGGGTTTGCCTCCATTTGATGTAGATACTCGAGAATCTCATCACAAGCTTCATCTAACTCCTTGTAGGTATATAACGAACTTGAGATGCAATGGTTGAGTGCCTCCTCCGATGTAGGTGGTATCAATGTCTCGATGGAGAAGATATCCTCACGGTGATCGTCGGGTCTCTTCATGGCTTCGTAGATAGAAATTTTCAGCTCTTCTCCATTGACCCGAAACGTGAGGTCTCCATCTTGAACGTCGATCAATGCTCTTCCCGTGGCTAAGAATGGCCATCCTAGGATCAATGGTTGATTAGCATCCTCGGGCATATCCAAGACTACGAAATCTGCCGGGAAGACGAGGTTGTGCACTTGAACGAGAACGTCCTCCACTATCCCTCGTGGATAAGAAACCGATCGATCCGCCATAAGTAGAGAGATGGTGGTTGGCTTCATCCTCCCGATCTTGAGCCGGTTGAATATAGAGAGGGGCATCAAATTGATGCTAGCACCAAGATCGCATAGAACGTTTTGAAAGACTTGATCTCCAATCTTGCATGCTAATGTGAACCTCCCGGGATCCTTTCGCTTCAGTGGTAGCTTCTTTTGGATCACCGCGCTACACTCTTCCGTGAGGTTGATTGTCTCGAACTTCGCCCACTTCTTCTTTCCCGACACCGCGTCTTTGATGAACTTCATATGGTTGGGCATGTCGCGAAGGGCATCAAGAAGTGGTATGTTGATGTTGACCTTTTGTAGTATCTCCAATAAGCGTTGATACTTCTCATCTTGCTTCATCTTGGTCAATCTTTGCGGGAAAGGGGCCTTCGGAGTGTAAGTCGGCAATTGGGGCAGCTGCTTGGCCTCTCGACCCCCCTCTCGATCGAGAGAGGTGTCGAGAGGTACCTTCTGACTTCAACTTTTGACCTCTCGATCCCCCTCTCGATCGAGAGAGGTGTCGAGAGGGTCACATTGGATCTCCTCGTCGTAAGCCTCTCAATCCTCCTCTCGATCGATAGAGGTATCGAGAGGTGGATTCTGACTTCTAGTATTGACCTCTCGATCCCCCTCTCGATTGAGAGAGGTGTCGAGAGGTCCTCGCCTCGGCACTTGGATCCTCGTTTCCTCGCGCTCCGCATTCTTGAAGCTCCCGTCTCCTTTCTTCTCAGCTTCCAAGGATGGATTTGTGTACTTTGTGCCACTCCGAAGCTCAATAGCATGAACATGATGGTTGTTCTTCGGGTTTTGCTCGGTGTTGCTTGGGAATTGTCTGGCTTATGGACTCCTCCTTGAGCGTTGGCTATTTGACTCAATTGCGTCTCCAACATTTGCATTTGTTTGGTTAACGCATTGATGCTACTTGCCAAGTTGTTGGTTGAGGTGCTTTGAGTAAGCTCCAATGTCCTCAACTTTGCATCTTGTTGTGTCATCCTTATCTCCGATTGAGCCATATATTGACGAATCAAGTCGTCGGTAGACATCTCCTTCTTTGGCTTTTGGATGACTCCGTTCTCAACATGAAAGCCGGGAGGTGGTTGCAAGGCATTGTTTGGGTTGGCATAAGAGAAATTTGGATGATTTCGGTTGTTGGGAACGTAAGGCTTCTTGTATCCTCCTTGGTAGTTCGAACCTCCTTGTCCTCCTTGCCAATTGTTTCCTTGGTTTGGTTGCCACTTGCCCCCTTGTTGCACAAAATTGGCATCTTCCTCTTCGGTTGGGTTTGCTTGATCGTCAGTGATAGCATCGCACCGAAGTACTCCTTTCTTGATAGAATCCAACTCACTTGCTGTTTTTGTATACTTCTCCATCAAGTCCTCATAAGCATCGATCCCAATGTTGGCAACTCTCCTTCTTCCAAGTCGTCGATCGATAGCCTCTTCATAACTCGAATTCACGGTCAGCTCAATGATCTCCATAGCCACGTCATACTCATTGTTCAAGAATCCTCCTTTCGAAGCGTAATCGAGCTCCTTCCTACATAACTTGTTCAAACCACGATAGAAGCACGTGATTTGATCCTCCTTTCTAATTCCATGGTTCGGGCATGCTCTCAATAGCTTCTTAAATCTCCCCCACGCCTCGTAGAAGTGCTCATCCTCATATTGTTGGAATTGGTTGATCTCGTTGATAAGCTTTTGAGCCCTCGAAGGTGGGAAGAACTTGTTGAGAAACTTCGTGCACATCTCAGCCCAAGTAGAGACCTCCTTCTTGTCCAATCCATCTAACCACTCTCTTGCATCGTCCTTGAGAGACCATATGAATAGGCGAAGCTTGAGGTAATCCGAAGACACTCCATTGGCCTTGTATGTAGCACAAATTCCAGAAATTGCTTCAAGTGCGCGTTGGGATCCTCCGCCGGTGAACCTCCATATTGGTTGTTTTGCACCATGTTGATGAGGGACGTCTTGAACTCATAATTGTTGGCTTCCGTGGTCCCCCATCCTCCTTGCTGGAATTGATCCACGACCGGTTTGAAACGGTCGTTCAAAGTCCTCCTCACTGCTTGATCCCCCATTGAATCGGAACTCCTTGGTGAATCGGGTGGTGAAGAGGGTGGTGTATCGATCTTGCTTGCCTCCTTCTCTCGTCTCAATGCCCTTAGTGAGCGCTCCAACTCCAAGTCTATCGGAATAGGATGTATCCCTTTAGACCTTGTGGTCATGCACTACCTAGAACCAAAGAGAAGAAAAGAAAAATGTTAGATCAATAAACTGAAAACAGAAAATTAAAGCGCCTAAATCACCTATTAATTCTATTTCAAAATATGTATGTGTAATCTAATCAATTCCCCGGCAACGGCGCCAAAATTTGATCGCACTATTTTCTACCATACAAAACAGGTATAGTATAGAATAAGCGAGTATCGTATCCACAGGGATTGACAAGTCGAAAACGCACACAATACCTCTACTAAAGAACTAACGTGATGTTTAGGCTTTTGGGAATTTAGGTGTTGTGGTATTTATAGACTAGGCAAATAATAAAAAGACTCAATAAATCAAGTAAGGAAATAAATAAACAAGGAAAATAACTAGTCAAATAAAACAACTTAGCAAGCAAGCAATTAAACAAATAAGGGTAGTAAACAATTAAGGAAAAGTGTTGATTCTAGGGAAGCCTACCTAATCAAATATATGCAAGCAATTAATGAATACAATTAACCAATTTAATCCAATCTAAATGTGATACATGAAAAATAACCTACACCCCGATGAAAGCAATGCAAGTCGTCACCTAATATGATCCTAATATCCTTTCGGACGCATAGATATCAAATTAAGTGCAAAATAGAACAAGTATCAATGATATAATCAAATAGGTTCAATTATGACACCCAAATCAATTATATGCAAACATATGATAATTCAAACTCAATTAAGACAAATCAAATTATCATACCATGTATTCATGAGATCTATTATGCAATATCCTATCAAGGCATAAACACATAATTATGCATACACAATTAGTGATCAATTAATCATGCATGAGAATAAGCACCATGAAAACATGCATCTAGATTGGAAGGCTAATTATAAACAAAAACACTTACATAAGTTCAATTAGGCATTCAATCCCTAAAATCAACTAAGAAATTTAGCTAGACATAATTAAAACAAACATAAACACAAAAGATTGAAAGAACATAATTAAAGAGTAGGAGTAAGAAAAACTTGAACACAAACGAAGAACGTCGAATCTTGAATCTTGCATAAACTTGAAAAGCTCCAATGTTGAATACAAGAATAAAACTCCAAAAGTAAAAATATAAAAGTGCTAGAATAATGTAAAGGGTATTAAGATGTTGTTAGGGTTTACAATGCTAGGCTAGGAATATATATAGGGGATATTTACGTAAGGAATTATAAACCAAAAAGGAATCTAATAAAATATGGTAAAAAAAATTCTCGGCTGGCACACCCCTCTCGACACCCAACCTCGCGATAGGCCTCTCGATCGAGAGAGGTATCGAGAGGTGGTGAAAAAGCTCTCGATCGATAGCTGCGGCAGAAGGTACCTCTCGATAGACCTCTCGATCGAGAGAGGTATCGAGAGGTCTTCTCTCGAACTAAAAACTTGGCTCTTAACCTTCGATCTTCACGCCTAGTCTCGTCTCGGGGTTTTATCATCAAAAAATATACCTAAAAACATAGAAAAATACCCACAAGCATAATATTGTCTAATATAAAAAAAACCATATAAACTATAGACAATACTAAACAAACGAGACTCAAAATCGACCCTTTTTGGTTATAAAAACAAGGTAAATATCACCTATATCAGTCACCAGTCATGCAACCTTTTCAAGTAAAAGGTAACTCTTCAAGCTTCCTCCTACGAACTACAAAATGAATTTGCAGTCGACTCGCTTGACCCAAACTAGGGTTAATTGAAGCGATGCAAAATTCAAGGTGGGGGAGGAATGGATAGACATTCGGCAGCTCGACTCAATGAAGAGTGAGTAAGGAATGAACATTTATCCATGATGAAGGAGATGAGAAGGCTTGCTCATCTTCGGCGGAAAGATGGGAAGAGGACGCAAGGTCTAGGTGCCAGCCCTGCCTAAGCTTTCACCATTTTTACGTGGGAAGGCCCGATACAAGACCCCACAACCATTACTAGAAACGGCACTTGCGAGTGTTTATACCCACTCGCTAGGAATCCTAGGCTAGGTAGCAGCTTTCCTTGCTCGCTTTGGAAGTAGCCTACTCCGATAGCAAACAATAGTTCCCCCTTAACCAATGGCTTAACAATTCCTGTAAGCGGGTTGGGAACGTCTTCCAACACTCCACCTTTCTCCACCTTATTTCTCCTTCTTCAAGCGAGTGGAATTTTGAAGTGACTCACTTGAGTTGGTGAATATCCGAAGCAAGTGACGCTTAAGGACAAGCGACCACTCCTTCGTGCATCCTGGATCTAGCACTCTTCACCAGGGTCTAGCAACCCTAATTCCATGCATAGCTGATTGAAACGAGACTCAGCTAGAGGCTTGGTGAGGATATCAGCTCGCAGGAGATCAGTATGGATTTTCTCGAGCTTGATATCTTTCTTCTCGACATGATCACGAATGAAGTGATGTCGGATTTCCACGTGCTTGCATCTGGTGTGAAGCACTGGATTCTACGATATACATATAACGCTGTTGTTGTCGAAGAAGATTGGGATCTCATTAGCTTCAACTCTGTAGTCCTTCAACTGCTGACGAAGCCATAGAATTTGAGAACAGCAGCTTCCAGCGGCCATATATTCGGCTTCAGTCGTTGAGGTAGCTATACTGGTTTGCTTCTTCGAAAACCATGAGATCAGCTTGCTTCCCAAGAACTGACAAGTGCCCGATGTTGATTTCCTATCAACATGGCATCCTCCATAGTCAGCATCGGAATATCCAATGAGTTCCAGATTATCTTCAGCTGGATACCACAGACCCATGTTGATGGTGCCCTTGAGATAGCGAAGGATTCGCTTGGCAGCTTCAAGATGGCTATGCTTGGGATTGCTTTGGAAGCGAGCACATACTCCAACTGCGAAGGCAATATCCGGCCTGCTTGCAGTGAGATATAGAAGGGATCCGATCAAAGCTCGGTAGTCTGTAGCATCCACAGACTTTCCATCTATGTCTGGCTCCATCTTCCAATTGGTGTTCATGGGGATCTTCACAGCTTTAGCATGCTGAACACAGAACTTGGCAAGCATATCTCTAGTATACTTGGCTTGATTGATGAAGATTCCATCATTCTGTTGCTTCACTTGAAGACCTTGGAAGCAACTCATCAAACCAATCATGGACATCTCATATTTGGTCTTCATTAGCTCTCCAAACTTCTCGCTAAGCGATTGGTTTGGTGATCCAAATATGATGTCGTCTACATAGATCTGAACCCATAGCATGTCTTCACCATGATTGATGGTGAAGAGAGTCCGATCTATTTTTCCTTTGTGGAAACCATTATCCACTAGGAATTGAGATAGGGTATCATACCATGCCCTAGGCGCCTGATTCAAGCCATACAGGGCCTTTTTCAATCGATACACCTTATCTCCTTGCTCGAAACCCGGTGGCTGCTCCACATACACTTCTTCCTTCAATTACCCATTGAGAAACGCGCTCTTGACATCCATCTGATAGACCTTGAACTTCTTGGCCGCTGCATAGGCAAGAAATAATCTGATCGCTTCAAGCCGTGCCACTGGAGCGAAGGTCTCATCGAAATCGATTCCTTCCTCTTGGCAGTAGCCCTTAGCGACGAGTCGCGCCTAGTTTCTCACAACGTTGTGGTCCTCGTCCGTCTTGTTCTTGAACACCCATTTGGTGCCAATAACATGCTGAAATTTGGGACGATCCACGAGGTATCATACGTCGTTCCTAGTGAATTGATTCAGCTCCTCTTGCATGGCGATCACCTAATTGGAATCAGCTAGGGCTTCTTCCACACTTGATGGCTCAATGTTTGAGAGAAAGCAACTAAACATGGCACTTTCTCCAAAAACTTGACTTCTGGTCACTACACCCTTGGATGGATCTCCAATTATCTGACTTGGTGAGTGATTCTTGAGCCACGCTCACTTGGATCCACCAGCTTCATCTTCATCTTCTTCCTGGTCACTTGCTTCTCCATCTGAAACGACTGGAATGGGTGCTTGGTCTGCACTCGCTTCAGGAGTCTTGGGGGCAGCTTCAACTTTTCCTTGGACAGTCTGCTCGCTTGAGTCCTTGATTTCCTCATCATCTTCAAGCATGTCCCAAGTTAGTGAGTTGATGGGTTCCTCGCTTGACTTTCCTTCCTTTGATTGAACCTGTTCCTGTGGAAGACTCAAAGAAGATTCATCAAACACGACATGGGGTGATTCCTCCACAATTAGGGTTTTACAATTGAACACCCTGTAAGCTTTGCTTGATGTAGAATATCTTAAGAATATTCCTTCATCAGCTTTGCTTTCAAAGGCTTTCAATTGTGACTTCCCATTATCATGGATGAAGACCCTACAACCAAAAATATGGAAATAAGATATGTTAGGAATTCTCCCTGTCCATATTTCATATGGTGTCTTGTCGTGCCGTTTGTTGAGAAGCGTCCGGTTCTGCGTGTAGCATGCTGTATTGGCAGCTTCAGCCCAATACTTCATCGGAAGCTTCGAGTCAACAATCATGGTTCGAACGGCTTCTTTGATGATTTTGTTCCATCTTTCTGCAACTCCGTTTTGTTGGGGCGTACGTGCTGAGGAAGTCTGGTGTGCTATGCCATGCTCCGTGCAGTATGCTTCAATGGTTGAGTTTAGAAACTCAGTGCCTTTGTCGGAGCGGATGGTGGCAATCGCTTGGTTCTTCTCCACAGCTAGTTGCTTGAGCAGTTGTGGTAGCTTGGCCAGTGTCTCCATTTTGCTGAAGAGAAATACCACCCAAGTGTAGCGAGAGAAGTCGTCGACTACAATGAGAGTGTATTTTCTTCCATTCACACTCACTGGAGTGACTGGTCCAAACAAATCCATGTGAAGCAGCTCGAGCACTCGCTTGGATGAAGCTTCTTCAAGACTGGCAAAGTGCTTCTTTGTCTGCTTACCTCGTTGGCATGGTGAGCATGGATGGTCTTTGACAAAGACTTCATTTGGTATGCCTTGCACCAAGCCTTTACCAGCTATGCGGTTGATGGTCTTGAAGTTAAGATGGTTCAAGCGTCGGTGCCAAAGCCATCCCATTTCAGTAGCACTCCTTGCGACTAAGCACGTATCCTCCTTGCAGCTTTCCCATTGTGCTATGTAGACGTTCCTTTGTCTAATTCCAGTCAGCACAACCTGGGAAGTGAGTTTGTTCTTCACAATGCACTTGTTGGAGATAAACTCCACCTTGTATCCCTTATCACAGAATTGTGAAATGGATAACAAGTTGTGCTTCAGTCCTTCCACGTAGGAAACTTCTTCGATCTTGATCTTTCCGATCTTCAGTGCACCGTATCCTTTAGTGCTTCCTCGAGAGTTGTCACCAAAGGTTATGTGTGGACCCTTCTTCTCAACATAATCTTGAAGTAGAGCTCTCATGCCAGTCATATGTCTTGAACATCCACTGTCCAAGTACCAGATTTGTTGACCTTCATTTGGCATGAGTTCCATGGCGCTCACCTGCAATTAGACAAGTTTTGGTACCCAAATCAGTTTGGGTCCTTGCAAGTTAGTTCCTTTCGGTACCCAAACTTGCTTCACTTTCTTTTGAGAGTGAGCTTGTGTCTTGGGCTTCTCGGCCTTCTTGAATTGTGACTTCTGCTTTGAGGCAGTTTCACAGGTGCAGCAGTGTGTGCAAGAGGGGTAGCGGCTCACTTGAGACATACCTAAGCTCTTACCCTTTTGCTTGTATCCTGAAGCGACTCGCTTCGGATTAGCTACAGGCTTAGAGACTGACCTAGGGTTTACAGTCTTTTGAAGCGTCTCGCTTGGTTTTCTCGAAGCGGTCAAACCAGGGTTTTGACCCCGACTCACTTGAGTAACCTTGGAAGTTTGAAGCGACCTCCTTGGTGCTTCGAATTCTTCCCCCTCAACATGAGTACGGTTGGACCATCTCCAATCCGGCTCACGTGACACATAGACATTACTCCTTTTCTTGAAAGGGAGATCCTTTGTCTGTGGTGTCTTGGTCTGAGACTTAGAAGCTTCAACAGCTTTCCCTTTACCCTTGGATTGGTAAGATTTAGCATTGTGAGTGCTAGGGACTGTTGAGCTTTGCTTGCCCTTGGATTCTGCCCTTGAAGATATAGACATCTTCATTGGCTTCTTCTTAGGGTTCTCAACCACTTGACCTTTGTGTTTGTTAGTGGTTACTTTGGAGGCAATGGGCATATCCAAAGTAACTGATGGTGTTGTGTTTGAAGCACCAACAAAGACAGTAGGCTTGGAAGGTCCACCCTCATATCCAAGTCCTCCCTTCCTACCAAAGGGTAGAAGTGAACTCTCTAGTGCCTGCCTTGCATATGAGGCTTTGTTTAAGTTGGCCACTAGATTGGATTGGGTTTCATACCTTCCTTCCAAGCTTTGATGTCTAGCGAAGAGATCCTCGAACTTACTAGTCATAGCCCTTAAGTTAAATTTGACTTGGTCAAGCTCAGTGGCTAGCTTTCAGTTCTCCTTCTCGCTTTGAGACAAAGCTTGTTTCAACACGTGGTCACTTGACAGTTTGAGGTGTTTGTCAAGCAACTCACTCCATGTCGAGGAATTAGCTTTCTCTTGGTGAGTGTGTGAGAGTGTAATTGAACTACATGGGGGATAGATAAATACCTCTCCAGTCTCTTCGTCGGTGAGCGCCATGAGTCCGCGATCCTCTCCCTCACTGGAGTTGGGATCAGTGAATGCATCCGAGTCACTTGAGACATCTTCAGTTGAAGCGACTGGCTGCTCAATTGCTACAAGCACTCGCCTTGGAGCATCCCTCTTTGCTTTTAGTTCCTCTCGCTCTTTTGCACTCAGCTTAGGGCAGTCAGATTTGTAATGGCCCATCCTGTGGCAGTGGTAGCATTCCACTTCCATCATGTCCCTTGAGATCGGCTTGGTCGTCTCTTCTCTCTTTCCTTTGCCTTCACGAGAATCAGTGCTCCTTCCCTTGTACTGTTTTTAAAATCTCTTGTACTTGCCCACACGCGAGTTCATCTTGTTGAAGTTCTTGGATAAGAACGCAACATGCTCTTCCAGCGCTTCTCTTGACATCTTAGCGAGTGTCTGGTCGCTTGACCCTTGAGCAGCTTTGAATGCGACACCTATCGATGTTGCAGGAGCTTCGTCTTCATCATCAAGACACATTCTGTTCAGATCGAACTCGTGAGCCTTGAGCTCGGAGAACAGTATCTCCGGTGTGAACTTTGACAAGTCCTTCGTAGCAAGATACAGCTCCTTCATGGTTTGCCACTTCCTTGTGAGAGCTCGAACGATCTTGAGGTTCACCTCCTTGTCTGTGAGTTCCTTTCCAAGTGAGTTGAGAGTAGCTTTGATGTTAGTGACTCTCAGCTCGAAGGCGTCTATAGACTCTCCTGGCTTCATTATCAGACTTTCAAACTCCCGCATTTGTACGGCGAGCTTGTTCTCCTTGATCTTGTCCGTTCCTTGAGAAATGAGGGCTAGGGTTTCCCACATTTCCTTCGCCGTCGCACACTTCCTGATCCTTGGAAGGTAGGCATCCGACACAGTGCTCTGCATCGTGTGGCGTGCGATCTTGTCAAGGTTGGCGATCTTGAAGTCGTTGGAGTTGTACTCATCCTTGTCCTTCTCGACATATGTCTGTCTGACGTGAGCAGGACGGCCTTCCGCAGCTAGAACATCCACAGAGATAGCTTTCTTGATTTCGATCGGTCCTTCCTCTATCACTTCCCACATACGGTTGTGGATGGAACTGAGGAAGCTCTCTACTAGAAAGCTCCATGTCTCGTATCCTTCGATAGAGAACTGTGGAAGATTAGATGCACTATATGTAGCAAACTATCAGCAGTAAATGTAGTATGCGTGGGTGAGGGTTTTATGCACTTAGGAAAACTGGATCCGGTTCAGTGAGACAACTGAAGTGAGTGGGGACTCACTTCTGATATGCAAAGCAGAGGCTCGAAAGAACCTGGCTCTGATACCACTTGTTGGTCCCGGTTTGTAAGAGGAAAAACACGTAGAGGGGGGGGGGGGGGTGAATACGTGTTTTGATGTTTTTCAACTTCAAATTCCTCAAACTCAGAGTACTAAGTAAAGTGCTCGCTTGAACTACTTAGACCTAGCCGTGAGCTAGATCTAGAGTACTCACAATTCTTTTGACCTAAGCTTAGAGCTTGACCAAGAGTGAGACTTTACTCTATATGCGGAAATTCGGTGAGCTAAATCTTTCCTAAGTATTTGAAATCTCAGATTATGTTTGCTTAAATGTTTGTGCAATGGATAATCAAACAACAAGCGAATAGAGAGATTAGGGTTAGAGATACGACACAGAGATTTATAGTGGTTCGGAGATGAAACTCCTACGTCCACTTTGTTGCACAGGGCAACTCGTTCTCTTCACTCAAGAACTTGAAGATTACGGGCTCTTCAAAAGCATGTGTCAAGATCGAGCTTCACTCGCTTGGACCTGACGAAGATTGGGTGATTACGGGTTCACCACACAAGACCTAAAACTGGACTGGAAGCTTCACTTGCTTCAGTCCGATGACAGGGAGATTACGGGTTCTCCTTACAACCTAGTTTCGATCGAGCTTCACTTATTGGAAGTGTTAGCTCGGATCTAGACTCTATGATCGAGACTTGTACTATCGATGAAGGTAGAGCCTTAGATCGAACAGAACCTAACGATGAACACACAAAACCTAAACTGAACTTTAGGGTTAGGGTTTACCTGTTTCGACAGAGACACACTATTGAAGAGTTCTTTACAATGAATGCAAAGATGGCTAGAACTCTTCTTCTAAGCTGGGATTTGGAATGGGCTTAGAATTCTCGGTGTGAAGGTTGTGAAGACGAGTTCCGATGAGGCTGGAACTCGGAGAACACTTGGAAACAAAGACTTGAAGAATGCTCAAAGGCTGGGAGTGTTTGTTTGCAGTAGGCGCTCGAATGCTCAAGTAGTGTTCTACTTCTCTTCGTCTTCATCCTTCACTATTTATAGGCGGAGGTTTGGCCGAGATCCATTACTTGGTAGGTGGCCTTGTCCCTCCTCCTCTCGACAGTACTTGCGCAGGCTGGCACTTTTTCAGACGCTCAGATTTGGCATTTTGCCAAATATGGCTAACTTACAAACCTAACAGTAACTGGAGCGAGCCAGTACTGTTGCGGCGCCCTTGTCGGCCCGGCAGTCAACTCCGCTGCTCCTCTCCTTATTCGACGATCTCCAGTTGACTAGAGTTCAAAATAGGAGCGGGAATCAAGCTGTCGCTTTCTGTTAGGTAGGAGCTGGCTTCACTTTAGAAATGTAGCGTCCGCTTGAAGTGAGTCGCTTCAAAGTCATACTGTAGTGAGTACTTTGGAAAATAAAATTTTCCCTAGTATTCGCTTTAGTATTCATTGACCCGCGTTGACTCGCTTTGGCTTGTTACTGTAGCGCTCGCTTCGCCTCGCTTCGGCAGACTCCCTTGAATCTACTGTTGCGCTCACTTCGCTACGCTATTCTTCGGCACGCTTCACTTTGGCTGGGTAGACTCGCTTCAATTGGAAAACACTCTCAAGCGAGTGGCCTTCTCTTGAAATTTCTGCAGTCTAAAAACCTAAGTGGCTAAAACAAAAACAAAGCCATCCTAACAGTATAGGCTTAGAAAAATTTCTAACCTATTTTCTACATCAAATTGGGTCGCTTGGGAATAGGATACTTGGGGTTTTGGGATCAAATCAAAACAAGTATTACACTCACTTCAAAGTGTCCCATATGAGTTCCCCCTTAACATATTATCCTTAACAATTCCCAACATGTGGATAGGAAGACGTTGGAGCTAGCAAGGATGATATCCTTTGATCAATCCGGGTGGTACTTCAAGCTTCACGGGTTGAGTGGAGTGCGTCTCTTCCCCTTGCCTAATGCCTACTACACCATGGTGATGGGGAATGAGTACCTTGAAAGAGGGAATGGGAGAATGAATTCCCCGAGCCACAAGCAACTCATGTGGGCCGAAGGAGGACCGAGGCCACAAGAAGGAGGCCACTTCGGAGAAGGTGATGATGAAGAAGAGAAAGAAGCCGACCAAGAAGAGCAAGAGGGGCAAGAAGAGCAAGAAGAAGGTGAAGGTGGAGGTCCACAACCGGCCTTCCAAATGTCCGCCCCGGATTTTCATGAGGCGATGCGAGGATACCACGAAGAAAACTCGCAACTCTTTGATAACTATCATTTACTATACCGAGAGTATACTGGTGAGCAAGTGAATGTTATTCGAGGAGAAGTGGGTACGTTGAGGGAGGAGGTTGGTGAGCTTCGCAACACCTTCACCACATTTTTTGAGGAGGAGCGACAAGCTCAGGAATTGGAGAGGAAACGAAGAGAGGAGAAAAGGATGTACCAAGAGCAATACCGAATGATGATACACGACATGCATCAATTCTACCCCTACTACCCGGATGGGTATCAAAGGTACGATCCTAACAACCCACCCCCTCCTCCCATTTCTTGAGATGCTTTGAGTTAACTTAGCCTTACTTCTTTTCTTAAACTTATTTCTTTGCTATGCTTTGAAATAACTTTGGGGAGGGAAAGAGTGTCTAAGTTAACCCAATTTATGTGTTTTCTTGTTTTAGAGTCTTTTATTTGTTTAGTTTTGATAGGGACCAATATCAGCTTGAACACGTGGCATCCTTAGTGCTGGCTGGACTTACATCCCAGGAGCCCCAGATGTCGTGCCCAAGTACAGATGCCTTACCCAATGTAGAAGCTATAAGACTCCACATGGATCCATTCCTCTGCAGAAGCTATCCCAGTCCTGCTGGCATCTACCAGGACTCAGGGATCTGCCGAACACGCAGTCCGCATGACTCTACGTACCATAGAGTGAGGACCACTAAATTAATGACAGAGGGAATCTTGTCCCCCAAAAAATTCCTTTCCTATCCTTCCCGTACGAGTACATTCACCTTTTCACCCCTTTTCGCGCCTATAAATAGATAGTGACTTCACAATCTCGAGTACGAGTTCTACACTTTCTACACCGTTTTCATTCATACTCTTCTTAGAGTTTTTTCGTGCTCTTACTGACTTGAGCGTCGGAGGTTCTTTCCGGAGGAACCTCCCCCTTTGTTCCTCCGATTCTGGTTTGCAGGCGCCCGGAGGTCTCAAACACAGAACTCGAAGGTATAATCCTCATCACTATTCGAGGACGAGTGGAAGAACGCCTTGCGTTGACCATTTCATCCTCCATTTTCCCCCGTTATATCTCGACTTTTGTGGATAAGGTCGGACGGATAGTTTGAACGCTTTGCGTTTTGCCTCTATCTCAATCCCCTTTCACGGAGGAGTGATGTATTGGTGGAATCGAACAGAGAAGATTGATGCCTTGTGTTAATTTCTCCCTTATTTCTATTTACGATCGTTTGTACATGAATATTCCTTGCAAATCTGTAAATATGATAAATAATTGTGTAATTGCTGTTAATCTTAGACCCGGAAATAACAACTGTTGCCGTCTGTGGGAAATTTTTGAGTTTAAGACATCGATTTCCTTTTTTATAAACAAAATCCTTAGCTCGTCGTTATGGTATTGTCAATAAAATTGTGTTTCGCCCCCTCATATGGGAGATCCAGAGAAGAATTGATGTCTAGAGTGAATGGGTATATTATGTTTGCTGAATAATTTGCAAAAAAATCCAAGTGCGAAACGTGTTAGTTGATCTATGTTGGATTTTTCCTAATTTAAACTGCAGAGTATGAGGCGATGCCTAAATTATGTTCTTTTGCAGTAGTGATTGAAATGGCTAAACTGTGTTTTTCCTTGTAGTAAAGTTGTGAAGAATTCTAGAAAGTTGAATCAAATTTGGAGCAATTCCGAGGCATACTCAAATCCATCCCTGACAATCGGTGAGTCTAAAGTTCCGCCGAAGGTCACGAATCATGATATCAGCCTGCGGGTTATGAGGAACTGATAGTACAGAGGAAGCACTGTGATACAATCATGGGCCCCTATATTATCATGAACCGAAAACCACAAAAGGCAAAATATCAAAAACAGAGAGCCCAAAATGACGAGGACACCCCCCTCACTATGATGAGGGGGCCCCACATTGGAAGGCATAAATTCTCTATAAACGAGCTAAAATGCTCTCAAAAAGCCCTATCTAATAGGCACAAATTTCGTATGCCCTATATAATAGGCAAAACCCTCATAAGCCCTATCTAATAGGCACAAATTTCGTAAGTCCTATCTAATAGGCAGAACCCTCATAAGCCCTATTTAATAGGCAAAAATCTCGTAAGCCCTATCCAATAGGCAGATTTCTCAAAAAAGCCCTATCTAATATGCAAAAACTCAAAAAGCCCTATCTAATAGGCAAAAACTCAAAAGCCCTATCTAATAGGCAACAACTCATAAGCCCTATCTAATAGGCAGAAGCTCATTAAGCCCTATGAAAATAGGCAACATTCATTAAGCCCTATGAAAATAGGCAACATCCATTAAGTCCTATGCAAATAGGCGATAATCTACTAAAGCTACATGCATCAATGGACAATATGCATCAAAGCCCTGCTTAAGTAGGCAAACATTTATGCAAGCCATATTTCTTAGGCACCTGGGACTAATGTTCTAAAAACCTTTCACAAAGTTGCAGAACCTTGCAAAGATGACAACAAATTCAGATGCTAACCCAAGGGAGGCTGCACAAGCTCCTTGAGGCTCAGAAAACTCTCCACTGGAGAAGGAAAGAAGGAACACTCTGGTAACGGAAGCCAGCGTCAATGCTAAAGCTCTTTTTTCTCCTTCCGTGCTCCTGCAAATGAAGGCACTCATAGAAGGTGTGATTGACGGAGCTGTTGATAAAAAACTCCATGCTCTGGGAATGAATCTTAAAGGTCCAGATGCCCAACATGATGCCCCCGAAGGAGGGGGAAGCAAAAGTACCCCTAGTGCGTACAAACATAAGCATAAAGATGCAAGTGTGGTTCAGGGGCTGGCCACTAGATTGCCTCTAATGACTACAGTCCAAGAGGAAGGATTCCTCACTGATTGGGAATCCCCAGATGATGAAGATCCCAAAGAACTCAGGGAAGCTACTGTTGACGCATGGGTAAAAAATTGTGATCAACAGCAGGAGCAAATGAAGCTTCTGGCGAAAGAGCTAGAAAAGCTAAAGAAGCAGAAGCAGATCCCAGAAAGGGCATCAGAAGAGGCAGAAGCCAATGAAAGAGAAATTCATATTTCGGATGAGGGTAGGGATATGATCCACCCTATATCCCAAAGGAACAGAGGACACAAAGTGGAGTTCTCTCATGCCTACATTGATGAAAGCAGCCCTTTCTCAGCGGATATCCAAACGGATCCTATCCCAGGGAACTTTAAAATGATTTCCTGTGAATACCAAGGAAAGGGTGACCCTGAGGAACACCTAATGAAATTTGAGAGCTTGTGCCTCTTGCATCAATATTCTGAGGGCGTTAAATGTACAGTGTTTCTTACCACTCTGTCCGGAACAGCCCAGCATTGGTTCAAACAGCTACCAAGATCTTCAATTCACTCCTTCGAGGTTCTGAGGGAAGTGTTCCTACAGCAGTTTGTGAGCGCTAAAAGAACCACCAGGAATTCTTTACATCTGACAACAATTAAGCAGGGTCCCCATGAAAGCTTAAGGGACTACATGACACGCTTTAATGAAGCAGTTCTGGAAATACCTGGGGTAGAGCCAAAATTAAAAGTGCACGCTTGTGTAGATGGCCTGAGGCCGGGAAAATTCTTCGCATCCCTTATCAAAAAGGAAGCCACTTCTTTCGAGGAGTTGCTGACGAGAGTACAGAAGTACATTCATATGGAGGAGGCCATGAGAGCAGCAAAAGAGCTGAAATTGCTTCTCAGAAAGAGAAGAAACTCGAAGAAAAGAAGAGACCTGCCACAGATGCTAGAAGAACTGATAAAAATGAGCGCTTCTTGCGATCTTTCACTCCTCTTAACAGGCAGCCAGCCGATTTGCTAGAAGTAGTGATGAAAAAATTAGGAGTACAGATCCCTATGGGACACAGGCACCCACCAAGGAACCCGCCTTCCGACAAATTCTGCAAGTTTCACAATGACTATGGGCACACTACCAATGATTGTAGAAATCTGAAGATAGCAATAGAAAAGCTGATTCAGGAAGGAGAGCTCCCGAAATATGTCAAGAGAGACACGGGACAAAACAAGAAGCGCAAAGAAACTGATGAAAAGGCATCTGATGCTGAAGGAGGTCCAGAACCCAAGGGCGTTATCAAGATGATATACGGGGGCCCCACCATCGGAGATTCCAACAGAAGCCAGAAGGCATCTATAAGGGAACTACATATGCATGAGAGGCATGAAGTCTTAAAGATGGAGAGAGGCCTACCCATGCCGGAGATATCATTTGGACCTGGGGACAACCGAGGTGTGATACACCCACACGATGACGCACTGGTCATCACAGTGGAACTAGAGAGGTATAAAGTCCAAAGGGTGTTCATGGACACTGGGGCCGTGGTCAATGTAATCTTCGAAAGCTGTTTCAGCCAGATGAGCCTTCAGAAGCCTTTGAATGGCGTGGTTACCGCCCTACATGGTTTCTCAGGGGACCCGGTGATGTCACTAGGTTCAATCAATCTAATGCTCACCCTGGGAGAAGGATCTATGCGAGTATCAAAGCCGGTCACTTTCTTGGTAGTAAGGCAGGAGTCCTCCTATAACATTATCTTAGGGAGGACCGCTCTGAACCCTTTCCAAGCCGTGCTATCCACCTACCATTTAATGATGAAGTTCCCAGTGGGAAGCCAAGTGGGTCAAGTGTCTGGGGATCAGATGGTCTCAAACAGATGCTACATCCAGTCTGTACAGATAGGAGAAGCCAAGAAAAGGCTAATAGTTGAACCTATCGGTTCAAATCCAGACGCAGAACTCGAAGGGAAGAGGCCCAAAGTTGCAGATGCCGCAAAAAAGGAGCAAAACTCACCTACCCCCATGGAGAAACTAATGATCACGGAATCTAATCTGGAAGAAGATGGGTGGATCACCTTAACAGATGCAAAAATACAGGGTAACGAACCTCTGAAAAATCAGCACAGTAGTGTGGAAGAGGTGTTTAATCCAAACACAAATTCCGTGGCAAAGCTTGTAATAACCAAAAGATTGAATGAAAGGCTTGATAACAAGGGGAAAGGATCTAAGGGAGGCTTATCCCTCGAGGCTCAGATGCTATACCAACTTAAACATGGAACGGCTAAAGATGTAAACAAGGGATTTGAGGTTAAAACGGTTTGCATACACAATCCCCCAACTGTGAAAGGGAACTGGGAAACTCTGATCGCCAAAATGATGGCAAAAGCCTGGGGTACAATCGATGTCTCAGCCCAGGCAGATATCAAAGAAATCACAAGAGGAGAAAAGGGAAGCACTCCCGAAGTGTTGGGAATTGTTAAGGATCACATGTTAAGGGGGAACTCATATGGGACACTTTCAAGTGAGTATATATTTGTTTTGATTTGATCCCAAAACCCCTAAGTATCCTATGCCCAAGCGACCCAGTTTGATGTAGAATAGGTTAGAACTTTTTCTAAGTCTATACTGTTAGGATGGCTTTTGTTTTGCTTTAGTCACTTAGGTTTTTAGACTGCAGATATTTCAAGTGAAGGCCACTCGCTTGAGTGTGTTTTCCAATCAAAGCGAGTCTACCCAGCCGAAGTGAAGCGTGCCAAAGAATAGCGAAGCGAAGCAAGCACTACAGTAGATTTGAAGTGAGTCTGCCAAAGTGAAGCGAAGCGAGCGCTACAGTGAAAGATGAAGCGAGTCAACACGGAGTCAATAAATACTAAAAGCGGACACCCGGGAAATTTATTTTCCAAATACACGCTACAGTATGACCCTGAAGCGACTTACTTGAGGCGGACGCTACAAATCTAAAGCGAAGCGAGCCCCTACCTAACAGAAAGCGACCGCACAATTCCCGCTCCAATTTGAACGTCGAGTTCAAACTCGAGTCAACTGAAGATCGCCGCATTAATTGCAAGATCTCCACGTGTCGAATGAAGAGAGGAGCAGTGGAGTTGACTGCCAGGCCGACAAGGGCGCCGCTACAGTACTGGCTCGCTCCAGTTACTGTTATATTTGTAACTTAGCCATTTTTGGCAAAGAGACAAACTGGCGCGCCTGGAAAAGAAAAAGCCTGCGCAAGTACTGTCAAGAGGAGGAGGGACAAGGCCACCTACCAAACAACGGATCCCGGCCAACCCTCTGCCTATAAATAGTGAAGGATGAAGATGAAGAGAAGTAGAACACTACTTGAGCATTGAGCGCCTACTGCAAACAAACACTCCCAGCTTACAGCGTACATTCGAGTCTTTGTTTCAAGTGTTCTCCGAGTTCCAGTCTCATCGGAACTCGTCTTCGCAACCTTCACACCTAGATTTCTAAGCCCATTCCATATCCAAGCTTAGAGAAGAACTCTAGCCTACTTTACACTTGTTGTAAAGAGTTCTTCATTAGTGTGTCTGTCGAAACAGAAAACCCTAACCCTAAAAGTTCTGTTAGGTTTTATGTTCGTCGTCAAGAGGTTGTTTTCGATCCAAGGCTCTACTTTCCTCGATAGTAGAAGCCTCGATCATAGAGTCTAGATCCAAGCTTACACTTTCCTTGATTGTGTAAAGCTCGATCGAAGCTAGGTTGTAAGGAGAACCCGTAATCTCCCTGTCGTCGGACTGAAGCGAGTGAAGCTTCAAGTCCAGTTTAGGTCTTGTGTGGTGAACCTGTAATCACCCAGTCGTCGTTAGATCCAAGCAAGTGAAGCTCGATCTTGACATAGGTTTTTGAAGAACCCGTAATCTTCAAGTTCTTGAGTGAAGAGAACTAGTTGCTTAGTGCAACAAGTGGACGTAGGAGCTTTATCTTCGAACCACTATAAATCGTTGTGTCGTATCTCTAACCCTAATCTCTTTACTTCGTTTACTATTTGATTATTCATTGCACAAGCATTTAAACAAACTTAATCTGAAGTTTTTCAAATTCCTAGGAAAGATTAGCTCACCGAATTTCCGCATTTAGAGTAAAGTCTCACTCTTGATCAAGCCCTAGCTTAGGTCAAGAGATTTGCAAACACTGTAGAACTAGCTCTCGGCTAGGTCTTAGTAGTTGAAGCGAGCACTTTACTTAATACTCTGAGTTAAGGGAAAAGAAGTTGAAAAACTTCAAAACACGTATTCACCCCCCCCCCCTCTACGTGTTTTTCCTCTAACAAACCGGGACCAACAAGTGGTATCAGAGCAGCGGTTCTTTCAAGCCTCTGCTTTGCATACCTGAAGCGAGTCCCCTCTCGCTTCACGTTGTCTCACTGAACCGGATCCTTTTTCCTAAGTGAATAAAACCCTCACTCACGCATACTGCATTACTGCTGATAGTTTGCTATGTCTACATACAGTGCATCAAGTCTTCCGCAGTTCTCTATAGAAGGATACGAAACATGGAGCTTTCGTGTCGAGAGCTTCCTCAGTTCCATCCACGACAGAATGTGGGAGGTCATTGAGGAAGGACCAATCGAGATTAAGAAAGCCACCTCTGTGAATGTAGCAGCCACCGAAGGCCGCGCAGCCCATGTCAGACAAGAATATGTCGAGAAGGATAAGGACGAGTACACTTCCAATGACTTCAAAATCGCCAACCTCGACAAAATTGCACGCCACACAATGCAGAGCACTGTGTCGGACGCCTATCTGCCAAGGATCAAGAAGTGCGCAATGGCGAAAGAAATGTGGGAAACCCTAGCCCTCATTTCTCAAGGCACAGACAAGATCAAAGAGAACAAACTTGCCGTATAGATGCGGGAGTTTGAAAGCCTGATAATGAAGCCTGGAGAGTCCATTGATGCCTTCGAACTGAGAGTCACCAACATCATTGCCACTCTTAATTCACTTGGGAAGGAACTCACAGACAAGGAAGTGAACCTCAAGATCGTTCGAGCTCTCACACGGAAGTGGCAGACCATGAAGGAGCTGTACCTGGCAACGAAGGACTTGTCAAAGCTTACGCCAGAGATCCTGTTCTCCGAACTCAAGGCTCACGAGTTCGATCTGAATTGAATGAATCTTGATGATGAGGATGAAGCTCCTACACCTTCGAAAAGGGTCGCTTTCAAAGCTGCAGAAGGGCCAAGCGACCAGACACTCGCTAAGATGTCTAGAGAAGAGCTGGAAGAGCACGTTGCATTCTTATCTAAGAACTTCAACAAGATGAACTCACGTGTGGGCAAATACAAGAGGTTTTACAAACTGTACAAGGGAAGGAGCACTGATGCTCATAATGGAAAAGGAAAGAGAGAAGAATCGTCAAAGCCAATCTCGTGGGACATGATGGAAGTGGAGTGCTACCACCTGCCACAAGATGGGCCACTACAAGTCTGACTGCCCAAAGCTGAGTGCCAAGGAGCGAGAAGAACTGAAGGCAAAGAGAGATGCTCCCAGGTGAGCGCTTGTAGCAAGTAAATAGCCAGTCGCTTCAAATGAAGAAGTCTCAAGTGACTCGGATGCATTCACTGATCCCAACTCCAGTTAGGGAGAAGATCTAGGATTGATGGCGCTCACTGACGAAGATACAGGGGAGGTATTTTACTATCCTTCATCTAGTTCAATCACACTCGCACACACTCACCAAGAGGAAGTCCATTCCTTGACATGGAGCGAGTTACTTGACAAACATGATTGGTGTTTAAATGTTAGGATTTTCGTAGTGTTTTCGAGTCCGTTTTCGTTATGTTTTGTGTCTCTTTCGTTTGTCTTTTGCTATGATTTGGTTGCTTTGGAGTCTTTGGTATTGTAGGATAAAAAGGACGGAAATGAGAAGCAAATGAGAAGAAAGAAGCATTATATCGAAGAGGGGTTCGATAGGAGCATGTAGGCGAAAACGGAGGTCGATTTGGAGTTCGGACGAGGGAGATACGACCGAAACAAGAAAGGCGCGCAATCGTCCAGCGTTGGACGACCGTCCAGAGTACGGTGGACGAGCATCCAGAGTAGAAAAGAAGAAGAATGCGAGTGCGACGTTGGACGAGCGTCCAACGTTCCGGCCAGTTATTGTGTCCTTATATAATTAGGTTTTCATACCTATTATATATACTATCCCTTGTACACGAATTCTAGACATCTTTTAGACATCTTTTAGACATCTTTTAGACATCTTTTATCATATTTTAGCTTTAGTTTTCAGCACTTAAACACTTTAGATTAGTTTTACTTTGTTCGGATCCGGATTCTTAGTTCGTGCAATTCAATTCAAGTTTTTCTTTTACTTCGCGTTCTTCGTTCTTCGTTTAATTCTCGTAAGTTATTTATTGCTTTCGTTTACTTGCTTAAATTGCTTTACTTAGTTTTAGATTCGATTTCGTAATTGCTTCTTTTAATTTCCTTAGTTTAATTTCGTTCTTTCGATTTCTAGTTTAAAGTTTAGATTCGTTTTTCTAGTTTCGATTCTCTAGTTTTTCAAAGCTTTCAAAGTTAGATTAATTTTCCTTTAAATTTCCAGATTTCATTCATCATGTCTAGAGTAGTTTATGCTTTCTTCGTTGCTTTCTTTATTGCTTTCTTTTCGATTCTTGCCTAGGTAGATTTAATTGCTTTCTTCTAGTTTAATTCTTAGATTTATTTCTTTGCTTTCTAGATTAGATTTATTTACTTGCTTTGATTTATTGCTTTGATTTATTTTCTTGCCTAGGATTTAAAACAAAAACCCAACAATTCTTTTTACTTGCTTTCTTAGTTTTAGGCTAGATTAGGATTTACTACATAATTGATTGCCCTGTTAAGTTTTCCTTGAGATTCGATACTTTGGTTTTACTTGCTAGTGCTACGATAGATTTCGTCTATTGCGAACACTTTTTGGTGAAACAAAACACTTCAAACTGTCAAGTGACCACGAAATGTTGAAACAAGCTATGTCTAATAGCAAGAAGGAGAACCAAAAGCTAGCTATTGAGCTTGACCAAGTCAAACTCAACTTAAGGGCTATGACTAGTAAGTTCGAGGATCTCTTTGCTAGACATCAAAGCTTGGAGGGAAGGTATGAAACCCAATCCAATCTAGTGGCCAATTTGAACAAAGCCTCGTATGCAAGGCAGGCACTAGAGAGCTCGCTTCTACCTTTTGGTAGAAAGGGAGGACTCGGATATAAGGGTGGACCTTCCAAACCCACTGTCTTTGTTGGTGCATCTAACACTACACCATCAGTTACTTTGAATGTGCCCACTGCCTCCAAAGTAACCACCAACAAGGACAAAGGCAAAATGGTTGAGAACCCTAAGAAGAAACCAATGAAGATGTCTATATCTTCAAGGGTAGAATCTAAGGGTAAGCAAAGTTCAACAGTCCCTAGCACTCACAATGCTAAAACTTACCAATCAAAGGGTAAAGGGAAGAATGTTGAAGCTTCTAAGTCTCAGACCAAGACACGAGAGACAAAGGATCTTCCTTTTGAGAAGAGAAGTAATGTCTATGTCTCACGTGAGCCGGATTGGAGATGATCCAACCGTACTCATGTTGAGGGGGAAGTGTTTGAAGCACCCAAGAGGTCACTTCAACACTTAAAGGTTCCTCAAGCGAGTCGGGGTCAAAACACTAGTTTGACCGCTTAGAGGAAACCAAGCGAGCCGCTTCGAAAAATAGTAAACCCTAAATCAGTCTCTAAGCCAGTAGCTAATCCGAAGCGAGTCGCTTCAGGATATAAGCAAAAGGGTAAGAGCATAGGTGTGTCTCAAGCGAGCCGCTACCCTCATTGCACACACTGTTGCACATGTGAAGCTGCATCTAAGCAGAAGTCAAAATTTCAAAAAGTCGAGAAACCCAAACCACAAGATAACTCTCAAAAGAGAGTGAAGCAAGTGTGGGTACCGAAAGGGACTAACCTGCAAGGACCCAAACTGATTTGGGTACCAAAACTTGTCTAATTGCAGGTGAGCGCCATGGACCCCATGCCAAAAGGTCAACCTATTTGGTACTTGGACAGCGGATGTTCAAGACACATGACTGGCATGAAGTCTCTACTTCAAGATTATATTGAGAAGAAGGGTCCACATGTGACGTTTGGTGATAACTCTCGAGGAAGCACCAAGGGTTACGGTGCACTGAGAATAGGAAAGCTTACAATCGAGGAGGTTTCCTACGTGGAAGGACTGAAGCACAACTTGTTATCCATCTCACAGTTCTGTGACAAGGGATACAAGGTGGAGTTCATCTCCAATAAGTGCATTGTGAAGAACAAGCTGACGTCCCAAATTGCACTCACTGGAATTAGACAAAGGAATGTCTATATTGCGCAATGGGACAGCTGCAAAGAGGAGACGTGCTTGGTTGCTAGGAGTGCCACAGAAATTGGATGGCTATGGCACCGACGCTTGAACCATCTCAACTTCATGACGATCAATCGCTTAGCTCGAAAAGGTTTGGTGCAAGGCATACCCAATGAAGTCTTTGTCAAAGACCATCCATGCTCACCATGCCAACGAGGAAAGCAAACGAAGAAGCACTTCGCCAGTCTTGAAGAAGCTTCATCCAAGCGAGTGCTCGAGCTACTACACATGGATTTGTTTGGACCAGTCACTCCAGTTAGTGTAAATGGAAGAAAATACACTTTAGTTGTAGTCGACGATTTCTCTCGCTACACTTGGGTTGTATTTCTCTTTAGTGAAAAGGAGACACTGTCCAAGCTACCTCAATTGCTCAAGCGACTTGCTGTGGAGAAGAATCAAGCGATTGCCACCATCCGCTCCGACAAAGGCACAGGTTTCTAAACTCAAACATTTAAGCTTACTGCACAGAGCATGGCATAGCACACCAGACGTCATCAGCACGAACACCTCAGCAGAATGGAGTAGCTGAAAGAAGGAATCGAATCATCAAAGAAGCCGTTCGCACTATGATTGCCGATTCAAAGCTTCCGAAGAAGTATTGGGCTGAAGCTGCCAATACTGCATGCTATACACAAAATCGGACGCTTCTCAACAAACGGTTCGACAAAACACCATATGAAATATGGACAGGGAGAATTCCTAACATCTCTTATATCCACATCTTTGGTTGTAGGGTCTTCATTCACAACAATGGGAAGTCACAGTTGAAAGCTTTCGAAAGCAAAGCAGATGAAGGAATATTCTTAAGATATTCTACATCTAGCAAAGCTTACAGAGTATTCAACTGTCAAACCCTAATTGTGGAAGAATCACCCCATGTCGTATTTGATGAATCTTCTTTAAGTTTTCCACAGGAACAGGATCAAGCGAATGACAAAAATCCAAGCGAGGAACCCGTCAATTCACTATCTTGGGACATGCTTGAAGAAGATGAAGAAATCAAGGACTCAAGCGAGCAGAAGGCCCAAGAGAAGGTTGAAGTTGCTCCCAAGACTCTTGAAGCGAGTGCAAGGCAAGCACCCATCCCGGTCGCTTCAGACGCTGAGCCAAGCGACCAGGATGAAGATGAAGAGGAAGCCGGTGGATCCAAGCGTGCATGGCTCAAGAATCATTCACCTAGCCAAATAATTGGAGATCCATCCAAAGGCGTGGTGACTAGAAGCCAAGTGTTCGGAGAAAGTGCTATGTTCAGTTGCTTTCTCTCAAACATAGAGTCGGCATGCGTGGAAGAAGCCCTAGCTGATTCCAACTGGGTGATTGCCATGCAAGAAGAGCTCAACCAGTTCACCAGAAACGACGTATGGTATCTCGTGGATCGTCCCAAATTCCAGCATGTGATCGGCACCAAGTGGGTGTTCAAGAACAAGATGGACGAGGATCACAACGTCGTGAGAAACAAGGCTAGACTTGTTGCCAAGGGCTACTGCCAAGAGGAAGGGATCGATTTGGATGAGACTTTTGCTCCAGTGGCACGGCTTGAAGCGATCAGACTATTTCTTGCCTATGCAGCGGCTAAGAAATTCAAGGTCTATCAAATGGACGTCAAGAGCGCGTTTCTCAATGGAGAGCTCAAAGAAGAAGTATATGTGGAGCAGCCACCGGGTTTTCGAGCAAGGAGATAAAGTGTATAGATTGAAGAAGGCCCTGTATAGATTGAAGCAGGCGCCTAGAGTGTGGTATGATACCCTATCGCAATTCCTAGTGGATAATGGATTCCACAAAGGGAAGATAGATCGGACTCTCTTCACCATCAATTATGGAGAAGATATGCTATGGGTCCAGATCTACGTGGACGACATCATATTTGGGTCACCAAAGCCGTATGAGGTGAAAATCTCATGTACGGTTCTGTAATAGTGATTCGATAAGACCCCATCCCCAAGGCTAACATCATATAACCCAAGTGAGGGCTCCCCTGTCATCAGGTCACCAACTTCCTTGACCTTCCGGCACTGGGCAGGCGTCAGCCCCCGTACATGGTCTTGCGACTTTGCGGAGACCTGTGTTTTTGGTAAACAGTCGCCCGGGCCTGGTCACTGCGACCCCCTTTGTGAGGAGGCACCCCTTCTCCCGAAGTTACACCCTTAAACATTTAAATATCCTAGGTCCCGCAACCCTCGCTCGATGTCGAACATCAGATCGTTTGCATGTCCACTCCCTAAGGTCCCTCTAATGTGAGTAAATCGAGCATAACGCCCGTCTATATCTTTCTCGTGATCGGCGAGTGCCATATTTACAGCTCTAGAAACGTCTTTTTGATCTTTTTTGGAATCGAAATACCTAACCTAACTAATAAGAAATTCCCTCTTGCGAGAAAACAACAAATACCTCTTACTCATTAGCTGCTCTTGACCCTTGAATTAAACTTCCTTAGACTTCCCAGTTAATTCCTAAGATAGGTCACCAAAGAAACAAAGAAAAGAAATAGCCTTGCCTAAACCAACTCTTGAGATGAGATGCAATGTAGGTTTGGAAGTACGTATCCGACTCCTAGCTCAGTAAGGAAATGGGAACTACTAGCTTGGTTTGCCTTGGCTGGGTCCTCACTGATGAAGTACAATAAGCCAGCCTTCCGCGCTTCACACTATGCGCACAGTACTTACCAGTCAATCCGACTACCCACTCAGACAAGACATGCCTTCACCTTGGTCCACCTAGTCTTATAAGAAGGGATTTCGTACGCTCTTCTCAGTGAATCTGCCTAGTCAGGATAGAACAATGCTTACTACTCATGAGGAGACAAGTACCACAACTACCTACGCTTTCGAATAGGCACTCGTAGCATAGTCCTTTCTGGTAAACGCGCATAGGAATAGGAAGGAACTAGCAGCCTCCCACTTCCGCGACTCGTAGAGCTGCCCCTAGCCTAGTTTTCTTTTCTTTCTTTTGATGGATTTGTATACTAGAAAGCAGGCCTTTTAGCTTGTATGCATGTGTTATCCATAACCACTAACAATCTTCTATCTGATTAAGTATGAATTGTTATCCATGCATCAAACATCTATCCATTATCTCAAAGTTGTAGGCTATATGGTGTGTTGTAGATCACAGAAGACCATAATTGCCGGTTCCTCACGAGATATAAAAGGGTATCACAGTCGAGACAGTTCTGGATATAACTGTCGGTTTAGGCTGTAGTATAGGCTGCATAAGTAGCTTGTCTAGGCTACTTGTCTATACTAGTACGTGCGTGTACTGATAGGATCACGGTGAGGTGTATTCTTCTATTCTGACCAGATGTAGAAAGAATCAAGACCTCGGTGACTTAAGATGAACCTTAACTCTAGTTGAGTCCTAAGGGTGTATAGTTGTGGTCTGCTTCTTTGATTTACCATGGGTGAGAGTTCAGAGTATCTGTAACTCAATATGCTCCGTATCTTGGGAAGCAACTACAACTAGTACGACTCTTAGTGTAACTGCAACAGAGCACCATATCCTGGTAGAACAGGTTGATCACATCCCCTGAGGAATTCATTAAGGACTATCATACCAAACCCTGCAGGTGGATTAAATTTCGGTATGATGAGTAAGGTATGAATGGTACTACTCAGGAATATAAAAGAAGTTGAATAACACGAGCAGTCAGAAGCTCTAAGTTAATCAACGGATGTGGGATATCTTAAATATGGGGGTCGTTAAGTCTAATACTAGCCCTGAACTCAACAGGGGTAAAACAGGTAATTCAGTACTATTACTCTAGTGGAATGTTTTAGTACTTATGGACTAAATTATACTCTGGGCTGAGTATGGAGAATTTAGCCATTGGGAGGCCTCGGTTTTACCAGCTAGTAGATCCCTGATCTGGCCCAAAAAGCTCAATAGGCCACAGTACAAGGAATAAGCGGGCCACCACACAGTTGGGCCCAGTATGGGGCGCCAACTATGCTCATGGACGTCCAGTCCATGTGTTGCAGGCCTGGCCTGCAACTTAAGCTCAGTCTCTCTTAGTCTCCTCTATATATACCCCCTCAAGGTCTTGTTTAGACCTAACAGTCAGAATAAATCGAGTGCACTTAATATTCTGAACAAGAAAAAGGAGGCTAGGGTTAGAGGAGAGAGAGACGCACGGCCGAGCAGTAGCATTCGGTGGGGTTCCCGTTTCCGTGGCTGATTCCGAGGTTCGTTGTCCATCCAACGTCAGAATCGAGCAGGGATACAGATCAGAAGATCTATTCGCGAGTTCTCTACTTCTTCAGGTAATCGATCTATAAACCCCCTATGATTCCGCATTTAATTCATAGGAGCATGATAGGTTTATTCGATAGTTAGATATCCGAAATAGATCCTCGGGCGAACCGATCTTCACCGATCAGATATGGTTCCTTCAGTTGGTATCAGAGCCGAGGTTCAGATTTTCGGCTCTATCTGAGTAATTATCGATTATTATGCATGTTAGATCGATTAGGATGTCGCTTTTCGTGGTGTTTTTCGTTTTTCGGGGCCGTTTTGGCAATCTATGTAATTTTTATCTAGAATAGGATTAGATAGATTTTTCTATTGTTTTTCGTTTGTAACTGCTGCAATGAGACGAGGAACACGAAGAACGAGGAGACGAACACCATTGGACGACCGCCGCACGCGGCGGCGCGTGGGAAACACGCGCTAGCACACGCGCGCGTGCAGCCGCCCAACGGCACGCCTCCTCTATCTCCGGTGAACGACGGGGCTCCAGCAGCTTGCTGGAGCCTGGACGTCGTCGGAGGGCAGCGGCGGAGGCGGGACGGGCGGTGGATTCACGGCAGCGCGCGAAGGAGAGCCGCGGCGGAACCCTAGTTAGGGCTCGACGCCGCGGTAGTCTCTGCAAGCTGCATGATCGCCGGAGACGACGACCACAGAGTCCGGTGACGGACTCCACGTGGTCGCCGTCGTTGATGGTGGCAGCAGGCGGCGCCGGAGCGAGCAGCAGCGGCGGCAGAACCCGCGAGGGTTTCTGCCGCGGGTTAACGCGGCTGAAGGCGACGGCGAGGGCGGCGGAGGTAGCGTCCAGGGAGGCGGAGCACACCGGTGACATCAACACCAGCAGCAGGAGCAGCGGCGGACGTCGCCGGCGGCAGAATCTGCGGCAGCAGGCGGGGGGTTTCTGCGGCGGAACCCTATTAAGGGTTTCACGCCGCGAGCTTCACCGGAGAGGGCTGCCGGCCGTGCCACCGGAAGGGATCGACGGCCAGCAGCAGCAGCGGCGCCAGGGAGGCGGAGGCGGCCGGCGGCAGGCCTCACGCCGTCGGCTGTGGCGCGGGCAGCCTTGCACGCTCGTGCCCTAGCCCGTGGACGGGCCTAGGGTTTTCCAGCCCGGCCTGTTCGCGTTTACGGGCTGCCTCCAGCGTTCGGGCTCGGGCCCAGTCGCGAATTCGGGCCGTGTTAGGTCGGTTTCGGGTTCGTGGGCCCATAAGAGTGAAACGAGCGCGGTTTGGGCATTTTCGAGAGAATTGGGTCACGTGGTGTGGGCCCAATCTCGGTTAGAGAAGCCCAATGGCAACGAAAATTAGAAAATAAATTATCTAAATAATTTATTTATTTTCGGGGAGAAACGGGAGATCAACTCGGAGGACTTATTCAAGACCGAAGCCTGTTTCGGACTTTACAATTTTATGTTATAGATTAGACGGGTTGTCACACCACGAAAAGCGAGTTTTATTTTTGTTTTTATCTCGTTTTTCTTAAGCATGCTATGGATGCAATTTATTTATTATAGCATGTCTTGCCTGTCGAGGTGATTAAATTGCGCTTAGTCGAGCATGTTTTAGGATTGTCAGTATAAGCATGTTTTAATTTTCTGCGAGCATGGTTTATTTGCTGCGTTTAGAAAATTATGCTTAGGATTATGTGACAACGTGATCTAGCATGTCGACAACCTTTTGAAAGAAAAATACTAAGCAGATAAAAACGTTTTTGGTATAGAAAATGTTAAGACCTCCACAACTGACCTTAAGGTGAAGTTTGGTGCGAGTGTGTAAACGTCCACACGAACGTGGCTTGCACATCGTATCGAACGAGTTCACCAGACTTAGGGTTTCTTGACAAAAATGTTCTAACCAAAATGAGAAGTGGGAGCTTTTCTGAGTAAACGTCCACACTAACGTGGCTTACTCGGAATAGTAACTACGGTTTTCTCTGGAGTTGTTTTTTGAACAAAGATAGCTTAAGGAAAATAGTGTTTTTTCCGAGTTAGGCTAAGATTGTGGTTAAAAGTTTAGATATTAGTTAGAATACAACTCCCCAACGGAGTCCCTTTTCTAATCTAATATGGTCTAGTAAGGTTCAACTGTTAGCTCTATTTGCCATAAGGATAGGTTGGCAAGATAAGTAGAGTAAAAGATCCGAGTATCTGGTCGAACAGTGGGAGCGTAAACGTCCACACGAACGTGGCTTGCGATCCGCATTGTTTGGGCTGTTGAAGGTTTCGAAATTATTGGTTTATCAAAAGGTTACAATAATTTTCGTTACGAATTGATGCATGATCTATTCTTACGAGTGTCTACGTGTTTATTGCTTTATCAGATATGACTTTAGGCCCGTTGATAAATGTTCTCACTTCGAGTCCTCTCACGGATTCCAACTATTTGGAGTGAAGGAATAAATCTCGATATTGTCCTTGTTAATGAAGAGTACAAGTTAGTACTCACTACACCTTATCTGAAAGCTCTAGTATCATCGATTGAAGATAGAGAGTTACACAAGTTGTGGCATGAGAGTAACAATTCGACTAAGATTAGTCAAATACTCTCTGACGCCAGGGTTGCAAGCCTTGTGTTCTCACTTGGCAGATATTGCAGATATCCCGGAACTCCTGGAAATCTTCTAGAAATTGGATGATATGGAACTTGCGAGTCAAGAAGCTTGTGTGCTTATGTTTGCTCCTCAGACGGCATCGAAAGATGAAAGTGAGGAAGAAGGTGTCAAACACTAGCATGTTAACAAGAGCTTGGAAGAAGATAAAGGTGTTGAGCCTACCGATGGCATGAAAAGCCAAAGGGGAAGGGCAAGTGCTTCATATACAACAAGAAAGGACACTGGAAGGCTGACTGCCCTCTAAAGAAGAAGAATTCTGGTACGTCATTCACATTTGTAACTGAAACATGCTTAGCTGCAAGTTCTACCCATACTTGGGTAGTAGATACGGGAGCAACTGACCATGTATGTTACTCCTTGCAGGGGTTTCTGTGGACAAGGGAGCTGAGTGATGACGAGATTACCATCTCCATGGGCGATGCGTCGAGAGTTGCAGCTGTCGCAGTTGGAGATATTCATTTATCGTTTGATAGTACTGTTTTGGTTTTGAGAGACGTTTTGTATGTGCCTGCTTTTAGGCGAAACTTGGTTTCTGTTTCGAAACTATTTATTTACGGATATTCAGTTGTTTTTGATAGAGGCGTTTCTATCATGAAAGACAATGAAGTTATAGTTTCTGGCACATTGTCCCGGTCTCTCTATACCATTACTTGTCCTATGAATGATTCTTCTTCTTATAATGCTTCCTCATCATTGAATACTAAAAAGAGAAAGAATCCGTCTCAAACGAACCAAACTCTATTATGGCACTTACGATTGGGTCACATCAACCAAAAGAGGATTCAAAGGTTGATAAAAGAAGGTGTTTTGGATTTCCAAATAGAACCTTTATCAACGTGTGAATCGTGCTTGGAAGGTAAGATGGTGACCAGACCTTTCAAGTCCATAGGATATCGAGCTCAAGAGCTCTTAGAGTTGGTTCATTATGACTTGTGTGGACCGATGTCCGTTCAAGCTCGAGGAGGTTACGAGTATTTCGTCACATTTATTGATGACTACTCGAGATACGGTTTTATCTACCTGCTCCACAAGAAATCCGAGTGCTTTGACAAATTCAAGGAATTCAAAGCGGAAGTGGAGAAGAGAACGGGTAGAAGTATCAAGTCACTTCGCTCTGATAGAGGTGGCGAGTACCTCGGAACTGAGTTTCGAACTTTCTTGTCAGAAAATGGGATTTCATCTCAGTTAACTACGCCCGGTACTCCCCAACAGAACGGTGTAGCTGAGAGACGGAATCGTACTCTTTTAGACACAGTGAGATCGATGATGAGCTATGCATCCTTGCCGATTTCGTTCTGGGGATATGCCTTGGAAACAGCAGGTTATCTCCTCAATCTAGTACCTACAAAGTCGACGGTTAAAACTCCTTCCGAATTATGGACAGGGCGCAAGCCCAGTTTGGGTCATATTCGGGTTTGGGGATGCCCAACACACGTGCTGACTAAGGAGGCCGACAAATTGAGGTCTAAAACTGAGGTTAGGCTGTTTATAGGATATCCAAAGGGAACGAAAGGAGGTTATTTCTATAGTCCCCAGGATCAGAAGGTCATTGTGAGCACTAATGCCCGATTCCTAGAGGAGGACTTTATTAGTAACCATCGGACAAGGAGTGAAATAATGCTCGATGAGTTGCGAGCATCAGCAGTAGCCAGTATTCTAGAACAGCCGAGTGTACAAGAGGTCATACCACTAACTGCACCCTTATCCGATACTGTATCTCCACCATCGCTTCGTCGCAGTGGGAGGGTTGTTCGTCAACCGGACCGTTTCATGTTCGTGGGAGAATCCACTGAACTACTCTCGGGTATCGAACATGATGAGATCGACCCCTGGACTTACAAGGAAGCGATGGAGGACGAGGATGCAGATTCCTGGAGAGTTTCTATGGATTCGGAGATAGAATCCATAGTTAACATGGACGTGTACGACCTTGCGGAGCTGCCGAATGGGGTAAAGCCCATTGGTTGCAAGTGGGTGTACAAGAGAAAGAGAGGACCTGACGGGAAGGTTTTAGCCTTCAAAGCTAGATTGGTGGCGAAAGGATTCACTCAGAAAGAGGGAATCGACTATGATGAGACATTTTCGCCAGTTGCCATGCTTAAGTCCGTCAGAATACTCTTGTCCATGGCAGCACATTTAGACCTAGAGGTTTGGCAAATGGACGTCAAGACTGCGTTCTTGAACGGGTACCTTGAAAAAGGTAGGGACATTTATATGCGCCAACCAGAAGGTTATGTGAGAGATGGCCAGGAGCATCTCGTATGGAAGCTTAAGAAGTCCTTATATGGACTTAAGCAAGCGTCCAGGTCCTGGAACATTCGTTTTGATGGAGTGATTAAATCCTACGGATTTGTCCAGTGCTTAAACGAAAGCTGTGTTTACAGGCTCAGTTCGGACGGAAGCGTGGTATTCTTAGTACTGTACGTAGATGACATACTTCTCATTGGCAACAATGTGAACGTGTTATCAGGCGTAAAGAATTGGTTGTCTGAACAGTTTCAGATGAAAGACTTGGGAGAAGCAGGTTACATCCTAGGGATCAAGGTGATCAGAGATCGCCGTAAGAGGATGTTAGGCTTAAGCCAAGCTTCATATATAGATACCGTGATCGCCCGTTTCAGCATGCAGAATGCCAAGAAGGGTTTTCTTCCCTTCAGACATGGCATACCCCTATCTAAGGACATGTGTCCGAAGACGCAAGAGGAGATAGAGGGCATGAAGACTATACCGTATGCTTCCGCGGTTGGAAGTCTCATGTATGCAATGCTGTGTACTAGACCGGATATCTGCTATGCGGTTGGCATGGTGGCAAGATATCAGTCTAACCCTGGTCAGGGACATTGGACGGCTGTTAAGCACATTTTAAAGTATCTCAAGAGGACAAGAGATCATGTGCTTATTTATCGGTCCAATGAGATGATCCCGATAGGGTATACGGACTCAGACTTCCAGGCTGATCGAGATGAGAGGAAATCTACCTCAGGCTATGTGTTTACCTTGGGAGGTGGAGCCGTCACTTGGAAGAGTGTGAAGCAGAAGTGCATTGCAGACTCGACCATGGAGGCCGAATATGTGGCTGCTTGTGAGGCTGCTAAAGAGGCTGTGTGGCTCCTGAACTTCCTTAATGAGCTAGAACTAGTTCCCAGTTTGCCCAGAGGTATCACACTGTATTGTGATAATGCTGGAGCAGTTGCAAACTGCAAGGAACCTAGGGCTCACAAGGCGAGCAAACACATAGAGAGAAAGTACCATCTCGTACGAGCAATCGTCGAAAGAGGAGAAGTAGAAGTGAAGAAAATCCCTTCAGCGGATAATCTGGCGGATCCATTCACAAAGAGCTTACCAGTCAAGGTGTTCGACAAGCATGTCGAAGGGATGGGACTGGGGCGCCTCCCACACTAGTAAACTTTGCGTATAAGTGGGAGAAGATGTGTAATAGATGCTAGGTTGTAGACACTTTGCCTTTTGTCACATGATATACTAAAAGTTTGCTTTAGTATAAGTGGGAGATTGATGGATTTGTATACTAGAAAGCAGGCCTTTTAGCTTGTATGCATGTGTTGTCCATAACCACTAACAATCTTCTATCTGATTAAGTATGAATTGTTATCCATGCATCAAACATCTATCCATTATCTCAAAGTTGTAGGCTATATGGTGTGTTGTAGATCACAGAAGACCATAGTTGCCGGTTCCTCACGAGATATAAAAGGGTATCACAGTCGAGACAGTTCTGGATATAACTGTCGGGTTTAGGCTGTAGTATAGGCTGCATAAGTAGCTTGTCTTGGCTACTTGTCTATACTAGTACGTGCGTGTACTGATAGGATCACGGTGAGGTGTATTCTTCTATTCTGACCAGATGTAGAAAGAATCAAGACCTCGGTGACTTAAGATGAACCTTAACTCTAGTTGAGTCCTAAGGGTATATAGTTGTGGTCTGCTTCTTTGATTTACCATGGGTGAGAGTTCAGAGTATCTGTAACTCAATATGCTCCGTATCTTGGGAAGCAACTACAACTAGTACGACTCTTAGTGTAACTGCAACAGAGCACCATATCCTGGTAGAACAGGTTGATCACATCCCCTGAGGAATTCATTAAGGACTATCATACCAAACCCTGCAGGTGGATTAAATTCCGGTATGATGAGTAAGGTTTGAATGGTACTACTTATGAATATAAAAGAAGTTGAATAACACGAGCAGTCAGAAGCTCTAAGTTAATCAACGGATGTGGGATATCTTAAATATGGGGGTCGTTAAGTCTAATACTAGCCCTGAACTCAACAGGGGTAAAACAGGTAATTCAGTACTATTACTCTAGTGGAATGTTTTAGTACTTATGGACTAAATTATACTCTGGGCTGAGTATGGAGAATTTAGCCATTGGGAGGCCTCGGTTTTACCAGCTAGTAGATCCCTGATCAGGCCCAAAAAGCTCAATAGGCCATAGCACAAGGAATAAGCGGGCCACCACACAGTTGGGCCCAGTATGGGGCGCCAACTATGCTCATGGACGTCCAGTCCATGTGTTGCAGGCCTGGCCTGCAACTTAAGCCCAGTCTCTCTTAGTCTCCTCTATATATACCCCCTCAAGGTCTTGTTTAGACCTAACAGTCAGAATAAATCGAGTGCACTTAATATTCTGAACAAGAAAAAGGAGGCTAGGGTTTGAGGAGAGAGAGACGCACGGCCGAGCAGTAGCATTCGGTGGGGT